>CATQJL010000326.1:32204354-32804354 GCA_958299035.1 Cylicocyclus nassatus
AATTTTGAAAATTAGCGAAAATTGGCTATGGCAAAACCGTAATTTGGTAAAACCAAATTTTTGTTAAATTTCCAGGAGGTCGTTGGTTATCGTTTGTTAGTTAGACTGTAGAAGGCGATTACCATTTTGAAAAAAAAAGAAAAGCCCATATGCGCTTAAAAACTTTCGAGATTCTTTATTGTGCGGGATGTTACGCCCGTATAAAAAATGCGAACTTGTTTTCGGAGTGAGTCATGTTAGGTCCTTCCCAAACTAATGTGGCTTCAAATAAACATTTCATGGAAAGAGATTTTTGGGAGAACTTGGCAGCTTCCAATGCAGCATTTCATGCTCTTCTTAATGGTTATAAATAAAATCATTGCAGCACAATCAACGAGCTCTCGGAAGATTATCAAAATCGCGATCCATGCTTTTGGAGATGATCACGTTCCACAATTCTTGTAAATGTTTTCAGCCCTCCGAAAGTGTCCGGGTGACTGGTGGGGGAGTAGAAACCCTATAGGAGACGAAGCAATCTTTCTTTCCTTTAATTTTTTGATGAAATTTTCACCAAAATCAACGAATTTTGGCGGGCTTACGTCAGACACAGACGCATCGGACATCAAGAAATTGTAGGAATTTGAAACTTTCAAAAAATGTTATAACACTTTGTAAAGCAAAAGAGCGTTTACGGATTCAAAAATTTCAAGTCGATTTTTAAAATTTCAATTCATTT
Source organism: Cylicocyclus nassatus (assembly GCA_958299035.1). Taxonomy (NCBI): domain Eukaryota; kingdom Metazoa; phylum Nematoda; class Chromadorea; order Rhabditida; family Strongylidae; genus Cylicocyclus; species Cylicocyclus nassatus. The sequence goes on from CATQJL010000326.1 coordinate 32,205,070, forward strand.
TCAATGTTTTTTGTTTCATTTTTCATAGGGGCATCCCTATGCATAAATAAATAAATAAATAGATTGCTGGAATAGCGAAAAAATGAACCATGATGGTTTTATCCTCAAAGACTCTACGAATCGAAAACAGAAAAGCAACCCTTAGAAAGAGGAGAAAAAGTTGCATCGAATAGCACCCAGATTTTTGTTCTACCGGTTTTGAGTTGACCAAATATGGAAACTAGTACCATCAAATAAAAATTATATTGAAAAATCATTTCGAGCTATGGAAACTAAAGGAAAATTGTCTTGAATTCCACAGGTTTGTTCTCTTCGTCTTTACTTGGACACCTTCGGAGGGTTGATATAAAAATATAGTTGTAAAACCTGACCATCGCAAAAAGCATGGGTCGCAGATTTTGGTTACTTTGCGAAGCTTATTGAGTGTGCTGCAAGGAAGTACTAACCATTAGAAAGGGGATGAAATTATGCATTGGATGCTACCAAGATCTCATAGTAATCTTTGTTCCATTCCACGGAATGTAGTTTTGATTGAAAGCGTCATTACTTTTGGAACGACCTACATATGTAACCAGGGCTCGGCACGAGGTGGTTTTTGGAAAACGCAAAAAACGAAATCCCCCTCGGCTTTCCCAAGATTCGATTCCCCCTTTGACCCTTAGCCAATATTCTTGGTTTAGTTTTTGGGACAACATAGGGTCATCGATGGCACAAAACACATTCCAAAGTTATTACCGTAATCTACAGAAAAAAACGAGAAATTGGTGAATCCCTCTATACCGTGAGTCTATGTTGAAGTCAGCCTCCAGATACCCATCTAAAATTTAGTACCTCAAAGTTAGCGAAATTCTACTGTGAAAGAGTTATTAACTATCGAACAATCCGTACATACCTTCGAACACTTTGATGAGCCTACTAAAAATAGGCAAAAAAAATCTTTCATTAGAAAGTGGAACGGGGAAAAAACAGTTTCCCACGGTAAGAGAGAGTTTGTTGAATGAGTGCGCAAAAAAATGCTCTCCGACGAATACGGTTAGCACCAGAAAAAGCATCGAATGAATAAACAATCTATGTTAATTCTACCCTATTTTCACGGCGCACGACTGCCGGATACTTCCACCCCCTCCCCCTCCTGTCTCAATAGACCACTCAGCATTATCGTTTACCCAGCAAAGGTATAACATACATATAGGTTTCACCAAGCTTGATGGGCAACGTATTCGTTATCAGCATGTCAAATAACTCCTGTGGGACAAAGTTTTAACAATTCCAACTTTTTCAAATACTGGACCACCCAAGTGAACGGGTCATTTTCAAACATGCTTAACTTTGTTTAACTTCCTCTTCTTATATTCAATACAAAGACTATCAATTTGCCCTTGTTGGGAATCCCACTTCAAATGACCGCTAAATCATTACATACAGGGCTCGGCACAGGTGGCTTGGTAAGCAAGCTGGATATCGTTTTTGGGACAAAAAGCTAAGGGGGATTCGTTTTTGTGGCCGAAAAGATACAAAATCTGTGACGTTTTTTTTGGTCGACGTTTCGATTTTTTTCTGAAGATTTCTTAGAATATTGGCTAAGGGTCAAAGGGGAATCGAATCTTGGGAAAGCCGAGGGGGATTTCGTTTTTTGCGTTTTCCAAAAACCACCTCGTGCCGAGCCCTGGTTACATATGTAGGTCGTTCCAAAAGTAATGACGCTTTCAATCAAAACTACATTCCGTGGAATGGAACAAAGATTACTATGAGATCTTGGTAGCATCCAATGCATAATTTCATCCCCTTTCTAATGGTTAGTACTTCCTTGCAGCACACTCAATAAGCTTCGCAAAGTAACCAAAATCTGCGACCCATGCTTTTTGCGATGGTCAGGTTTTACAACTATATTTTTATATCAACCCTCCGAAGGTGTCCAAGTAAAGACGAAGAGAACAAACCTGTGGAATTCAAGACAATTTTCCTTTAGTTTCCATAGCTCGAAATGATTTTTCAATATAATTTTATTTGATGGTACTAGTTTCCATATTTGGTCAACTCAAAACCGGTAGAACAAAAATCTGGGTGCTATTCGATGCAACTTTTTCTCCTCTTTCTAAGGGTTGCTTTTCTGTTTTCGATTCGTAGAGTCTTTGAGGATAAAACCATCATGGTTCATTTTTTCGCTATTCCAGCAATCTATTTATTTATTTATTTATGCATAGGGATGCCCCTATGAAAAATGAAACAAAAAAACATTGAAAATGAATTGAAATTTTAAAAATCGACTTGAAATTTTTGAATCCGTAAACGCTCTTTTGCTTTACAAAGTGTTATAACATTTTTTGAAAGTTTCAAATTCCTACAATTTCTTGATGTCCGATGCGTCTGTGTCTGACGTAAGCCCGCCAAAATTCGTTGATTTTGGTGAAAATTTCATCAAAAAAATTAAAGGAAAGAAAGATTGCTTCGTCTCCTATAGGGTTTCTACTCCCCACCAGTCACCCGGACACTTTCGGAGGGCTGAAAACATTTACAAGAATTGTGGAACGTGATCATCTCCAAAAGCATGGATCGCGATTTTGATAATCTTCCGAGAGCTCGTTGATTGTGCTGCAATGATTTTATTTATAACCATTAAGAAGAGCATGAAATGCTGCATTGGAAGCTGCCAAGTTCTCCCAAAAATCTCTTTCCATGAAATGTTTATTTGAAGCCACATTAGTTTGGGAAGGACCTAACATGACTCACTCCGAAAACAAGTTCGCATTTTTTATACGGGCGTAACATCCCGCACAATAAAGAATCTCGAAAGTTTTTAAGCGCATATGGGCTTTTCTTTTTTTTTCAAAATGGTAATCGCCTTCTACAGTCTAACTAACAAACGATAACCAACGACCTCCTGGAAATTTAACAAAAATTTGGTTTTACCAAATTACGGTTTTGCCATAGCCAATTTTCGCTAATTTTCAAAATTTCTATTGATCCCCTAAGAAGTCCAATTAGTGGATAAATAGAACGATCCCTGAAGGATACAAAAAACTTCTTTCCCTTTTCCAGAGCTGTCATAATTTCTTGATAGGGTTCTTCAAAATCCACAAATTTTAGCAAACTTGTCTCAGACATAAACGCATCAAACACCAATTCTTCGTAACCTGTAACTTTTGAGGTGGATCATAGGTGCGATAGTGTGAGAATTTGCTCACCCCCCCCCCCTTCACCCCTGAGCCGGGAACCAAGGTGACCCCCTTCACCAAAACCGACAAAAAAAAATCAACAGTGAGGTAAGGCTATGCCTGACAAAATGACCACGCTATCAACCTATTTGTAGGCTCTACAGTCAAGAAGCAAGTGAAGGGCAATCGTGGCATTCTTCCAGCTATGTCCTTAGACCGATTTTATGAGGACCGATTTTATAAACGGTCTGAAAAAGTGAGTGTGGTCAAAATTATTGGATGGTACACAAGTGCAAAACTGAGGTTTTTGCAGGCGTAATGTTCGAGAAGGAAAGGTTATACAACGCTTGTCACTTGCTTCATACGAATATGAGATGAAGGTCCGGACCGACCGATGACTGTATTCTTGTCTTAATGTTGCCGTTTCATGCTTTGTAATTTAATGAAAATATTGAAAGATGACGACTATCAACTATTGTGAGGCCATCAGAAGTTGTAATAGAAAGTGGTTCTGAGAAGTGTGATGATAGGAAGTATCAAAAATTATGAATGATGAAGCACGTAGAAAGAAGTAAATTATTGTCTGCCCAGGAAACTCTGAAAGATACAGTAAAATTATTGCATGTATAAATGGCCATTCTTGGTAAATGTGCACGTAAATGGTAAGAAGGAAACACACCGGAGCAGGATTGGAACCTTCTCGTTATCTTCTAAAAAAGGCATTGGATGACAATGGAAGAAACAAGGACAGGAAAATCGGAACGCCTGACCGCCACGAAAAATTTATTCCGCTGAAGACTACTGGACACTGCGTAATACTGAACTTGTTAAATTCGGCAATTGGAAAAATTAGGGTTGTTGAAACAAAGTGAGGTTGTAACTACTTCTTGTTTAAATTTAGATTTAGCATAGGAGATATTTGTACGAAAATTGTTTGTGTATCGGAAAGGAGGGAGAAGATTTATAGGCAAAATTTGAAAAAATTCAATTAAAAATTCATAACGTTTGTAGATGAACAGCTAGTACAAGGAAATGCTCACCATTGAAACCGTTTCTTCCTCTGCTTTCAGAAAATATATGGTTTGTCTGGGATCCGTTGAAAAAAGTGCGTGGTGAAGGGGGTGCCTATTGATTTCTGGAGATTTTCGAGTTTTCAACATAAAAAAATTCATAACTTCTGTAGATGAACAGCTAGTACAAGGAGATGCTCACCATTAGAACCGTCTCATTCTCCGCTTTCAGAAAATATATAGTTTGTAAGGGATCCCTTGCAAAAAGTGCCTGGTGAAGGGGGGGTGAGAATTTTATAACGGGAGTTCTCAGGCAGAGGCCTTTTCACCATTGTAAAAAGACGTCTACCTGAGAACTCCCGTTATAAAATTCTCACCCCCCCTTCACCAGGCACTTTTTGCAAGGGATCCCTTACAAACTATATATTTTCTGAAAGCGGAGAATGAGACGGTTCTAATGGTGAGCATCTCCTTGTACTAGCTGTTCATCTACAGAAGTTATGAATTTTTTTATGTTGAAAACTCGAAAATCTCCAGAAATCAATAGGCACCCCCTTCACCACGCACTTTTTTCAACGGATCCCAGACAAACTATATATTTTCTGAAAGCAGAGGAAGAAACGGTTTCAATGGTGAGCATTTCCTTGTACTAGCTGTTCATCTACAAACGTTATGAATTTTTAATTGAATTTTTTCAAATTTTGCCTATAAATCTTCTCCCTCCTTTCCGATACACAAACAATTTTCGTACAAATATCTCCTATGCTAAATCTAAATTTAAACAAGAAGTAGTTACAACCTCACTTTGTTTCAACAACCCTAATTTTTCCAATTGCCGAATTTAACAAGTTCAGTATTACGCAGTGTCCAGTAGTCTTCAGCGGAATAAATTTTTCGTGGCGGTCAGGCGTTCCGATTTTCCTGTCCTTGTTTCTTCCATTGTCATCCAATGCCTTTTTTAGAAGATAACGAGAAGGTTCCAATCCTGCTCCGGTGTGTTTCCTTCTTACCATTTACGTGCACATTTACCAAGAATGGCCATTTATACATGCAATAATTTTACTGTATCTTTCAGAGTTTCCTGGGCAGACAATAATTTACTTCTTTCTACGTGCTTCATCATTCATAATTTTTGATACTTCCTATCATCACACTTCTCAGAACCACTTTCTATTACAACTTCTGATGGCCTCACAATAGTTGATAGTCGTCATCTTTCAATATTTTCATTAAATTACAAAGCATGAAACGGCAACATTAAGACAAGAATACAGTCATCGGTCGGTCCGGACCTTCATCTCATATTCGTATGAAGCAAGTGACAAGCGTTGTATAACCTTTCCTTCTCGAACATTACGCCTGCAAAAACCTCAGTTTTGCACTTGTGTACCATCCAATAATTTTGACCACACTCACTTTTTCAGTCCTATAAAATCGGTCCTCATAAAATGAGGTTGTGAAAGGAACGATGCCGTTCCTGGCGGCGCGTTGTGTGTAATTGCACACCCACATTCACACACGCACTCTCCCCCCCCCAACCCCCCCCCCCCACCCCCTCTGACCCCCTTCACCCTGGAGGGGCTGCGACCACCGTGACCCCCTTCACCCTGGAGAGGTCATTCTCACCTTATCGCACCTATGAGGTGGATTATGATCGAACATTTATTATGCAAAGCAAACAAGCGTTTACAGATTCGAAATACCAACCTTGAATTTTCCGCGTATACCCCGGGGAGCGTTAATTATGAGGTTTTTACCATCGAGATCTTTATAAATCGAGAAGCACACAAACATAGAAAGAGAAGGAAAAGCTGCATCAAATGACACCCAAATTGCTTGCTGGTTGGTGTTTTTGAGGTTCAAACTAACCAAACATAGAATCTGATATCATCAAAAATTTACATTTATTATCATCATCAATATCATCAATACTTAAAATTTTGAAAAGAAAACTTAGGAAAGAAAAAATGTTTTCATATCTTGTAGTGTTTGCTCTATTTACCCGTTACTTAGACTTTTATGGGGTAGGTACAGAAATTTTTGAAAATAGCCTTGTGGCAAAACCATGGGTCGCAGTTTTTTTGTCATTTGAGAGTTCGTTAGTTGAACTGGAAGAGGATGATTACCATTCAAAAGATGATGAAAATCTGCTTCGAGGATCATTTTTCTGCTGTATATTACGCCTCGAAGCGAAACGACTTTCGTAATGTTCTAATATACAGGGTGTCCAAAGTAAGTACACACTTTCCGATCGTTAATATCTCTCTTACCACTGTGTCTTTTCCTGCCATTCATGTACTATTATGTAGAGGAGGCTTCAACTTAGATTTGCAGTATCGAGCAAATCACCAATCGCACTTCGTTACTGTAGGATTACTGTAGGAACTTCGACAAGGATTTTAGACCATTGGAAGCCATATTCTGCCTTGAAACGAAACCAAACAAGCCAAAAACTCTAATTCTATGGCAATGGAAGCCGCCAAATATAAAATTTACAATTTACTGCGATGCTTCTTTCCAAGTTTATCCCAGGTAAACCGTGATGACCGAATTCCCAGTATTTGTCAGAAATGTGATTACACAGTCAAAAAAGCTCAAAACACTCGTAAAAATTTGTGTGGTGGAACCAGCGTGCGCGAAAACCCAGTACACGATTTTCAGATTTTTTGAAAAAAATTTTGTCAAATGGTTTAGTTCACAATGGTTCCACAGGCTAGAAATTCTTACCAAAATCCTACAGTAACGAAGAACTATCGGTGAGTCGATCGATACTGCAAATCTAAGTTAAAGCCTCCTCTACCGAATGGTACTTAAGTGGTAAAAAAGACCCATTGGGAAGAGAGATATCGACGATTGAAAAGTGTGTACTTACTATATGCTTGTTTCTAGGTGTTAAGCCTCCACCAAGATTGTTACAACTTTTATTTCGGCTGACGTTTCGGCCAACTCGCCTTCGTCGGAGCCTGTAAGTGAGGAACAAATGAGATTTATCCTCCCAAACGTCTCATCAAATGCAAGGAACAGACAAAAGTTAGCTGGAAACGGAAACGATGCTGCCTAGGATTAACAGCCTAACAGCTGTTAATCCTAGGCAGCATCGTTTCCGTTCCCAGCTAACTTTTGTCTGTTCCTTGCATTTGATGAGACGTTTGGGAAGATAAATCTCATTTGTTCCTCACTTACAGGCTCCGACGAAGGCGAGTTGGCCGAAACGTCAGCCGAAATAAAAGTTGTAACAATCTTGGTGGAGGCTTAACACCTAGAAACAAGCATATCGTAATGCCAAGATTCACTGAAAGTCGAACGTGGAGAATTGTGTACTTACTTTTGGGACACCTCGTATTAGGTTGTTCCGAAAGTTTTATCGGTTTCTTCAAACGACCATGAAATCGCGTACAATGAAGACTTGAATGAGTTCGAACATGCATTCGATGCAGCTTTCCCTTCTCTTTCTTATGCATATATTTTCGAACCACAAGTTTGTATGTTTGATAATTGCCAAAATTCTCGTAAACTCTATCTGGTCAAAGTTATGCTAATTTTTAAAAATTTCAATCCAAAGTTTCGGAATGGTCTAAGTATGGCTCAAATAGAGCAATTCTCGGGCTATACGGTAATATTTTTAGATTCCCTCAATCTGCTGCTTTTAGCTCCAAAAAATCATTTCTTCGGAGGTCTCGATTTTTGACAAAGTCATAAGACCCGCAACTGCAGCAAAAACATGAAAACTTTTAAAGTTTTTACAAATCGAATTTTATTTGTTACTAAACATTAGTTATGCTAGCCTAGCCTGTTTACCTAGCTAAGTTTGATTTGCTTTGAAAAATCAGTTTTTTGGAATTTCGGTACTTTTGCATGTTAAACGAAGCCGCGGTTTTCTCGAATAAATAATAAGGACTTGATAAAATTGTCCCATGTAATCTGAAATAGGTAATGTAGCCAAAGGTTTGCCCTACATAACAATTACCAGCGCTCTTCAAAAATGTCAGGATAAAAATTCTCAAAATTTAGGAAAGGTTTGGCGTTACATTGAGCTGCTCAAAAAGTCATGGCGACAGCATTGCAAAGACAGGGTAGATCAGTGTGCAAGTATAGCTGTAAGAAAGGGGAAGAAAATCTGAATCAAATGGTGCCTACATCGCTCATGGACTGATGTTCTGTGAGTTTTAGTGAGCGATGAAAGAAACCGACAAAACTTTCGGGACAACCTAATATAATTAGGAGTCTAAAAAACCAGCTGCCCCATTTTTCGCTTTCAGTGGTTTTGCTTTTAGGAATCATGCAGATTAAAGAAGATGAAATAGGCTTGAATTACTCTTGCCCAAACTACGAGTTTTATTCTATCGAACACTGTCTGTAATATTCGCGAAACGTTTCTTCTCTTCGCACTGATAATTCCGTCCGAAATCGTTTCTTTTATAAGATTGAAAAGCCGTTTTCTTCTTAATTGTGGAAAATATTGGTAGCATGCTAAGTCTGTGTTACAACATACATATCTTAGTTCCTTAGTGGAAAGACATCATGAGCAATCATAGTAAATAGGTAGCAAAAAAGAACTGTTGAGTCGAGAAACTGACTCAAGAAAGTGCTCCACAAGTCATAATTCATGACCAGACGTTATATAATGAATGACAAACTAGTGCAAATGGCTAGCACGTAGGGAAATCACCATTCACTTGACCGAAAGCAGAAAAACTTCAGACTTCTTATCGACAACTTCAAGAAATTTTTTTCTTGTGTTAGGGGAGAAATCTTTTGCTTTGAACGCACTGCAGCTTATTCTGTTTGCAAAAACACTAGAAACTGAAAATAAAAAAATGTCGCCGTGCAATTAAACATACTGTAACTGCAATGTTGTGCACTGAAGACTTCGTTCGCGGACCGCGATCAGTAGTCCATCTTCCCAAAGGTAATTAATATAAGCTTGAATGCGGATCTTAGGACATAATATGCAAGAATTTTGCAGCAAATGTCCGAGCGGGTCCAAGAAATTTTATAGTTTGGAAAAATGATGCTATACTGGCAAGATTTTCCCGAAATCCTTGCCTCTGCTGGAGAGGAGGTGCGGCAAACGTGCTATGCACACTTTAATAGAAAAAAAGTGTTCGCTTTTGAGGTTGTTTCATATCGACATTGCATTCATCAGCATATCTAGATAGAACAACTTAATACGGGTTCCGACTACTCTTTTTCTGGTTTTGGTGTCAGTGTGTTTACGATAAGGACTGAACAATTGACAAGTATTAGTGGTATTATTTATTTGCAATAATTCCTGATGGAAAAGGCTGGTTCTTACATGTGTAGCAAAGGTTTCAATCAAATCTCAAGCAGTGTCTGCATAGTTGACCAAAGTGTAAATCTCTGCTATAATTGCGTCTTCCACAACATATATCCTTTTTCTGATTTCATAGCAGTTATCACAGGAACGCTCGATATGACAATACTTGCTACACACAACGTTTAGGGTAAGTAAATTCTAAAGATAATCACAATTTCATTTTAAGAGTCGTCAAAGTGATATAGGAGTGTAGGAAACAAAAATTGCTGCCTATGCAGCTCTATCCTAGGTATTAATAGCTTGGTTGAATGTAATTGTAATCACTTCGTTTGTGTATGAGTCTTGGTTCTGACTATCTTCAGCCTCCAATAGACGAATTCCACATGCAAAAGCGAACCACAAGCGATAGGGAGGCTTTTCTTTTAAGGCTTCCATTTTCGCCTCGTATTTTACTGGTCTGGTCTTATCTGTCAGTGACTAAATACCTATGTATGCATCATCCGCTCGCTTGTTCCTTTATTTTCCTTTACACTGTATCAGTGAGATATCAAGTGCACATTTGTGACGTCCTGGAAACTTTTTTTATTCATCCAAGTCAATTATCTTGCAAGATTTGGCATTCAAATATCTTAACTTCTGAGTTTTAGCGATGTACAAATTGATTTGCGCCGTTCAAAATTACAGTTGGGGTAAGCCTGGTAGTTGCAGCACAGTTGCTGCTTTAGTTAAAGATGGTCATCATGCAGATTGCGTCGATGAGCAGAAGCCATATGCTGAGGTAGAAGTGATAAGGTAAAGTTAATTGCGGTATACCGACGCTATTACTTTCAGTTCTGGATGGGGGTTCACCCCAACGGACCTGCAAAAATAGCTGAAACTCTTGAGGATCTGGCAAATCGCATCACTAATCACCCAGAGCTTGTAGGAGAGCATGAACGGGGTGAGTCAGCGTATCTGGCAACTTTATCTTACATCAGTCCCTTCAGGAACGCTCCAGTTCTTATTCAAGGTGTTGTCTGTGAATAAGGCGTTATCTGTACAAAGTCATCCAACGAAGGTATGCGTTTGCGATGGATCCTCAGTTGATTTATCAGTTTGCTTTCATTTATTAGAATCTTTGCCAATTCATCTGTATAAAAATGCTTTTTAACTTTTTTCTAACGTAAAAACACATGTGCGTCGTCTTGAATTCTGTCGGCGTTGACTTGACTTTCAGGAAGAGGCTGCTATACTGCATAAAAATGATCCTATCCACTATCCTGATCCAAACCATAAACCAGAAATGGCTATAGCTCTCACAAATTTTGAACTGTTATGTGGATTCCGTCCAGCTAAGGAAATCTACCAAAATCTGAAAGGTATTAGGTTATTCCGATTTCTCTGGCCATGTCGTTCGAAGAATCATATGCATAGTTTTCTCAGGCGCTCCGGAGGTTCTTTCCCTGGCTGGAGGAAGTGGAGAGCTTGAGAACTTATTAGGAGATGATGCAGCTGCCAAGGCAGCTTTGAAGAACATTTTTACCAGAATCTGGAGTTCTACTCCTGAGCAGCTTGCTGATGCCGTTCGGAAGTTCATAACCCGTATCAAAGATGGTTAGTTTGCTACCATCACTTGCTAACGGTCTTGGCTTTTTAACGCTTTCTTCCTTGTTTGTAATTAGCTTTTGAAGGGAATTTGTTATTTTGTTCATGTTGTCATATTTAGAGCCAAGCGAACTTAACGATTTGATGGTAAGGCTTGATCATGAATTTCCCGGAGGTTCGTTGTTTTCTCGATATACGGTAAATATCATGGCTATCGCAAGTTTGTCTGTAGGTGACGTTGGCGTTTTCGCACCTCTTTTGCTCAATCATTTCATTCTGAAGCCTGGTCAAGCCTCCTTTTTGGGCCCTAATCAGCCGCATGCCTACTTGTCCGGAGGTATAATGCACCGTGTCATACTCCTCAACTTGTCTTTATTGAAAGGTCGATTTGCAGATTGTATAGAGTGTATGGCCTGCTCAGACAATACAATTCGAGCAGGTTTGACTCCTAAATTCAAGGATATCCAGACTCTGTGTGCTAATCTTACTTATGCTATGAGTGGGCCACCAATCTTTGCTCATAGAGAAGTTTTTTCTGGTGTTGATTTGTACGCTCCTCCTGTACCCGAGTTTGCTGTGCAGTCTGTAAAGGTATGTATGTTTCCTTTAGAAAGTGAACACTGAGGGGGTTAGGCTGATTTTCGGTAAAAGCTCTTCCTTTTGTGTTTGGAATGATTAACATAATCTAAACGATAGTGACCCTCGCGTAGTTGAATTATTCCTCATTTTCTCCTTTTTAGGGGAATGCTACGCATTTCTCCGCCGAAAGAGCCAGCTCTATAGTCGTAGTGATCTCCGGAAGTGCCCATTTTAAGGAAAAGTCTTTGGATTTAGCCGTACACCGCGGTGACGTTGTCTTCATTTCTGCTACCATTGGTGAAGTTCAGATTTTGAGTCCATCTTTGGACTTCCTATGTTTCCGAGCGTTTACTCCTCATCGATAATTCGCTAATGTATCGTACATGCCCTTTAGTACTGCAAACGCAGTCATATGTTGAAAACTTTAGTCATCGGATAATCACATGAGCCAGAGCTTACTATTTGAGGATTATGATTGTTCTCTCTACGTCCGACTGATGCCCATGTCTTTGACCTTATTACCCCATTTCGTGTGGTTCGTGTACTCTGCCATTCTAGTCGTGAAATGATTTATCACAATCCCTGATAGACGGATGAAAATTTCGATTATACTTTATAATCAGCATGTTTTATGATAAGCTATTGTCCTTACAAATATTGCCAATGTTTCCCTGTGCTTCTCTGGTCTGACAGCAGGAGCTCGTCTTTCCCAGTGTTATGCAAAGATAAATTATTCAGTGAAGGAGGATTGTGAACAGATAGTTTTTGCTCTGTTTCAGTTGTTTGGAGAGTATAGCGCCCAAAAGCGGAAAAGAATTATGTACGGTCTAAAGGCTTCTAAAAAACCGGAAGGCGCACGTATATATTGGTACTTTAGGTCGACTGACGGTTCCGCTATGTTCTATCAGACAGCAAAGGCACTATGGACTCTTCGTTTTTCTTGGTTCTCTTCTCACAAGCCGATTTTCCTAGTTTTGGGTCGTAAATATCGATCTGATCCAGGCCAACGTAAGAGTACTCGTTTCTTAATCCTTCTGCGGAGAATTCAATCTGAATGTGATTCTTTCGGAAGAAATTGTCTGCAAAGCGTTGCTTACGGATTCATAGGTTCCAGTATGAAGGTAGACTTTCTCGCAAATCCAGTGGTGTCCATCGCCACGTACATCGCCACTACTATAGATCCTTAATCACTAGAGAAGTTTAAGAGGGCAGCATTCTCAAATATATATGCACTCAAGGAGCATCATCTGGATTACCTTGTCCTGTCGTTTTGAGCACTTCTGGTGATGTAGACCACTAGTTTACTGCGATAACTGGCGGCGTAGTAGCAAAAGTCGATTGCAAATGTTCGAGTTAGCTCGAACGGTCCCAAACTCAGCGTAGAAGTTCCTGGTCCTACAGCGTAGGCGTATGCGCCAACTAAATTCAGTTCCCATTACAAGTCGCTTTGTATAAATGCAATTTTTTCTGAATCTGCAACGGCGATTATGCTAAGTTTTCTTCGGGATCACGCCCATACGCTTTGGCAGCTCCACGTCAGAAGGCACACCGCGCACGTTATGCGCTCAAATTTTGTGCCACATGAACATATCTGCTGCTAGTTTCCGGTGGAAGAACAGGAGGGCACGGCGGGATTAGATGGGTGACTCGGTGCCATAAGTGACAATGTGTCAGGAGTGCTGGCTCTTACACTGATTGAGGTCGCGTTACTTCACCGCTCTTGTGTCGATCGTGCCACCTGAGCATTCTCACCAGAGGTGCGAAGGGTGATTCGGGTCTTCCACAAGTGAGGATGGTCCCAGCTACAGTCGAATAGGTTTTCCGCTCAAAGGCAGTGGTTCGGCAAATCCTCGACCAGTGATCTTTTCGCTTACAATTCGACGCGCTGATCCAAAAATCCACTGCCCCTCATTTTGAATTTGAACGAGTGGAACGCTTTCCGTCATGGTTAAAGACGTAGAGTCGTTGTGTACCCTCATGTTTGTAGCATTGCGGGAGTGGAGGACTGTATATCGCCGAATCTGGATGGGTACGCGGACTTCTTGCGAAAACGCACTTCCATGTATGTGCAAGAATGCGTATTTGTTGCAAATGACCGCGGGGCCGCCCCCTTTCGGAGACATATAGTCCTCTACTCGCATTGCGGCATGCCACCTCTGACGGGATGAGGGATATCGCAAGATCGTCCGAGCGCGTGTAATGGCTTGCGCGCACGGGTTTAGGGGCAAATTTTTAGGCAGGGGCAGCATGCTGTGCGCTCGCACCTGCCCCGTTCTCATGCTTGGGTGCAAGCAATCTCCCGTACAAAAATCTCGGGATGTTCGATTTTGCCGAGCCACTGCCTTTGATATAGTGTGCTTGGACTGCAGGTAAAATTCGGTAAACTTCGCGTGTGGACAAATAGCTACGCCTTTGACGTCGGCCAAGCGCGCGCAAAATGCCGGTGTTATTGGCGTTGCTAATTGTTCACGCGCAAATTACCGCATTTCACCTGCAATGCAAGCACACTATATTAAGCTGAAAATGTACTCGATTGTACGCCAAAAGTAAAAGTGGTAAGCGGAACCCCCTGCCTAAAAACGTCGACGGGGGGGGAGGGAGGTAGAAGCGCCACTGGATTTCAGTAAACAGCCTTTCAGCGGCATTCGTCCCACACTTCAAGCCCTTGCCGTCACTACTAGCGCAATCACACACTCGTATTTTTTTAAATTTTACTGAAACTGAACTGTTCGGCTATGATTATTGTTGTAAAACTTACTCTTTTGATAAACGAGAAACTGTTTGGCAATAGTAGTGATTTTAGTAATGTTGACTTCCTTTTGAAGAAAACGTCTAGAGTGTTCATCAAGAATAGAACATTTAACATAGTGATAAATGTAATAACGTGAACTGGAACAGTTTTTCAAGCATTTTCAGAAATTTTTCTCAGAGTTTCAATGAAAATAATCACTCTGTACCAATCTTCTAGGAAAAAATAGATACAGATCGGAAAAAGTTTGCGATCTAGTTCAGAACGAAAAATGATGTGAAAGCTGTTTTTTATGTCAAATTTCGTGTCAATGTGCCGAAACGTTAGGCAATAAACTGTCACCGATAACAACCTGTATGGCAAAAGAAAAATATTGAAGTCAGCTGTTTCTTTATATTCATAGAATTTTTGCAATCTACTCTATAAATTCTGAATTGCTCTAAAAGAAGAAGCATGAGTGAACTATTAGGTCATCGGAAAGTTTTTTCGTTTTCGCGCCTTCAAGTACAAACGAGCACAGTTTTTCCCACATCCAACATTTTTCCATCAAATAAATTGCATTGTTCAGCAAATTTCTGGTAACACTTGTGGTCCCCTTGTACTTTTTGGTTGCGAAATAATCTCACGAGGAAAGGATACTTGGTGACCGTGGCCTTTTGAAATGGAACGTACACTGTTGAATGCATCATAAAGCGCTGATTCCAAATCTATTTTCGGTATCTGCTGTGCGCTCTTCCGAAAGAAGTTATGAACATTTCTTGTCACAAAAATTTGCGCTGATTTTGATGCAAGATTCACCAATATCGTTAACATGTTCGTTTACGCACTACAAAAGAGCGCCCAAATAAAGTAAAGCTTCACATTAAGCTCGGAAAAACTGTCTCCGATAAATCAGAGTCTAAAAAGCCAGGATAATGACGATTCCGATTGCCTAAATCTTGTGAAATCAATAAGGAAAAAAGTCCATAATTTCGTTCAGAGAGTGGCACAGCAGATAATGAACATAGATTTGAAATCAGCGCTTCAAGGCGCATTTATTGGCATACATCTCATTGCAAAAGGGCACGGTTACCAAGTATCCTTCTCTTGTCAGGGGAGTCAATAAAGCCTAAAAATGCGTTTTCGACTAGCTAATCTTTGTTAGGTCCTATTATTTTTTGATAGTCACCGAGGAATGAGAAAACTTGGTGATTGGTAAAGGAAGGTCTAAAGAGTTGGAAAAATAAACAGCAACCTCGGTGTGTAGTCAACCCCTTTTGTAAGAGCCACCTTCTTACATGTGGTTTGGCGGAGTCATGGGCGTGGATGGCACCTCTCATAGCTTATACGTGCAAGTCTGCTCAGTTTTTAAATTTTGACAAACGGTCTTCAGAGCGATATCACACTACTCTGCTCTTACAGTACAATCGTATCCTAGCAAGTTTATAGCTGCAAGACCAGCAGGATTTGAGTACATTAACCTTTTGGAATGAGTGAATGTTCTGGCCATGCTTCCAATGCTTATTCCAAATGATTTACCACAATGTCGCTTCTTATACCGCACTTGGCCATTTTTTTCGCTGTAATCAATAACCCAGGCTAAAAAAGGACTGCTCCATCAACGAAAGCAGAGTCAACGCGCCCTCAATCTGCGAGTGCGACAGTTTTTGGGGTACATGCCACTGAAACTTTTCGGTATTGCAGCTTTAGCGAAGGCGGCTTCTAATGGGGCTACATGACACTTCAAAGCCAGCTGATAATTTTACGCAGCTATATTTGCAATTTTTTTGAAAGACCCTCGAGATGCTCGTTTATATGGCAGGAACACCTTCCAGGACACTGCAGAATATTAGCTTTCACTTCTCTAGATCACTTTATGAAGTAAACTTGAACCTATCTCAAGAAAGACGTGGTCTTGGCAAATGCATGCGCACAATGATGGTTTCCTCAAGGTGGTCTTACACTCAAATTGAAACTTAGAGGTACAATTATTCAAAAATCGCGTTTTCATATGTCGAATTTAGAGTCTTCCTACAAAGCGTTTTCTGCAACTTCGGTGGGATCCTCAGAAACTAGATTTTCTCTACAGATCCATACATAGCGACCCCTATCAGCCCTCTGGCACTCTCTCAAAATATGGTACCAACATCAAAGGCGCAAAAAGCGAAAAAACTTTCCGAATGATGATCTAATATTATAGAACATCTCCAATAACTGCAACGCATTCCTATGCTAACTAACCAGGGGGCGGAGAGTTCAGCGCACCGTGTACGGCACTCGGTTGGAGGCTGGCACATGCTATTTCATAAAGTCACTCCAACCCTCTTCTTGATTTTCGTTCATGTGAAGTTCGACTCTCGTACATCCCTTTGTATTCATTGTCGTCATTATTTCACTTGCCGCAAGAAGCTTGGATATGTCGGTGGCCTGTTTCTTCATTGCGATCTGTCTTGTTTAGAACTATTTCGCATGTTCAAGGGCCATGCCAATCGCATTGGCGGAAGTTCATTCGCAGCGTGATTTTTTTCGAGTTCTCTTCGCATAAGGCACCGCTATACTTATCCTCTTATCCGCTTCACTTCAAAACAAAACTCGATATCACAAAATGAGTTAATTTGCCAGATATCTTTGACAATGAAGAGGATAATGATTGGAGTCAGCAACGCCTTATTTTCGTGATCGATGGAAAACAGAGTCAAAGTTGGAAACGAGAAAGAACTAAGCTACAAAACAACAGGTAGCGGGACGAACACCCCATATGCAAACTGATGTGAGATATGCTGATGCGTGGAGAGTAACAAGATATGGTCCGGCCAAAGCATAATGAGGCGAAAAGGATGCAGTGCAAAAACGTATGCCAAAGATAGAAGAGCAAAGCACAGTATGAACAGCTCAGGCGCACACAGATTTCGACAAGTGAACTAACGCTTTTCCAGACAAGATAAATGGTAATGAATTTGTCACCGATAGCGTATGCGAGCTTCTACGGCAACCAGATAATGACATAGTTAATACGAGGTGATGCATTAGATCTATGCACGTACATCCCCGCAGGGGAGGGAAGGGAATCTGAGAGGGGACGTGTCTTATCTCACTACTCTAGGTATCTGTACTATTTTTATTTTATCTGTCTTAAAAGGTTCTCATACCTTATTATCTGTGTATATTGGGTGACGATATTTTCAAACAAACCGAGCTTTTCACTGTTTCATGTGATCTTCTAAGTGATTCCCAGAGGACCACCTCACATTTCCAGAGTCACATCTTTCTATAAGCTCGATGAATATGCTGTAAAATTGCACAGGGGATATACCACGGCTTTGCTAAACATGTCTATAGTAGAAATTAGTGAAATCTCAGGATATCGAAATCTTTGATGAGCCGCTATTCGCGGCTGAGGTCATGAAGAAACTCACAACCTGTACATTCTATTTGTTTTATCGAAAATTTTGGCACTACCATAGTAGATCCTCAGAGAACTTTACGCTTTTTCGTCGACTCCCGGAAGGATAGACGAGGAAAAAGGGGTGATTCCCTGGGAATCCGCTAGAGATCACATGCAGAGGTGCGATAGGTGGAGAGCCGGGCCCTCCAAAAGTGAAGGTGGTTCCAGCAACTACTAGCCGGCCAAAAGTGAAGGTGGTAGTGCCGGACACTCACCTCCCAAAAACGTCGACCGGGGGGGGGGTTAACGTCGACTGAGCCTATCCTCCAGGTGTTGCCGCCGTGCGCGGAAAATAAGCAAAACAAATGCAAAAGAGATCATTGAAAGCATTTTTATGTATAAAGCGGCGTAAATATCTAAAACAAAGTGCTTAACAAATGGTGTATTTGGGAGTAAAACTCAGCGGAACTGTACGAATTTTATTAATGAATTTTGTTATAACGTATAGCGAAAAAAGTAGGTTGATTCAGGCAGTAACCACCGAGAACCAAAATTTCGAATAATAAATTAACGTAAAATCATGCGAAATTTCCACTGTTATAAATCTGGCGATTGAAGATGTCAGCAATTGCGACTTCATAGGTTTTGAAGGGTAAGTGTTATTCTATCAGATAGTGAAAAAACTAGGTCGATCTGAGCAGTGGCCGCCGAGAACGAGAATTTCAAAAAATTAAGCGATTTTAGGTTACTTAATGACAGTTGGGGTTTAGACTCCTATAAATCTGGAATGTGAAGGTATGCAATGTTGCGACTTCATAAGTTTTGCAAAGTAAAAATTGCTCTATCGGATTATTTTTCATACTTACCGATCCATTAAAATACCGCCGAGATTCAGGCTCTTAAAAAAAACAGGTAAAAAAGCGCTTTTTGAAATTTAACAGCTCATAACTTCTTCAGAATTGCATGAATCATGTTGCGACTTCATAGGTTGGATTTTCCTCTTCAAGAGCTTTCAGATGATATACAACATGTGGGGGTTTCACGCCTTCCACGGCATATACCCGGGGGTGGAGACTTTTCACCCTAAAGTCTCTACTAGCGGTCTCTGGCCAATACATTAACATGGGCGAGGTGGAGACTTTGGGGTAAAAAGTCTCCACCCTGGGTTAGAGCCGGAAAAATCATTGCACCCCCCACATATTATATATCATCTGAAAGTTCTTGAAGAGAAAAATCCAATCTATGAAGTCGCAACATGAATCATGCGATTCTGAAGAAGTTATGAGCTGTTGAACTTCAAAAAGCGCTTTTTTACCTGTTTTTTGAAGAGCCTGAATCTCGGCGGTATCTTGATGGATGGGTAATGATGAAAAATAATCCGATAGAGCAATTCTTACTCTGCAAAACCTATGAAGTCGCAACATTGCATACCTTCACATTCCAGATTTATAGGAGTCTAAACCTCAACTGTCATTAAGTAACCTAAAATCGCTTAATTTTTTGAAATTCTCGTTCTCGGCGGCCACTGCTCAGATCGACCTAGTTCTTTCACTATCTGGTAGAATAACACTTGCCCTTTAAAACCTATAAAATCTCATTTGCTGACATCTTCAACCGCTAGATTTATAACAGTGGAAATTTGCATGATTTTTTCGCTATTTTTCCATTCGAAATTCTGGTTCTCGGCGGTTACTGCCTAGATCGCCCTACTATATAGATATATGCTCTGAATACTTTCTTTTGCGTTCCTTTTGCTTATTTTCCTTCTTTTAAGCTTCAGCAAAAAATTTTTTTCAAACCCAAAAGTGAAGGTGGTCACCCCGTACCAGCTCAAAAGTGAAGGTAGGCGGAGACTCGGCTCCGACTATCGTACCTCTGATCACATGTAACAGTGAAAGCCTCAATTTATATGGCAATGTTATGTCATCCATTATACTCAATTATCAGGCTATAAGAATCTTTATAATACAGAAAAGAAGTACACAGATATCCAAAGTTACGGAGTATGAAGCGTCTCCTCTTAGATCCCTTTCCCTCGCTAGCGAGGATGTGCGTGCATACGGACCTTAGAGTTAAATTGCACTTGGCAAGAATCAAGAAAAACCGTGAAAGATGAGCGGGTAGGCAGCTTTGGAGCGTAGGAAAAATCTGGTGATTTTGCGCTCCCAGATAACAAAAGCGGCTAACGGCTACTACGTTCGCCTAACGGTGGCTGACGACCGCTAAGGTCACCTAACATCTGCTGGCGGCGGCTGCTGACGCGGTATAAAGGCACCCTTAGGCCTAAGCATACTTCCCGCGATTCTAATTGCTGCGCGATTTCCATGTCGGACATAAGTCCCGAGTCCGCCGCGCCGGCGCGCTTAACTCTGTGGTCGCTCCGCGTTTGTGTTAAGAGCCGAGCATACCCGTCGCGAGACAATCGTCGCAATTTGAATTTGTAATCGCTGGGAACTAGCGACGAAAACGCGCGATGGATCACTAATCGCTCGGATATGGGGCATACCTCTAAAGTGATTTGTGCATTCTCACACAATACTAAATTTTGTTGCCAGTTTGTGGTGTCGTTAACAAATAACAGAGAAACTAGAGAAACCAATACATTCGGAGAATACTGGACTCATTAGCACTTCTTATGTAAAAACTAGCTTCAAAAAACAAAAGAATCATAATATCTTTCGGAAAGAAATCCCAATCCAAGCGATATGTCGCGTCGCGCATTTGAAATGAGCGATTTCGCTGAGATGAGCGACGATCGCGGTGATTTCGCTCGGATGGGTATGGCCTAGCAAAAACGATCAGGATGCGTCGCGCCGAACAGCTAGCAGTATTGACGGTGATCTTGCGCACGTGTAACACTTATCCTTCAGAAATGCTCGCGACGCGATGGATCGCTGACCGTATGCCCGGCCCTTCAGACTGACGCTGCGACGATTCGCGGGCTATTTTCGGACGGGCATACTTTCGCCAACGATATCTTCGCGATATCGCTGGAATTGAATGTCGCATCGCTGGTGCTGCACCAACGATGGGCGAATCGCTCGAATGGCTTCTTCTTTGTGAAAAGTTTTGGATTTTTTGCAAGTGCGAATCTCATTTGAGACTCCATCTCACACAAGCGTTTCCTCTTGATATGAGAGAAGGTAGGCATCCAGCATCTAACATTCCATACTATAAATCCTTGGAAACAACACATGCGAAGTACAGTGCATGTTAATGAGGAGCTCACAGGTCCGTAGCTCTTACGCGTACGCATCGCAAGGCTGATGCGGTCCGTTCGCATGCGTACGGCATGGGCCTTTGCCAAACCTCGATCGATGACGTCTGTGGGAGTTGGCAAAGTGCCCTGCCGGCCGCTCGCGCACGTGGCGCACGGAATTTGCGGCGCGTGCATGCAAATCGAGGACTGCACAAAAGGGAATAGGTTTTTGACATCGCCTGTATATATTAGGTTGGCTAATAAATAAGTTCGTTTTGACATGCAAATTCAAAACTTCATAACAATTCATGTAACAGATATTTAGCTAAGATTTTTCTTGAGAAGGTAGCCTCAAGCCTCTACTCTTGAATAGCAAATAGTCAAGGTTTTCTATTACCATAAGTGACAGTTTTAACCATATATGGTCAGGCTTCTAAAAAAATCGCTTTTTTAAATTTCTAACTTTCCTTCTCAGCTTGCAGTGAGTATAAAAGCGAGTAATTTGGTGGCTGGATATATACAGCCTCTGGCTAGGTGGCGAACCACAATAGAGATTGCGACCTGCTGTTTCTGAATTTCTGCAGTCAAAATTGTAAAAATTTCCAGGCATTTGCGCGTGAAGGTCAAATTTTGGGCATTCCAGATAACTCGAATTTGGCCATCTATGGCCATGCAGATAGTTGGAAATTCAAAAACTTGTTGTATGGGTAGCGAATCCACACTTTACACCTGACTTCAGTTCGTTTTTCGGAACGTGATTTTTCGAATTTTCGGGGGAAAAATCTGACCAATTTTCTTTCCTTCACCATTTCATTATCAGAAAAATTTTTTTTTGAGAAAACCGAGTCAACCATCCGATTCTCCTTGATTTGCTCTTTCCAGTGGTACCATATGTACACTTAAAAACTGATTTGTGACAATTCTACAAACCGCTAAAAACGACCGAATTTATTTTTTAGCCAACCAATAGTATGGAATGCTTCCCATATGTCACCTCACCCACTGTGTTAGCATTTACTTTCTCGTAATGCATTATGACCTCCTGTTTTTGTTTATTAATAACATGTGAATGGTGACCAAATCTCGAATGTTCTTACTATAATTTCTGAAGTAGAATAGATGTACAACCTCGGTTGCTCAAGCATATATGTATAATCGTTCGCAGATTGGCAGACAAGAGCTCCGCAGCATTCGCTGTTAAAAGCCTACCCAAAGTTTTTTCAAAGGGCCGAAAGCATGGCCTTTCTATTACGAAGCTAACACTCAGATAATCGCCGGGGGCAGGCGGTCCGCAAACTCGCGCTTTTCTGCAGGCGGTCAGCAGAATTTTGGGGCGTGGTCAAATTTTCAGCGGGCGGCACTTCCTTTACGGTCGCATATTCTGCCAGCGGGCAGCAATACAACATTTTTTGCAAGCGCTCGGCAAATAATTTCTTTCAGCGAGCGCTGGTCAAACTTTCAGCAAGCGCTCGGACTCTTTTTAGGCATTTTCGGGCGTACGTCGAGCGCAGGTAAGACTCTGTGTGGCAGAGATGTCACCGTTGGTTTAATTACTCAAGTTTGAGGTACTTTCTCCCAGCGGAAAGTACCTGGGGGTTGCGCGGTCCTCCACAAAGGACCGTGCGGCCCCCGAAATTTTTGCATATTCTCGCGGAAAGTCTGCGAGAATGCGGCCACTGCGCCGCAGCTAATCCATAAAGAAACCGCGATTGTTCTTCAAACATTCGTCTTTAATTTCGCCAACTTTCTTCCAAATTTCTGCAAGCGGGCGGCAAAAAATCAACGAACTATTTTTCCGGTGCGCGCTTGCTCAAAATTCGCATGGCCGCCTGCCCCCGGCGGTTATCTGAGCATATGCCTACCATTGACCGGAAGAGTGAACTCAAAACTAGGAATTGTAGTCGATTTCCTCGCAGATATTAACTTGCGCCTGTACAGAAACTGGTAAATACGAAGATGAGGTTAAATCGACATCTTTGCTCGCTTGCTATAATGTTCTCTGAAAGCATATGACGCCACCTGTACAAAGTTTCCTGAATAAATGGCTTCAGACAAACTAACGCAAAATTTCCAAAAGTGCGTATAATGCAGTGTGGTGTGTAAATGTCTACGAAATCGCTTTGGGTATGTCCGGTGTTCAAGCGATGAGCGACTTTCACGCAGTAAAAGGTCGCCCAGGCAGCCGATGCGCAGCGACCAAAAATCGTGACGACGGTGTCACGACGAGGTATGCCTTAGGCCTCATGAGACAATCAGCTCATGTACTGTTCGGAAGCGTTTGAAGTCCAAAAGATCCCCACCTAACTTGGATCGAATGCCGCTGGAGCGCGGTCCCAAAGCCTCATCTGCAGTCCTCCATCCACTTGATTCCATGTTGCGAAGGCAAGCACCACTCTCAAAATCGCATTTGATAGCTGCGCAGGTTTGTTTCGGAAGTTTTGGGGGTGGATCGTAGTGAGGAACTGAAGGTAAATTACCGTCTGATGACTATAAATACAGGGTGTCCCAAAAGTAAGTACACACTTTTCAATCGTCAATGTCTTTCTTTCCATTGGGTCTTTTTCCTACATTCAAACACCATTCTGTAGAGGAGGCTTCAACTTAGATTTACAGTAACGAGCGAATCCCCGATCACTCTTCATTGCTGTAGGATTACGGTAAGAACTTCCAGCATGTGGAACCATTGTGGAATATGCCATCTGACAAAATTATTTTTCAAAAAATCTGAAAAATCGCGTACTAGGGTTTTCGCGCACGCCGATTCCATTACACAACTTTTTGTGAGTGTTTTCAGCTTTTCTGACAGTGTAATTACATTTCCGACAAATGGTGGGAACTTGGTTATTACGCTTATCCGGAATAACTTTGGAAAAAAGTATCACAGTAAAGTGGGCATTTCATATTCGAAATCAGCGGCTTCCATTACTATAGTATAAGAGTTTTTGGCTTGTTTGGTTTTGTTCCAAAGCAGAATATGGCCTCCAATGGCTTAAAATCCTTGTCGAAGTTCTTACAATAATCCTACAGTAACGAAGAGAGATCGGTGATTCGCTTGATACTGCAAATCTAAGTTGAGGCCTCCTCTACAGAGTGGTACTTGAACGGCGGAAAAAGACCCAATAGGAAGGGAGATATTAACGATTGAAAAGTGTGTACTTACTTTTGGGACACCCTGTATGTGCTGGTTCTTCGGCTAATAAGCGAAATGCGTCATACGGAAATGTACTTCATCTAGAATTGAAGCGAAGGCCCCTTGCCTGCTTTAGCTTAATTGAAACTCCAAGCAGCGTGCGAATTTTGCGCAACAGTTTGAGATCCAGCACTCAAGCTAGTTGCAAAGCATCATCATTCCATATAATCTCAATCTGCTTACTCATTCTGCATTCGTAAATTGCGCTAGAATTATAGGTGATGTCATCGATGATCGCAGCTCCGCCTTGTTTGCCGAAAGCGTCTAACGTGAAGTTGTATGCTTCTACCACAATCTGAATGTTATCGTAAAAACTGCTCCTTGTTTCTCACATAAAACCAACCTCGAAAGTGTACCATATAGTTCCCGGTATTGTAACTTTCGCAAGCCTTGTATTGTTTCTTTTCAGTGGCTCACTGCACCAAATATAGCGTCTGCCCATGGATGGTGCTCTGAAACCACGTTGGGGGTTTTTTCTCAAAACTCATTATTTTATCAGTTTTGTTGAAGCATAAGGCGTTGTGCAATGTTCAATCAAGCTTTTATTTCTGTCAACAGCTTAATGGGATATCTTTTTCTTCAACTGCAAGAGGCCATTAATTGGTTCCAGTCAGATTGCGAATGATGCCTCCGGGCAGTCACGTGCGAGCACTCTTCAGCTTTCTCTATCTGATTTTTTTACCTATGCATCTATAGTACGCTTTTCATTGTCTGTCTCAGAATGTGAGACTTACTTTTTGGTTTCGAAATGAAATTGGAAAAAAGCAGTGATAGCGAATTACTTACTAGTGGGTTAAGTACTCACCTTGTACAGACTCTCAATTTTACGTTGGGGGATGCCCAAAATCTCATCTTCACGACACCATCACCTTCCTGGCACTGTATAGGATCGCTCACCAGCATTGCCGAATACATTGGCGGTAACTTTTGTTGAACTCCTGCTATCAAGAAATATCCATCTGAAATATAGGAAATTACAGATTCAAAAGCACCAAAATAAGCAGTCAAGGGAGTTTGGTAGGCATGTGCAATTAGCTGGGAGACCAAGAAGCAGGCAAGAACTTTTCTTAGAGCAACTGTTAGCGGAATCTTCACATAAACTTCAATGCTAAGCTAAGCGAAGTGATCCTCATCAGTACGCTAGCCACCTTGAGGGTCCCAATAAATAGGTGG
Source organism: Cylicocyclus nassatus (assembly GCA_958299035.1). NCBI lineage: Eukaryota > Metazoa > Nematoda > Chromadorea > Rhabditida > Strongylidae > Cylicocyclus > Cylicocyclus nassatus. The sequence goes on from CATQJL010000326.1 coordinate 32,230,351, forward strand.
CTACCGATAGCGGTCACAGGATCTCCGAAAAGGAAAGGGGGTAGGGGACAACAAAAATTTATTTTGGATAAAGTTAGCCACGCACTCCGAAAAAATATTTTGGATGCTTCCAAAATTCTTGCCATAACCCGAGATTCTAGAAGAAGGGGGCGTGGAGGCAACCAGGCCCCAAATTTTTTTTTTACAAAGCTAATGTGAACTCTCAAAAACTTTTGAAAATTATTCTAATTTACAATACAAACAAGTCACTTCCACGTTTCCATAACTAATGCAAGTATCTTTCAAAAATTTCGCACGCCATTCTCGGGGGAGGGGAGGGGGGCTACATACTGATATGCATGCCGACATTTATTGTCTGCCTATTCGAATTCTTTATATCTTATTGTTAGATTCCCACCAATCTTCTTAGCATCTCAAAAAGTCCTTCTTACTTCCAAGTAATCTTACTTCCCAAAATCTTACCTATAAAATAACCTGACCCCAAATTTGTAGAAGTCCTTTCACTAGAACTGGCACGAATATCGATCTCTTCTCTCGATACTTGCTAACGTTTTCAGATAAGATCACTTAAATCTGCTTTTCAAAATATTTCTAAGAGACGTTCCATACTTGTTAGTTCGTTCCAATAGTAATTTCCCTTTTTTAAACGGGCGTAACATTCCGCAGAATGAGGAGCCTGGGATCTTGGTAGCATCTGATGCATCTTTGCATTCTCTTTCAAATAACTATGTTTGTATTGCAGTTCACCCAGCGATCTCTTAGAAACTTACCAGAAACCATGAACCTTAATTTTTGCCACGGTCAAGTCTTTATTTTTCTTTTTTTTGTACTGGTCCTTCGAAAAGTCCAAGTGACCCTTGAACAGATAGATTCTACAGGTACAAAACAATTCTTTCGCTTCTACAGCTAAGTTTTAAGAGTTTTTGGAGTTATTTTTTTGATGCTTGCCAGCTTTACATTTGCTCAACTTAACCCTCATGAACATCAACCGGCAAGCAGCTCGGGTGTCATTCGATGCAGTTTTCCTCTTTTTAGCAGGTTTTTTTTGTTTCTGATTCGTAAAGTCGTTGTGGAAAACATCCTCATATTGTAGTTTTCAAGCGCGCCCCGGGTTTTACAGAAAAATACGAGTTTGTTTTAATCCATACACCCTCATTTGCTCTGCAAAATTACTGCGGAATCATAAAATTGTGTGTGTCGTTATATGTTGTGCATGCGTCCGAGGTAGGCCTGCTAAAACTCAGTGATTGCGCCCTAAACCTTCCCAAAACTTTTGTTTTGCGAGATGTTACATACGCTGAAAAAGCGAAATTACGTTCGAAACGACCTAATACATGTTCCTTACAAGGCAGTTCGCTGCTCCCCACCCCTCCCCCCCCCCCTTACCCCGCTCTCTCCTTGCAAACTCTACTGCAAACAGCTCGATTCCTTGAATTTGCAGATTTTTCTTTACCACAAATGTATTACTCCATGAACATTCACAGATTGGCATAAATTAGCTTCTCCCTGAAACACAAATTCTCTCACACAACTCCAAAGTTTCTATGACGGCATTCAACAGCCATGTCGTCCCGCGGAAATTCTTCCAGAAATGTTACTTATCACATACTCAAAAATTCCTACCGCAAATTGCTAATTTTCCTAAACATGGAATGCTTTCCTAGCATGTGAGATTTTTCAGACAATATCCCCTACAAGGAAAAAAGCGTAACCATCCTGCCACAAGTGATGCGAATTTACACCTTTGAAACTCTTAGCACACCTTAGTTCTTTTAGAACAACAAGGAAAGGTATGAATCTGTCGAAAATCATCAAAGCCTGCGATGCATGCTTTTTGAAAAAGTCAAGTTTCACAAACTTTCCAAATGTTTATAACAACCCTCGAAAGAAATCCAAATAATGGGTGAATAGAACAAACCCTACACTAAACAGCACAATTTTCTCTACTTCCCATAGCTCGTCATAGTCTTTGTATAGATTTTTTAGTGGAACCACCAAATTTTAGCAGGCTTATCGCAGACACAGATGCATCAAACACCAATAAATCTCCTGATTTTGAAATTTACAAAAGTAAATTATGGTTTGGCACTAAATTTACAAAGCAAATGAGCATTCACCGCTTCAGATTAGCAACTTTCGAAAATTCCGCCTACAGCCTGGGGCGAGTTGGAAGACCTGAATTATGACGATGTTATCCCGGAAAACTTTATGAATTGGAAACAGAAGAAAAAACTGCTAGAAAGAGGAGAAAAAGCTGCGTCGATTGACACCCGGGTACTTTGCTGGTTGTTGTTCTGTAAGGTTTTAGTTGACCAAACATAGATTAGACAGCATTGAAAATTTGATTCTAAAAAATTCTAAAATGCAAACTAAGGAAAAGAAAAAATTGTTTTGAATCCTATAGTGTTTGCTTTATCTACCTGTTACTTGTACTTCTTCGGGAAATCAGTACGAAGACTTGGAAAATTGGCCGAAATTGACCTTCACAAAAAGCATGCAGATTTTGATTTTTTTCTGAGAACTCATTGAATATTATGCAATGGTTTAATAACCAAGAAAGGGGATGAGATGCTGCATCGAATATTATCCAGATCTCTTACAAGTCTTTGTACCATGAGATGCGGCGTACATCTGAAAAAGCGACATTACTTTCGGAACGACCTATATGATAAACCTTATTTTAAATTTTCGGAGTCGTTGAATATGGAATATATTTTATTCAAATGTAAATAAGGAGTGGGTCAGAAAGTTCGTGCCGTTTCAAACCCATGCTCAAACTGCTTATAATAATGATACACAAACACGTCAAAGAGCGTTCAGTGCAGAATTTCTTCCTTTTTCTAAGGTTATGTTCTTGTTCAGATTCCTCTGATGTTAGCTCGAATAATCGTCAAAATCTCCAACCCATGGTTTTTACTCATCCTGAGTTTCGCTATCTTTTAATTTCTATTTTCAACTTTCGGACTAGCTTCGATAAATTTGGATAGAATAAAAAAAACCTATACTATAAACTATTAGGATGTTACTATAGGATGAATACTTTGGCCCTCTCATCTAAATTTTCAGCATTTTTTGAAGTAATTTTTTTTAAAGTAATTACTTCTACGGAGGCATGAAATACACAACTTCTTCAAACACTAAGAAATCTTCGGAAATTGAACCTTCCAAAAACAGTTTACTTATCAATAATTTTAGCAAGCAACTGAGCGTTTAGCTGTTCGAAATATCGATTTCCGAATTTTGTGGTTTCAGCCTGGGACGAGTCTGGAAATATGAATTATAATGATTTTATTCTCAAATATCATATAAGTCAGGAAGAAAAGAAGTTTATTCGAAAGAGGAGAAAAAGCTGCATAGAATGATACTTTGGTTGCTCTCCGTTTATTGTACTGTGAGGATTGGGATGGCCCGATATGGAATTTGATAGCATCAGAAGAATATTTTCAAAAACTTTGAGAATCCAGCTAGAAATGCCAAAAAATTTATTGTATAGCATTTTGTTTCTTCTATCCAACTGTTATGAAAGCTTTTCGAAAAGTTGGATATGGAAATTTTAGAAAATAGCGAAACTCAGGGTAGGTAGAAACCATGTGTTGAAGTTTCTGGCGCTGATCAAGCGGACATTGAAGGAATGATCGGAAACATAAACATTGGAAAGAGGAAGAAATTCTGTGACGAACACCATTTAGATGTTTGTCTATCATTATTTTTAGTTGTTTGAGCATGGATCTGAAAAACGGCACGAACTTTCGGACCCACCTAATACTAAACAATTTTTCGATTCAGTCCAAGTTACAGTGCAAGATGTGTTTCAGTATGCGCAGCTAAGATGAAGTTACAGAAGTGGGAAGTGCATTCTGTTAACGCGCTAAGCGATGGTGCGCAACGATTGAATCTGGGACATCGCATAAAGCAGAGAAGTGCTATGAAATTGATAATTGAAGAAAGTGGTAAAGTGCAGAGCGACTGCGAGTTCAATATACATATGAATAACAATACTATAAAAGTTTCTTTTTCACCCTCTGGTTTCGGGGCTTGAACTAGACCAGATGTGTGGCCTTCCTGCCGCCCGGGTTCAGAAACACTCTCATCAGTAGTTCACAGGAAGGCTTCAAAAGAAAAAGAAAACGAAAAGGAATAAGTAGTGCTGACACGAGAGGAGTTTAAAGTGTACAAAAGGGTGAAGGAAGCAGTGCTGACACGAGAGGAGTCCAAGGTGTACAAAAGAGCAAATGAACCAAATCACCGGTCCTCTCCCTCCCTCGCTCATTCCCGCCTATCCGCGTCCCCAAGTCTCTGTAGAGGTCACTTTATTTCTTATTTCATTTATGAGAGGAAAATGTATTGCTGTGGGAAAGCCGTACTTTCGCATAATGTGAGGCCTTTCCCTAAGGGCATGACATAATGTTCGTACTACTTCAGCGACATTCCAGCTATTAAAAATACATTTATTGCGAAGCTGAAAAATTCTATCGGAAAAATCCACATAGTTGCTACAATTCTGTTAATCCTGAGAGCTTCCCCTATAACCGTGCTGGTTATGTTATGCTTTGGTATATTAGACATTCTATGTGGGTATCTATAAACTACAAAGTTGTGAGCATCCGTCTTGTTATACATGCTATAAACTATCTCATCCTCCATTATTTTTACACTGAGATCTAAAAAATTTGTTTCCACTGAAGACTTCCTCTCTCGTCCCAGTCCAGTGACATCATCCACTGCAAGGCCGCGGTGAACAGCTTCGGCGAGATTCTGCCGCCTTGTCGGACCCCCTTCCCAATTGGAACGGCCAGGGGGCGATAGAACAGCTGCATCGTCGTTGTACAGGCTTTGTAGCAGTCCGCTAACGTCCTCACATAAGCTGGGTCCACTCCTTGATCGACTAGCGCAGACAGAGCTTTCGTTTCGACGCTTCAAAGTCTTTCTCGTAGTCGACGAAGGTTAGGACGAGAGGTAGTCGGTACTCCCGGCAGACTTCTATGACCCTCGAAACCGTATGGTTGTGGTCCATACAGCTGAATCCTTTGCGAAATCCAGCTTGCTCTTGAGGTTGGGCTTCATCCAGTGTCCTAGATATGCGAGCGAGGATAATCTTCGTGAAAAGCTTGTACAGCACAATCGGCAAGCATATTGGACGGTAGTTCCGAAGATCCTCCCGTTCACCCTTCTTGAAGAGAAGGACGGTCCTTCGTTTTCCACTGGTCGGGAATCCTCTCCTTCTGAAAGTAAGTTATTAAATGCCACGCTAGAACCTCGTGTAGATGGTGTCCTCTGGCTCGCAGAAGTTCGACGGAAAAATGATCTGGTCCTGGAGCCGTGGACGTCTTCATGGTCTGTATCGCAATACGTACTTCAGCAGGTAGAATCCTTGATGGTACTTCTCCAGCAGGAACAACGGGCATCGGCACGGGTGTTGATGAGCGGAAGAGATTGGTGTAGAAGTTCTTCGCGATCGATTCCATCTTATACCGGGAAGAAGTCGGAGTCCTGTCTTCGCTCAATAGTGCAGCCAGCGACGTGATATTCACAGAGGTCCCTTCGGCACTACTTAAGACTTCGTCTTCCTTCGGCTGCTTCCAGTATCTTGCTTTGCCTGCACTTCCTCAAATCCTCCTGCAAAGCCGTTCTGCAACTGGCGTTGGCTATCAGTCTCTCGAGATGGGTTGCATTCGGATTTTGCCTCAGAAATTTTCTTCTTTCGAGCAATTCCTTGGTGGTTTTCGAAATGCGTTCCAAGTTCTTCTCAGAAGTCACCGCACTCTCCACAAGCTGGAAGAGCTCATATCAAGTTGCTGTGACTGGCCCATCGAGGAGGACCCAACGTACGACTACGACCGGCTTCTGAAAGGATTGCAAGCCTGTGCAGTTTTGTTATTGGGGGGTATCTCCTCCTCGGCTAGGGCTTGCCTCTTCTTCGCCGGGGAGCGTTACCCGTGGTGTAAACTGCATCGGATAGATGTACCCAACACCACGCCAGGGTTCTCCCGAATTAGTTTGTGAACAGAGACTTTTTTAGTTTTGCTCTCAGGCCTCAAACGAAGTGAAGTTTTCTCTCGGCCTAGTAGGAATGCCCAACTGGCAAGGGTTTGCATCTTTTTTATATCAACTTCATGATAGTCAACAAGTATGTAAAAAAAGGGAAAATTTGTTGTAGAAGTATACATAAGCTCGTACGAATCCGTGTACTATTAGCAGCAGTGATATCAAACTCTCTACTCAATATTAGCTTACCTGCGCGATCCGATTTCCCGAAAATGGTGTCTCCTTCCGATTCACCCCAAGATCCCTTCATACGAATAAAGTCAATTTCATCCCCGTTCACGTCGCAAGTGTTTTTTTCATTGCGCCACCTGAAGCTGTTTCATTAGAACAAAGCCACGAGGTTGGCAATAAAATGGGGATTGGATTTTCTTCTGAGCTACAAAATTATTGTAACTTCTTTTCTAAGAGAGGCAGATCCTGCTCGATATGCTCATTAGAATACGTCGAAAAAGTGGTTCGAATATTAGAAAAGGTAGTACTCCAAATTTTTGTTGTATTTTGTTCGTGTCATGCTTTGCTCCTTTGACGAGGATTTTCGCTGTTGTGCCACAAAGTTGATGTGGACTTTTCCATAGCACATGGAAGAAGCTTGGCCTTCATCATCCTCGCCTTGGAATGTGAACGGTTACAGTAACCCAACTTAGTATTACCTGCATGGTTTTGTAAGGAATGAGTCAAAGTCATAGCATTCCAAATCGCATGTGGTTGAAACCTTGAATTGCCCAAATGGTGAAGCTAAATGTTTGAGAGTTGCAAATTAATGAGAATACTTGCGTTTGGAAAATGAAAATCGACTTTTTAAAAGTATTTGAGATTACACACCGTACTTGTAAAACGGAAACCAAAGATCCACATCAGTATGGCCACCAAGAAATTCTGAATTACAAAATCGTATTTGTCTGTTCTTGTACAGTCTTGCTTGAACATACTTTTCATGTCGTAGAGCTGTCTGCTCAATGCTGCAGCGTCAATGATAGAAGACGTCGGGCATCCTGAATTCATCCTATTACTCACGAATATGCATACGTGTCCGCTGCACTTCATCTTGATGGTAGGCAAAAGAAGGGTTTCCAAAATATAATTGCAATAAATTTTGTTCGCATTTATTGCATAATCTAGAACACTTTCACTTCCAATGTTTATCCAAATTAGTCAAGCTACGCATATTTTTTTGCATTATGTTGTCTTGAAAGCTGTAAAAAAGTCGATCACTTTGCAAAAGAAAGTCAGGGAGCCTGAGGATGCGTTTTTCTGGTGGAAGATATCATCGATCCGTTCATGTTCTACGATTAACATACTATTACAATATGCGGCACCCAAACAAACTGATCCATTCTTTTAACGTGAGTAATTTTATTCTTTGCTAATTGCAAGTGCCAAGCTTGTTTTGAAATTCGTTTTCCATCTCGTTAGGGCCAGTATATCGAGTCGTGTTCTCTTCAGGGCTTCTTGCAGTTCTTGTAGTCGGACTTCGTTTGATAGGCGTCTCTCGTTGGATGTTCCGATGTAAATACGTCGTTGTTCGGGTGAAACATACTTGATCCTGCTGTTCCGGGGCTTCCTGGATCAAGGATTCGACGTCCGGTAGGGTGGGGAAGACCAGTCAAAATGACCGACCAGTCGAGGGACGTAGAAGATGAACTCCCACGGCGCTGTATGGTATGCCGTAATTCACCTTGGTTTAGTACAGGGCGCGGCACGAGGTGGGCAAATGACAAGCTGGAAATCGTTTTTGGCGAAAAAAGCAAGGAGGAAATCGTTTTTGCGGGGGTCCGGGGCGGAGTCCGGAAGAAGATTCCAAGTGCAAGTAAAAGAAGGTCGAATCATGTTTAATACCTCATACATCTAATTCATTGGGAAATCATAAGCCTCAACACATAGCAGAGTTCGCGGTACGCCGCGCCGCCGCTAATTGCCGCGCGCGCGACGTTGCATAAGCGATGCCGTTGAACTGCATGATTACATAATCAGTTCTCGATGCAGGCGTAACGATATAACACCAAATTACGTAGGCGAACGAAGAGAGGCTAGTAGAAACAAACTGTGAATTATTATGAAAAATTTATGTGAATGGGAGGTGTAATAAGCATTTTTCCTAGAAATTTTGCGAAACTGATAAATGAATATGTGAATTCGAATGGCTCCTTTGCAGCGCACAGGTGACCATGCCGTATGAAACTTGGTAAGTACATGAACACGGGCCTGCGGGGCTTAACTTAGAAGTTTCATTGCAAAATTATGTGGCTAAGCTTGTGGCAAGCTTATTTCCGAAAATATCCCACTATCAAGAAAATGAAAGAATGGCTCTTTTGCAGCGCAGAAAAAACGAAATCGCGCGAGACTCGGTGTGTATACGCGCAGTAGGGCTAAGGAACAATGTATGAATTTTACGAAAAACTTATGCGAATGAAGAGCGTGCCCAACTATTTTCCAAATTAAGTGGGCAATTGCCCACCTAATGGCAGCCTGAGGCAACCAAACCCACAGTTCACATAAGTTTTCCAAAAGTTTCACATAAATATGTTGTACACCTAAACTTTACTATATGGTAGGATTTTGGTTCCGAAACTCCTCCTCTTGTCTTTGTTAGAGCCCAAAATCGCATCAGCATCCCAGTTTTCTAAGGAGGAAAGCGCGCTCCAGTCAATCGATACGCGGAAACGGCATCTTTCAGTAGTACAACTGCGTTACTTTGATATATTCCTTCATCATTTTTCTTACTTATTCTTCTTCCTGTTTTCTATCTTGATAAAGTTGAGCAATAATAAGAAGAATTTGAGCGTTTTTGGGAGCTTTTGAGCGCTTTTAGGAGAAATGTGGCTGGTGTTCTCGTTGCACAAGCATAAAGCATCGTTTTTGGGCTCAAGAGAGTATTCGTAAAGATTTTTGGGATCAACGGGAAATTCGTTTTGGAAAACCCCATTTGCTCACCTCGTGCCGGGCCCTATTTTAGTAAACTTTGATGTTATAAGATTCAATTCCGTCAGACTTTGACATATTCCCTTAGGGATTTTTGAGAGGGGTCACCGGTCAAGGTCTGTAGCTTAAGCGAACATTATAACAATTGAGCAGCAAATCAAACTACTAAAACTCCTTCTGGCGATTTTTTTTCCTCATAGAGTGGGTGTAAAAAGCATGAATCAAATTGCCGAATGTTTTTCTTATGATAACTTATGACAATCTAATGCATAGTATAGAATAAGTGAAAAACAGAAAAGTATTAGGTTGTAACAGAATTAATGCAGGTTTTGAATTCCAACCGCAATAAGTCATACAATTCTCATTTCTAAGTAGGTTGCAAAATACCATTCGATAGAACAAAGCAAGCTCTACAGGATGGATATCTTGTTTTTCCAAAAGCTCTCATTAACTTTGAGTTTCGAGCCAAAAACTAAAAAGATTCAACTGTCCGAAAAATTGAGAAAAATCGTAACTCAGTTCACAGAAAACTTACAAAAATTCTAACTTGCTCACGTAAACACTATTCACATAAGACATCTATATACGCCTTTGCCGTATTTTTTCTCTGTTGGAAATCAAGAAAACGCAAATTTTCGTGCGTTTGCCAAAGTGATGCTGTGCCGTTCCCACATAAGTAGCTGTATACTACAAACCTGCAGAAGTATAAACGTGAATTTCCAGCTTTCTACAAGCTTTAGTTCTCGAAAAATATCGAATACAGTTTTCGCTGGTCATGTGGTCCAAGCTAAAATTCAAAATTTCTCGAGAACTAAGGCTTGTAGAGAGCTGGAAATTCACGTTCATAAACTACTTATTGGGAACGGCACAGCATCACTTTGGCAAACGCACGAAAATTTGCGTTTTCTTGATTTCTTACAGAGAAAAAAACACGGCAAAGGCGTATATAGATGTCTTATGTGAATAGTGTTTACGTGAGCAAGTTAGAATTTTTGTAGGTTTTTTATAAACTAAGTTACGATTTTTCTCAATTTTTCGGGTAGTTGAATCTCTTTAGTTTTTGGCTCGAAACTCGTGGTGGATCAAAGCTGTTGCTATACCAAAATAGCCACCTTGTAGAGCTTGCTTTGCGCTATCGAATTGTATTTTGCAACCTACTTAGAAATGAGAAATGTATAACTTATTGCGGTTGGAATTCAAAACCTGCATTAATTTTGTTACAACCTATTAGTAAAGAAAAACTCCATGATTTACGTAGCTATCAGTGCCATTATCGTGCCAAGTTGACGACCGGTGACTGGTGATGGGAGGGAAAAACAGGGAAGTCTAGATGGATTAAGGGATAGACTTTGAGCAAAGAAATTTTAGCATTATAAAACTTGATCTTATGAAACTTCTAGCTCAGCATTTGAGAGATTAGAGACATCAACGATATCCTTTACCAAGGACCGGATCGTCACCTGTTTCGATCGCAAAATCCAAATATTTGACCTCTGTTCTACGTTTTCCCAAAAAAGTCGGAGATTGCTATTGCTAAATGAGGACAGCGGATTTGGCTGACAAGAGCGACTTACCGTGAGCAGGCTTGACAGAGTAGTATATCAGTGTATAAATTAGGCGCGCATACATGCACAATGTGTCTAATGCAAATATTGGAATAGCCGGAACGATCCGGCTACGATATCGCTATGCTTAAGGAAGGCCGTCCAACCAGATCCAGAATTTGCAACACGCGCATTATTGCCGAACGGGACAAGAGCGTCGAGTTATGTTATTTTTGGAAGTTTGGGGAAATGACGCGCATGGGGGTTCTCGAGATCTACTAAGTTGTCCCGAAAATTTAGTCGTAATCTGAATGATTATAAAAGCACGCATAATAATGATAAAAAATCTAGACATAATTTCCACTTACTTTTTCCTCTCTAAGTGTTATGTTGCAATCAGTTGCCATTTCTCCCCCATCATTGTACACTCAAAATTGTGTCGTTTTTTATTTCATTCTTCTGAACTGATAGACACGGTTGAGCGTGTGCTCAGGCGCGCCCGACCGGAGGGGGGGGGGGGGTCGTTTTGCAGGTAAGAGCTAAGGGTGGGATCGTAATCAGAAGGCGAATTTGTTCGAAAAATTGAGAAAATACTACGATCGAGCAAGGTGAAGAAGAAAAGCGCTCAACCGTGAATTTCACAACTCCACTAGAGGGATGACTGCCACCTCGACTAGCGAGGACTCAGCCAAATTTCAATTCTTCTTCTTACCTTTCACATACCGTAGGGTCACCAAAGAAGCTTTTTATGTTGGTATGATTTCCGCAACCAGCATGCCAAATTATCTCAATGAGTTCTACAAGCTCTTACCTATTACATTTTCCAGTGTTTCCTAACATCTAAAAAGAACATTTTTCAAACATAAGTAACGTGGCCACAAAAGTGAAAAGTCAGTTTTTCTGTATTCAAAACGAAGTATTTCTCTATATCACTCCATGGTAGAAATTGAACTTCATATCGCTTTTAATGGATTAAGAAGTGCTGCCAAAACGTTAGTCACCGCGTTTTCTACCTCGACTGCTTCAACTCCACCGATCACCACAAAGCCAAAACAAGTCGAAGAAAGTTCAAACACCTACTGTAGAATCTTCGAGGCTTATGCTTGCGAATCATATAAAACTAAGATGGTAAATCTTCTTCGTGATAAAGTCAATCGGGTCAGGCGCAACCCCCCAAAAGGTCAGGCTGCCTGAGCTTTCAAGGGGTTGCGCCTGAATCCCTTAACTTGCCTTCGAAATCCGGAAATCACTACATTTCTGGTATGAGTATTAAGCTCATAGTTATACGATGGAAATTTGGAGCCGAACGTCCCACCCCTAGAAAAATTATGGCCCTTTCAATAGACTCATCCAGATCTGAACCAGCACCAATTACGTGTGATTGGAACGTCTAGTCACAGAAAATCAGGCGTGTAGCTCTCAAAAGTGTGAAACTTTTTAGAAAAGATGATATCCTCCAGAGTGTCACGCCCTAAGGTTTCGGAGGTCAAGAGCTAAAAAGGGGTCGTTTGCGGGTTTCATGAGAGGGGGAGGGGGTCGTTTTCAGAAGACTTGTGCCTATCCTCTTCTCAATTCTGCTCATAGAAAAGAAAGGGTATCAAACAAATTAAGCAATCTTCAGCAAGAGACTGCATTCAGACCTCTCAGTCTGCTTTTGGAGTCTTAAAAAACCATTTCTGTGAAACTCGAGTATTAGTGAAATCAAGAAACACACGCAGAGACCCGGAGCAAACACGTGATAGCCTCAAACGTCATAATCATCATTTACTCACAACAATCTATTTTGATTTGTTTCAATAAATTAGCTTTTTACAATTTCGCTACGTCCTCACACCAAATTTGTTTAAAAGGCTGACGTAATTTTCGAAAAGCAGTTTTCGGTAACATCAAGAACATAAGGTATTCCCACGTAAACGAAATGTAGCTCTGTGCTTGAAATGTTAGGATAAATTTTTTCCAAAATAGGAGCAATTTCGAGGTAGTGTGAGATTGCAGAATGGAGTTAACATCGCAGAAACAGCACGGACTAGAGAGGAAAAGCAGCTGTCAAAAAGTTGAAAGAGATTCGGATCAATTGATACCTTAATGGCTTGGCGGACTGTGTTCTTTGAACCTTGGTAAACTATCGAAAAAAAAAACGAACAGAACTTTTGGGACAATCTAATACGAAGGAAGACATTCGAATGCAGAAACAATTTTTTTGTTTCCACTTGCTGATAGCACCTGAAATAGTCAGACGACTTGTTAGGAATTCAATTTATCCTCTTAAGTGAAGGCGCATGCGTTAATAATTATCTGCCGACGTAGTGTAGGATTAAGCTTACACAAACGCCTGACAGAGTTCTCCAAATCCACAATTGGTTTCAAATTGAAAAAGTAGAAAAAGTAAAATTGAAAAAGTAAAATGTAGGTTAAGCTCGGCTAGATCAACTGTTCTTTCCTTAGTATTTCCCGTGTTATCCGCTACGACGCAAGCAGTGGGTGTGAATTAGACAGTGATCTTAAATCAAAGCATCTTTGTCCAGATTACTCTGATTTGGCGGGGCTCGTCAGACAGCTCTCATAGAAAAAGCAAAGATCTATGCCGAGTGCTCTATTGCGAAGATCTCGGCATTATCGTCATTTGAAGTACTGAAGTTCTTTTGTTACCTCACCACTTTGTTAGTTCATCTCGTGCTCTTTCTTGATCGGATCTCATCACATGAGAATTTTTGGTCAATATTCTAGCTATTAAAGACGAAACATTAATGGTCTTTGGCTACTGATCCACTCATAGGAAACATAGAATTTACGCGGTATTCAAGTCATCACTCCTCACGGTACACAGCTGACCTGAGAAGGCTATCTTCTGGCCTGATCGTCACCGGCAGAAAATTACTGATATGAGGCGAATACCTTTGACTTTTCGATTTTTACGCACATCCAAGATACAGCGGTTGCTGTATCATAAACGCTTATCAGTTGTTGATATAAACTATATAGTTATTTTGGAAAGAAAACTTCTCACCTTTCCCTTTGTGCAGGCATGGGCAGCTGTCGCAAATTTCTAATTGAGCAAAGAAAGGATGTAATGCAGGAGCTGCAGGGTTTGTAAGAACGGATATGTGAATGTCTTGGAGGGCATGAAAAAACGCTTATTGTATTAGGTTGGTGCAAAAGTAATGCGCGTTTTTCTAGCCCTTATTTCAAATCAGCTTTTCTCCATCGAAGGTTCCCCTATGAAACTTACACAGCATACTTTTAAGAAGCTTCTTTCATGCTCTATTCAATGGTGGTTGAAACAAGCTTCTAGCCTCAATCGTTAAAAATTTATAGAGCTTCATACAACCGCACTCGAAACCAGAATTTTATTGCACTTACTTTCTTGGCCAGAATTTGAGCGCGAGTGAGCGCATTCTTTTGAAAATTTAACTACTGTATGTAGTAGAAATTTTCTACGTTATGCATGCTTTACTGTTTTCTCAGAAATTATTTAGACTGAGATTTCGGTGCCTCAACATGAGTGATGATTTTGAACATTCTGTGGCCCATAGATTTCCTTTTAAGAAGGCAATCGCCAAAGTTTTGCTCATTCCTGTAAGCGTAAGGGTGGACCTCTTGTTGACAGTTTTTGCAGAAATGTGGAAGCACTTCATACACAGAAAATCAAAAATCTCCATATTTTGGGATTTTGAGGGCCGCGAAAAAATATCGAAAAAAGCGGACAATTTTAAATATTATTTTTTCATTTTCTCAAATCTTCTTTGTTTGAGCACCTTTCAACTTTTTTTGTACTACTGGCTTGCGGCTACAAGACAGTCAACTTCTTATTTGAACCAACAAATCATGAAGGAAGTTATGATCAGTTAAAAACGAGGTTTCCGAAAAAAAAATTTTTTTGCTTATCAATCCATATTTTTTCACCGTTTTGTGATTTTAGCACAAATTGATGTGCGCTGTATAGAGAGAGGTTTGATGTCTCTGAGGGATTTTGTCGCGCTGAAAAATATGGATTTTTTAGAAAGTTGTAGCACGTCAAAGTTCGCATAACGCGCATTACTTTTGCACCAACTTAATAAATCTGTTTTCCATACCTTGAAACGTTTTTGTACGAAGAATTTTGAGCGTTTAGTGAAGCAAAATACCAAATTCAGCCGTTAAAATTTTTCCTGGCACTCAAATGAGGCAGCGGTGAGTGTGCGTTTTTTGAAGTAAGCGTATTCGATGCGCTGTATGTCTTGACGATATCATTCCAAGATTTGGTCCTAGCTGCGCACTCAATTTCCTTCTCAAATAAACGTTGAGCACCTCGTTCAAGAAGTTTTGTAGTGTGGAAAAGTAGACGGAAATAAGCGTCTCAAGCCTTCTAAGAAAGTGCACTTCGTGATTCGCTCGTGAGTCTCTAACTCACAAACGTAAATCAGAGACAAACCGCCAAGGCGCTACATCTAAATTTGTACAGTCAACCAGCAGAACGCAATCTTATAAAAGCCAGCTTTCGTTTTCTGAGATCTCGAGAGGCTATGATACCAAAACACTAATGTCGGTTAGACGGGTAGTAACTTTGCTTTAGCGTCTTAAGAGGTCGAACATTATGAGTCATTGTTCTTCTCCGCAGTCAACAGCAAGGCTTGGTGACGTGTTTCAAATGGTTTTTGAAAGAGAAAGTGTCAGCGTCATAATCCATTCTAATCCCTCTTGTGTTCATGCCTATTTACTGACGACCACGCGACAATAACTTGTGATATCTCAGGTAAAAACTCTTTAGTAGCGGATGCTGTATGTTTCTTGCGAAAAGCATTAGAACCATTCTGTATCAACAAAGACCGTCACAATAAACTTTCGCATCGAGGACGTTCTTATGTTGCAACTCAAAGTAAGAAATAGCATCAATGTCTGCTCTGGCTTGAATTACACATTGTAATCGTTTGCACTTCTCTGATCAGCTGCTATTTCTACTTCCAAGAGTTTTAGATTTATCTCCATGGGTTCACTGCAGCTTCTATGCCTGTGTATCCTATTCTTCATTGCGACAGCGTTCGTTCAGAAGAATGACCGCTTCAAAGAGTTGAAGAGCACCAACCCTATTTTAAGGTATGAGATACACTCGCATCGTCAAATCTTATTGCGCTTATTATTCATCCTAATTTATGTAAGTTTCTAATTTTCTAAGAAACTCTTTCTCGAGTCGCAGCTTAGTCGCTGTCTGATGACTGTCAATTTAATATTCCGCCACATAAATTGTTCAAGGAGGAGATTGATACACTGGTGGGGGGAACGTGGTATCAGCACGGCCTTCGGAATATTTGTTGACTTCTAAGTTTGGATCCCTGAAAAATTGTCCAACAAGGAACGTTGGACTTCTTCGAAGTCTGATCAAATCTTTTTAAAACACTAATCAAAATTTACGAAAAGAGGAAAATGAGGCCACATAACACATAACAATTATAAATGTAGATAGATAAATATACAGGGTACCCGATTAAAGGTGCACACTATTTGACCGTTTATAATTCTCTCGCTTCGTTGTTTTTCGTTGATCTTTCTACTCGTAGAGCTGGCTTCTCTTATTTCAACATAGAGTGAATTACCCATTTTTCTGCATTACCGTACGATTACGGTAGGAAGTTTAGGGAGGGTTTAGCCCATTTAAAACCATTTTGTTTCAAAAAAAAGCCAGGCCAAAACTCTTCTACTGGGCTAATCAAGGTTGCTCATTTTAGATATGAAATATGTGCTTTTACATGAAGCCTCTTTCAAAAATTACTCAAGTTATATCAAAAATGCGATTACATCGCTGAAAAAGCTCTTAACACTCGTAAAAAGTTTTGTGTATCAGCATGCGAGAAAATCCGCCACACAATTTTTCAGAATTTTTGAAAATTCTTTGTTAAATGGCCTATTATCTCACAATGGCTCCATATGCGGAAAGTCCCCATTGTAACAATACCGTAATGAAGGGCGATCGATGATTTGCTCCAAACTGTACACCTAAGTTGAAGCAAACGCTACAGAATGGCTTCTTGAGAACTGCGAAAGCTATTAGATTAACAAAGGTACTAGATTAAATAGTGTGCACATGTAATATTTATTTGTATGTATCAATGGCGGACCGGGGAGGCAGTGGGTGGGGCGGAAAGAAAAATTTTTGGAGGAGATTTTGATGAAGACCTACTTGATACACAAAAACGTGCCAATGACTTGTTTCGCCTGCAAAAAATGAAAAGCATCTTAAATACTTCGAAGAGCATGGCTAAAGCCAGAAAAGTCTTTCGAAAAGGCAAAAGGACAATTGTCTCCCTCCCCCCCCCTCCGCCCCATCCGAAAAATTTTCTCGACCGATATTGCTATATACACAACCTTCCCGCTGTGGAGGTTCAGGAGATTTTTCGAGGAGGAGGCACAAACAATTTTTCGGATGAATAGTGTGGCGTTAGTGACGCAGTAGGAAAAATTTTTGGAATGCTTTTCAGAAGTTCCAAAAAAGCTTCTCTAAAGTGAATTTGAATTCTTAAAGTTTTTTTAAGGGAACGGGAGAGAAGGAGGAGCGGGGAGGGGCGGCCTTCTGATATTATAGCTCTAATCAGGATTAGATCATCGTGTCTGAACTAAATTGAGTTGATTGCAGAAAAAGTTATAACACAGTTAGTAGGTAGCTCCGCAAGTGATTTCGCTTTTTTCAAGCGCCACAACGCAGATCAAAGATTCTCGGAACATCTTATTGTAAGTTGCATTCGATCAACTTTTCCTCCTCTTTTGAATGGTTATGATTGCATTCCAATTTGACCCGAGCTCTCAGAAAAATACCGAAGACTAGACCCATAGTTCCATGGTCAACTTTCGCTATTTCTCTAAATTTTTGCACCGTTCACTCAAAGACGTTCAAGTACTGGACGTATAGAACAAACCCTACAGGATACAAAGCAATTCACTTCTTTTCTCACAAATTTCATAATAATTGAAAGAATTTTTTCCATGCTATCAATTCCTATATTAGGTCTACTCAAAACTGGTAGAACAAAAATCGACGAAGCCTTTCGAAAGTTTCAAATTCCGAAGATTTATCAGTGTTTGATGCTTTTGTGTTTAACGTAGGCCTGTCAAAATTGAGTGGTTTGATAACAACTCCATTAAAAACTGTGACGAGATACGAAAAGGAGAATCTTGTATCCGGTAGGGTCTGCTCTACCCGTCTGTTGGGTTTCTCCGAAGGGATGGCACAAAAATTTAGAAAGGAAGCGAAACTTGACTTTTTCAAAAAGCATGGGTTGCAGACTTTGGTAATCTACTTGGAGCTCATGTGTTATATTGCAATGAAGTCATGATGAAATAGGAGGAAATACTGCATCGAATTATGTCAAGATCTCTTGAAAAATCTTTCTTTCGCGAAATGTGCCGCTTCAAATGAGCGAAGTTAATCTCGGAAAGACACAATATATAGTATGTAGTATATATTAGGTTGTCCCGAAAGTTTTGTCCGTTTTTTCAACCTACCATAAAAACACGTGGAACGAAGGTAGAGAAACGTTCTAAGCACCACCCGACGCATCTTTTCCTCCTCTTTTCAACTGTTATGGTCCCATTTCGATTACTCTTCTGCTTACTGAGATATGGGCCAAAATTTCGAACCCTTGGTTTTTACTATGTCCAAGTTCGGCAATTTTTCACAATCTTCATTTTAAACTTTTAAGAAGTCCTTTGATAGCGCCCAGATGGAGTAAACAAAGTGCAATGCAATGCAATAATTTTAGCTTGTCCAGCTTGCATTTCAGTATTATTCAAGATAATTTTTCCAAAAGTCTTCACTTTTGGGAAGTCCAAAATACAGAAACGCCTCGAACACTAACAAATCATCGGATTTTGAAGCTTTTAAAAATCAATTACGATTATTCACTATTTTTATAAAGCAACTGAGCGTTTACCGCTTCGAAATATAAGATTTCGCATTCTACGGTACACGCTAGGGCGGGGACAAATTCATTAACTATTGAAATTTTACCGCTAAAGACCCCACAAATTGGAGGAAAAATACACTCACTGGAAAGAGGAGAAAAAGCTGCATCGAATGACACCTTAGTTGTGCGCCGTTTTATGTTCTATGTTTCATGGCATCCCAAAAGTGGAATTTGATAGCATCAGAAAAATAATTCTAAAAAATTTTTAAAGGCTACAGTCGAGTAGATTTCCTGCTTAATATAGTGTCCCTGCAGACGCGACAACGCTGAGGCGTCAATAAATGCCTTGCGAGTCCCCGAACTAGTGTTTTCCAGTGTTTTCTTTGCTTATTCTATGCTTTTTAGGTGATTCGTCGCTGATAAAGAAGAAAAGGGTAAGTTAGAGAGTAGTTTCTCTTTTCTGAGAAGTTCTATCATCGCATATTCACATATATCCACATGGAAGCATTTCGCTTGTCAGCTTCTGGTCTATTTTTCTGTCAATTCATGTCTCTTTCTTCGTGTGAGGTACTTCTTTGAATGCTAGTGGGTTTTTACGATTGACTTATTATCTTTATCACATGAAGTAACTGATTAAAATGCTATTTCTTATGGATGAAAGCCGAAATTGCTGCAAGGCAAGCCAACTAGCATTCAAAGAAACGCTTTACAATAAGGATGAGGTTTGAAAGAAGAAGAGACAGAAGAAAAGGAAATGACAGAAAAAAATAGACAAGAAGCTGACGCGAAATGCTTCCACGTGAATATCTGTGAATATGCGATGACAGAACTTCTCAGAAAACAGAAACTACTCTTTAACTCACCCTTTTTCTCTTTATCAGCAACGAATCAACTAAAAAGCATGAAATAAGCAAAGAAAACAATGAAAAACACTAGTCCGGGGACTCGCAAGGCATTTATTGACGCCTCAGCATTGTCGCGTCTGCAGGGACACTATATTAAGCAGGAAATCTACTCGACTGTAACTATAGATGCCGCAAAATTGCATTGCGTTGCCCTTTGTCTACTCTATTTGAGCGCTATCAAAGGACTTCCAAAAATTTAAAATGAAGATTGTGAAAAATTGCCAAACTTGGACATAGTAAAAACCAAGGGTTCGAAATTTTGGCCCTTATCTCAGTAAGCAGATCGAAATGAGGATCATGACAGTTAGAAAGAGGAGGAAAAGATGCGTCGAGTAGTGCTTAGAGCGTTTCTCTATCTTTGCTTCACGAGTTTTTATGATAGGTTGAAAAAACGGACAAAACTTTCGGGACAACTTAATAGTATCCTATAACACTATCCTACTTCACATACAATAGCTTATTATTTTGTTTTACAGTTCGATGAGTTCAGTCGTCTTACAGGTACTGGGCCCAGACGAGACTGCGAAAAAAGCTTGCAATGCTCAACGCTCTGGCTAGAAAGTGAGTTTAATCATAAATCTAGGACAGTTTAGATAACATGTTCTGCGCATGAAGCGCTCAAAGCGAAAAAGGGAATGGAAAGCCGACGGTCATCCTTTTCGGCACAACTCATCTGGAGTTGGTGGGACCGCCCAGATGGGGTGAAGACTGTCGGACCATCTCCTAGTCTGCGTCTCGACAGTGTTAACTAGAAAAACAAAAACAATCTAGCTTTTATGAAAACTCGTATAAAGCGGGGTACCGTCATTTATGTACTCAGGTCAATTGACCATTGCCAATTCGCGAAAAAGGGATCGCAATTTTGGACATTTTAGAGAAAATCTTTGTGTGCTTCACGAGCTTTTTTAGTTGTGCTGTACAAATTATCAACTTGCAACCAGTCCTTCCTGTGTTGACATCGTTATGTATATAATCCATTATTACTTGAAACCACGACTAAACTTGCTCAAAATAGCTCAACAAAGAAGGAAGGGAGCACGGACATCCAAAGCCATACATACTATGATTTTTGGAATCACCCACAATGACTGCTGCTTGTAAAAAGGCCTTCCAAATATACTGAATAGAGGAAGAGTTTTCGCGAAGCATATCCTATTGCCGGAAAGATTTTTTTTTTCTAGAAAGGAGACTGATTCACAGAAGTACCGCAACTGCTACTTTTCACCAGTGCAATGCCAGCTTCCCGTCTTGATTGCTGTTGATCCATTGGCAAATGCGATTAAACCGGATTTGCAGCAAGATATGTACACACGTTTTAGACGCTACTGAATGTAGAAAGAGTATCACAGTTTAAGTGAGTTGTGACTTGACGATAAACTTTTTCTTAATATATTGTAATATATAATGAATGGTGCATTCTCCAATCTTGTGAGATTTTCTTACGAGCGCGTTATGTCAGTAGATGTCATTCTTTATTTATGCGAGATAATAAATCCGTGAATTCTAGCTACTAAGTTTGCCTATCACTACAACGTAAAAGCGACTTCTACAATGCGTCTAACGGCGACAGGCACGCGATTACACTACTACACACGGGCTGGCTTCTCAGCCATACTATTCCTACAAAAAGCAGTCATTGCTCCTGATTCTGCATGAAAAAAATGAGAAGCACGCATTGAAACGGTAAAACCTTGAGTCCCGTTTCTGAGCAAAACACTAGCTTGCCCGCGTGCCACTGCGGCTACCCTGCAAAATGCCTGTTGCCGCTAGAGAGTCTCTAAAAGGTAAATTGTATATAGACCTAAGTATTTTACACATGAAAACACAAGAACTTGGCAATCACACGTGTGAAGAAAAGCCCTCCTGCCGCAGTTGTAATGAGGTTGACTGTTGCGAAAAATGAAGAGATCGTGACATGCATGGGGAACCACACCAAACTTCAGAATTATGAATATCTGAAACGGATGTTTGTCATTACGCTTTTTCAGCGAAATCCAGGCATGGAGACTATCGATTTATCGATTTTTTAGTGTTTTTGCATACGAGGAGATGGTCAGAAGTCGAAGTGGCCAATTTATACAAGCTGCATACCATTAGATGCAGCGTAAAACGCTGACTCTAAATCTGTCTTCCTTATCTGCAGAGCGCTTTTGTGGACGAAATTATAAGCCATTGGAGGACACTATTTTGCTAAGAAATTGTGCGTGTAAAGTGCGAACTTGGCCGTAAAAACCCATTCACGGCTCAGTGTTGGACTAAAACTTGCAACTAGGTCACTTCATATGACAAGTACCTAAAGATGAGCTGAAAGAGTAATAATGTGCCTAATTTCGCAATTTTTGTATACGATTTTTTTGCAGTAGGGTGCTCATAAATTCGCCTACAAAGGCGCTCTGCACTCTGATATGGAAGACAGATTTGAAATCAGCATTTGATGCTGCATCGAATGGTATGCAGCTTGCTTGAATTGGCAAATTCGATTTCTGACCATTCCCTTGTAAGCAATTTCAAGAAAGACTGACCTAAAATGTTTGAAGGAAAGCGAGGAACCACACCAAACTACGGAATTATGAAGATCGGGAAAGGATGTTTGTCATTACGCTTTTTCAGCGAAATCTAGGCATGGAGGCTATCGATTTTTCGATTTTTTAGTGTTTTTGCTTAGCAATTTCAAGAAAGACAGCTAAAATGTTTGAAGGAAAGCGGGGAACCACACCAAATTTCAGATGTATGAATTCTGGGACGGGACGAGTGTCACTACGCTTTTTCAGCGAAAATCAGGCATGGGAGACTATCGATTTATCGATTTTTTGCGTTTTTCATTAGCATTTCAATTACGCTAAAATATATGAAGGAAAGCGGGGAACCACACCAAATTTCAGATATATGAATTCTGGGACGGGACGAGTGTCACTACGCTTTTTCAGCGAAAATCAGGCATGGGAGACTATCGATTTATCGATTTTTTGCGTTTTTCATTAGCATTTCAATTACGAACTTAAAATATATGAAGGAAAGCGGGGAACCACACCAAATTTCAGATATATGAATTCTAGGACGGAGTGTCACTACGCTTTTTCAGCGAGAATCAGGCATGGGAGACTATCGATTTATCGATTTTTTGCGTTTTTCAGCATTTCGATTACGAACCTAAAATATATGAAGGAAAGCGGGGAACCACACCAGATTTCAGATATATGAATTCTGGGACGGAGTGTCACTACGCTTTTTCAGCGAAAATCAGGCATGGGTGACTATCGATTTATCGATTTTTTGCGTTTTCATTAGCATTTCAATTACGAACCTAAAATATATGAAGGAAAGCGGGGAACCACACCAAATTTCAGATATATGAATTCTGGGACGGGACGAGTGTCACTACGCTTTTTCAGCGAAAATCAGGCATGGGAGATTATCGATTTATCGATTTTTTGCGTTTTTCATTAGCATTTCAATTACGAACCTAGAATATATGAAGGAAAGCGGGGAACCACACCAAAATTCAGATAAGGGGTTTTCAAGTACGCTCTTTTCAAATATGGAAATCCCATCTGCCTCAAAGTTCACCACGGACCGCTTACTAAGAATGAAACAGGGAATTTCATACAAACTGCGTTTGAAAATTCAGTATTGAAGTTTCACCAAACAAAGTGAAAACTTGGACTTAGGGGTTTGGTTTTCAAGTACGCTCTTCTCAAATATGGAAATCCCATCTGCCTCAAAGTCCACCACGGACCGCTTACTAAGAATGAAACAGGGAATTTCATACAAACTGCGTTTGAAAATTCAGTATTGAAGTTTCACCAAACAAAGTGAAAACTTGGACTTAGCGGTTTGGTTTTCAAGTACGCTCTTTTCAAATAGGAAATCCCATTTGCCTCAAAGTTCACCACGGACCGCTTACTAAGAATGAAACAGGGAATTTCATACAAAATGCATTTGAAAATTTAGTATTGAAGTTTCACCAAACAAAGTGACTTGGACTTAGGGGGTTTCCAAATATATAGAGAATTTTTCATAAGAACATGTACAAGGTTTGTAAAAAAAATTCTTTTTTTGTATCAAATTTCAACCAATTCAAAAAAAACATATCGTAGATATCATAGAATTTCATCGTATCAGCTAGTGGAATTATTTTGATGCTTCACCGTTCCGAGTATCAAAATTTTTACAGTGGCAAATTCCATGAAAACAAAATTACGCTCAGGTAAGTGATAATGAATGGAACAAAGACATAGAGACACCATGATCACAGTTCGTCCAGCCATGGACAATAATTTGAGGTGCGAACAGGAATTCGATCTTACTGCCTGTAGCAATGAGCAGTTACTCATGGCAAAACAAGGTTAAAAACGTGAAACTAGGCGATTTTATGCCAAAGAAAGGCTGAAAAGGCGGATTCAGGCGACAGTTTTCGTATAAATAGCAGAAGTTTTCGTATAAATAGCAGAGATGTCAAAATTCGTATCGGAGAAGACCATCTAAGTACATTTGCTGAGCAATATATGAATATATAGATATATAGAGATAAAATAATTATATGAAATATATGAACACAGACTAATCGATGAAAGAATTGAACGCAGTAACTTACCGTTACATCCTATGGACTTGCCTGAGGTTGTTTGACCCAAATAAACTCCGTCCACAAGCAGCACTGAAAAAATCTGTTTGTGTTTTCTTTTTTTAATTGGTTGAAATTTGATACAAAAAACTGAACTTTTTTTTACAAACCTTGTACATGTTCTTATGAAAAATTCTCTACATATTTGGAAAATCCCTAAGTCCAAGTCACTTTGTTTGGTGAAACTTCAATACTGAATTTTCAAATGCATTTTGTATGAAATTCCCTGTTTCATTCTTAGTAAGCGGTCCGTGGTGAACTTTGAGGCAGATGGGATTTCCATATTTGAAAAGAGCGTACTTGAAAACCAAACCCTTAAGTCCAAGTTTTCACTTTGTTTGGTGAAACTTCAATACTGAATTTTCAAAGGCGATTTGTATGAAATTCCCTGTTTCATTCTTAGTAAGCGGTCCGTGATGAACTTTGAGGCAGATGGGATTTCCATATTTGAAAAGAGCGTACTTGAAAACCCCTAAATCCAAGTTTTCATTTCGTTTGGCGAAATTTCGATACTGAACTTTGCATTTCAATTTTGTTCGAAATCCCCCTTTCATTATCACGGGGCGCGTCCTGGTGGACCTCTGCTAGGTTGCGAAAGGTATCTGGATAGAAGCGGGGCCTAGCATGCGCTCCGCAGATGTGTTAATTATCGTTATTGACAACTCATGACCTCCGAAATTACATCTTAGTTGGCTGTCAGGGGACCTAAGTTCCGTTCCCCGTGCAATTGCACAACTCTACGCACACTCGCAATTTCCAACAAGAACGGCTCATCTTATAAGGGAACGGTCAGAAGTCGAAGTGGCCAATTCAAGCAAGACGCATATCATACAATGCAACATACAACGCTGATTTCAAGTCTGTCTTCCGAATCTGCAGAATGCTTTTGTAGGCGAAGGTATAGGCAGCTTCACAGCGAAGGAATTGCACATAAAAATTGCGAAATTGAGCACATTGTTGTTGCACTTTCAGCTCATCTTTAGGCTTTAAGAGTATGAAGTAATCTAGCTGCTCGGACAATCATAGAGAGCACCCGCCGGCCACCCACGTCCATCCCGATGGCGCGCCGATAAGTGCACGGTAAGCGCCCGACAATGCCCGCGGATGACCCGACAAGCGCCCGAACAACGGCAGCGGGTCGCTCGGGAAGCGCCCAGTAAACGCGCAATATGCACCCGCGGGCGCAAAATCTGAAATTTTTTATGAACCCTGTTCATATTCTTTGGCCTTGCATGGAAGCCACGATTAATATATAGTGTGGACCCCGGCCAGCCATATGCACCTCCGCGCCGCGAACGCAGTGCATGCCTTCAGTGTTCTTTTCGTCCCAGGACCTATTAGTTTCTATGCGTTCCTCTCTTTTTTAACTTTGCTTTGTTTTTTCTGTAATCTCTTTCTTTCAGGGTTAAGCGAACCACACCAGCTGATGATGACAAGTTTTTACGAGCCTTAATCTTGAAAGCTTCTATTTCAAAGCTCTCGTTATTTTCCTCCGCAATGAGGATTAAGTATATTTTGAAGAGATTTCTCTTCAGAGTTTCTATCACGGACCAAATGTATCTCATTCGATTGAGTTTGTTTTGTATAGGAACGTATCTATCCGATTGAGCTAGTTTTGTCTAAATCTTTTAGTCCGTTTTTAATGCGGCACTGAAGCTTCAGCTTGTATAATTACGCTCTCCAGCTTATGCTTTTAGTTTTTCAATGATTACAGAAGAGTCATTCCAAAAGTAATCCTCTTTCCGCTATTTCTACGATTTTCACCCGTCAGTGGTAGTTTTGTACTAGTATGCATGAGAATGACAAAGAACCAGGTGTTAGTGGAAGCTGGACGCGTTTTTCTTTCTGCTTAAGCTTTTCTCGAGGTGAGAACAGGGGGTTCCACTTCTTGTCTCACTCCTATCTCATCTTGAAAATGATTTTTCGTTCATATGAGATGAGAAGCGTCAAAAGTGCGCGCGCTGCGGAGGTACATATGAGAACCTGGCCGAGGTCCACACTATACCAGAGCTTACGACAGCCCTCCTGGTCCCAAGATCAAGATGGTCCTGTGGGGTTCATCCAAGACACTATTGATGACAAGGAACTTGACGCTATTTCACTTACGACGCAAATGCTAGAGGTAGCCCTATCACCGCGTCGTATCTCACGCCAGTAGCGTTCTCTTCTACAGCATATATCAATTGTAGCGTCCAGCAAGACTCGGGGCTCGCCGGAGTGATATTGTCGGGCAGTCGCCTAAAGGGCCGCGGATTGTCCGAGAACTAAATATGCAGTGCGCCCGACAGGGTCCGAGGCTCGCCCGAGTGTTTTTTCTTGGGCCGCGGGTGTTCCGATAAAACTTTGGAGGCCCGCGGCCTGTTCCTAGCAATAACATTGAGCCGCGGATGGTCAGTCCAAAAATTATCGCCCGCGCACCCCCGAAAGGTAACGTTAGGGCCGCGGGTGCTCGCAATAATTGTCTGAGTGCATGTTTTGGCTCAGCATTAAGCGAATATGGCTCCGTACCAAATTTGCGCATTGCATGCACGATTCTTAGCAAAATGATAGCTTTCAACGGCTCATAACCTCGCCTACAAAAACGTTCTGCAGATATGGAATACAGATTCGAACCGTCTTATGCCGCATCCACTGCTATGCAGTTTGTTTGGACTGGCCACTTCGATTTCTGACCATTCCGTTAGGGCGCATAACTTAGCTTACCCAAAAATAACCTCAACTTATTATTGATTTTTTCTGAAATTTTCATTTATTCCCTTGCTCTGTCCTGTCGGATGGAAGCAGCTTTTGCTGTCCTACCTTACAAAAGTTTTGTTCCCATGTAAATCTTTGAGTGGAGCGTAACGTGTATAAGGATGACCTTGTCAAGGATTACAACCTCTCAGTTCCCCATCGAGATCTCCTTCTTGGATGCTGCTCTTCAGAAGAGCTGAAAGTATGGCTTTGACTCCGTATCGTACTACCGCACCTCTTAAAGGCAGTAGATCGGCAGAATGAGACCCGTGACAAAACGAGGTCACAGGGTAGGAGCCCCCATATGGAACTTATCGGCCAAAGTCCGATCTTTCTCTGCCACTTCCAACCCCCAAAATCAAAGCGAAAGCAGCGCTCATCTCCTGTCCTCTCCGAACCCGCCCACCCCATGGACGAGTGACTTCCGCGGTCAGAGCGCCAGCCGCAATGCTATAAACATGAGGTCCCGCAACGACTCTGCGTCTTCGCCATGACGAGCTTCGTGTTCACTCGTCCATGGGGTGGGCGGGTTCGGAGAGGACAGGAGATGAGCGCTGCTTTCGCTTTGAAATTTCGGAGTTTAGAAGTGGCAGAGAAAGATCGGACTTTGGCCAATAAGTTCCATATGGGGGCTCCTACCCTGTGACCTTGTTTTGTCACGGGTCTCATTCTGCCGGTCTACTGCCTTTAAAGGCAGCGTCCAGGCAGATCTGGACCTGTGGGGCTTTTACGTGGAAAGTACTTTTGGGGCCCCAACTAAGGCACTGCCCAAGTGGCAGCTTAGGTAGTGCTCTAATGGCTGAGATATTCCCCTCGAAACTGGCCCCCGCGAACGTATTCGCATGGATTCATGGCAGTTTCGCGCCAGGATCCACGCTTTGCGCCATGAATACATGCGAAACGCGGTCGCGGGGTCCCGTTTCGAGGGGAATACCTCAGCCGTTAGGGCACTACCTGAGCTGCCGCTTGGGCAGTGCCTTAGTGAGGGCCCCAAAAGTACTTTCCACGTAAAATCCATAGTTCCAGACTTGCCTGGACGCTGCTTTTAAAGGCAGCTTCCACCCAGATTTGGCCTCCCATGTTTTCGTCATTTTGGGACCTTTCCGTGGCCCCGATTACAGTTCCGAACTTCAAGCTCTCCAAAATTCACAAAAAACCCGATTCCTGGGGACCCTGTCTTTCCAATGAGAAAAGTAGAGACTTATACAAAGCAAAATCACCTTTGCTTTTTCCCTTTCCACGTTCTTTTCTCTATTTAACCACTGTTCATTTCTCTTTTCCTTCATTTTCTCCGGTACTATTCCGTAAACCGGGCCCATTTTTCAAAAGGCTCTCATATTATGTTTTTTGTCTAAGAACATTTTTTTTTTGCAGATTTTAGGAGGACTGTCTCATTGTCACGTGTCACGAAAAAATTGACACATTTTGGTCCATTTTGACAAGTTTTTTGAAAACATTTCCGGTGAGATAGAATATAATTTGTGATCATTTCAAAACTGTCTAACTGTTTTATCTAAGCACAAAACAATCATGAACTTATTCTAGAGCCATCTTGCTTGCTTTCAGCACTAATTCAAAAAGTGTTTCTCTCCAAATCCTTTTCGCCATGCGAATTTAGCCGAAAAGGCTATAAATAATAGCTTGAAGTATCTTGCTGCTGCTTATTTCGCCTCTCAAATGACGGAATCCTAGCGCACTTCTCTATCCTAAGCAAGTCTAATCTGTTCATGGTTGTTGTTATTACGACAATATTCACCTTAGAACTGTTTGGTTGAAATGCGGTCAAAATTAACTAAGAAAGAGACTTAACCTAAATCGCTAGGTGAAATAAAACAAACTCTTGGTAAAACCTGTTAAACATGAGATGCATGTCAAATTTTTTTGACGCGTGGCAGAAGAAGGTCGACTCCTTCATGTGAAGCTGAGACAAAATATGGTCTAGAATAGAACAATATCATTCTTTGAAAAAATGGGAATCCCGATAACGGAAAAGTTTTTCTTCAGTAGTTCTATGTTATCCTTGAAATTAACAATATTTTGTGCACTCACTAGTGAACCAGCAATTAAAGGTGCTAGATTGTATCCGCGCGCTGAGATCGCCACGCGGTTTCCCGCTATTAAATCCGCAAATAGCGAACAACCGCGTGGCGGTGAGGTAGATAGATATATAAAGAAGTAAGCGCCAATCAAAAATCTGCAAATAGCGAGAAACTGCGTGGCGGTCTTGAAGCGAATGCTCTTCCAAATAGCACCTTTAGATTACTGGTTCACTAATATCAAATAAATTCCGAGAAAGCTATGCAAAAAAGTGGAGTTTTGCGATTTCGCAACAGCTCTGGCAGTGTGCCAAGCACGCGAATAGGGCGGGGCTTGTTTACAAGCGCGTGCTTGGCACTTTTGGAGCCATTCCGGTCTTTCGCCAGCTAAGGATAGGCATGCCGATGCTCTTCTACTCTGTGTGGTGAAAGAAAAATGGATGACCTTGGTGCCAGATGCAGACGAACAGGATGCTAGGTATCTATTTACAGTTTGATGTAAGGACGATCAAGTTGGTCGCCAGCCATTGTGAGTGCAGTGTTTCACAATGGTGTCATCAGTGTGGACGATGAGCACAAAAGCAGCTTTGCTTATGCTTCTTGGAAAGCTTATATATCGCTAACGGGTTTCTTATTTAGTAAGGCTGTTCAGTTCGCAGGTCTTGTCATTTTCCAAGTTGAGACTTTCATGTATCTGTGTCTGCACGTGTCCCATTTTCTTCATTCTTCCATCTGTTCGAGATAGTGATCATACTATCTTTACCGTGCTGAGCGCTACTGTGCGTGATATCAGTTTCTTTGGGTAGCTGCTGTTCTTCTAATCTACCGTGCAGCGTTGATGCTAACCAGAAAGTGGACACATTGAGGAAACTGATGCGGAGTCCTAATTAGTTACGTTCATATGCGAGGAATAGGCCATTATCGGTCACCGGTTCAAAGAGTTTATCATTCGTTGAGTTCATGTACACTCTTCTGCAGCCCAGTTCAATGCACTCGAGCTAGCAGTGCATTGAACTGGGCTGCATTGCTGCAACTGCATTTGCTTGGGAACATCGCTTTCAGAGGGTTGTATACATCGCCTCTACTAATCGACAGACGTTATCACTTATGGTTTGCGCCACTCCTTGCCATGATTGAGGGATGAAAGGCTCTAGGTAGTTGTGCTTTAACTAGAAGCTGTCGGGATTTTACTCAAGAACTGGGAGTGAACCGATCGAGCGCTACGCATACGTTACCTGAGGATTGTATGGGGAACGCCGGCCTCTCGACGCCGTGTAAACATGCATCTTGGCTCGGAGATGGGTAGAGATATGTCCATGGTTCAAGTAAGGAGATCAGTAACGGATTCGTGATACCGACTTAAATCCCAATTCAGAAGTGAGATACCGGAAGCGCAGTAAAAGTGTGGATTGGTCAAGCTCAAATTCTATTTCGATTCAGATGTGACAGCAGAATGTTGAAGTAAAGGGTTCTAGTAAAGAGTGCGTTGCCGCCCTCGTGAAGCCGAGGTCCCCTGAACCTCGATTCAGATGCTGATAGTAGCTTGGCGGAGCTTGGAGTAAAAGGTTCGAGGCTGACTTGTAAAATCGAGATTTCCTGAATCTTGTTAGATGCCGGCAGTGATATGGCGGTGGTTCGAGTAAGTGTTCGATGCCGGCTTCGTGAAGCCGAGGTTTCCTGAATCTTGATTCAGATGCTATGATAACGGTTTGAGTAAAGTGCTTATTACTGGCTTTGTGAAGCTGAGTTTCCCTGAATCTTGATTCAGATGCTGGTAGAAAGGGCGGTGGTTCGAGTAGGTGTTCGATGACGGCTTCGTAAAGCCGAGGTTCCCTGAATCTTGATTCAGATGCTGATAACGATAACGGTTTGAGTAAAGTGTTCGATGCCGGCTGCGTGAAGCCGAGATTCCCTGAATCTTGATTCAATGCTGATAACGATAACGGTTTGAGTAAAGCGTTCGATGCCGGCTGCGTGAAGCCGAGATTCCCAGGTTTTCTGAGTGATTCGAATGTTGGTAGTGCTGTCGGAGGTTTGCAAGGTAGTGAGATGTCGGAAGTTGTAAGAAAAAGCTTCGCTCTCAGTGAGACCTAGATTTTGTATCTTAATTCAGATGTAGGTAGTGAAATCGAAAGTTGGAGTAAGAGTCGATGCAGGTTTTGCGAAGCCGTGGTTCCAGAGTCCTGATTCAAAGCTAGTGAAATGTTAGAAGTTGTGGTAAAAATTTTGCTTTTTAGTATGCCAACAATAAACTTGTAACCCAGATCTCACTGAGCTTTCGGAAGTTCGTGGTGTAATTTCGAGTAGGAGCGCGCCTGCTTCGAGAGGTACAAATTTTCTTGATTCTTGACTCAAATGTCAGGAAAGGCGTCGGCGCCGCGAAAACATCGGCGCCGCTTTTGTGAAGAGAAGGTTCTCGTGGATACTGGATGTCGAGTTGACCCGAGATGGAGAGTGCTTGCCATGCCGGTATTTTCGGGCTAGGTCCTTGGAACCTGTCTTACAAGCCGATAGCGAGGCTTATAAGGTCAAGATACAAATTTTAATAATTTTTTTGGAGGAGCTTATCGAGTCGATCCAGGGCTCTCTGGCTAGATATAGTACGTGGGCTATGTAAGGGATGAGTTGTTATGACAGCTAGAGGATCAACTTTGTGCTACCATTTTTGCGTACTTGGCCTTCGCTGCTTGCGAAAACATAAGTAGGTGCCACCTTCGTTAGTGTCTTGAGTGTATGCTCTACAGTGCCGGGATCCTGAGCTTCACTGTCAGTACAGTGAAGGTTGATAACAAGAGTACCGAGTGGAGTCAGTGGTGGAACGCTCTGCAATGCAGTCCGACGAAGCTCCTTTCTAGTCACTGGAGCAGCAAGTTCACAGCCGTAAGTTTAACCAACCTTTGAATGCCACTATGTAGTCCTCTCTATTTAACAATGCTTTGATTTTTGATCAGGCCTAGGCAGGGTCGTGACTATTTTTTGCCGGGAATAAATGAGTTTGTTAGTACGTGTATGCGGCTTGAGATTGACTTCCTATGCTGTGGAGGAGTCACATGCGTTGATGCAGGAGACAAGAAGGCGGTAAAACGAAACGTCTTTTTGACTTGCTGTGGTCGAGGGCTGCAGCAGTGTTAGAAGTTTGAGAATGTCTCGGGTTCGCTGCTAGCTAGAATTTGTGAATGAATCGATGGCAATGTTGCAACAAGTTTGTAGAGCGCGTATCCGCAGAGCATGGAACAGCCGTATCAATCTTCATGCAAAGCAGACAGCAAGCATCTTTGGATTCATTTCGTGTCTAAAATGGTCGAAGAGAACAAGTAGGGTTGAGAGAAGTGGAGAGATTGTCAGCTGGAAGCAGATACGTATAGCCGCGAGGTTGATTTCATTGGATCTCATATAGACGAATATTGTGCAGATTATGAGCAACACCTTGCTCAGCTGCAAATGGCAAACAAAAAAAAATGTCCTTCCGCATTGAAGCTGACTAGGAAAAGAGCTTGGTTTTGATACGCCATCATCAGAATCGCCAAAACTTGCGGAGCGTCATTTTTGATGAGCAGGTCGACAATACTGATGAGAATCACAGCAGTTTACTTCGACAGCAGCAACGGCAGAGACGTCCTGCAAGTACGTCAAGAACCCGCAGCAGCGGGTCAGCAACGGCTTGCACTAAAGAATCCACCATTGGTGGGATAAAGGTTCATGCAGTTGTCAGCCAGCCGTTGTTTAGTATGGCGGAAAGCAATGTGAATACAGGGCCTACAAAGTTGAGATGACAGTTCGATTCTTCATCGTCCCGCTCATTTACCCTCGGGCTTTAACTCTTTCCGCTGTTGTGTTGCGAAAGTGCAAAACATAGGTTTTGCCGTAGTTTATCGG
Organism: Cylicocyclus nassatus; assembly: GCA_958299035.1. Taxonomy (NCBI): domain Eukaryota; kingdom Metazoa; phylum Nematoda; class Chromadorea; order Rhabditida; family Strongylidae; genus Cylicocyclus; species Cylicocyclus nassatus. The sequence goes on from CATQJL010000326.1 coordinate 32,262,907, forward strand.
AGGCAAAAGTGGAGTTTTGCGATTTCGCAACAGCTGCAGTGTGCCAACAGGGCTTGTTACAAGCGCGTGCTTGGCACTTTCGGAGCCACTCCGGTCTTTCGTCAGCTAAGGACCCACCCACCCACCCGGGCCGAGGCCGCTGACGCGGAACATGCTCTCGTTGGTTATCCTACAGTAAGTCACAGCTGAAGCACGGCATGGAATGCAAACTCCACGTATGGTCCTGCTGAGTACCGTACTGATTACTGACTTACACGCAGACGTTGATATCGACGCGGAGACAGGTGGCAGCGGGGACGCAATCCCTCTCCAACTAAGGATCAACCCTCTCTCTGGGGTGAATGAGTGTTGCGTTTTTCAGGCACGAACCCATGAGGGCCTTTAGAATTTTGCAGGGACAGTCCAAACGAAATTGCATGGATTGGAATGGGTCACGATTGCATGGGCAAGGCAGACAATCGTCGCTGGTAGAGATGCGATCGCAATTCCTTTCTTGGATGAGGCACAAATGAAGTGGACTCGCAGGATTACCAGACAACGATAGATAGAACTGCATACATAGTCGATATTATAGGAAATACCTGTTTTGTGTTCAATAATACTGCTGGAACCAGCACCACTATGTTGTAAGCCACCATCGCCTTACTATCACCGCTTTCTTACTTAGGAGCGAATGTTCGTCTTTTATCACTACACCCAACAGATTTGGATAAATTGAGGATATACAAATAACCTTGCGTAGCTGTTATCTGTTATGTACAGCCATGGGTGTGCATTCACCATTGTCTACTCACATCACGGAATTTGTGCGTGTTATCCTATGGAATGTCGGGCATATGATTGAGCTTGAAATGGCTTCGTTTGGTTGTATTCTTGTTGCTAGTGTTGTTGGGACGTGTCCCATTACTGTTTGTAAAAGCTGACGAATGAACCTTCACCCCGCTGTTGTGATGCGAAAGTGCAATACATAGGTTTTGCCGTAGTTTATCGGAGGCAAAAAGGGTGTAAAAAGACTTACTGTGGTTGTTGCCGCGATCCACTGGGGACAGCACCATTCTGGTGAGCTTGTTTTGCACCTTTGTTTTGCAGCCTGAATGACTGACACGATTCAATCGCGGAAGGTTTTCGACACGCAAGGTCTGAAGACTGATTATCAATCAGACAATCCAGGCCGCATAGAGCAATATACAGTCGAGTAGATTAAGCGGTAAATATAGTGTGCTTGCACAGAAGGTGAAATGCGGTGAGATTTGCACGTGAAGAAATAGCTTCGACTGTGACGCCGGCTAATTGCGCGCGCAAGATGCCCGCAGTACTGGCGTGGCTACTTGTTCACGCGCAAATTTTACCGCATTTCATCTTCTGTGCAAGCACACTATATTTACCGCTAAATCTACTCGACTGTACGTGAAAGAATATGAGAACAGTTAGGGAACACGTACCGTAAGAGCAGGATTGGAACGTGAGCCCGGAAGGCTTGGATCTAGACTGGGAAAATCCTCGTTGAGTGGAGTGTAGGCTGTAGTAATACTGTATCTCACTGCATGACTACGACTTGTACTTTGCGCCAAACAGGACAACCACTCATCGGTTGTCAAACATAGCCAGATTAAAAAGAGACTAAGTTTGTCAAATAAACAATAAAAGGACTATCTTTAGTTGGCATACTTTCGCCAAAAAAAAAATTCATTCTCTGCACTTGTCGTGGCCATACCTTTCTGGAGCAACTGGTTCTTCACGCGGAACGACAGCAAATTTGTCCGCACGAGCGACTGAAACAGCTGCGGGCGGTTCGCGCCGTATGCTGGAAATCTGCAGGTCAACATGACCCCTTTCATTTCCCCAAATACTCTCACAGTGATGGACTGGCAAGTTGTCGATCATTAAACTGAAAGTCAAGGCCCAATCCCACACGAATTGCTATGGTCTTTGGAATAGATCGACGAAAATGTTCATGCAGAAGTGAGACATAGATGAGAAGCCAACCTTATGCAAATTCAGATCTAGTTGCTTAGAGAAGGCAATAAGCACACTGCATTCCTCAAATTCGCAAAAAAAAATGTTGCTCTTCAAATGAACAAGTAGCTCTCCATGGTTTCTAGATGGCTGTCAGTTGAATGGGGAAATTATGATAGTCTTGACTTATGAAGAAAACATTCATCTGTTTCCCCTCCGTTTCACAAAATTGGCAAAAGAAATGTTCTCTCAGAAGATGCCTATACCTAAACTCTTCGTCGAAAAATCGCTGCTCGCAAAATAAGCACGATGGGTGACCTGAAAACGCGAGTGGGTGAATTGCGGTGACACTGTTCAAAGGATTGGAGACTGAACTGAGGTTTATGGTTGCACAATGGAAAATGAAGCAAATTCAGAGCTAGCAGTGGAAGAAATACGAAAATCATGCAACGATAATGAGCAGAAAGAACGCGAAAGAAAAAACTCGAAAAGACTGACAAACAAACCTCTGAGGCTTTTATCATCTCTATCCCTAGCACGGATATGTCTCTGAAGTCCGTCGCGGGTATGAGTTTTTCTTTCTCTTAAAAAATACGATGGAATCGAATGAAAAAAACATATCCTATGAAAGGCATACCTAGAAAATTGTATGATGTTCTCTATACATATGTGACAATATGTTAACTGATGTACACTTGCCATATGATGTCGTAAAGCCACAGAAGTGGGAAACTCCAATCTTTCGCCATCGTTGCTGAACAATGAGCATTATATGTGTGACGTATAATCGAAAGATCGGGCAGTCTGCTGCAGTCAGTGCGGCAGTCTGAAACAACCCTAATCGGGATGTTTTAAGGATGGAAGAGAGAATGAATGCTCATCAAGGTTGCTCGAAACGAAAAGGAAGCACAACTAAATTTGGTGAGATGTTCATAAAATAAAAATCGATGATTTTGAAATCATGGTCTATAACAATACTAACCGTCCCCATTTTTGTCCTGCAAACCGGACATTGGCGATTATTCGACAAAACTTGTATCCATATCCCGCATTCCATACACACAGGATGGCGGCATGGACCAGCACCAAATAGAACACTCGCTTTACAACAAAGTACATTTCTCCGTATCTTTGCCAACAACTATGTTCGCAAAGTTCTTCTAAATCAACTTTAAGCTTTAGAAACACATGTCATTGTTACCTTGACAACATCACTCATGGTTTTGTAGTTCCGCATGTTCACATTCCGATACCGCAGATTTTGTCCTCGCTCTTCGCGGTTTAAGTGCGCATCTCTTGAAGTACTATCTGAAAACGAATCGTCTACGAAGTGGCAGGAAGATTATACAAGCGAAATCTAGTCTCCTGATAGTTTGGAAAGAGAGAGCCTCTGAAACGTACCTTTCAGAACACTTCTAATCAGAAATTTTATTTACTAAAAACCACATAACAAACCACACAAATATATGCCACAAGAATCCAATAATGAGATCCGATAAGGCGGCTTTACTTTCGTAAGCTTCTGCTAAAATTTGTGTTGATAAACACATGGGTAGAAAACTTAACAAAACTAACACTCACAGTCTCTTTAAAAGCTGCTCAATCTTCGTTCGATGTTCCTGAAAAGTGATTCATAGGACATGTAAATTTCAAAAAATCGAAAATGACGACGCACCCGAGGATCTCCTTGAGATGAAGTAGCCCTGCACATTATGAAAAAATAGTTTGAAAATATATATTAAATTAGTCTTGGAAACTTACTCCTTCATGTTCCAATCGGTCAGTACCTTTTTCACATTTAAAATCTCCCGCTCAAGTGTCGCTACTTTCCCCTTAATACACAGAAGTAAAGAAAGTCTGTCGATCTTATTCTTACTATACCTCCAGCGCTTCATCATTCTTGTTCAACCGGGCTGATTTTGCTTCAGCAAGTTGCGTTTTAAGTAATTCAGTTTCATTTTGCAGAATAGCGATTCTTTCCTTATACTCCCTATCACTCTTATCGAATCTTTCGCATTTCTATAAATTTGAGAACGTTGGAAGTATATTTTCAAATGGGAGAAGGGAGGAGGGCAAAAGACACCTTCACTAAGTCGGATATGGACGCTTCCTTCTCGGCAAGCTTTTGGTTGGACTCGACAAGTACCTTAAAATCGGAAGATATTGGCGAGAAGACTTTTCGACAGACAGCTAGGGCGCAAATTGTGAAATGGACATATATATAGCATATTGTGAAATGAACATATATTAGGTTGAACCGAAAGTTCTGTCGCACCATTTTCAAAAAATCATAGCTTCTTTCGGTCACGACGGTTTTGCGCAGTTCAAATTTTGTCTGAAAGCGTAAAGCATGTAGTTTCTAAAAGCTCCCTGGGGAGTTTCTGATATGCTCAGGTGGCAGAGATAAAAATGAAAGAACGAGATCATCCGAAATCCGGAATTTTTAAGCAAGAATTCTAGAAATTCGGAGACAGTGCGGTAAAATCCAGAAAAGCCACTATCCTAATTTTTCTCACATTTGATTACTATCTGAGTCAAGTTTGTGCTGATCGAGGTCTTCTTTCAGAAGTTATGAATTTTTGAAAAAAATGCCAAAAAATCCATTTCTTAAGAACTCTTAGGAAATTGATTTTTCGGCATTATTTTTCAAAAATTCATAACTTCTGAAAGAAGACCTCGATCAGCACAAACTTGACTCAGATAGTAATCAAATGTGAGAAAAATTAGGATAGTGGCTTTTCTGGATTTTACCGCACTGTCTCCGAATTTCTAGAATTCTTGCTTAAAAATTCCGGATTTCGGATGATCTCGTTCTTTCATTTTTATCTCTGCCACCTGAGCATATCAGAAACTCCCCAGGGAGCTTTTAGAAACTACATGCTTTGCGCTTTCAGACAAAATTTGAACTGCGCAAAACCGTCATGACCGAAAGAAGCTATGATTTTTTGAAAATGGTGCGACAGAACTTTCGGTTCAACCTAATATATAGCATATGGTTACCTTTTGAATCTCAGAAATTTCTACCGAATGATTTCGTCTCATGGCCTCCAGCTCCAGTTTCATTTGTATAACCTCTCTTCTCAAAAGAGCGTTTTCATCTTGCAGCTGCTTCTCGGTTGCGTCTTTTTCAAAAATAGCCTTTTGGAGTCTCTCCTCGACCATGAGTTTTTCGTCATTGACCTGCGACACAGTTTCTTTAGCCTAATAGTCGAAATATATATGCTCAACAAAACACAGTTTTATATTATTACCTTATTCTTCTCCTCGAGTAAATTTTTGTTCGCAATACGGCACGTCCTTATCTCTTCTTCAAGGCTGATAACCTGTATTTCGTTGATGTTACAAAGTAGCAAATTTAATATTCACCCCTAACCTTTCTGTACAAATCTTGTTGCTTGCGACAGTTGAGCCTCTTTTTCAGGTCTTCAACAATAAATTCATAATTAGCAACTCTCTTCTCCGCGTTCTCCTTAGTTTTTGTAATTTCTGCCTAAAAAGATTAGAGTAGCGATGAGCCTTTCGACTGATTGGGTTCTCAGAGATCAAAAATCCTGTAGAAACGCACCACTTACCAATTCCCTATGTACTATACGAAGCTCCACGCTTTTGGCGTCGGCGGATGCTTTATACTCTTCTCTTTCGTCAGCGGTACTTTTGAGCTTTTCATGCAGATCCACCTTGTCTTTTTCAAGCTGACTAATAGTCTGTCGCAACTGTTTCAGTTCTTCAGCCATAGCGTTACTGACGCCGGATTTCTTACTTTCAGGAGGAAGAGGGGTGAAAGCGGCCATTGTATCATCAGCCGCAAACGAGAAAGTTGTGATTTCCATGCTGATATCAGCGTATTGCGTCCTATTGCCTTCCGAGTTCATTAGATTACTTAGCTCCTGAAAACATCATTTTTTTGAAAATATGAGAGAAATTGTAGAAAAAAACACAAACACAAAACATCCAAAAATGTACTTGATTAGTGTAAAAAAACACAAAATTTTTTTTAGAAAAAACACTTGACTAGGACGATTCCTGAAGTTGCGATTTGAAGCATTTTTATTCGCGCGCGCAGAACATCGAACAGAGCGCGAAATCAACGAGATTGGTTGTGAAATGACATCCTCTTTTACTGCGCATCAATGAGGATTTAACGCAGAAAATGTTTCTCAAAAAAGAAAACTGTGCACTAATGTCAATTAGAAGAGTCCTTGACGATTTCTTCGGGAGAATACGTTCTATATATAATCTATTCTACGACCAGGAGACGCGTGACACCATTGCGGATATTGTCTCAACATGTTTGAGTTTGTTCTTCCCTGTTTCCAAAGAGTAAATAAACGTGGGCGAGATTAATGACAAGTATAAACCTGCTAAGTACACGATTATGTTAGACAATATGTGCAAAGCGGTCTCGCGTCTCCTAGTCCTAGAATGAATGATATGTAGATAGTCTTACTAGATCCACTCTAGTAAGACGCTTCCAAGAACGCAGTTTTTGGGGTGGATTCATATTGATCCGTAGGTTTCCGAACAGTTGGACTACAGATCAGCATGAGCCCAGACTTTTGAAAAAAGCCGTCATTCTTTGGGTTCCTTCATGCTACGCCGCAGAACGCGGCAACCTGCGCCACAGCACGCAGCGTGCGCTGCTGCAGTCACAGCGAGAATACGCTCATGGCAGCATACGCTGTCTATCAGTGTATTTCTATATCTGCTACTCTTCGTGTCCGAGGGTTCCAGCGAAAGTGCAGCCGTGGGCGTATTTTCACTGCGAGCAAGAGAGACAAATCAAGAGAGATATGAGCTGCGCAGAATGGTCAAAGTCAACTCAGGCTTTGATAGACATACATCAAGTTTCGCATTGCAAAACACGGACCAAAAACGCTGGCAGTCTCAGTGTGAATAAAAAGCAAAATCAAAGAAAAACTGGAGTCCTGAACCATTTTGCGACTATGACAACATTAAAAACAAGTTTACTTATTTGCGAATTTCGTACTACTTTAAATAAATGCATTCTTGAAATTGTATAACGGCAACAGACAATTATTGGTCAGTCAATGGTTAGAAAACATTTGAGAAACAAAGAAAAAAACACATGCAAAAAATGGGGCTTGTGCAACTGTTGCTCAATAATTCCCGATTGTCCTATATGCCAACTTTTGTGAGCGTTTGAGATCATTACAAGAAGGCACAATCATTATAATCAATCAAGGTTTAGCGTCTCTGCATCTAGTTTCTCTTCAGCATCAAACGAATTGACCAACTCTTCTCTGCCTGGATTTCCTTTTCTAGCAAACTAAAAAAATCACCTGACAGTGGAACAGCAATACGTCTCCACTTACTTTGTCAATATCTTCTTTCATTTTGGTAGATAAACTCTTCACTTTATCAGTCATTTTCGTGTCAAGTACCTCAGCAACAGCATCGAAATCTCTTCCATAGCGAAGAAGACCTCAAACAGATGACTTATGGGCCAGCATAGGAAAAATTGTAAGTTCTTGCATTCCTGGCTTTTTGTGCAGACTCCAAGTAAAAAATACAATTTTCAGACTAATTCTGACTAATCTATGGATCACTTCAAAGCGAGCCAAGTGCGCTGGCAATATAAGTCACCATTCATTTCCATTAAACTTCCACGAAACTTCAGTCGAGCTTTCGTCAATGCTATTCTTGTATACTGTATGAAGGCCAGAGAAGTCAAGGCAGCTACCAGATAGACTGTCGTGTTTTCGCTGAACTACTTACCTTTTCATTTGACGAGAATGACTCAAATACGTGGCAGACAACTTGGATTTAATCACGGCTTGTCGAAGGGGCTAAACAAAGCGACAATGGCACTCGATACTTACAATGGAAAGCAATCATCCGCTCCTCTTCAGTCCAGGTATGACCGTCGCGTACTCGATCATGGCAAGAGCTTCCATCGTCATCTCATCGGTCTTCTTTCAAACAAGATGCCTGCAAACGCAGGGTCACAACAAGTCTATTACAATCTAGGTCTTTTATTATTCACCTGTATGAATCCAAGCCATTCATAAGCCCCTCCGCTCGTTGAAATTTCACTGTGCACTCAAGCGTATAGCCCTTGAACGAACTTTTGTTAACTCTCTCATCACAATCTCAAAAAACCGCATAAAACTGAACATTTTCTATTCACTTAAACTTACTTTGTCTACTCACTGCACTTAGTGTCTTCGGGCTCTGAACCAATTGCACACCCTCATTGTCGCTCATGTCGACAAGCCATCTCAATTCGTGGGCGCTGTCTTGCATGTCTCAAAAAAATGGTAGTTGAAGGGCTATGAAGAAGATATGAGACAAACCTTCAAAACATTTGCGAGCTTTTCTTTGACGGAACTCACTGAGGCCGAAGTAAAACTACATGGGCGATGTTTGCGTATAAGTCTAAGTGAATTTTGAGTTCCAAAACAACAAAAAATCAAAATTCAAACTTACTTGTAATACATTCGGCATACATAGCAAAGTTTTACTTCGTCAACCGACTGCAGTGCGACATTGCGACATATCTCACCGCAGTTATCGCAAAGACCATCCTCATAGTCAAGTTCATCGTCGGATCTGAAGTTTCCAAATCAGAAAAATCCAGAGGCCCTATCTTTGCTGCTTAGTTGATTTCTCCAGGAAAGACTAAGCTATTCAATACAGGCAACAAGTCTTTTCGCGTCACAAATGGAGAGAATTTTCAAAAATATTCTATTGAACTTTCCAGAACCTTACTGACACGAAAGAGTTTCTGGTGTGGTCATGAGGTGTACAGTTGTCCCACTCTCTAAGTGTCACAGCTTTGGCGCCTCCGGTCCTCGCTGCAGCCTCGCTTAAAGGCAGCGTCCAGGCAGATCTGGACCTATGGGGCTTTTACGTAGAAAGTACTTTTGGGGCCCTAACTAAGGCGCTGCCCAAGCGGCAGCTTAGGTAGTGCTCTAATGGCTGAGATATTCCCCTCGAAACTGGCCCCCGCGAACGTATTCGCATGGATTCATGGCAGTTTCGCGCCAGGATCCACGCTTTGCGCCATGAATCCATGCGAAACACGGTCGCGGGGGCCATTCGAGGGGAATATCTCAGCCATTAGAGCACTACCTGAGCTGCCGGTTGGGCAATGGCTTAGTTAGGGCCCCAAAAGTACTTTCCACGTAAAATCCCCATAGGTCCAGACTTGCTTGGACGCTGCCTTTAAGCCTCCGAGACACTTTCCCATAGTGAGCAACAATTGAAGGCTGGAGAACGACCGCAGGATATATTTGCGATCGTGGTGCACCACCGAGCGAAGCGGACGCAAGGATCCAAACCGTTGGAGCCAGGGTTGAGCAACAGGTCAGGGACACGCCGGCCGGATACGACCCCCCCCCTGCAGTCGTTTTAGTTACGACCCCCTCCCCCCTCTCTCCCCCCCCCCCCTTTGTGTTTCGTTGCAAGTTCAAAATCACATTCAAAAACTTTATTGTCGTCTCTATTTATCCTCTATTCAATTTCTCACTATATTTCACTTGCATTTGAGTGTTCTTAGAGTTGTTACAGCGCCTTCAGTGTGTTATTCGAGTGGGACTGAACGGCTCAGCGGTGAGAGTGCTTCTGCAAAAGCTTATCATCGAAAAAACCTCTAACTTCATCTGAGAGAGATAGACTGACATGATATATACCGAGCGGACTTAGCCAAGTTCCTTTAACACACTGATGTTCTGCAAAAGCCATGGTAAAAATCTATATAGCTGAAAAATGAAACGCACCACGCAATTTTGTATAACTGGTGGTCTTCTGGACATAATCGTTGAGAATGATAGGGAGGTGAACCTCGAAGGAGGAAGAAAACAGGACCTCTTTCTCGTCTTGTAGGCTGTGGCTTGTGCATCTCTAATACGTAAGATCTTCCTGAAATAATTGATAGTCATTCTTCGCTAAGTTGATCTTTTCCGAACAGGTTAACTGCTTATATTTTACAGTCAGTACAAAGACTAACAGCTCTATGATTACTACAGGCTGAATATGCATTACACAGCTTTTACTAAATGCATTGGTCATTTGCCTCACGTAAAACTCGTCGAAAGTTTGATAGTCTGTACCCCCTTATCGCTTTCTGTAATCTCATTTGCAATCACGGGAAAAAAGCTGTAGAGGTGCAGACCAGAAATAAGCCGAATGAAACTAGCTTTGACACATACTGCAGAAGCAGGAAACTGCCGCACCAAAACGTGGTCCCCTCTTCAAAAATTGCACAACAAAGGGAAGAAAATGGTGCAACTAAGATCTAGGCATGTCCGCAAGGTAATTCTAACGTAAATTCATGCTCGTGAAAAACCCGAACATCACCTCAAGTTGAAACAATTCAGTTCCAGACTAAAGTCCAAAAAATTACACCGACGAAACAAAGAAAGCTAAGCTCTCACCTGCGAGTTAGAAGGACTAGTCAGTGCAGAGGAGGATGCAGCTTTCGGACCTGAGGCCAAGCCATCGTGAACGTGGCTGCCATCGGCAGCGTTGTTGTGGAGAAAAGATCGCTATCAAAGCGTACCTTCCTGCAGTCAAATTTTGACTTTGGCAGGGACGAAAACCTGGAAGTGATCTCCATAAGAAAGAAAAAACCTGCTCAAGAATTTTTATAAGATCTTTGTAGCTCACAGAAAGATTGCTGCACCAACCCAATAAAAATCGTGGACCCAACTGTGGCAGGTAAAAGGAAATCAGATATGTTTACATTTGAACACCAGCATCTCAAATCCAGAATTTACTGCCGAAATGCGGGGCGGGAATAAAACTAGCTTTATCCATCTAATGTTCATGTTCTACTGCAGCCAAGAGAGGATATTAAAAGATGAAACAGATGAAAAGACCTTCGGTGTTTCTCCGTGTACAACAAATGTTGCGCCTTGAGGAGAAACTTCTTGGACGAGAAGCGGTTGCGGGAACGGAAGAGCTCAGTGAGTATGCCTTCTGTTGCCAACGCTGCCACTGATTGGCCAGTATCTGGTCTAGCAACAATGCACCAGCAGGAGCTCCTTAAGGAAGAAACATTCTAGCATAGAAAAGTAAAAAAGCTCTAACTTACTGGACGAATTTGTTGATTAGTAAGTGGAGGTATAAGCAAACCGAGATAGTGTGTTTCAAGGTTACCATTTTCAGCAGAGCTTCGAAACACAAAAGGTTTCACAGTACACGGTTTTTCATGCTTTTCCGATATTTTCCCTTTTCTTCACCGGCGTAGACCTATCGGCAAACACATTCCACCTGCAAACATATTAATAATTCAGTGATGAAAACCTCCTATCCCACCAGTTCCTTTTCGCTTCATTCGAAACCAGTTCTTGCATAGCAAAATCGAAGTGAAAAGAACAATCTTTATCAGAAAACAAAATTCGACGGAAAAACTCACTCATACTGCTTCAGTGAAGAGAGTGTTACATACTGATATTTAGTCCGTTAATAGTAAACGAATCTAAAACGGCAAATTGTTTCATCTACAAAGACTTATTGCATCTCACAACCACCTTAAAAATATTTACCTTCCGAGCCTTCTTCAAGTGTTGTTTGCCAATATTTCGGCTACTGCTGCTCGAAACCCACTCATGTGAAACAAATCAGTTGTTCTTCGTATGACTTAAAATAGGTTTCTATTCAAAAATAAGAGAAAATCAACGCATTTTATACACTGCTACGGCGAAGGGTTGGTCAAGCTAAAGCGGATAGATGCAGCTTTCCATGCTTCTAACGTCTTGTGTTTCTTATCCATTGTTTCAACAATGCAAAAGGACTTGAAACAACATGACACATATCTGGTCAGGTGATCGAATGAGCAAACGGAGGATCTCGTCAGTCACTTAACCAACAAAATCTCAAGCACGATACACAAACATGAAATTAGGAACGCAAGATGGACATCATTAGAACATAGGGGTGTAAAACACTCCGATAAAATGATTTGAAATTAGAATTTCAAAATACTGGCAAATACCATCACCATCAGACTTATGGTGACGACAAGAGAATGAAGGAGCGCTCGAAAAATGAATTTTGCCGCCTTTAGCAATCCGCATGAACTTCGCGGTGTAGCGTTTCTACAGTAAGACGAAATCAGCTGAGGATTAGCCACGCTTCTTTACAGAACAGATTTGGCAGTCGTTGCAATTGTCAACTATAGTATAAGGCCGCCATTTACAGGGTATTCGTGCCGGGACCATTAGTGTCTCGGTCCTTTGGTTTTGCATGGTGCCATCCGCCATCAACTATTCCTATCGGGCTGAAGGAGGTTCCGCCGCAGTAGTTTACTAAGAGTAGCGCAGGGGAGGCATATCCTTCCTGTGTGACATCAACCCAAATCACTCGGCGCAGACGTGCTCGCAAAAAGTTGTGGAATCAGGAAGTAAAGTTGTAGCGGCATATAGATCGAAGCCGCCACTGAATCTAGATGCATGCATTTGCTTTGATATTTAATTAGTGGTCAAAAAACTGCGTGTTCTTAGTGAAGTCATTTTCTCTTTTTTTCAAGTCGTTGTTCTGTGAGGGCTTACAATCAATGAGGTCAAAACAAATGATCAATACTATGGATACTATATAGCAGGTGAAAGCTGGTGAGTTGTTTTGTTTAGCATTGTTTTGACTTCATGAAATCTGAAGTGAGTTGCAGACAATATCTGGTGCATCCCTCAATATTGTCCCATAGGTAGATATATACCATCGTGGCTGCCTTTCAATCGTTTCAAAACGTTGTCTCCAGCAAATTTGAGCGCTTATAGAATTTTACATGTTAGAACGAACGAAGGGCAGCTACGTTGATAGTATCCAGGAAAACAATTCTGGGGAATGTACGATACAATGGGCATCTCTTGTTGATTTCTTCACGGTTATGCTCATCAAAGCTCGGATACTTAGATAGCTATGCAAAGAATTCGTCAAAACTTATCGATCTTGTCACTTGCAGTAGACGTGTTCTTTCATCAGTCAGTTTGCTGCTTACCGGCAACATCAGCAAGGGGAAATAAGAGTTTTGACGATGAAATTATTCATCAAGTACTGATGTTGGGTTGCGATGTGAACGAACTTCTCTTTGAGTCTAACGAGAACCACATTTTATAAGTGAGAACAGTATGCTACATTAATAGGGATTTATGGCCTAGCTGTAAAGGAGTTTTGCAGCAGTACCAGTCCAGAATCACCAGCAAACTTGTTTCAGTATAATATTTCCGAGCATTTGATAGTAGCGTAGAACCAAAGCGGTCTAATAATCAATTACACAGCGATCCATGGTTAAACCTATCGCTATATCCTCAACAGTGACTCAAGCCACTATGAATTTGGTTGACAAGCCAACAAAACTGTGTTTGCTGAGAAAGGATGGCTATCGTTATTTTGCTACATATGCTCTTATGATTTCTTAATTTCCCATCTAGTTCTGTAACATCTCACCTGATTACAAGTGCATTTCTGGACCTTCTTGTATGCGATTGACGCTCGCCATAAAGAGACCTCGTGTTTTAGGAAATCTGATCAGTGATAACATGTCCAAAATCTCTTTGCTGCAACTTAGGTAAAAAAGAAATGACTCGGAAAACGAATAATCTTCTTTAACCCTGGAACATTGTCCAAATTCCACTTTGTCATCGCCCTAGGTCGGTGTTTTAGTGTGCGTATACCAGACCCAACTTCCACTACCCTTGTACTTGCTCCTTTTGTAATCCATAAGGCCCAAAAGCCCTCATCAGCAAGTTTGACCCGTTGGAAAACGGTTGAAGACAGTCCCCGAACTGGCTGAAACACAAAAGTCCCGCCACGAATACCCTGTACATGGCGCCAGAATACTGTAGTTGAAACTTGCAACGACTGCCAAATCTGTTCTGTCGCTTCTTTCCGCCGGATAGGTGGGGTAGAACATCGATAACTTTCGCGAGGGGTGAAGATATCCAACGAAACTTATGCTGCGCAGAAAGAAAGGTTTACCTAAACGTTTGAGTTAAGAACGTAAATATCTGAGTTTTTAAAGGTAAGTTAATAGGGTCAGGCGCAACCCATCAAAAGGCTCAGGCGGCCTGAGCTTTTGAGGGTGTGGAGGAACGAACACCTCAATTAGGCACCGCCTTCGCGGACCACTGGTCCCAATACGATGCGCAACAGTAGGCCGAAAGGACCAGCAGCCCGCGGAGGCGATGCTTAATTGAGGCGTTCGTTCCTCTACCCCTTTTAGGGTTGCGCCTGGCCTCATTAACTTCATCTCAAAGAAAGTTTTTTCTAATAAATCTTAAGTGATTAATTAGCACAAACCTCGTAAATCACGCATTAAGTGCCCGAAGCTGATTCGTCCCGTTCCCACATTTTAGAAGTTCATGGAGTGAACCTTTGAGTAAAAAAAGGGACTGTCGGAATTTTGACGGGCTCACAAATATATCATTTGAAAGTGATATAAGGTGAAATTGCTAGAGTGTGTTAGGAAAGGGCACTATCTTGTAACAAATGTAAAAAGGATGATGTTTTTGATCACTAAAACCAAACTAATTATCATCGTACGATGATTCCCCCCCAATTACCGTATCGAGGGACCACCCGCTGAGTGGGCGGGCCTTACCACCCTTTCGTATCTCGGAGGCTTTGACCTCACTCTCCTTACGAGCTTACCGTGAACGGTTCGCTCGAACAATCTTGTACTCGCCTAAATAAATCTGAACCACCAATTGCTCCTTTCACACAGTTATTCTAAGTCCGAGGCCAACATCCCTCGAAGAGTCTTCCACTCGCTAACACTAATTATGTTTGAAAATGGCGCTTATCAGACATTCGAAAAAATAGTAAAGTGTTGCAGGAAATCATTGAAGGGGTTAACAAAGGCTATTTTGCATGGTGATTACAAAATAGCAATCATTTCGTTTGGTATGACCCCTTCTTTTTCAGCGAAAATCAGGCATGGGAGACTATCGATTTATCGATTTTTTGCGTTTTTCATTAGCATTTCAATTACGAACCTAAAATATATGAAGGAAAGCGGGGAACCACACCAAATTTCAGATATGTGAATTTTGGGACGGGACGAGTGTTCACTACGCTTTTTCAGCGAAAATCAGGCATGGGAGACTATCGATTTATCGATTTTTTGCGTTTTTCATTAGCATTTCAATTACGAACCTAAAATATATGAAGGAAAGCGGGGAACCACACCAAATTTCAGATATGTGAATTTTGGGACGGGACGAGTGTTCACTACGCTTTTTCGGCGAAAATCAAAAATCGAAAATCAATGAAAATCTACACTGTGATAGATGTTCACAAAAGACTCAACATAGAAAATAACGAGGTATCACCGTATGTCTACCGTGTCACTATGAACTGCGGACATATTGCATACCAGAAGATTCGTCTCATCAAGCTGAAGCCAAATCTTTTCGCAGATTACAAATAAAGCTGTTTTGAAAGAAGTTATACCTAAATCGCGCTTATCCTGCAAATACCGCGAATCCCTTGAAATCGCGAATCCCGCGAATCCCGACAATCCCGCAGTTTTAGACAAATTCTACTGCTGCAACTGTAAGTGTACCCACATTGCTGGTAGCTAGGCGGAGAGTCTGCGATGCCTTGGTTCGTTGCCTCTGGTGAACTTCCAATTCGTCGGGCTCGAATACGCGTCGCCTCCGGGGGACGCCTTTACTTGAGATACTTAATGGGACGTTTGCATTGCATTTATGATGCGACGGGTATTTCTCAGCCGGCTTGTCGCATGCCCTTCTTTGGAATGGCAGCCAGACGCTGGAATTGTGAGCATACTTTTTGTAGCAGAAATTAGGCTCAGGGTGAAATCGAACACGTGACCTTTAGCACGGCAATGTTACGTAGAACACTAATCACTAGACTAACTATGCTCTACCCGTTACCGTGGATGCTGATTAGAAACGCCAGCGGCTTTACAGTAACGTGGGTTACTGTAACGCCGCGGCGGCCTTACAGCAACCCGCATGAGAGCCAGCAGAGGTTCAGCAGGGCAGAACACGTCCATGTTTGCACGTTCTAATTATTGCACTTCTTTTATAATCTGTTACTTCTTCTCTCCATTCTGGAGTAGCCTACTGTCATGATGGACTGCGTCCGAAAAGTAAAGGCTTCTATAAACGAAGGGAATCTTAAAAATGCTAGGTTTATAAATTACGGTGAAAACAATGTTTACACCTTGTGCAAAGACATTGAAGGTTTTGAAATTGATCCTTATTATCTTTCAATGATCTGCGATCATAGTAGGTTTACCGAAGTGTGTCGCATTGTTGTTCACTGCAGTTTACCATGTTTTGAATGCTCATGTAGAAATAGGTGTAGTGCTTAGATGTTGCAGCCTTAGAATGTCATTATTTCTGTTTGCTGAACTTCATCTCTCAATCTTTATTGAGATAACTAGCTGTACGAATAAGTGTAATGGTGAAATGCTCTCAAAGGCAACATAGAAGTTAATAAATATTCAGACACTTTATATTAAAACACCAAATTCAAAGGGATGATCTAAGCGCTTTCAGGCGTCTAATCAAAAAAAAAACTAAAAGGGAAGTTCGTTGAGTCGAAGTGGCAATTCGAAAGGTGATATATACCAATGGATGGGACTAGAACGCCGTTCTCAAAAATAGCTTCAATATCTGCGACACGTTTTTCTTGAAGGACTTATGGGCTTTTTTGTATATATAATGAAAGTGTGATCTAGTTGGAAATGACGACCTGCGGATAAACAGCATGATCGGAAAACACATGAAAACGTTCGGATGAACTCAAATCAGACATACAATGCTTACTAGGTGGTTTGCTCAAGCTTGCATACTTTTGTGTAGAAATTATCATGATTTCGCGACTCAAAACGCACGAAAATTTGGCATTGGAAGAGCTTATGATTTTTTTCAGAACAACGCATCGCAGATATAGAAAGTATGTCTAAAATCAGCGTTTTAAGCTCTATCCATTGGTGTAGATCGCCTTCCAAATCGCCACTTCGACTAAGCCAACTTCCCTTGTAAGTGGATATAAAGTGCTAATGTTATCGTCATTATGATAACAATTCCTACAGTGATTTCAAACTACTGTTAGTTTGTAATGAGAAAAAAGAACTAAGATCAGAGTTTTGATACAATTAGCTCATGAGGGAGCTAACCTCTTCCAAGGACTCAAAGCTATCTATACAGTTCCATCGATCATCGCGTTTGCTGGTAACCTGAGGACCCAGATACTCAAAGTTTTCTTCTCGAAACCCTATCGAACCACTAGAAAATGTTCGTACCATTATTATGGGGTAACTATAGAAATCGGAGAGAATTCTTTAATGAATGTGAACGTTTAGATTGATTTTAATTTGTTCTGTAAAACGATTCTGTAAATGTTGGAACTAATCACACATTCAAGCAGGTACCAACATATAATAGACGCTTTTTCCAGCAAAAGAATATTGCAGGATAGTTCATTTTTCACACATACTCCGTCGTCAATAGAGGACAGCAAAAACGAATGCTCTGGTGGTTTCAAATCGTGTAAGCCTTTGCCAAATTTACAGCAAGAGTACACATAACTGTAAACTATCAGTTCTCATTGTTTTCTTCCACATTTCAGCTTTTCATAGCATAACATAAACACAACATGCCCATAAAGCGGCAAGTCAAGGATCTTTCTATCCTTTTAGATAGAGTAAGATAAGTCTTCACAGGGTTCGTATTCTCCAAATTGTCCAACTGTTAGTTGGTTTCATCAGATGATCACTCGTAACCCTTTGGATTGCAGGCTCATTTATGCTTTGAGGATGTAGTCAGTACTGAGTTTATAAAAATTTAGGGGTCTCTTCGAAAATACCATTACCCTAAGGAGAAAAAGTACAGCCTGATACGAGTGTGAAACTCCAATATAGATACGAATTAATATGCCTATAAATGTTGGTTTACTTTAAAAATACCATTACTGCTTGCGAGGAAAAAGTATACCCTAGGGATGTAAGAGTGAACACATTAAAGACACAAAAGTGGAAAGTTGAGGAGGTGCTGAAAGCAAGCCTCCCTTGTTGGGCAGGAAATCTCCGGACAAAATCTTAATATGCCAGTTACGTTTTCTGCGGTATCAGTGCTTGAACAGTAGTGCAAATAATCACTGAGCCAGAAATTATATGAAATACCGCACCAACAAATAATCCTTTGTGCTCCCGTGAACAACTGCACGATGAGATATTAGGAGGATGCTACCGTCTTAACAAGCTTCTTTTCGGATATATTCAGCGGAATGCGTAAGCAAGCAATAGCTATGTTGCTATGCAACATAGTTCCTCCCGCGGTTCCACATCCGAAGAGTCGGACAGGTGCGATGCGTTGGCCGCTAATTTAGCTAGCAGCGCGAAAAAGTGGCCGAAAACCGGCTGGTGTCGCAAATTTTGCCAACACCGCACGCTAAAGTTGCGCAACATGTTCTGCGCATCATTTCGTGAAAATCGATGCTGGTGGTAGTATCGCGATGCGATATCTCTGCCAAAGTGCAGTGATTGCACACGTGGTAGAAGCTGATTTTTGCAGAATTCGCTGTACGCACAAACAACAACAAGTGTATTCACAAAAACATCACAATCGATACATACAACACAGTGGCAAGAGGCAATTCACAATTTGGAAGTGAAAATCGGAGAGTTAGGCAATTCGGGCAAACGAGGAGAAAAATGCAAGGCAAGTTAGAAGAACCCGTAAAAACGGCAAGATTACGAAGTGGATTGTGCATATTATACTTCATATATAATTCCCGTCGCACATTATGCGGAAAACATTTGATGAACTTGGGATGAGAAAAAACGACAAACAAGAAAAAACGAATCGATACCTAATGAGTGTAAGTGAAATGTTGTTGAACAAACAATTTTCCTTGAAAATTCACAGATCAGTCAATAAGAGAGCAGTATTAAATGTATATCTCATATAAATGACATTGGGCGAATTTGTTCGATAGATTATGCAAGTCCCTGGAGCGCTTTAATGACGATACTTTTACAGATTTTGCAAATGCTTCCACTAAAAGGTGTATTACAGCTGGTATTTGTCAAGTTACGAGATTCAGACAACAGACAAATTAGCTAGAGGAGAATCACACAGCACACAAAAGCAACAGAAGAGGTGATCAGGATGGTCCCTTGATTCGGTCAGGTAAGTGGATATCGTGAATAGTCATGAGTAACTACAAAACCATCTAGATACGACGACGATGTCAACGAGCGCATGTGCTCTGAATTGACGACGAGAGCATTTCGGCCAACAGCGATGAGCCCACTACACCACCCACTCGCCGAGCAATGAGAAAATTCTGACAGGATTGTGCCAACGACCTAGAGCAAACATCGTTCAAAAACATGATCCAACAAAATTTTGAAATTTTTTCTTCATATCACTATCCTCAGTCGCACAGCTCACAAAATGAGCATAGTCCGCATGAGGGCCGTACTCCTGAGCTCGTTTTTGAGTACTCATTCGACTTAGTTTTAGTGTTCCAATTTGTCATGCTGCGCATGACCACGATTGAGACTCGAGTAGTATAAACGAGCTACCTTTACAAAATCAGAAAGTGTTCCTAGGAAAACTTCACTGAGTCGTTTATGCAAATTTTGCATGTTTCTCCTATGCATCCATAAGTAAAAATAATCATTTCAATAGTAAGTAGAGTGCCCTGCGTTTTCACTGGTTCAGGTCACCAAGCAAACTTATATTCTCGTCCATCTCATGCGTATGAAATTGTTTAATCTATAATTAATAATGTGCGTGATCATGGGGTAAAATTGAAGTTTTTATTTTAGCCCGGTACACTATATTGAAATCTCTCCCATATTTGCTCGGATCTTTCGGAGAAGCAGCATGACGAAACCGGCCTAAATGCCTATTGCTGCGGCGAATGCTAGTGAAAGATGCCGGTTTTTCTCAAATAAACCTCGCATTCTCGTCGTTTGAGGACGAAATCGGAAGCTATACGATGTTTTGGTGTCGAAAAATCTCTTCAAAGGTAGGTAAGCATCGCAATGACGACATAGTGAACAGACCTTATTCGCAGAAAGGCAGCAAACTGAGGTAACAGTGCCACGTCCGATCCTCGGTACTCGCCCCAGCATCGGATCAAGGAGTCTCTTGCAGCTCTGATCAGCGCACGATTTTCTACGCGACTTTCTCCTAAGAGAAAGGGATTATGGTGAAAAAACAGGCTGAAGCAGTGAAATCCTACCATCCTCGTGGAATAGGGCTAAGTATCGGAATGCTGCTAGATCTACTCTTGTGAATCCGCGACTTGCTAGGAGGTGAACGATGTCAGTCCACAGCGTCAGTAGTGAACAATCGCCCATAACCGCCGCTAGTCCAGATGGAACTCTGAATCGTCCTGTACTGATGGGATTCTTGCAATAGAGTACCAACGTACTCTATTCCGTTATTCATCTTTATGCTAGCAGGTATTGCGCCAACAACTGCTGCGTAGGTGAAGTCGGAGATATGGACGGAAGCCCAGCTCGCATGCAAAAGTTGCATCTGATCAGCCATCTAAAAGAGGATTTGCAGTTGATTGGCCTCTCACTGTAGCACATAACCTCAAGTTCACGAAAGTACGGCGCTGCTTTTGCCCAGGCCACTAGCTGTCCAAGATTGTCCTCGACCGCTGAGACACAAAATGAAAATGGTTCCCATCTTGGCCATTTATGCAGCAGACAATAAAGTCTAAATGCATAATGAGTGCTACGGTTTAGCCTAATTTCAAAAAACAGATTTTCATTGAGTTTCTCTCTGAAAAATGGCACATGACTTAACATCCTGGAGGCGCGTGTTTCATACGATGCAAATATGTCTACTTACATCAAAGATTCAATCTCAACCTAGTCGATCAAATCCAACTATGCGAGCCAAAAAAGTACTACTTTTGCAACAAGAAGGGCGCTTACGAGTAAAATAATAATGGTTCAGCGAGATGTCACTAACCAGAAAGCAAAGGCGTGAGAAACTGAACAATATTTGTGTAAATGAAATCCTAATTCATAGCAACGGAAAATACTGTAGTACAATGACAAATTATCTCAAATTTGATGCTTTAGCTAACATTTATATTGTGCTGAGTTTTTGCAGGAAACGATACACCCCGTTGAACTAGCATTTTTTTCGAAAGTTTTCCACAGCTTCAAACCTCGCCATCCAATTATTGTAGTTTTTCGCTTTCAAAAGAAATCCCAATTTTCTGATGTTTTTTGGTTTTTTAACAGCGCACTGACCTTGAGTCGTCCGGTAGCGAGTCATGCATGATGGAGAGTGTCGATGAAGAACGTTCAAATTCACTGCCCACGTGCTTTTCGGATGGTGTTGAGCATACAGGAAGAATGCGATTGTCTCGGAATGCTCCTGGAATAAGCTTAGTACGATAATGGCGGAAAGTAGTACGCTTGTACTGTACAAAGACGGTTCGCAAAAGACCCAGTCTTGCTAGGTTGTTCTCAAAGCAGTAACTTCGAGATTGATAAATTTACTGTATTTTCAGATTTTCAAACTTATAAACACGTACGGAGGAAGCGGAACATATGCACAGATGTTTATGAATTTGAAATTTGCTATCGGCTAATCTTTGCAAAAAACGCAGCATCTCAGCGTTCAAGTTCAAAGTGAGTGGAGGAAATTGTCAGAGTTGCTGTACTGAGTTGCTATCTGTAGGGATTCACTCACTTATAGAAAGAGCTTATTGTGTTCTTAGATCTACCGTAAGATTGAGAGTCTGGCATCCAGCTCTGACTTTTTTAACACTTTCGATTAGAGAAGGTACCGCGTTGTTAGCATTTCTAGTTCCTGAGATTGGCTGGTGAATTGCCAAAAAAGTCGCTCCAGTTATATTTTGCAGACGAGAAATGAATCTCTAACTGAGCTTGAGCCAACCTTTCCTGCCGATAGGAAACATAAAATTGCAATATTTCAAATTGTTAGCGCGTAGACAGACAATTTTAGTGAAAAGCGTTTCACATTCGATCTAGCAAATCGCTTTCGTTCTCAGTAGCGCAGGAGAACACTATTACTGTCACAAGTAAGTCTGAAAAAATCTCGTAAGTACAAACGACCTTGAAGTGTCCCCTGTTGTCTTTTCGCTTTTTCAACGTACCGTCGTCAATTGGATGAGCATGATACGGTAGCCGCTGCTGAAATTCAGTAGTTGTTGTAGATGGCTCGAATGGCTCCGGTTTGATACGGTAGTTTGGAAAGTCGATGGAGCAGCCGAGAAGTCCAGCTAGTCCTTCGTTCTCCTGGCTAATCGGTGGCGGTCTAGGTGCTGCTTGCACGGGAGGTGCTGTAAACATTGCACAATAAGCAAGTCCCAGAGATAGTACAAAAATCATCCAAAACAGCACTTGTTTTGGACATTCAACCAGCGTAGTTGCATACAAATAGTAAAGGCCTACTCGTGAGCATGCATGGTAGAAGACCTTTGAGAGATCCCATTATTCCAACTTACCGTGATGAACCTGAGTACTGCTGGATAGAGTCAAGCACTGCAGGACAGAATCGTATTCGGATTTAACCTTAGATTTGTCGTCCGGATAAGGCATCACCACCGGCTCGGTACTGTAAAAACTACATACTCATCATGCGAAAACTGAGCTCAATCACGAAGCCTTTTGATTCAGATTGGTGGTCAACACTAATAGCGCTGAAAGTAAATTCGCTTTGCAAAGTTAACTAACTTTTTAGAACGGAGAGGGAGGAGTGGTTTTGCTGTGCTTATGAAGCTAAAGGTACGTGCAATTCTTCGTGAACTTTATGGTTTTACTTCAAAGCGAATAGTCTTATCATGTAGAAAGAATAAGGAACTTACCTACTGGTTACAGTCTGTTCCATCCCAGCCAAATCCGCGATTGCATTGTCCTTCAGTGAGCTTCGCTGCATTCGTTGGGCACGATCTCTTTTGTAGTAGGAGCCGAACTTATTTCGTCCCCCTCTCATGCGATCTTCGCGAACAGCTAAAAAAGAGAATCTCGAACAGAAAGAACAGTCTGCTCTTGACAATTTGCCAAAGCATACTAGATGTAGATGCTAATAATCATTGCGCATGTGGATCTCAGTGATATGTGACGCTCTCATCCCGAAAGGCTGCGAAAACACAAAATAACTGACATTCCGAATACCAAACAAGTTCAAATGAGAACTTTTTCAAAATATGTTTCGTCCTTCATTTTCTGGCGCCTATCATATCTTATTTATAAATGCCAGATGCGCAAGAAATGACTGGAGCACATTTTTTTTCTACAGTCATCCATTTATTGCTTGACCATTCCAAGTTTACAATCGCATGCTCTTTGCATGATTTACTCCAGCCTCCTTGGGTTTACTATATGCAATGTTTCACATTATCGGTGACCTGTTTACCTTGACGTTGAATTTGCATAAGATTTGCATGATCCGAAGGTTGCATTGTGGATGTCTAATCGTTTACGGGAGGGATAAATGTGGAAGTGATGTACCAGCTGTTATGGATATTTTTTGACGGTGGTATTAGATGATCATCCAGGTTTTCCCTCAATCATGCCAAACAATATACTAAGTCTTAGTAGCGCAAATTGTCAGGAAGATTTCTGTTTTTTTCTGTTTTCGACTGTTTATAGCTCCATGTAGATACTATCCCGTGTTAGACGTTCAATATAACTCTATGAGAATTTGAGGAAACCTAAACGAGGTTTTTCGTTTTGACTCACATACAGTAATCCATTTCCAAACGTACTGCATGCTTGAAGCACAAGATCAGAATTTTTCACACAGATGCCAGGCCGAAAAATTCTTGTTACAGTAACTCTGCAATCCCCTGATCCTTTCTTTCACTCAACTCCACCTTTTCAACCAACACGCCCACCTCATCAATCGATGTCCCTCTCTACCCCCCGCCACCCATGCAAATAACCGGTTTTTCTCTCAAAAGCTCTACCGACGACTGCAATGAAAAACGTTGTGCGGTGAAATTACGTGAATTCTGGATGCGCAGCGTAGTGGTGGTGCAATCAAATTTCTCGGAAATTTCCACTTAAAGAACCGGATTTTTTCGTTCACTGGCACGCCAAAAACAGCAGATGCGCTTCGTCGGAGGGGGACACGACTATGAAAGCAGCGAAGCGGTGAGTAGCGAGGAGCGAATGTGAAGAGCGACTCAACATTGCCGAACGATAGAAGTTGGGGTAGATAGGACTGTATCGATTGAAGCATTCATGGTAGGCTTCAATTTCCGGATTCAAAAAATAGAGTAACGTTCGCATGAGTGTACGAGCGAGTGGCAAAAAGGCTAGCGAATAGTGCTGCTGTTTTTGTACCACGAAGTTGGCAGATACTATGCGTCTGACGTACTCATCTCAATTACAATAACAGTTTCTTATCTGTTACTACTTCTTAGATTGTGCATGTTCTGTAATTGTCTGAAGTCCTGAACAAAAAGGACAAATGCGCTTCTCTCCTTGGGCAAAAATCGTTGTTTCAACAGCATACGATTATGGAGATCTGCGGAAGAAGGAGTTCTGAGAGTGAGTGCAGGAACTACCTATGCGACCAGGACACAGAAAGTACAAAAATCAAGATCAGAGTGCAGAAGAAATTTGTATGAAGCTACGTCACAAAGGAAGCCTTTACCTTCTATTTTCATGCCCTGTTGGAGACATTTTGCGAAGCGGCATCGTGGGCACCGTTTACGACCTGCTTTGTCGACGGGACAGTTCGAGGATGCTGCGCACTGGTAACTCTGAAGCAAAAATTCGCAGTATTCCTACTACCACTATATGGGCTAGGTGGACAAACCTTCTTGTTTTGGACAGTCCTCTTGAAGAAACCCTGAATGTGAAATGTATACTGGTGCACTGATGAAGGATTTTGAGGTCTTACTTTACAGCTTTCACAAGTAAGTAACCCATAGTGGTAGCCGGATACGCGATCACCGCAAACTGGGCATTGCTCTTCAAGCCTTGGCCTTGCCGATACCTCACTTCCTACCATATCCCACTATTTCTACGTGCTTTATAGGGCTCTAGGCACAACACACCGACTAATCAGTGGATCAGACACCTGTAGTGAACAAGTAGAGGAATTCTACAAAGGATGTGGCAAAGATGAATCATTGTTGATTTCTCATAAGCTACGATAATAGCTCGACGGAAGTAAGCGAAAACAAAATGTTGAAGACGAAGGACAGTGGTTCATAGACTAAGTGTAATGAATCTATGAGCGAAAAAACTCTGGCGAGAAAAGAAAGAACAGCATAGGTGGGTATATGAGTTTTGGCGAGTTTTTAACAAGTTTCCGAATTGGAACTGGCAAACATATGCACAGCCATATCACACATATCCATACGTGCCAACAGCGCACACCAGAAAAATGATGCAGAGAATTAACAGCAAGTAAAGGACAAAGTACCGTGCAATCGTTGTAACCCAGCGTACTCATACGTGACGTGCATTGTGTCTACTTAGAAGCGCAATTCAGGAATTTCTTGGTTAGCTGGCACGTGTTGCAGCTCAAGTTGTTAGACGTGGTGCCAGTGCCGGTGAAGCGTGGAACTAGTGTCGAGTTCGGGCGGCTGCTAATAGGTAGGGCGGCTAAACCGGGTGCGACGTCGGTGGCGGCGATGGCGGGCGATGCTGGCCGCACTTCTTCATCCCCTCCACCCTCCCCTCCCTTCTTCATCGGGATTTTCAGCCCGTGCTTGGAAGATTCGTGCCGGTTAGGAGGGATTTGAGGCAACATTAGAGGATGCCTACAACCAGGCTCGGAGAATATCATTGGGGAATGCACTCGTCTCAAAAGAGGGCGTCACTCAAGCACAGACTGCTAAAGTTCTACGTTTACTGAGAGAATACAAACACACATCTCAACCACGCCTCAAGGAGGCTGGATTCAGGTGAAAATAAAGGTGTGCACCCAAAGATGATGGTAAGATTATCCTCGAACTCCACAGTTTAGAACAAAGGTACATCTGATACTGAAAATGAACTACCTCAGCCTGATGAATCAAGAGTGGCGAGATCTCATTCCAAAGCAAAATTGTAGTAGACGAAAAGAAAGTGGGCAAGCTGTTATGCTACCGTTGTTGTTCACCTTACACTATTCATTAGGTGAAGCATCTCTTCACCTTATGACATTTCAAAATTGAGAAAAGTGTTAGTTTTGTAAGCCGCGAATACAAGTAGCTTGCAATTGCATTTCATATCCTGAGCCGTTCTTGGCGGTCTCTATATCTTTGAGCGTCTTATGTATAGAGAATTTCTAGCAATTATTTCAAAGTCTTTGTACAGGGAGAAATAGCTGGAAGTCATTCTGTCTATATTAATTGACTTTCAATGAAGCAGAAAAATTGAAAGACAGACATCTTAAGCGAAAAAATTTTAAAGATGAAAGGAGAACGAAACGCAGACATGTGATCGTCACAACACCAAAAAACTTAATTAGTTTTCAGCAAAAGTATGAAAATGAGAGGTATGCATACACATGTAGTGCTATTAAAGTGGCGTGAGAAAACTAGAAACTCGTCCGTTCAGGCAGCTCCTCCCACACGCTTAGGGAGCGCATTTTATGCGTGATGATTCTGAGGCAGGAGTGGATCAAGTAGGCAAGTTTCCGTAGAACGACGAGTGAGGAGTGAATGCGCACACCCGGTCGCGCAACACACCAACCTCGCGCGCGCGACGTTTCTGCTGCAAGAGAAGAGACGAAATTAATGGCTTCGTCAAGTCATCATATTCGACAAAACATATGCCACAACACATACATACGTACGTACATGCATACATACTATACCTCTTCGAAAAACTACTCGCAGTGCGTCGATGCATAGAGTTCTCGAAAAATTTGTAGACATTTCAGTCTAGATTTGCTTTTTCATTGATAAGATTGTACAAATACCGAAGAATTCTTCATAAACTCAACTCTGCCCTCAACGCCTTGCTTTCGTCAAAATCAGGACGCAGTTACGAAGGTTCGGCGTATCAGAGTGCTCCTCAAAATCTATGCACTCTTACCGAAATCTATAATTGTTAAGAAGATGCTGAAGATACTGCTAAAGCTGCGAGAGGAAGGGGTTAGAGTGCTTTGCTCACAGTACCGCAAGCTAAGCCACAACTTCTGCTGAACTACAGAACCAATCCACTTTGCCCAAAGGTGGTTTGTGACTACAACTCCAATGTTGAGTACGTTCGCACTACGTACTTGCTGATAGTTATAGCATACATACCGAGATTCTGAATGCGATCTGCAGCCGAGTAAATTTGGACTAAGTGACGGATGTATTGCTTGCCCCTGTTCGAGTAGCTTTGATGAATAATGAACATGCTGCTTCTATGAATCTGCGCCTTTCCCACCCTAATAGAATCCCAAACCTTTGATATTAAAAATCAAAGAGTGGTGCCTACACTGCTAAAATAATGCCTTGATGATGAGTAGTAGCAAATAGTACTCGACTCTTCCCAAAGTCGTCAAGAACATGTACGCTGTCTGTTAGTGATATAGTGAATCCAACTCATTGAAAGCTGGCAGAATAATCATATTCATCACGGGGCTGCCAAGAATTCCTGGTTTAGGCCAAGCTAATCGAGTATTAACTCAGGATCTATGCTAATACTTCGAACAATGCTGGATACATTTCCTGGTATCATCATCCGAAAAAGGAGAAAATTGGGAGGATTCTACAGTTAGTTTCATTAACACTACGGTATTTTGCAAAAAAGGGTACTAAGCTGTAATTATGTCATTATCATTAAGAAGCACAATGACAGGAGCGTTGCGAAGATGATACCATTTCGGAAAATGGCCTGTAGTTTCTCTTATCTCGTCTAAGAGAAGCAAGGAAACAGAGTCTGGTAGTATTCTAATCATGAACTAAATCATCGATGAAATAATTGCAAGTAATCAAGAATTCAAATTCGAAGATAACCTTTTGAAAAGCTAGAAAGAAGTTTTCACAGCTTTTTTCAATTAATAGGTAGTTAACTTTAGAGTTTGAAAAAGGTGCTACAGCACCTTTTACAGCTAGGAAACATGCATATGCCATCTCTTTCGTTACAATGAGGGTTACGCGCTAATCCACCAAATCGTACAATACGAAGAGTAATTGAGAAGCGTTGATTATAGGCATGAAGATTTAGTCACGACTCTTATTGATTATATCTATCTGGAACAGTGGAGATGTCATGTTGGCTCAAACTCAAACTTAGTCTGAAATAAAGGAACCAAAAAATTGGAAGGTGCTGAAGCAATCATCAGAAAGGCTTCTTTCTTAGCTTATAAATAATAATTTTAGAGACTAGAGGTATGAAGTGAAGGCTCTGCGCTTATAAGAGAATAGCGATACGAGCTCTATAGCATAAAATGATTGCTAAACTTTTTCTCAGACTTCTCGGGTAAGCTAAACCATCTAATTTGTACAGACTGTATTTTACATAGATACATACTTTTTGCTTACATAAAAACAAGAATTCATTACAGTTTGGAAGAGGCGATTACGACACAAACAAAACGGAAAGTTTGAATAGAATAGAATTAAGAATAAAAGTGGTCGCATTTCTGATAGCAGTTCTCCAGAAATTCCTGGCGTCGGCTTTTGTATGCGGTTCCAGTATACGAATAAGAACTAGCATAACCTATCAAAGTGAGCGAGTTCACTCTATCGACGGAGTCTTCATTAGATTTATGTCTTCATCAGATACTGGTATAATTTTTAGGAAGGCGGAACAAATTTACTTTATACAGGAGCCGACGCAGGGGCATATAAATTTGTTGCTAATAAACTAGTTAACAAAATGATAAATGAAGGGAGTTTTCAGGCCGCCGCACTTTGCATCAGAGGATCTACAAAAAAGTGGAAATAGGCTTGTAAATTGCTTTATTCAAAAGAGGTATGAATGACTTTAGCTGTTCACACACAGGTTGCGAGGTAGATTCAAAATGCCAAGTAAACGGTGGGATATACGGGGGTCGTAATTTGCGGACGCAGTACGAAACAGTCACAAAAAAGGCGCAATAAACGCGACTGACAAGGTTACCGGAAAAAATCGCCCAAAAAATGACTGCCATGTACAAAACACAGGCCTCATTCGACGTCGTTTCAACGCCAGAAAAAAACAACAATTTCCCTCGCGTACCTCTACCGTCGATTTGTCATTCGCATATGGCGACAAGGGGTTACATTTGGCTTGGGCAGCATTTTTGAAACATGACAATATTGTCCGCTATAGAAGACATTTGTTCAGAAATAAAGATATTGGAATCGATATTGACAGACGTGTAACAGAAGGGGAGTACCAGCAACCCGTCTATTGTTGCCTGCAACTTTGGGCAACACAGTTTCACTAAAGAATTTGGTGCAAACTGGTTTCAAAATGCAAGTAACGTATATAACATTTGTGCAAAGAGCAGCCTCTGGGGTTGTATTACGAAAAAATAAGATGTGGTCTAGAGAAGATGACCTAGAAGTACAAAAAGTAGGCTTTCTAGGCTGTAAAATTCGTACTTCTGAAGTTATGTAAGGCTCCTGTTGTGGATAAAAGTTCGCTAGAGAAAAAAAACAAATCAAGGATCTTTGTTTTTAGCCACATATCACGCATACGAAAATTGATAGTACAGTCACAAGAGAAGCAGAACTAGTGGTTTACATATTTCACATCAAAGTGTTATTGGATGAAGTTGCATTGGCCATATAGGTAAAGATGAAACTCATAAACTTGAATGGCGGAAGTTCTTAAAGATAGCATAGCTGTCAGATTGCAAAATTCGGATTTTTTGAAATGATCCTAGTGAACCTGTGTATTTGTAACCGTGATAGAGCCACTAATGAGCTGTTGTGGATACATTACTACCTTGGAGAGAAGAATGCCCTCATGAAAAGATGCAATGTAGGATGCCTAATGATAGTAATCTCCGTTAGCCTGGGTTGATTCTCCGACTACAGCATATCTTTTGTGCATATCGATCGTAAAGATTAACGTTCGTAGGCACCATAAAGTAGATCATGAAAAAAAAACAGTGAGGCAACAAATTAGATTCAACTTATACTCAACACACACTCTAGCTATATGTTCGGTAAAAATAAATTCCTCAGTGCTTGAAAGATGAAGACGATTAATTTTTTCACCTATATAATCCGTTGAAAATCGCTTTCAAACTGAACGATACGATAAAATGAATTATTTCATTTGAATGATAGGATCATCACTCTGATTAAGTGTTTCTGATATAGCATATACAACATCTACATACTAAATGATAATTGATTCGTATCAGTTCATTAAGTGATAACTTCAAAAACTTGAAAAAGGTCATTGAGAGGTCTTCGAGGAGCGATATTTTAGAAGAATCAAATATTATCAATTTAAAGAATCTAATTTCAAAGAGCACACTACGACCCCACGTTAAACCCTCTCTTTCTTCCCTTTAGTCTCACAGCCTCTAGCCTTGCCTTTACATTGAGAAATGTAGCACAACTCTAGAAGCCAGTATTTATGCTCATTACCTTGCTGCAACAGGTGATGAGAACTTGTAAGGTCGAGCTGCAATGCAATTTCCAGAAAACGAATGTACAATGATTGGCAACTTGCTGTTTGAGACCCATAAATTACCTTAGTACATGTTTGAAGTTTCTTGTTTTGGAAAGTACAACCTAGGCGCGGAAAGGAATGTCAACCTGTTCAGCAAACATTATATCATGGAGAATGGTTGATATCAGAACTTTGCACAAAAAAAAATCTCTGGACATCTGGACAATTGGCTCATGGACATGTGTAGTAGGCAGTGAGAGTTTGGTACTCTTTCAGAACGAGGTGACCTTCTCTTACGTAACGTCTTCACCGAGTGCGTCATGAATGATCAGGAAGTTAGCGAGTGGTAAATGGAACGTTGAGTCCCTAGATGCAAAACGTGAGTTTTATAGCTTCTTCGGCGTTTCTTGTGGGTTAAGGAGCAGGATGGCTTACTGCGCAGACTTGAACACTTCATTGTCGTAGTTCCTCAGTGCTCACTACAGACTTCATCTACTTCCTTCTCGCATCCATGTATGTCAGACTTCTCCTCTTTTTCAGTCCGATAAGTGCATCAAATCGATGTCTGACATGACAGCTATCACCCCTTCCAGCCTTGTCGAATAAGAATTTGAACTTCTGGAGATATATGCTTGAGAAAGGCTTAGATACTCCACTTTGACCCTAAAAACTAATCCCTTTTACTGGTCACATGAACTTGTACGCCTGCTCTCCGTAACAGCTATTCATTCTGCATCAAACGAGCCTCTTCTAAAATCAAGTATAAGCAGAGCTACTGTCGGAATCGCTATCCGTTCTAGCACTGATGTTGGATGTAGTCTCGAGAAAAACTGTAACAATCAGCGTGTTGTTGTATCATTAATGCGAGTATCCAAGGTAACGTGTGCAGGTTTTCAACTACTAGTGAGATTGCTTATGCGAATTCTTTCGAATACTTAATGCGAACTATCTTATTAGCGCAATCGCCCACCTATAGCTTTGTTTTTTGTGAATGCCATTCTTTACTTTGCCACTGTAGAATTGTCGAATGCACACAGTCTGTAAACGAGCACGAGTGTGAATGCCTTTAGGTTTGTGAGCTGTTAAATCATGTCATTGAAAGTTTAGTCAAAAGTAGCATCAGCTGATTCTACAACACTGTGAATCTTCTAGTTTTATTTTTTTTCTTCGCTTTCTCGGAAGGGTGTACTAATGAGTGAAAGTATGTGAATGAAATGTGAAGGGACTACATCCTTCGTTTGTATGGTCCATTCAGTTTAGATTCTATGAAACTTTGAAGAGCAGATTATTCAGCATCATCTATGTCGTAAAATATGATATTTACGGGAATGAGCAGCAGAGTTCATTGTGACCATAATCATTGGTCGTTATTTGAACGCGTTCCTAAGCAACGCTGTTGTCGATATGATGTCATTTTTGTCATGAGAAAAGCGAAAAAATTCAAACCTGCGTCTGATTGTCCAGAGGAAACGTGTTTCTGGTCTGGAAGAAAACGCATTGCATAATAAGTGATTTTTACCCTGATTGCCCTGGCGCTCTTTACAATGCCTAAGGCCCTATCTAGCATCTACTGCTATAGTCAGAAGAATATTAAAGAACAAAAGTTTTGAGCATGGTATCAAACTCAGCAAAAATTAAAGGGTAGTATGTAGAGCTGTGGTGGAAATGCGGATCCTTTTCGACGTTCTTCTTGTTACAAGCAAGCATTACCGTGTCTGTCGCCAACTATCTTTTGATGATCATCTGAAAATATGAATAAAACTCGTGGGAACTCGCTTTTAGGGCTTAGGTTATATCACCTTCAGCTCTGTTATGAGCTATGTTACTCTTCTGTATCTATTTTATCTAACTTCGGCATCGAGTGACATCGATACGCCATCAGAATCGCCCACCATATGGCAGTGCTATGCAGCAAACGGCATTTGCGGATCGAATATAGAAGGTGCAGTTAAGAAATTAGAATATAAAAACAACGTGACAAGAAGCTCCGTTCTGTTCAGATCCTCCTCCATCCCTGAGAAATGAATGCGCATTAACTACCGAAGATTTACCATCAAAAAAACCTGTTCTTATAGATAACTTGTTATCGAAGATTTTGAGTTCGGAAGCCAATGTCAGCTACGGTCTTCTGGTCAGTCATTATGGTCACAATATCATTACTATGTTACCCAAATTTCACGAGTACAAGACGCACCTTTTTATTTCAAGCAAGGAGCACAGCTGCGCCATTAAAGGCACCGTCCATCCAAAATTTCGACTTCCATGTTTTTGCCGTTCCAGGGCCTTCTCATGCCCCTGATTCCGAATATCAATTTGAAAATCCGCGAAAACCCCAAAATCCCCCGTTTTCAGAACCCGCAGGGCGATTTCTTCGGTACGGTGATTGGCTGGGCGCGCACCGATGGGCGGGACGAACGTCACGCCCACTCCGAAAGGGGAGGAGCCAGCGTCGCGAACGCGGCCTGAAGCAACTTCCGAAGCAAATTTCTCGGTTCGGAAGCAACCTCAGGCAGCGCGAGTTGGGCAATCATACAGTTGGGGGCCCCGCATCTGCTAGGTATCATAATCTCACCAACCCCAATTTGGGTGGACGGTGCCTTTAAGCCTCGCGAGATGTTCGCTCTCATACACAATTCTTTTTTCACGTAAGGAGCAGCAGGTAAATGGTCCTACGGTCACGAAATTTTCTGGTGTGCTCAGGCTGGTAGAGTTTAGCAAAAGAAAGGGTGCATCTTGTATTCGCGAAGAGGGTATAGTCGCCCTCACCCCACTAGTCGGTCGGTGAACGCGAATTCAAATTTGAATTGAAGCAGGCCTGTCGCGGCAGAGCGTGGCAGGAGATGGCAGATCAAAAACGTTGTAACAATACAAAAACTGCTAAGCAATGGCGAAGAAATACGCAAAGTGAATGCGTGAATTCGAACGGAGAGCTAAGGTGCCGTGCTCTGCCGCGCTCTGCCTGCTCCAGTTCGAATTGGATTTCGTCCACCGACCGACTAGTAGGGTGAGGACAACTATACTATCTATCCTTTGGAAACTGAGCAGATATTTGGCTATAGCTTAAGGACTAGAGCTAGTATGAAAGCAATATAGATGAATGTGAAAAAAGTGTTGGAATATACAAAGCAGAAGTTGCAGATATTCGAGGCAGGAAACGATACTTACGTGAAATGGCAATTATCCGCTTCTTCATCTTTAACAGTGGATCTTGCATACGAATCCGTTCCGCCTCTAGTCCAAGAATCCTTTGTACGAGACCTTCCTATATACCACTTTAGTGCAGCAGCTTACAAAGGAGCACCAGCTGAGGTTCACTTGATATCTTAGTGGCTTGAAACTAATTCTACATCAGTGTGTAAAATTAAGGTTCTACTGGTCGCTCCGGGAGCATCACTCTCAGTTTCTCGGAAGAAGACCGGTGAGGAGAGCAGCATGGCCAGCTCATGCCAGCATGCCGCTCTGGTCGCCGCGCCACTGAAGTGGACAGCCGCAGTCGCGTCCGAGTTCGTTCAGCGAGTCAATCGCGTTGTGGTCAGCGTATGCAAGGTAAGCAATGATCTCAATGATACTTAGCAGGAAATGGCCAGGACTCAACCCAGCCATCGTTTAAATCTGCGATTTGTCAAGTGTTCTGTGGCGCATGTTTCAAGAATAAGGTTTCAAAAACACATATTAGGTTTATGGTGGATGTGCTTCTTCCTTGTAATTAAAGTAACCCTAGTCACTCTAAATCCACGCCATCAGGCTGCCTTTCAAGGAAGTATATTTGTCGAAACTTGAAAAATTTCTTACATTGAACGCTCATAATCCCCCCAAATAGTCGCTTGGCAAATGAAAGACATATATTTGAAATCAGCGTTTTAAGACGGATCCGATGATATACAGCATGTTGAAAATGGTTTGGTTAAGTTCT
Organism: Cylicocyclus nassatus; assembly: GCA_958299035.1. Classification (NCBI taxonomy): domain Eukaryota; kingdom Metazoa; phylum Nematoda; class Chromadorea; order Rhabditida; family Strongylidae; genus Cylicocyclus; species Cylicocyclus nassatus. The sequence continues at coordinate 32,297,262 of CATQJL010000326.1, forward strand.
GAACATTTCCATTTTCTGACTCTCACTCGCGGTTAACACTTCAGCTATGTACTCAACTTCCTCTTACGAACGACTTCATCCGGATATGTCCGCCACTGCAGGAATAGTGAATCGTACTTTTTCTCTTGTCTTGTTTGACACCGATGTCCTTTAGTGATCCAGCTGAACGAACTCCAACTGATATTGTGATTGCTAGCTTGAGTCCGACTGTCTGGGACATATCTGCACAGTCACAGGTGTTCAAGGTTTGAAATCATGTGTATCAGGTCTTACGACACACCTCTGAGTTTAGAGCGCTGTCCAAGCAAATCTGGGTATTTGCAGTGATAAAATGAATGTTGAATAGATAATTATCCCTTGGGTTCCTTAAGCAGACTACATCATTTGCACTGACATGAAAGCTGAATTGTTCACTTTTGTTTGGAAAAGCCATTATGGCGTACCTCTCATCATGCAAAAAACCACTCCACTCTGAATCGGATAAGAAATCTTGCTCTGTATTTGGGCGAACTCTCCGGGTTGTGAAATAATTTTTAGTAACTATTCTGTCCAGTACTCCATAGAAAATAATACCTATCATCAAATTTGATTGCGCTAATGCAGACCCCGATATCCCACCACTGCGCAATCACATGAAAAACTTTGAAAAGGATAAGGTTCACCGTGGCTACGACCTAATTGCACCATTAGAGTTTGTATTAGTACCGTAAATTGATTGCTTTATAATATACAGGTGACAGTACAACAATTTTGCTCCCGCCATATCTTCGCCTCAAAAGCACACTAAATTGATAAGTTTAGGTCACCATAAACGTGTCTACCATAAATAACGTCAAGTGAGTTTGAGCCATCATTGAGAGTGATTTGATATATTCACCATCTTACATGCCCATATCTAGTTGTTCGTTGACATCAGAAACTGGAGTAATCTTAACGCTTAACGTTATCGAGCTATCTAATCCAAATGATCTCAAATTGGCGCTCAAGCAACGATCAGAAGCAGGCGCCTACATCTTGGAATGCTGGTTCATACGTAGAGGTCAGTGTCTACCGAGCTATGCAGAAAGATCTAAAAGCCACAATATCAGACCAACAGACTTTCGAAAAAGCTACGTACGGTAACAAGGCGGTAGCGGTCAATTACACTTCTTTGGTCGAGATCGGACATGGAACCGTCGCGATACCCTGTCGAGCAAAAGCGATCATTGCGGAAGTCTGTTTGTTCACTGCCATCCTTCCAAGCATCGCGGCGTTATCCATCTTAGAAACTTCCAGGCAAATTTCAAGCGTCCTCTACCACAGAAGTTTCTCGAGGAAACTGATCAACATAGTTTCTGCTACATTGGTGTGTGCTACTCTACCAACAAATACCAAAATAGGCGGATTAGATGCTTTGCAGAAAACTCCACATATCCCGGGAGTTTTATAAACTTGACCATGACATGCTTCCTTGACAACATAACTTTGAGTCATGATGCGGATGCTTATTTTGTTCGTTCCCCGGTGCTACTCAACACCACACTTCAAAAGCAGTAAGTATGAACAAACAAAATAAACTAAACGCGACAAACTCCCGATTCTGGCGTAACCCGTCATCTGCAGAGTTCCCATAAGGCTCCAAATGGCATGCGTTTCGACCACGGCACTATCACCCGTATCGAATGCATCGCTTTTGGAAGCGACTCTCACTCGAGATCTCCTTGGGATTGTCATCAAAAGCAAATCATTTGACACTTTTCCTGTGGGACTCGTTTCATGCCGTCAGGTGATTACCGACGATATCGCTCTTGGTGGTGGGTTCTGTACGGTGGCTGTGGTTGAGTGAATTAGGAAATGTCATTTTAGATGGAGCTGTATGTATCGCAGACGGAAACAACGTAGCCGTTCAATTTGGTGAAGAACCCAGCGTTGGAGTTGGGGATACAATTGCTGTGCTAGGACAAAAAATTGAAGTAAAGAAACAGGACGGGATGGTGAGTTTTACGTATCCTGATACGAACATCTTCAAAAACAGTCCACATTAGATTAGTGGGGGCTTTCTTCAAATAAAGTTCGCGCTCGCCATAATTGCCGCATGCTTGCTTGAGTCAAGAGGTTAACCAAAAGCTTACAGGAAGTGGCTCTGGAAAATTGCAACTGCGCGCTGTTCCTTTTTGGCCTTCTAGATCCTTTTAGACCAGAGCTGTGCTTGAAAAGTCAAAAGTGCTTTTCCGGCCCTGTAGATCGCTGAGGAGGCTGGAGCGAAGTGGGTCGCGATTGGCTGCCTGGGCCAATCAGCCAGTTACCGCCAAAATGAGTGGTGTAACAGTCTCCTGCAGCCAATCACTGTTTTTGGCGGGATTCTCCGCTCCAGCCTCCTCAGCAATCTCTAAGTCCGGAAACACCATTAAAAGCACTTATTTTCAAATTTTTCAAGCACAGCTTTGCTCTAAACGCGTCCAGAAGGCCAAGGAGGAACAGAAGGCGCGCAGTAACAATTTTCCAGAACCACTGCCTTTAAAAGCAGCGGTAGTGCTCAGTTGCAGAGATATTAGCTTCCAGGTCCACCCAAATTTCACCATTTTCGCACCCTCCAAAGTGATGACGTGCATGCAAACTGTTACCGTGGAAATGAAACAAATTACTGGTAATGGAAGACGTGATTTGAACTACAAATGGCAAACGAAGAACGGTATGCCCCAAAACATTTCTGGTTGACGTGATTTTGAGGATTGCAGCAACAGCGGCAATGTCAGCTCTCTTGGAAAAAGAGTCTGGTCGAACGCTGTCATTTCCATCTAAACTGGTAAGTTCTCACAAACATGTCACCTTGCATCTTTCCTGAATAAGAACTTGTGTGATGTCTTCGTGAGTCTAGCTTTGCTCCTCCGTATGCTGCTATAAGCACATCAGCTGATCTGACACCTACTTGGACATTTGGATTAGCCAGTTACACAGAGAACAAACATGTCTCTTCAGCTAGCCTCCGAAGCTGTAATCGTTGTCACGGCTTGCAACTTTGTGAATGAGTGTACGACTAGCGAAGATATCACTCTGCAACCCGTGGCAGCAGCGGCGACACTGTCGCTCTCTCTCGGCGGTAGTTTAGGATTGCGAACTTTAACACCCTCAATGGCTGTTCGTCTTCGAGCACTTCCAGAACTCACACGATGCAATTTCTCGCTTACAGTAGTCCCAAATGATGCTCAGGTGAAACAGCCAATGCCTCTACAACCACCTGTACCAGTAATTAATTTCAGTATAACTGGTACTTGGATCACATTTTCGTGACAAACGATGACAGCTACCGTATCCCGGCCTTCACGTATGAACCAGGAGATTCTGTCGAAGTCAGAATTGAAGTGAACTACAAAGACCCGTTGAGCAGTCAACATCTCAGCGCAACCACTGAGGAGACATTAGTGGTACGCGGCAGCTATGTACCTTTCATTATTTATTATGTCCAGTCCTACTGCTATTCAGTACGTGGCAGAAAAGCTGGTCACTACAGTCGACGCCATATCACGGTCAATCGCTAGTGATGCCGTCGTCGTCCTCGATGCGTCACAATCGAAAAATCCCAACGTAAAGGATGGCTCAGTTACTCACGAATGGACCTGCTTCAATGAGACTTCACAAAAGAATTAAGTTTGATTTCTCAAACAGATTCTGGTGCAACATTCTATATAAACGCTAGTTGAGCTTAATTTAGCGCACAGTTCAAGGTCATCCATTCGCTCACCTAGTTCAGTGATAGCCGCGTCTGCTGATCAAAATCTTCAAAAAACAATGAGAACGATATCTGGAAACGTAGCTCATACAGGTGCTTTTACAGATGCGAACTACCTACTGGCGTAGACAAAAGATCCGCCTACTTGCGCATACCTCCGCGAATACTAAATCTTGGAATGAGGTTCGTTTATGAGAAAATTTATGCCATTTGCAGCAAAGCATAACATTCAGTTTCAACTTTACGGATACCGTCCGTGCGCAGAACTTGAGCGATGCGATGTGGTCTATGGTAACAATAGATCAACCAAGACTTCCTCAAATCAGATTTTCACCTCTTGCTACCGACAAATTCAGTCCAAGTGACTATGTCAGGTAAGACAAGGAGCGAAGAGACCAAAATGACACACTGACTGTTTCAATCAGAATTCAAGCATATGTGACCGTGCAGCAGGGATGGCTCAATACAACGTGGGAAGTTTCCCGGACGCTGGAAACCAGTAAAAGAACTTTCTGCTAATAAAGAAATTTTAAAGTAATCTTTCTTTTATGCTTCTTCGAGCTCTCGTCATTTCTGCCAAACCCAAACTCGACTTTTACTCAAATGCAACTATCGCAATCAAATCAAGTTGTCGTTTCGTTGACTATACCACCGGCTAATCCAATGATGTGAGTTTTTCTTTTGCTAGAATTAATTATTGTTGGAGTCCCGTATTGTAGATTTCCTACGTGGACTGGTCTGTTAGCTGGGATGCAGTACAATATTAGACTGACAGCTTACTCAAGAGAAGGAAGCTCGTTTGCTGATGTGCGGGTAAATGTAGATGCCCCACCAACTGTTGGAACAATCGAGGTAAACCAAGCAGTCTTACATGTTATATCGACAAAGAAATGTATTACCAGGTGGTTCCTGCAGAAGGTGCAGTAGCGCTAACAACTCAGATAGAATTTCGAGTTGGTGACGGTTGGATGGACGAAGACCAACCACTGGAATACCGCTTTGGGCTCAAAGTTCTGCTTATAGACAATAGCACCCAGAGTTACTGGTTTCCACGCGCGGGAGCTACCTCGTACCGACTGTATCTACCATCAGGCAGCAGCATTATACTATTCTAAATGACAAGGTTATGACTGCAATTTAGCCCAGCTGGACAACCCGTCATGTGGAAGTCGTACAGGTTTCCAAGCAATCTTGGAAGTTTGCGATCACTATCAGTCGTGCTCGATGGCAGAGTCTGCAGTGTTTGAAGTTCTGCCACCGACAAACCTTTCCGTAGCAATTGTTGACATGGTCGCTGCCATCAATTCGGACATCGGCAATGGTCAGTGTTTACGTCTCATAGCTTTGTAACTACTTATGTGAGAACGTTGTCGAATGTGAGAAGGTGAACACGCACAGGCATCAAATGCAGTTGGCCCTCTTCGTACACTAACGCGCGAGCGGCCAAAAACCTTGAGCTCAAAGGCAATTAAAAGTGAGAGTGCATCCGCGTGTTCAGACGAACAGTTGGGTTGCGCTTAAAATCGAAACCCTACTTCTCAGAAGCGATAAAGGAAATGATTGAAACACTCATGAACAACTAAAAATTTGAAGCAGACCCCATCGAATGTCCAGAAAAATACTCATACATGATGCTCAGAACTTTCAGGCAATGTGTTCTCCGCACTGAGCAACATGTACGCTTTGGATGTTCAAAAATGCGAGGAGGACTTGGATGTTGTGACAGCAGATAAAATCACATCGAAGCTACTTCTTACACTCGACGAGAGCAGGTATATGGTGACACACTAACCTCCTTGAACATTCATCAGACTCTATGCTTCAGTGACTCCAGCGATTACAAGGAAGTACTTGCGTCAGCTTCACGTCTCATGAATGTCGTGACAACACCGGTACTTCAAGGACTAACACTAGTGCTCGAGCATTACCGCAAACTGATAGGGCTGTCTTCTGTGCCTTCGGCAACACGTTCGAAGCGAGCAGTCACTACGAAAACTGCTTCCGACGAGCAGGAGGTAGGAATATGACTCAACTTCATATACGACAAAGTGTAGAAGGTTTCCAATGTATGCGTCTATCTGGAGACAGTTGAAAATTTTTCTATGTATTGACGTTACCAAACTTTCACAGGCCAGTGATATGCTGAATATGTATGATTTGCTACTGGAGAAGAATCAGCCTATCGTTGAAGTATATCTTCTGAACATCAGAGATTTTCTTAGCACGTTTTGTATCCAGCTGGACTCCAGTTCATCAAGAATCATGAATGCCCAGGTGAATATTTTTAAGGATGAGTTGTCTGTCAGACGTTTTGCTAGTAGAGATTAAAAGACGAGTTGATTACAATTTTCATCACCAAAATTAAGTCATCAAATTGCAGATTGTTTCATCAATAACTTAGTGAAGCAGCTACATTCCAGAAGCAATCCAAAATCTATATACTTTAGGGTAGTGGACATACGACCATCCAAGCTCAAAGTCTCGTGCCAGGATCGACTAATTTTTCATCATCCTTATATACTATAGCTGGGAATAGTGAGAAAGTGGTGAGGCTCCGTTTATGTAAGCCCCATCATTTTCAATGAAAAAAAAATGGAAATTCAAGCAGCCACGTTGATAGGAAGCATAAAGGCTTGCTTGCTGTTTGCTATCATAGTCTCCCTTGACGTAGGTCAGGATATTACTCTATAACTTAAACTAGACGAAAATTATGGATAAGGTATAGTTCAGCCCAGAAGTTGAAGAGTCTTTAGTGCGATATAAGCCACTGACCAATTAGTTGTCCAAGCTCGCGATGCGAAATCTGAGGAAGAATTGCTCCAGAGGCACGCGACAGGGGCAGCTTTGCTCATCAGCGTGGTCGGTCTGACGATTAGAGTCCGGAACTAATTTCTATCTGATGGAATCAAAAACCTTGTTTTACATGAGTTGCTGTAGAGAGGGAACTGAATCCGAGAGTTTGCAGGTACAAGCACTCGATCTCAAGTGCTCTTTGGCACCTGTGTGAAGACATCCAAGCTAGTTGCTTTTTGGCTTATTTTTATCTAACAATTGTGTAGTCTTCCTCTCTAGCACAAGGTGCATTCAGATAGGATTTTCCACGGAGTTCCGTGCTCGCTTTACCTCATGGCATTGCGGTCCATCGTTGGTTGTCTGCCAAAACATCTGTCTGGCGTCATCGCAGATAAAAATGCTTGCTGTACTCAAGAATGATCAGTTGATGGAGCGGCTTTTCGGGAATAGCTATGAAGCAATATCAGTAAACAAAAGCGTTTCACAGCTGTATCAGGTTTGTATAATCAGAAATAATATATATTTTAATTTATAATTTATTCTTCATCATTACTCTCGAAGGATTTCAGATCTATTTTATGGACCCATTAAGCGGTGATAGTGTGGGGCTGCCTCCCAACATCATACAGTACTCCGTTCACGTACCACTGACTACCTATCAACCATCTAATTACTACGCTGTAAGTGCACTCTGCAGTTACGGCTGACTTACAACGAGACAGCTTCCAGTGCTTGATGTTCGATGGAAGATTATGGCAAGAAACAAAATGCCTGGCAAGCAGTTTTGCGAAGCAAATTAACAATGGTAATTATATCCGGTGTGACTGCTCAACAAGCGGTATGCTCAGGTAAAGTATATGGAATTACATCCTACCTTAGGATCGCATGCATTGACATTCGGACCGGAGAGAAGAGAGCAGCTTCAAGAGAAGCTCTACTTCCTAGTGCTCCATCGGGTTTCACTTCGCCTGCATTTGCAAATGTTCTTACTACCCTTCATTTTGAAAGTATTGAACAAAAGCTTGTTTTTTAACAAAAGCATGATGTTCACTTTTTGCACGATTCAGGTTGCCTCGAAGTTTGATCATCTCTTCGCCAAGCATTAATCTCTCTATGAAGCAACGAAACGTCTCAAACTTAGGCCAATTACTTACCCTGTAGTACTGAGCAAGTTTATGGATGTGAAGAAATTATACACATAAGCTGCTGCATGACGAGGGCGCAATATCTTTGAGCGAGCGCGATATTAGCAGCAGAGCGCATGAAGCGCAGAATTTACAGCGGTGAGAATACGCGCGCAGCGCTCGCGCTCGTTCAGCTAATAATATTGCTTCTGCGCCTTCGTCATGCAACAGCCTTTAGCCGTGATGTGAACGCTCGCAACCCGAGAATTACTAAAATTTCGTTATTTCGATATCTCACATGTTCTTCTCGGAGAGACGCTTAATGGCAGTAACTTGGGAAATTTGCATCTGCGCGCTTTCTGTTCCTCCTTGACCTTCTGGACACGTTTAGACCAGAGGTGTGCCTGAAAAGTCAAATAAGTGCTTTTATGGCACTCTCCGGTTTCGGAGATTGCTGAGAAGGCTCTGGAGCGGAGATTCCCGCCAACAACTGGCTGCAGGAGACTATAACACCCCTCATTTTGGCGGCAATTGGCTGATTGGCCCAGGCAATTGCGACTTGCTGCAGGAATCTCCGCTCTAGGCTCCTCAACAATCTCCAAGGCCGGAGAGCGCCATGAAAAGCACCTTTTTGACTTTTGCACAGCTCTGGTCTAGATGTATCAGAAGCTCAAGGAGGAATCAAAAGTGCGGAATTGCAATTTTCCCGAGCCACCGCCTCTAACGGTATTTGAGGAAACAGCAAACTCCAACTTAGGCATAACGCTATTTGAGGTACGTACGAACTGCGCTTCTGTACGTATGAACTATAACCTGCGCGGACAAGTTCTTCACCTGCTGTCTTTAGCTTTATGAAAAGCAACAGTTTTAGTGTTTTTACTACAGCGGCCCCCGTACCCATGAACATTCCCGATCACAACGAGATTCGACTGACATTCCTGCTGGTAAGTTCCCTAGATCATACGCACTTACATGAACTTCGCTCATCCAGAGCAGCGGTGCCGTGCCAACTTCGAGTCAGCGGGACCAATTCGTGTCTCGGCTTGTTACGTCCAGTCATGTGGATCAGCGCCGTTTTGTGAATCCTGCATCTGTTGCTGCGACAGCGAATTCTTCAGAAATATCACTCATTTTACGTCCGCCATTTCTCCTGTCACAAATGACAAATGGTTACGTAAGTGGCTTCCATCGTAAGAGAAGTTGTCACTTTTCTCTCTCAGTTTTCCTTTTGTCCCATTTTCTAGGCTGTGCAAGCTATTCAGCGAGCTGTCCACATCGACAGTGGATTCAAGGCCTATGATTCCGTGGCTGTAGTCAAATCAATGTATACGATCATTAACAGAAGTAAGACCCTGACAATTACAAAGCTTTTTCAAAAGCACTCGTTCGAATCTAGCCCTAAACGGGGACGGAAATGCCCGTAAAGTGATAATGACTATTGATCGTTCCTTCCAAACCGTCGTCGGAAATGACACCGCAGCCATGGCCAGCAAATGGACCGAATCAATGGCAAATATGCTTCGAATCTCAACCTATAGATTCAAAAATGCTCGGATCTACATGGGTGCAGTTGGAAGCCTTCAAATTGTGTTTGCACACAATAAAATGTGTTTCCAGGCATTGTTTTCAATTTTACGATAACTTTACCCTTTGAGGATGAAAAGACTCCATTATCTGCTGAGGAGATCTCATTGATGTTGATGGTAAAATTCAGCTCAGCTTTTTACGCTGTCGAATAGCTGCATTGCAGGAATGTTCAAATTATGGAGAGTTAGATTTGCAGTCAAACCAAGGAGAGACCCTGCCCGTGGGAACAATCACGAGCAATAATATCGTGGAACTCATAGTGAATAGACGTAAGACTTGATTTTAAACCGCCTGAAAAAAGACTGAGAGCAACCTTATACTGCGAATTCAGCTAAACCTATCTGCAAATGAGATAAATTCAGAAATTTTGTACTATTTCATAAGCACAATGCCATCTTTTCGAGTAGACGTAATCATTTCTACCACGAGGATCCTTGTAAAATGCAGCTGAAATTTGTTATAGAATGGAATACTCTCGTACTTGTGCTGGTTATCGTGATATCGACCATATTAGCCTTTGCATCGTTGTATGTGAGTGGAGCTATTGCAGTGAAAGTCAGGACAGATAGACTTATCGAAGAGGTTTGCATAATCTTTCTCTTTCGCGCACTCAAGAAGGGGGGGGGGGGGGGTTAACGGTGTCAAGTTGAAAAAGTAAGAAAGAAGTGCAAAGGGGATAACCTTGATGCTGGCTTATCTGCTCCTCATGATCTCATCAAGCCACTACATGAACTGCACAAGCATTATCTTAAACCACGACGATTGAACGTGAGGCGGATTAGAAATTTCGACGACTCCTGCGTTATGGTAGCATTTAAAACCCTAGGGCAATCCGAGATGGACACTTTATGTCAGTAACCTGATTTTCCTGAAACTTTTGCATAGTGGTCTAAGTCAAAATATGAGTCAAACCATCCTAATTCGTGCTCCCCCCCCCCCTCTTCTAAGACGCGGACAAGAATCCTGCTTCTGACAAGGGAAGGATACCAGATCGCACTGGCGAACCGAAACAATATGCATATCATTTGATGCGTTTTGGTTTGCTGATTCCAAATCTACCTTTCCTATCTGCTACGAGCTTCTCTAGAAGAAGCTATGGGCGTTTGAATGTCCAAATTTAGCAAACATTCAGTACGACATCTACAAGAACTACATGTTCAAAGACGCTTACTCACGTGTTCGGTGTATGTATGCATTTCTTGTAGTCAATGTACTCAAAACCATGCAAACTGATCACTCCTAAGCTTGTCTTTGAAGCGCATTATGCATAAACGTCCATAGCTTCTTTCAAGAAGCTCATAGCAGATAGGAAAGGTAGATTTGGAATCAGCTCATCAAGACACATCTAATGCATATCATTTTAGTATACACATATATGCATATCATTTTAGTTCGCCACTGCGACCCGGTATCCTTCCCTTGTGAGTACGGCGAGCATCAGTCGAACAATAAGAGTACCGCTCAGAAGTAAAAGCGTTAATTCCAAAGTGGCACGGCGAAATTTGCTCCAACTGTTCGAAGGCCTCTTCGTGACGGATCTTAAAACAATGAATGAGTTGAAAGCGTACAATCGACAGTGACATTGTTGGAGCCGTACCTCTCGATAAAGTAATTTGACAGGAACGCCAACGCATAGTCCAAATCGAGCACTCCCAACCGAGTGTGCCACCACCGCAGTATACTCAGGCTGTTGCTTCAGCACCCTCGCTCAGTGAGAGATACCGTGAGTTCTAGTGGCTCTGAAAAATTGTAACTGCGCACTTTCTGTTCCTCCTTGACATTCTGGATGCTTTTAGACCAAAGCTATACTTGAAAAGTCAAAAAAGTGCTTTTTATGGCGTTCTCCGGCCTCAAAGACTGCTGAGGAGGCTGGAGCGGAGAATCTCGCCAAAAATAGCGACTGGCTGCAGGAGACTGTAACACCACTCATTTTGGCGGCAATTGGCTGATTAGCCCAAGCAGCCAATCGCGATTTGGTTGCGGGACTCTCCGCTCCAGCCTCCTCAGCAATCTCAAAGGCCGGAAAAGCACTTTTTGACTTTTCAAGCACAGCTCTAGTCTAAACGCATCCAGGAGGCCGAGGAGGAAGAGAAAGCGCGCAGTTGCAACTTTCTCGAGCCACTGCCTTTGAGTCGAACAAAGCGGAAGAAGTGAAACATCGTTTTCAGCCGACCATCGTATACGGAACGTTGCCAGAGCGCATCACGCCTAGCTCAATCAAGGTCTCGGACAGGGAATTGGTGTTGACCATAGGGAATTGGTCATTCACTTATATTCGCACCTGCTCTGTTTTTGAATTGAGTGGAATATATCGAATTTGTTTCAAATGTACATTGGTTGAAACTGATTAGTGAAGTCTTCGCTCATGTATTATGCATCTACCGTGCACTATTATCAATTATGTAGATGTCAAAGTATGCGGGTTTGCTGTGACTCAACTTCGAAACTAGCTTTCGAGCGGTTTATGCTGATGTGGAATTGGTACTTCAGTGTAGTTGTTGTTGTTGTACATTGTTGCAAAGCAGTAAACGTGTTATTAGCATGTATGCTTGATTCCCTGCAACTAGTTAGCATGTCCGCACAGTTAGATGCAAGCTTCTCAAAAATGAGGGTCTATATTAGACCATTTGGTTAGTCTCGCAGTTTGGCAAGAACGAAGTTATTACGCTTCCCATGAAGATGCTGGCCTAGTTCACTTTACTTCAACCACATTTACTCAAAAAGTTTCCGTAGACACTTCAGACAGTGTGACGTTGAGGCATTTTTTCAGTCTTGGCGGCTGCTGAACCCAATGGCTTGCAGTTTTGACATTACGAAATATGCTCTGGTAGGCAGTTAAGATGAAAACGACTTGATCTTGAATGTGTTGAAGGCAATTTACATGCTCTGTCAATGACAATGTGACAGCCTTAGCAGTCCTGAGCCGATGGAGCTGTAAGACTGTCGAGACAACCTTTAGTAAAGTTCAGTACCATTCCTGGCATAAAGCCAAGTCATCGAACCAGATTAATCACATGTAGCAGTTCGTATCGATGCGCGCATGTGCAAAATACATGGTGTCCAAAAATGTGCCTACTGTTTGATTGTTATTAACTCACTTGTCACAGAGTCTTTCGAGGAGCTTCGGGCATCATTTTTTAGAACTGGCTTCCACTCAGATTTGCAGTATGGCTTGAATCACCGATCGCTCTTCGTTACTGTAAGAATACGGTAGGAACTTCAAAAGGATCTTGTATCAAGGGTCACATTTCACCCCTGAGAAAGGACTAAAGGAGCTGAAAACTCCTACACTAAGTTAATTAGAATCGCTGATTCCAAATATGAAACTCGCGCTTCATCTTCTCGTGGTTATGCTAGATGTACCGTAGCAAATCATTCCTGATATTCGTTTGGATTTTGATCACGCCATTTGAAAAACTCTGCCGGCGCGCAAAACATTATGTAATGAAATCAGCATGCATGAAAATCTTGTTACATAGTTTTCCAGATATTTCTGAAAAATATTTTTCAAAAATCTCACAATGGCGCCGTAATCTCTGAGTTCCTACCGTGATCCTACGGTAATGAAAGAAAGTCGTTAAAGGCGGTGTCCAGGCAAATCTGGGCACATGGGTTTTTGTCTGGGAACTGTCGAGGAGGCTCTAGCTAAGGCACGCCCAGACCGTAGCGCAAATAATCCATTCACGGCTGAGAAATCCATCCACAAACACTCCACTGCTGCGCCGTGACCGTAACACTCAGGATTGGCCCAGCGAATCCCAAGTCATCTTGCAGAAATAAAGTGTTGAAGATATAACAGAAAATTGGCAATGTACCGCTAAAATGAATGTGTTCGTAGTTAGTCTTCATCACCCTCATGGGGGTTCAAACCTTACCCTCCTCGGCAAGCCTCAACAAACCAACAATAGTCGCCGCTTGAAGCAAACTCTTTGGGAAAAATGCCGCAGAGCGAACTGGAGAAGGTACCAGAGCACTGACGACCTGATTGGAGACCGTGTTCGAAAAGGACGCCAATCGCTGCAGCACCCTCGCCATGAACGCACAACTTCGCATGCTGAACCACGATGGTTCAAGGGGAGACACAGACTTGAGAAGGCCGCTATAATGGGAACAAAAAACAAAAGAGGCCAATCGCTTGTACGCGATTGACTCGAAGTAGATAGTCACAATCTTTTAATGTATCCATTTTCGGTGTAATAAATCCATAAAATGAAGCATTGCCTGAGATATCTGTGCTTGTGCATTGAACTACAAAATGAGAGAAAATTATCTTTACACACTTTGAAAATTTACCTCTTTGTAAAGACTAAACTCATTCGAGTGTTTCTGACTTCAGTGAAAACAGCGACAACCGAGTTTTTTTTTTGGTCAAGAGAGTATCATACATGATAAAGATAAATAAAAAAATCAGCATCAAACGACCAACGCATCATGCTTCTATATCACTGGAAAAAGAAGACACGAGAGTGACAGATTCGACACTCGGGTAGATCGCGAAAAAAATCACAAGTAGAAACTATGAGTTCACAACCCGCAATGCGATGAAACACACAAGATGTGCACTGAGTGTCATACGCACCCGATTCGAGAAGCAGGACCAGTAATATGAGAGAAGAACACTTTGAGACATCACTACGCTGACACGATAGACTAGCTCGAATCGGATTTGCTACACTGATTCACACAAGTTAGTGATAACTAGTGCTAATCAAACTGGGTGTAGAATGACCGTACTTCAACCTAATATACCCTTTCTAAAGTGAGCGTTACCCACAACTACCCTAACCATCTGTTGCATAAATTCACAGCGACACCCACTATGGAACAAAAAGTGTAAAAAGGAGCGAGCGCCCAGCTCATTCGTTCAAAGAATTCTAACTACTGGAAATACCCCACATCTACGAAAAAAAAACTCATTAAATATCGAAAAAAAAGCTTGACCCGATGGCTTTACACATGATCTAGCGATAATCGTTGGTAATGCTCCGCATTGAACAGTAAGCCGAATACAATAAACGATTCACGCTGCTCGCCTTAAGTGGACGAAGCCTAAGCCATTTTAGATTAAATCATAAAAGTGTTATGCAAAAACTATGGTACAAATTCTGAGAGGTCCCAAAGAGATGCTGATAATACATAAAAGCACATGATTATGAGTGATGATGATGGAGGATGCAGATGGAGATAGCTGAACAAATTAAGCGACCGATGCGATCGCAGGTACCTCCGACGATAGTGTTGAACACGCATCGGATGCAGCAACCTCCTCAGTGCTCGAATCATCGCTGTTGGTCAACCGAGACGATGAACTGCTTTCGGGCAGGATGCTTGCGCACTCGTCGCCATTCAATGAGCGTTTATCATTGCGAGAACTCCTCCTGCTCCAGGCAGATATCCGCGTAATTTGGCGCCGGATGGTTGAAGCTAGAAAGAAAGTGTGGTTTTTCTCAGAAGTGTTGAAACATGAGGGAGAACGTGAATTAGGATGTTACTAGATTTTATATATGATTGGCTTGCAGATATAATTACAGAACCCTATTTCTCCTCGAGCAAATGATCTATACGGTGATGATCCGTTTTCCATAAGTTCGCATATATTATCTTTCAAGAGATCTCGGAATTTCACAAATAAGGATGTCGGGGTTTCCTACAGGTATACGACGCGTTAAGATAAGAAAGGCATTGTGCTTTAGAAGATCATAACAATCGTGTCTGCTGCGGCTAATGCGCACGCGTAAGTCTTGGACAGTTCAACGAAACGAAATCATCCTAGTGCACTCAAATGAGTTTAGGAAAGAAGGAAATGAGAGAAGAGGAAGATTCGGTGAAATCGTGGTGGCGTACTGAGTGAACAAGGGCAGCAGTACCACTGCCACATCAAGCAGAGCCCTATATGAGTGTTGTGGCGCTTCATGGAGTGCGTATCTACGCAAAGCAAACCTGTTGTCAAATAGCTAGACAAAACTTACAGTTTTTCTCAAAAGCCTCCAGCACTCTTTCGTTTACCAATTCTTCGATCTGTAACCTCTGGTCATCAGAAAGTGGTTGCTCGATAGTAAAACGTTGGTAACAAAAGTTGAGGGTGGCAAGCAAGAGGACGGTTACAAGCTGAGTGGTTACCACCATGTAAACGACTTGTTCCGTCTGAAAGTAGCACAACTACTTTGTACAGTACCAACAAAACGAATAAGTTATACCGTCCACAGTCCGTCGTCAGGAGGTGAATAGCGATGAAGCTGGTTTTGTGAGATGCACTTCTCGTTTTCTCTGTCCTGACTCCGCAAACGGCTAAGAGTCACTTTTGAAGCAGTGATCCGCATAGAAGAGAGCCAACGAGACAGCGTATTGACTTCTTCTCGCAAGACTGCTATCTGGAAATGGACGCGGAATTTGGATCTGGGTGCAAAGTACTTCCCAAATTGTTAAATCGAAACTATGACTCAAATTTGCATACTGACCTTATCGGCAAGAGTTTCGTTCACGCGTGCATATATCGCCTCCACAGCATCCTCCACAACTTTTTTTGCTTGTTTCAGATGTTTTTGGTGCTCATCAGTTTGCGCTACATACTGTCGACTCAACTCGCTGAGATATTCGCTGGAGAGCGACATATTCAATTCAAGAGCAGCAATTCTTTTGTTCAGTTTCATAAAAACTGACTCCTAAAGAAGTTTGAGAGAAACTGACTTAGATGCAAATCAAGGGATAAAAGTTACCTTGTGACTCATTGAGGAAGCTGGAAGGACGTCCGACAGAAGTGGCTGAGAAGGGCGGGGATTCTGAGAGGGTGTCTGAGATAGCTGTTGTTTCGAATGTTGCTGTGATTGATTCTGTGGGTCCTCAGACGTAGACACCTCAATTGGAAGATCAAGTATAATAACTGAACCTGTTTATGAAAGTACCTTGGTGCTTGAAGTATCTTGAGGCTTCTCCGCGTCTGACATAACGACTTGTTGCTGGGCGGTCACAGATGGGTCAGGATGGAGGTAACTCGTTGATTTGCGTTGCAGAAAAGCAAAGCGGGATCTTCGGAGACGACTCAGAGACGACATTCCACTTCGGGCCACAACCGCAGGATGTCGGGTATTATTTCTAAAAAGTGAATTTAGGTGTCGTCAGAAAAACTTGACAGGCTACCTCTTTGATGGAGTAGAAACATTTGACCTCCAGACAAAAGCTTTACAAAACTGACGAGGATATATGTACGACCGATCTTTGGGGCAAAAAAAGCAAGCGCTGAATGGACTTGCTATAGCACATTCCCTAAAAATAATGTTGAGGATGGCCTCAGAGTTAGCATAAAAACATTCCACTCCTCTAATGCGTAGACAACCAACTTCATAGCTCTTGAGCTGTTGTCTGTTCCCCGTCCAAGTTTATCCTTGACGACATCCACGAATTTACTGATCAAATGACCGCTTACTTCCTGTAAAAGTCATCACGCGGATGATTAGCAAAAGTAACAAGCAGATCTCACGTCAACTAGGTCTATTACGGTAGGATTTGTATCCGAACTTTCTTCCTTGTTCTCTGCAAGCTTGACCACGACCGAGCCATCAGAAGCTTTCGTACCAGACTCAGGCTACAATATTGTTATCAATGCAAGTTGCGAGAAATAGAATATAAGACATGAGACATCATTCCACGTTTATACCCTGCCCTAAAACACTTCCCGGAAATCATATCAATTCTAAGAACTCAGGAAAATCTTGTACTGGATCAAAGACTCGTTTCATTGGAACAACCTATAAAAGAATTTTTGTGGTGCTTATATTTGTTGCAAAATCAATATCATGATAATACCCCTCTGTTGAAATACTGATGCCCCTTGCTAAAATGAGGTGAATTTGCGACACTCCGATGCAAATTACCTGAGACTGAGTGTGTGGTGAAGTTGTAGTCTCCACAGCCTCGCTTGTTACATTGTTCTCTTGGCCATCGGAAGTAGCCTTTAAGCTGTTAGGAACGTGCCCTACAGAAGCTGCCTCAGCCTTAATTGCAATACGACGATGAACAACAATGGAATTTGAGAAAAACGTCCACCTCTGCCTCATATTCATCTACCATTGATATACCAAGAATCTTTAGAACTGACAAGGTACAATAGTGCTCGCTACCATAGTGGGATAACAGCTCAACCTTAAAGTAAAATATAATACTTTTAGATAAATGAAGAGACTTTGGGAAACCACGTACAGAAAACAAAATTTCACAAAAAGCAAAAGCTTCAACCTTAATGAATTTGGCGTAAGCGCCCGTAAAAGGCACAGGAAATTGCTGGATTTGTCGAGAGTCCGCTGCGGTCAGATCGCTAAGCAGCCGCCATTCGCCATTAGGGAACCTTTCCGCTGACCACAATCTTATATTTCTAGGGCCCGATGAGAACAGCTCGTAGTTTGCGATTTCAATGCTGCGTGGCTTAACAAACAAACTCGATCAACATACGTATGAACAAGAAAAGACACGAGAAACATATATAAGGAAAAACCTGTATAGTCTCGCAAAGTTCCACGATAACGAACTTGTTGTCAGCTTTTTCACACGGATTGCGCATATACTCATCTTTCTCCTGAAATGTACTCAAATCAACACAGGGTGGATAGCATATGCAACAATGTTAATCATGTGTTTTCACTTGCTTTTCGCTCAGCTCATCCATATCTCTACCACTTAAAGGCACCATCCACCCAGATTCTCGACTTCCAGGTTTTTGTCGCTTCAGGGCCTTCTCGTGTCCCTGATTTCAAATATGAATTTGAGAATCCGCGAAAATCTCGAAAATCCCCATTCCGAAAAACCCACAAGCCGGCTTTCCAAAACGGTGATTGGATGGGCGCGCACAAATGGGCGGGCATGGATAGGAGAGGGCGGGCATAGATGGGGGTCCTCGTGCATCTTCGTTATTCCGGAGCGATTTTCTCGCTTCCGAAGCGATTTTGCACTGCGATTTGAGCATTGGCTTGATAGGAGACCCTACTATCATATGCTGCCAAAAGCTCAAGACCCTCAACTTAGGGTAGACGGTGCCTTTAAGCTAAACCACTGTATTTCGCCATGTTTGCCTTAAGAAGTCAACCGATTCCCCAGATAAGGTCCAATACAGATGTTACACGTTAAAACGTGTCCACTACTAAATTGGCATTATTGTCGGAAATCAGCGCAAGGAAGAACACATAATGCGGAAACATCCAGCGGGTTGCTGACTGTTCCCATGATAAACTAGTTTACACAGCATGGCAAGAACGCATACAATGCTCGCATCCAGACCCAGTTGCTCTTTCAGCTGAAACTTTACGACTAACACTGAAGCTACGCACCCTAATCCGAGATATCAACAGAAGTCGATGGACAAAAAAAACACCCAAGACAAGAAAATGAAAAAGATAGAAGAGAAACAAACTTTCTCGTTTAATATGGCTTTCGTGTTTTCTGCTTCCGCATTGCTGAGTAAAACTTTGGCTCCACACTCTCTGCTAGCGTAGTTTCTTGTAGTAGCAGCAGCTGGTGCTATCGGTTGCGTTTGTGTGCTTGGCATGCCAGTATCCAAAGATGCAGCAGGTGGCTTAAATGTCTGGTTGACTTCCAAAAAAACACTCAAGGGCAGAAAACAAAAGCAAGCAGTTGCTACAGATACTCACAACAGCCTTCCTAAGTTCCTGTTTCAATTTCTCCTTTGTCCATTCGTCAAAGGTAGCTATTGGCTGGTGCAATTCTTCACCTTCTGTATGTTTTGCAGATGAATCTGCATCCGGGGATTCTGCTTTGAGCACAGATGTGGCCTTTCTGAAATAAGGTTGGCTACAAATGCAGCAATACTAAGGCAAAGTAAAAGTATAACCTCAGCGAGTCCGGCGCGGTTAGATTATTAGTGCAATTTCCGGAGCTTGCTTTGGGATGAGCTGAGTCTGACGGCGTTGCAGTCAATGACAGATTAGCGGAAATATGTTGAGCAACCCTTAGAGGTAATTCGATGGGGCACGAAGTGTTCGATAACCTGAAACATGCACGCTTGATGAGCGAAGTAAGACTTCGACATACACTGTCAAAGCATGTTAGACATCCCCAATATTTCAGCTGCAAAGCGAACATTCCAAATAATGACATTCAAGCATGAATTTTATTTGGTAATCCACGAAGCTTATGTGGTGATCTACGAAACCTATGAGCTGCGATTAGGAGCGCCAACAATTCAGCAGTCAGTACAATAAAATCTGGTGAAAAGGCTTCCATGCCCTAAACTGCACTACATCCCCTGAGGCAAAGGGTCATTCTGGCCTTTCGTATCTCAAAGAAGGACTCAGATGATGTTAATACATATATACAAACATATACATACTAGTGAACCAGTAATTGAAGGTGCTAGAGGTTGCATCCGCTTGCTTGGGGGTCGCACCGCGGTTTCCCTCTATCTGACTTTTTTTGAATTGGTGTTGCGATTCTTTATATATTAGTGATATATATTAGTGATAAGTTTTAGATATTAGATGAACCATGCGCATGCCGCTGAATACGCAATTCGTTTTTTCTGCTACTAACGTTGAAGAATAACCACTTACTTGTGAGCGTCGAGAAATGCGCGGACCAAATTTTTGAAACCATCAGCCAGGCAAACATTATCACAGCAGATACATGACCATAGCACGGCTCTGAAGATAGACAACCTTGGCACGTGTTTTATTATACTAATGCTGATCTAACATGTACAGGAGTGTAGTCGTTGTGCGCCATCTCTCAATCATGCCGTAGGAATATGGGTATGATCATAGATCTGAATAAATTACAGTGGGCAAAATCACAAAAACCAAAGTCAAAGAGCAACAGAGATAGTGTTGAGCAAACGAATACAAAGCGGCGATCCAGAACAGAAATCTGGGAAGAAAGAGGCGTAAAGTAGGATAAAGTATGATTGAAGTGAGAACTGCGAGTGATACAGAATTGATAGGATCAAGACTAACTGACTGCAGTCAAGGAGAAAGGAAGCAGCATGAATTATTATCAGATCATGTGAAGGACGAAAAGGATCAACCACAGCCAGCTTTGGTTACCAAACTTTACAGAAAACAACACAGTTCTTAGACAGGAAACTCAGTTTGCCAAACATTCAAACACGTTCAGAAAGCTGCATAGACCTAGCTTATACCAACCACAAAAAGCTAAGGACGCATTCATGGTTGCACACCGGCTTGATGCACCTCACGAAAAATCAAGTGCTCAACTTGAGAGAAGAGCCACTGAGGGATATACGCCGCTAATAATGACATCCACCGTCGGCTAACGACGCTCAATAGGGCAACCAGTTCGCCGACATGAGGTTCCTTACGGAGCACAAAGCACTCAAATAGTTGATTGGTGAAAAAATGGAATGGTTGCACTACGTTAAAACGAAGACCGCCCAAAAACAAAGATTTAACTGCGGTAAAACTTTCATAACCTAGAGACTTACGAAGATGCAACCATCGAATCTGCTATAAAAAGCAGAGCTCGAGCGAGCATACGGAATCCTTAAGTTAGTTTATTTCCAAACAGAAAGAAACCTGCGTAGTAGCGACTAACGGAGATATGTGTGACGCGGTTAAATGGAGAATTATTAATTGCGATTAAAAAAGGACAACAACAACGACATTCGTGTCCATGGAGCGCTTGCACGCGCAAACTCTGCAACGTATTATTGAACGACTTACGCAACATTGCGGAAAACGATTCACATGACGCGCAAATCTGAGACTAGTCGGCTATTCACACAACTGCCGAAAGTCAACTCAGAGCCGGCCAGGGTTTTGCGAAATCATTTGGAAAATAAAGTCAATATTTGTCGTTCCTTGCTAAAGTGAGAATTTCCAAGGACATATGTTGTATGTGTCAATCAGAAGGATAAAATCTTTTATCAAAAGAATTATGGTTGTAACCTGTCATGAGTTTCCATAGCGGCTGAATGCTTTGCGATTCGATAAAGTGGACTTATGCTGAGGATTCGGAAATGATGCTTGGACATATCTGGAGCGTCGGTAAACTTGCTACGATTTCTGAATGCTCTGACACTTGTTTGCGTGTCCACCAAACTTTAACAGCAAGAGGAACATATTAACACCTCTAATGATCTCCTGCGGGGAGTCTCGCCGCCTATGATTAGAAGTGAGCGTTGTGAAGAAGGCTTATGAAAAATGAAAAGGCTTAAATGGCTTATGAAAAGCCAAAATGATCCAAAAGCATCTCTCACATCGTCTTACTCTATCTAGGTGCTCATCGGAGAAATAAGGAATGGAACGCATGCGATCACAAATACACGAGACACTTATGGAAAATCGTTGGCACATCGAGGTTTAGCTACGATCGCTGTCCTTGAAAGATCGTTTTTCTTTCGTCACAGCAACACTTTTTCTCTCATTGTTCTCTTCACATTTCGTTCACAGCTCTTTATTGTCTGAACATTGCGCGTTATATATCAAACGTCTTTGAGTTCACTGTAGGCATTGTAGGCTCTTGCGTGTGTTTCTTGGACAGAATTGTGCATGCTGCTCAACTTTTGGATGTTAAAGTTACTGACTGCATGTACTCACTCAAGTTATGTATACGCGGCAAATATAACTTCTTCGCCAGTCTGCCTTTCTTGGAAGCAAGTTGTTGAGAATAATAAATGGCGATACATCGTGTTTATTCTATGAACATTTGGTCCTAGTCCAAGAAAGTCCAAAGTCCAAATGTTCATAGAATTTGAGGGACTGTAGGCGCACATATTTAGGATGTTCTTTGTGCTTCACTCCTTTCGCTTGCACTCCGCTTGATACCAAAGCTTTGGAACAACATGTTACAAACATTCTTCACAGGACAGTGATTTCTCCTTGTGTCTACAGCCCTGTATTTTCCAAGTAGTACTTCGAATATAAAACTCAGCAGATATTTTCTTGCAGAACTTCTCAAGGTATACGACGCCATTGTCTATTGCCCAGATTGAAGATTCAGAACACGTACCTAAGTAATTTGTAGTCGAACTTGAGCGGAGTGCTCGGGAAGAGTTAGTGCTCTAACAAACATGACTGCCAACAGGTTACGTCATCGATGAAACGCTTGAGTTTCAAAATTTCGAGCCTTAGCAGCTGTTTAGAAAGATGGTTCGCGTACATACATGAACAGCTGTTTCGATTGGAGCACGTTTCGTTCATCCTTCACGGTAGATTCAGCAAAATTCGTATAGGATTACGATAGGAATTTAACCGGTATGTAGTACTCTCGCACATCTGCGTTATACCTTCTTTTGGAGAAAGAATCATATCACATGTTGACATCACATTTACAACAAATGCCAACATACAACGCTTTATCCCAAGTCTTCGCACTTTGTGCTTCTCATCTTACGCCAAACGGCTAAAGCTTTGCCATCTTCAATGTCTTAATATAGGAACTCAGTGATACATAATTTATACATAATCACATCCACTAGTCATCCGGTGCTTATTGATTTTTCGTCACTTCCTTCTAACATTTGCCAACACTGCGGTGAGCAAACAACTTTGTCTTCCACAAATTGTGTGAATTGGTTGCGCTTGAAAAATGTTGATAGATGACTGTAAAAAACTAAGTAATAGCGCTTGTTATACCTGCTGTTCGATCATTCCACACCAAGCACATAGTTGCATTCCAGCTCTCATCTTTTTCTCTACAAAGCTTGCACCGAATATCACTTCTGATCCGCGTGGTCGCCACTGAGCAAGAATGTACCGGTCAAAGTCCAGCAAAACCCAAGTGCGGTTTCCTGCAGTAATGGGATTAAAATGTCTCATCGATCCTCGCTCCTGAGTTTGCAAAGAAAAACAAATAAGTACTTTTCCTTCTACAAGAACTGGTTTGCTCAGAGAATTCAAAGAAATGACAAGCTTAGTGATCCACCTTGGTAAAATTCTTGGAAGAGCACCACGCGATCGTCTGGCTGCCACTCTGGATCCGTCTCAAAGCGGATCGATTTGCGCGATTTGCTTTCTGCCTTCCAGCGTTCTTGTAAAATACACAGAACTCGCATGAAGACCACATAGGCATGTTTTTGACCTCAAATCTCTACAGTAAGTCAACTTTCGCATCTCTCGACGTTAAGCTCTTTCTCCAATTCAAAGCCGCTGAGGCTCGCATGCACGAACATTCCGCCGGAATAACTTGATCAGATCGGAAAATGATTCTTCGATGAATTATTGCGCGAATTCACCAGAAAAGTTCTAACTCTTTTTATTAGAAACATGCTATGCTCTGCAATATACCCTAGCACATTCTCATTGAGTTTGTAGAATGAAGGACTTTGGTATCTGCTGGGGAACCTTAGGGCACCATACAAAGCAATGAGACTCATTGTCAGTTTGTAACACAGCAGTCAGTTCGCTCATTATGCTTACGATGGAAGGTGGCAGAGCCTATCGAGAATGGAAAGATATATAAAACACAGATCTAAGAACACCTCATTGGAGCCCTATTTCATAAGTCCGTAGCATCGAAGTGATCGATTGAGTAGTGGTATAATCCGTGTCAATCACGTGCTCCCTTTTCAGTAAAAGGTAATGAGTGCTCCATATTCGTGCGCGTATGACTCGGGCATTCAAATTCCGCACGTAGGGCCCTTGCGTTGCGCATGCGTAGTTCCCATGCGTAAGGATTTACGTAATTGACAATGACTGTATACACTCGGACTTGGGACCTGGGAAGTTAGTATCAAATGTGGGTACATTTCCGTTATCCGGACCCATTTTTACAAAGAAAGATATTGCTTCTATCCTTGTACCATATTTTGTCTCAGCTTCACAAGAAGGAGTGTCAACCTTCTGTCAAAAAAAAATTTGACATGATTTGACATGTTCAACAGGTTTTACCAAGAGTTTGCGTTACCCTGCCTAGCCGATGAAATGGTCTGTTTTTTAGTTGATTTTGAACTCGTTTTGATCAAACAGTTTCGAAATGACCATTGTCATAATGATAATAACATACTAACATCGATGAACAGATTAGAGTTACTCAGGATAGAGAAGTGCGCTAAGATTCCATCATGAAGAGGCGAAATAAGCAGCAGCAAGGTACTTCAAGCTATCATTTATAGTCTTTTCGGCTAAATTCGCATGGCGATAAGAGTTTGAAGAGAAATGCATTTTTGAATCACTCATGAAAGCAAGCAAGATAATCTAGAATAAGTTCATGAATGTTCTTCGCTTATGTAAAATAATTAAATGTCAGTTGTCCGTTTCTGAATGATCAAAAATTATCTTTTATGTCATCAGAAATGGTTTCGAAAAAAAAACATGTCAAAATGGGCCAAAACGTGTCAATTTTTTCGTGATACGTGGCAAGGAGGCAGTCCTCGTAGATTTCATGAAAAATTACTCTGAGACTGAAGAACGTATAATGTAGAGAGCCTTTTGAAAAAATGGGTCCGGATAACGGAAAAGTACCCAAATGTGCACCCATTAGCTGCGATGCGTTATTCTGGAGCAAGTTATAGCTCCTGATGTTATCGGCGTAAGCATGTTGCGAATGAACGCATGGCGGGTATGTTGTAGTGATTAGTGTGTCGGACTTGCAGGCGGACTATGAGGAAGATTCGAGTACTGTTGGTCTCCATTTTTTTGCGTTCGTCTCAAATTCTATTTTTTGCGTGTTACATATATTTTTGGGCGAAAAAATGGTACATACGGCCGATCAAGTTCCACCATAAAACCTGCTATGTCATTCCCACAAGGAACCGAATATTAAGAAACAAAAGTCGTCAACAGCTTGGCGATTGTCAGGTAATTTCCGAACATTTTGAGGCCTTTGAAATGCCGCTACAGTTTTGTTTTCCTATCCAAATCCAGCTGATTGTTGTAAGATCGTTTATTGCGATTATATTATTTTTATTCGCTGTCCACATTGCGAGAAATACCTGTGCTTTAGACATTTTGTCATATGTCACATACGCTCCCAACAGTATGCTATTTTTTGAGGAACTGGTATTAAATAGACGTATGACATAGTCTGACTGGTAGAGGAAGAAGTTTGCATAGACATTTTGCAAATCATAGGACCGTAGTTTGAAAGTTAGTTCGTGAAAAAAAATTATCCTGTAAGCCTTATGTGTCACTTTTTTTGCCCAAAAATACATGGAACAAATAGAAAATAGAATTTGGGAAAAGCGCAAAAACCGTGGACACCAACACGATTCAAATCCTAGTGGTCACTTGTGAATCCGCGGCACTAACCACTACACCACACTGCCACATTAGAAAGAGTCATGCGTCCCTAAACATGCATGCTTTAAAACATCAGCGGGGCTATAACTTGCTCCAGAATAATGCATCACAGAACGGGTGCAATTTGATATGGTTCATTCTTAAGATCGTGACGACGAGTTTGACTGCGGTCTTTGCGCACACAGGGGCATAAAACACCCATACAAACAGGCATCAACCCAACGCTCAACTTAGTTACTTCCAGTGTCTGAGTGCTATCATACGTAAACAGAAAAACCATTCGAGTAGAGATGGAAACCAAAAAATGAAAGTGCGTGCGTGTCGCGCGCGGTTGCGCCATCGTCACAATTTTTCGAACGCCCTGAACAAGTCCTCCAAGCCCCAAGTCTTAGCATACACGACTAGTCAATCGGCCACCTCGATCCTGCGGCCTTCTCTGATTAGAGCCCTATAATTCTCCTTATAGGCGGAACATGCATGCATACGGGCCTAACAAGGCTGACCGTTTGCAACGCGATAGGTCGCGTCATTCGGCTTTCCAAAAACTCGTGTGAATGACGACTCCACTTGTTTGTCATAGAATGGATTTGTTGTTTGCCGCGAAGAAGTCAACGCCAGGAGTGTTTCGTTCAGCAAGGGATAGGTGACAATTGCATCGAGATCAGCTACAAACTAAAACGTAGCAAGCATGACTAACATCTATAGTTGTGGAAATAAACTATTCCCTGTTCTCCAAGACTCTTTTCAGCAGCTTCTTCAGCGAGAAATCGATGAATGCTGATGAAAGCATCATCTGTATGAAATAGTATTTCGTCATCGTTCTGTACATAGTTTACCACATATCCTCGAACTGAAATAACCAGACGAGACCACCATAAACGATCTAGAGCAGCGCACATCTGAAACATGTATACATATGCTGAACTCATCACGCTTTACCACGTGCTATGAAGCTCGGAAACTACCTGTATGAAGCTATCAAGGTCAACGTGGGTTGACTGTGGTTCGGTATTGAGATGCGAATCTTTTGGGAACAGCTCCATGTCTTCCATGGACACTGTCAGCGTCATGACTGCTGCTTTGTGCAAAGGAACAGATGCTATTCTTGAAGTGGCTTTCTGCAAAAAAAAAGAGTTGCAGCGATGTTGGAGGAGAAAGTTTAACACGGTACCAGTATGCCCTCACTTATTAAGAGGCGATAGAATGTGCAAGAAATCAATAGTGATTTGTCTAAACATGTTGCAAAGGTCTAATGAATAAAGGCCCCATTTCGTAGATATCGGCATTTGCAGCAACTCTCCATATATGTCTCTAATCATTGGTGGCCTCGCAAAGCGCTTTTTATAATTTTGTGATAGCTCTCAAGGTTTGCAAATTGGTAGTCCACTGGAGAGTGTTAACGCTAAGAGTTCATGCATAGAATATATTACATACAAAATATGGTTTTTCTTCCAAAAGGCCAGCGGACTCGCTCGCACCAAGAGTGCTTTTCCTTTTGTACATTATAGAATGCTAGAGTTGAAGTTAAAATTGTGCATGTTGAGTACTGCGCCGCCAAATTCCACTAAATTACTAATTAATCGCTTTGCTAAAGTTCCACCATTCCATTTCACCTCATTTCTTCCTATCTCTTTTTTGCCAGAAAAGGTGAACATGAGTGAGCCGATGTAAGGGGAACTATGCTTTTAGTAATCACATTTTTCACCTTAATGTTTTCAACGCTAACCCTTATCGCTGCTTATGTTTTCTGATACAAAAACTATTTCTTGGAATTCAGGAACACTAATGCATTTATCATTAGCCAGATCTAGTTTTTTGCTGCTAGTATGTTTGATCTCTTCTTGAATGCGATTGAAAATTCTTAAGTTCACGCTTTTTTCTATGCGCTTTATTGTTGTCCTTTAAGTGCCACACAAAGCTGTAGAAAAAACCCAACTTGTTGAACGCGTCTAGAGAACCAAGGCGCGTAAGTCAGCGAGACAACGCAAGGACACAAAAAAAGAGCCGGAAAAGATCGGAGTCATTGACGGATCAGTTCAGTCGGCCGAACTCATCTGAGGAAAAATGAAGAATGTGCCCTAGTCGGCGATAACAGTGGCTGGACTATGCAAATCAAGACGGTCTAAGAGCGTGATCAATAGAAAGAGAGTCGTGATCGAACAAGATGCACGGTGCTGGAAACAGGTTTACAGGGGACAAGCCGAAGGGTGGCAGTCAGTCAGCAGGCACATCGCCAGCGACCAAACGGTCACTCATATGTTTGTGTGAGACATTCGCAATCCGGAACGCGCTAGGTGAATCGCGTAACCTCGTAGTGCGGTTGCTGACGGTTTAGTGGCGAGCGCGAACAAAGACCGGCCAACAGACAAGCGATTGTGGGAGCTTTCCCACTTCCTCCTTCACCGCCAAGCTGGTACTAATACCTTCAATTTCTGCTATGGATACGCATTGTGTACCCATAAATGACTATAGGATTATGTTGGAGAGTTCGAAGATACCATCCCTCACACTTGAGTTATTTCTAAATATGGAATGGTAAAGAAAGAAAGTTTCTCTAGTTCATGTTATCTTCTGTGAATGAGCATTGAGCATTAATAGTTCCTCTTATTGTCTAATAAGTCCCGTTTCAGTGGATCCTGCTGCGAGATTACACGTGTTAAAGAGCTAATCCTCTTCTACAAAAGCGGAAAGATAGCTAGTAGCTCGTCGATGTTCGAGATAAACTGCCAAAGTTTGAGTTCTGAGCAAAAGTTTCCCTCATGTAATTTGTAATGTAAGATGAGTTCGAAATCTGCTTACTATGAGCTTTCGGAAGTTTGAACATGATAAGATTTATTGAATATCTGAGGTGGTGGAAGATTTTTTTTATCACAAGGTTTTACGTTAATAGCTACAGCCTGACCACGTAATGGACGGTATCCGAGAATACATATATGGCCAAAAATTCATCAGCTCTGTAATGTCTCAGTTTTGTGGAAGCTCATGCAGAGAAGATTTTAATTTCCGCTGCAACAGCTTTTCTAGATCCCTATACTTCTACTCAAAAGTAAGAGTGTTTCCAAATTACGCTCCTAGATCTGCTTGACTCAATCAGCGAGAGCAACGTCTAACAATGATATCTATGAGCTCGCAACATCAAAAACGGTAAAACACATGTATAACTTCGATTTCTGCTCTGACCCCACGATGGGTGCTACATAGGTTCGCTGGGTGCTTGCATCGGTCCGCTTCAGTGGTCTATGACATTTTCTCTGCGTTGTTCTGCTTTCTTACATACCAACTATTCATTCTCATCCAACATCAGAAGCATGTCGTTAATTCTTTTCATAGTTAATGCCTTACATGATAAAAATACATGAATTTGCACTCCTTCCTCCTAGGTATTTTTTGTGCAGGTTAGCAAGAATAAATATCGCGTATAGTATGGCAGTATATTTCTATCTGCACTCGTGAGGTAAAACAGGCACAGGCAAAAGTACATTATTCAGAAACATCTTATCTTCTGTATGTCTTTTGCTCTTTTATTTTATTTTCAGTCACCATTATTGTATTTTTGTACACTTACTAGTAAAAACAATTCATCAGCACAGTTTTACAACTCATGTAGCCCGGAATTCCTCAATCCATCCTGCAGCATTGTGCAACTCATCTTGGATGGCCACGGTATCTTTTCATGATTTTGAGCCCATGTCAGTGCTGTCTAGCTTAAATAAATGTGAAAGATGCATTCGACGGAAGGTTTCCGCCCCAAATATGCGATATGCCGAGAAAGTCTGCTCAAAGACGTGCTACTCTATCAGGAAGACTAGGATGTGATGCAGAAATCTATCTTTCTATAGAATGTGTATGTAATTCAACATTATGTAAGCTAAGCCGAGTCTTAGTTAGTTCGTTGACAAAGCAACTTTTTTAGAACATCCGAATTCTCCACTGATCAAGCAGATGCATGTTTTCGGCGGTTGTCATAGCTTTAACAAGCAGTGTAAGTATATGATGGCTAAGTATTTGTTTGCAACGTTTATTGACCTACACATATCCTACACACAACGCTCTATAAAATCTCAAAATAAACCAGTGTTTTATAACCCACAGAAAAAGGATAAACAGTTCAACGATACTGACTGGTAGCTTTGTTCAGATGACAGTAGCAGATGCAATCAAGTACTTATAGTATGGTCGTGGATTGGTTGCTTACAGTATGTAGTCGCCGGTAACGATGCGATCCAGAAGAGGAGCTGTTTTGATCACTACTCGATCCAGAGCAGATTGTTGTCTCCACCGAACCCGTTCGGTACTTTCGTATATAAAGACGATGTTACCCACTTCCCGTCGACGAGGAATCGGAATTCGTGTCTGAAATCGCAACATTTTGTACTGATAGCGCGTTTTCAACGCCTTTCTACAAGATATCACTCATCAGCGAACAGGCTAGGAAAGTCTCAGATAGGCTCAGGAGCAGAGATTTTGCCAACATGCAAATGCGCAGGTTGGTTGAAATTCAGGTTACGGCTGGGCAAATCTTGTTATGATCCCGGGTTCAAATGACCACGTTAAGCTATGGTTAGACTGGGTTTGCATCTATCGAAACAACTATTCTATAATTTCAGTAACTGCTCTCTAAGCAAAAGTAGATCTCGTCACTCCAATGCCCTGAAGTTCCAAAAACGTTATTCATCTTCAGTACGATAGCGATAAAATTGTTATGAAGTGCGCGTAGTTCGAAGTTTTGGTTCTTGGGCCTTCTTATAGCATTTTTTCCTGTTTGACTAATCTTAACCTAGTTCATATGGCTGTCTACAAGACAGCAAGCAAATATTTCTGATAGTATAGCACTTTTACCCGCCAATGAATCCATACCAACCTACCTTCTTTCGCTGCAAAGAAGTTACGATCCTTGAAACACGGAATTTTACATCCTGAATGCAGATTTTCGCTTTATTGCGATAAAACTTGCCTTCCTCTGGGTAAGTCAACAGTCACGCCTTTTCTTCCCTCTCCAATTGGATCACATTTCAACGCACATTGCCAGTTTAGGAACGAGCCCTGAAGAGGCACATATGCTAATACGAAAGCTAATTTTGTTGAATATCGACTGGCGCCTACCATAACGAAGACGTCTTGGTTGGAGCCGATGTCAATTTCCAGCTTGACTCTCTTCGTTTCATATGGAGTGAGATGTGTTGTGTAGAAAGGCGTTGGTGCAGAGATTGTTGGTGGTGCGAAGCTGCAATCGTTCAGAGTTCAAAAATTGTTTCATCCACGCATACCGTAATCGCACCAATTGTTAGCAAGTTGCCACTGTCCTGGATAGGCATGACTAACTGAGTATGACGGCATCATATACGTAGTGGAGGTTTGCGGTGTTCTAAAATCCATTATGTGCATATCAATGAATTCACGTCAAAATTTTCTCAAACCACTGGTTCTATTCAGTTTAGATGTCACAATCACCGACGGAGAGGAACCTAGGGTAAGTGGGTTACTGTAGAAAAGCAAAACTATTGAAAGGAGCCGTTTTCCCCACATTTAAGCAGTGAGTGTCCAAGCATAGGTCCACAAATCCCTCAAGAGATTTGAATAATGATGGAAGAGTATTCAGCAAACAAGATAGAACATATTTAGCTGTCGATACATGAATCATTGGAAGCAATAGTAGAGATGCCAGCGAATATTTCAAGGATTAGTCACCTTTTTCTCAACGGCGTCTGCATATCAGCAATGTTTCATCGGCTACACAAAAATTGTAGGTTACCAACGTTCAAACTAAGAAGAAGATAGCCACAAGTGAAGAATTCGAGAAGCAAAAACCCGTAGGGTACAATACTTGCGAGTGGAGATAGTCCAGAAGCCAGGCTTGCATCCCGAATAGGTAGTTGCGCATGTACCCAAAGACAAGCAAAATAAAGCAATCGTTGGAAAAGAAAAAGAAGGAAGAAGGTGAAACATACTCAGGATAAAAACTACTCACGCGAACACTGCAACTATCAAAAACACTCAAGTTGTATTAAAGTTTGCTAATATAAATGCCGATTCACATTGCAATCAATCAACATTCAGTTCAGTTTTGTTATGTTCCACTCCAAACACAGCGAAATCTCACCTCAAAGCTGAGACGAGTCTAAAAAAGTATTCTTCTAGGACTTCTTGTAGGATTACAGTATACAAATAGAAATGAGATGCAGAATGTAACGGATGCTTCATGCACCTGAGTCAACTGGAAAGATTTTGGAACTACGGCGTTAATGGAAATTTACGTCTAAGGTTCGTGTATTTAACTAGATATTTCGGAAGAGGAAAGTAGCTGCTAACTTACTGTTCATTCAAGCTCTGGATTTTTGTGTTTGCCGTGTCAAGCAAGTGTCGTTGATGAGCCACACCGGCTTCCAGTTCTCCGATTCTGAAATGAGGAAAAGATCATAGATGTGATTCAGATAGATAGTGGCTCTCCCTATCTTAGCCTCAAGGTAAGAGTTTAGCAAATTCGAGTCGGTCGATTAGCATCAATGCCGAATTTTTGGCCGGGAAATATGAGGTTAGGATGATAGTATTTATACCAATTTCACGAGTACAAGACACACTTTTTCCTTGGCCAAATATGAGCACCTAGGCCGCATCATCGGGTCTTGCGGAGCGATCGCCATACCTTACTATTGCCTTTGGTAAGGTATAGCACGGCCATTTGGTCCGAAAATCTTCTAGCCTGTCCGAGTTGGTCGAGTTTAGAGAAAAACGGGCGTCTCCCTTGACAAATGGGTAGAGGGACAAGTAAGATATGGTTGAGTTTCTCAATATGTGCCTTCTGATATTCGTGGTCGGAAATTCTCCAAGTTAGCAATTTTTACAACCTTATCGCTTTATAGACAGCACTTCTTTGAGGGGAATTTCATGTTTCACAAATTTACCTTCATGAGACTGCCATTGTAGCTCATTGCTCACAATCAAAAGTGTACAAACGCACATCTTGACAGCAGGATTATATTTCGAAAGCCTTACCCTCTTACTACAGCTTGAAGAGCCATTGCCTTGATCGATTAGATTATAGCAGGTCTGCTCATGAAGCAGTGAGCTAAAGGTAACAAAACCCAAATTTTCGGGATGTTCTGAGGTTGGTGGTTTGTTGAGGCAAGGACACAAGACCGTAATCTACTACTATCGTAATCTACACGTATGGCGTTCGTAACATCTAGTTTTTATTTCATACTTTCTCCCACTGCCCCACTCTATGAAAAATTCTCACTCACTTCCACTTGGCGTCGCTCCACCACTGGCTGAGTTCGCCGATTCTCCACTGGAGACGACTACGCTCGTCGGCCAAGTCACGCATGCGAGCATCTTTCTCCTCTAGCACCTGCACACTGGCAGACTCTTGCAGCTTCGTTCTGTGATGATTTCCGTGTGGGAGAAGTTGCTTCGATTTGAAAATAACCTACGTCAATTCATCATTGATTCCCTGAAGACGGCCATTCTCATTCTCTAGTTGTACAATGCGTTTCATTGTGTCTCTTAAGCAAACAAATAAGAACTTTTTCGTCGAAGTATGCTATTACAGTACCTATTGATCTGCTCGCATTTCTGTCGTTCTGCTTCACTGTTCCTAAACGATTGATTAGCCAACTGCAACTTCGTCTCCAACGATCTGATCTAAATTTCACTCCGTTAGAGGAAAGCATTTTGGCAACCCCGGAATTTTCTTTTCAAATTTTGTGGAATTATGGCTAAACGAGGCGGGGGGAGGGGGAAGCATTCTGAGTTTTGGTCGCAATAGAGCCATAAGATGGTGCAAGTCAGTTGTTTCTACTCAGGTAACTAGAAATTACGCATTTTGCAAAGATTCGCCTTCGGAGCATACCTTCGATAGTCTAGAGACAGGGCGCCAAAAGTGAAGGTTGTTTTAACATCTGACGTCATAAAATAGTGAAGGTTGTTTGAAGAAGATTAGGAAAGAGAAAATGACGTAAAACAGATATAAAAAATAAAAGAAACGCTGTATTCCGGATGAAAACGCTGCAATGAAGTTTGAAATCTTTCATTTGGCGGCTTTTCAGAGTGCAAGTTTTCGCTCCAGGACCAGCAATTCGCAACACGGGGTTTTGATTTTTGATGCGTCCTTTAAATTTTTACCCCCGCATTGACGTTCCTGTTTCCTGGGACGTTGTCTGGATTGTTGCGCTTATTGTTCTGAGCAACAATCGCCCAAGCTGGAAAAAAATCGATGCGAAAGCACTGAAACAGAACAAGGTAAAGAAAAACGCACTTTTTACGATTTTTCGCAAAAAACTCCACCATAATCGAAGAGATAAGGGCTGGGTGGTTGTCAGCATTATGAACAGAAGCAAGATCTATAGAATGCACAAAAAAACCGCGTGAAAAGAGTTAAACTTGGGGAAAAACAAGAGATTTTCGAAGACAAGGTTTTTACCGGATTTCTCGATCAAATCAAAAAATGTGGCTCTGGGACGTTGTCAGCGTGAAAATAGAGATCAAGAGCTTCAAAATGATATATAGCTTGCAAAATTTGGGTTCGAAATAACGAAGAAAAGGGTACCAGAGCCAAATGCCCCGCGCCCCGCGTTTGGGGTAGCGAGGTAGCGCGCAGCACGCGGAGACGCAGACGAGCAGCGGAGACAGATCAGAGCCGACGGGGCATTTGGCTCTGGTGTAGATCTCAGCGGGGTCTCAACGAAATCTTGCAACATTATATATCATTCTGATCGTCATGACACGACGAGGAGAACTGACAACGTCCCAAGCTTTGAAAACCACTCATTAGCGAGATAGACAGCGTGCGTGATTCTCTGCGCAAGAATTAAGCGCAGTTTCTCGTTTTTATTTAACTCCAATAGCTTTCCTAAACTTCTGAAACTCTTTTTGGTCAAATGAGAGGTTAACTGAGAAATTTTGTCCTGAATTCTGGCGAAAATTCCACAGAAACCTTCTTTTTGACGTAAAAAAGGCTATGAAAACGCGAATTCTCGGTTTCGCTGAAATAAGCTAGGGATATTATTCCCTATATTTGCTTCATTAACATTCGTTCCGATAAGTCAGGATAATAAAGATAATAACGTCGAGGGCGAAGCCCCGGATGCTTCTGTTTTTTTCCAAGTGAAGGTTGTGCCCCCTCATAGCCCTCAAAGTGAAGGTTACCAGAGTACGTGGCTCTATGTATCGAGGGTATGCTTCGGAGGCGCAGCGGAAGCTTTATTGAATTCGGGGTAACAGGTTCACTGGGAAGAGAAGCTAAGCGACATTTAGAATTTCAATATGTATTTAGTGCAAAGGTGGATTTTACTAGCCCAAAAACTGCTTGTAATTCCTGCCGTATCCCTACAGTAATCAGTAGCAATTGATGATTTGTTTGATGTTGTCAAAGTTGGAAACAAAAGGGGGTTTAATTGATACTTGAGTTTTGCAAAATACCTTATGGCGAAAGGGACAAAGGAATTGTGTACACATACTTTTTGAACACTTGCACTTGACCTGAAGCGAAAGTTTTCTCTCACGAGTTCCAAGGAATCTCAATGGAAAAGGAATTCATGTACATTTTTTTTGCAGCGGCTTGACTGTTCCATTTTGAGGCGGGTCCACGGGGGTCGCATAGATGAAGGCGAAGGAGGACCCAGGCTTCTGATTTGCAGCAAGCCCACTAGAGATTTTATTAACAGCAAGTAGCATAAAACTCCTGACATCATCCCTTGATCAGCACAACCTTTGCTAGGTTAGAAAAGGGGGAGGAACACTGCCACTATGAAAATTATGCCACTGCCACTATTTTGGATTCAATGCAACATTTCAAAAGATTTTTGGAAGAGGAAAATTGTCCAAAATCAGTGACGCTCGGGTGATTTCTCTCGCAGCCTGTATGAGGAGATCAACCAAAGTGCAGTCAAAAAATAGATTTTTTCTCGAAACTCTTCTTTTACTCTTCAAGCACACCACATATAGCCACTAGCATCAAGCCATTTCGTAGAACAACCATTTGAAAATGGAGAGTGACAGGTGATGTTTGTGTCGACATTGACATAACGCCCTCATGCATGTTCATAATATCAAATAAGCTACTGTTGAAAATCAAAAACCACCTGTGCCTTAGCTGACTCATCGATGGTATCCGATACTGAGCGTAACTTCGGCGAGGCTGTAGAGGAGACTATTCAGAGACATCTTCAACGTAACAGTACTTACCTGGTGGTGGTGGAGCGAGTCTTTCTGGGTCGCTACTCAAAAGACTCAGCTGGTTTTCAAGATATGCTACTCTGAAAAACGACTTTGTTATAAAGCAGTCGCAACCCAGCAGTCAATCCCACTTTTCCTTGGAATTGCTCAGCCACTCCTTATGTTCTCCAAGATGCCATTCGCTCTCTTCCTTCTCCTTTTTGGTCGTCGCAAGATTCGCTCGGAGGTCGGCGATAACATTATGGAGATTGCTGTAGGATAAAATTGGTTGTAACACCTCAAAAACTTCTCACGTCAGCTTACTTGATTTCCTCATCTTTCTCTCCAAGTTCTTGGATTCTGGAACGAGTATAATAAGGACGAGTTTATAACGAGCTGAATGAGGTAAGCACCGATTTTTAGCATCGCGGAGGTCGTTATTAGCGGTTTCGACTTCCTGGACAAGCTGAGAAATGCGTTCATCCTTCTCACTCACTACAGCAAGTTGCTCGGCTTGTATAGCTTCAATCACCTGAGCCCTCTCGTCCATCAATTCAGCTATTTTCCTTTCCAATGAAGCTACTCTGCAACGGTAGAGAAGAATTGCAGGAAACAGAAATCCTGGCATGACTCCGTACACTCCAACTTTATTGATAAGACTTGCACATTACCTTTCATCTCCTCCTTCTGGTGGTACGACCACCTGTTCACCGTCCCCTAGTCGAGCACGAAGTTGAGCAATTTCTTCTGCTTTTCTTTTGAGCTCTTCATCTTTCTCTAATATTCTGAAACATACTCGTCATAATTGAAAGGAAGATTGAAAAAAAATTGCAAAATACTAAAACTACTCACGTCAACTTCGCTTTTTCCAGAGCATCACCCTCTTCCTGCTTTTCTACGTTCTCCTCACCAGGTGCCGTGGAGGACTGTACGAGCTGATCTCTAGAACAATAGTATTGCACCGAAGATATAATAGTTTATGCGTCTCACGTCTCTATTTCCTCTGATTTCCCTAGAGATCGTTGAAGTTCGATATTGTTGCGCATCTCCTCGCGTAATTCCTTTTTGAGCTCTTTTACCCTAAGAGAGCAGGAAGAACAATGATTGTCAGTTTTGGCTTACTTGCTATTGCAAAAACAAAAGTATCAATACATGAAAAGGAATAATCTGCATGAGCGCTGCGTGCGCAATAGCTTTGGTTTTTGACATTCACTCGCTTCCGATAAGCTTGAAAAACACGAGAAGCTATGTCATTTGTACAGGAGCTCACCTCAGCTTTAGCTCCTCATTGGCATCCAACAGCTTTTCTATCTCTCTGTTCTTCTGTTCGACGAGTTGGTTCACAGTGTTGTTGTCACTCTGAAATCCTCTCTAAACAGACAGAACAGCATCTGTATAACGAACAAATCAAATATAACTTGTGTTTATTATGTGGGTCACTTTGTATTCATTATTTTTCCATAAATTTTGGCAATGGCGCGGATTTGATGGCAAATACATGATTTGAGGACCAACACTTCTCTACCCACACAATAATGCAATAATGAATTTTCTTCAGTCACAACTGAGCATTGACTTGTAGATTCCGATAGAATGCGTATTCAAGGAGAAAGATATTTCTCAACAGCTTCGAAACCACCTAAGACAAAATAAAGCTGTGGAAAAAATAGTGACACACGTTCCAGTGGTCGGACAGCTGCACGCTTGTTTTGTTTACAATTCTGTCATGGCATATCAAATAAAGAATATCATTGAGCAGAAGAGTAAAGTAGGGCTCTTATTTTCATTCACTACGAAAGAGATAAACCATTATCAATTTTTGAAAACACGCATGGAATTGATGTCAAATGGGTATAACCTGTAAAACTAATTTTTCCCTAAACCTTGTAGCACAGATCAAAAGAACTAGAAAATTCCTTTCCACTTCCGATAATCGACTACTCTTACGTACCGTGAGGAAGGAGGGACAAGAATTTATGCAAAAATTTGTTACCTCATCGCTTATATGCACGTTCTCTGGTTGAGCCTCAAAGCCGCTCTTTACACCTCTGCTTCGTGAACTAGTGCGGGTCGTCTTTTCTGCACGTGGTACTTTCAAGCCATATGTTAGACCAGCAGCCGCTGTAATAAAGAATGTTTTTTGGGAAGGAAAAGAGAGAAAACCAATCTTTTTTCCCAAACACGAAGCAGAGTGCAACGAATGTTCCTCACGCCTGAAGAATAACGCTCCTCACCAATCAGTTTTTGTACTGCAGAGACGTTCTTCTCGAACTGCTGTGAGGCTTTGCTATAGTCCGCATAGTGAGACCCGTGTTTACTACCGTGAGCTGTAAAGTTGGAGTTTAACACAGTCTGAAATAAGATACAGATAGGACGAGGAGAGCTTGGATACACGGCTACCAATAGCTAAGTTTGTTTGAGCATATCTCCAACAGAACTTGCTTAGAGTCAAAAGCCCTTCCATACTAGTTAGCATGATGTCCTCTCTTCTCTTGCTTTTAAGCCGATCAACTCATTATTTTTCCATACTCTTAACAGCGAAGGCTATGTAGTTTTTTGCATGACAAATGTGATGACATTCAGTCATATCGGCAGCATTATTACACATATTTTTCTTAGCAAACATTGAACGATACCAACCACGACCGGTTTGCTTAAGAACTGTGTAAGAATAATTTAATGCTAAATCGCTAGCAAACGCTTTTCAATTTTCGGTATCACCAATACATAGGGTTTTCTCAAATATCAGCCCTATGCAGTTACCGTAATTCTTTCCGTGTGTGGGAGTGGAAGGAATTTTCAATAGTCATCTACGACATATAAGAAGTAAAAATGTACGTTTATCGCTCTATGGGCTTTCTCTCATATCGGTAAACGGGGGACGTAAGAAGACATTTTAAGAAATGCCAGCCTCAATCAACACGCTTGAGAGAAATTTACGACGTAGGCACGAACCAAACTGGACTGGCGCAGACGATGGCTGTGGCTGCAATTTTATTTATCGCTATCTATACCCCATTTGGCATCCGCAGGCAGAAGTGATTTCTTGAATCAGCAACATTTCCTTTATGCGATGACGCTTTTTTTTTTATATTCCATTATTGCCCCGAATATCCATGGAGCCTTGCAGGGAAATTAATTAAATCACAAAAATGATGCGGGGCTATGCGAGGCTACAGCAGCAGAAGAGGGGTTCCCTTGGATGATCTCGTCCGTCAGATCTCCAAACAGTTCATTAAGAAAAATCTTTCATCTGTGAAACTCCAAATTTTAGTCG
The DNA here is from genome assembly GCA_958299035.1 of Cylicocyclus nassatus. Classification (NCBI taxonomy): domain Eukaryota; kingdom Metazoa; phylum Nematoda; class Chromadorea; order Rhabditida; family Strongylidae; genus Cylicocyclus; species Cylicocyclus nassatus. Next base: position 32,336,103 of record CATQJL010000326.1, read on the forward strand.
TCGTACTTCCAAGGACTTCTTTTTGAGTCAAAAACCTCATAGGGAAAATTAATCGGCAAACGTTTCTCACCACTTACATGATTCTATTATTTGCCTCGTGACAATTGGTACTAAGCACGATTGAGGCTGAGTGTCTCTCGATGGCGATGTCTGACACAAACGTTTTCGTTGGTGCACTAGTAATTGTGACTATGCTTATTCAGCGGAATTACGTCAAATAATGTTGCATAACAGAAATAACTCTAAAATAATACTCTCCGGAATAACAGTCGACCAGAACGAACCCCTCATTCTCCGCGTTGTTCACCTCTTCCAGTGCCAAGGCCGCATCGATGCAGAAACGAGGCCTTGGTAGAAAAAAAGCTTTTCCCGCTGTCGACTAAGGGCTATGCGGCGCAGAAAAAGCGGGCGCACACGCGCGGCGCATTTCCATTCAAGGACAAATTGGGCAGCGCCTCAAGAACAAACAGTGCTATTGAACAGCTTGACACAACTCGGAAGATAAAGTTGAGGCAGTGGTCGAGGGCGAGGTAAATTGTACGGGCTTCAAGCTGAATTATGACGTAATCGTCTCAGTATTTGTAAAACATGGCCCTTCACTATCCAAATCCAACGGCGCAGATGATGTTCATGAAGGTGAAAAAGGGTTGATGAGAAGATTTCTCGGTCTTAAAATTGACTCCCAGTATTAGACGGTTCTCAAGTAAAGCGGCAATGTGAAGTATAGCTGCCTATGCGTTCTTCATGAAGCAAATAAGACGAAATCCGATATCTTACCAAGGTGAATGTAAATATCTTGGGCGTTCCATCCACTGGCTGGGGCTAGAATCCTGCCTGTGTTTGTATCGTATCTGAAAGTCTCGTCATGAAGTACATTTATAGTTCAGCTGAATTAATTAAATTTACTCTAGCGGTCTACGTTGACCGTCCTGACGATAGTACAAACCATGTGCTCCAGGCACAACGGATTGTACTGATGCGAATACGATACCGCCATCATCGGTAGCCACCTCGACAGGTTCAATTTGTAAACGCACCCAGGCTGAAATGAGAATTTGATTGATAGTCGGATCAACACCGATCAAATACAAATTCGTTAGCAGTGCACACCCACTTTTCACACCATCATGAAACTTCACTAATTTCTACAGATTAGACATAGCAGACTATCTGGCATCACTTCAGACTGAGTTCTATGCGGATGTAAAACGGTCACACAATGATTTTCCATAATCTATACCTTGCTCACAATTCTATAGCAGGAACTCAATCTGTACCGGTTGCTATTTAGCAGCGGGGACTCGGGCTATGCGCGGGCAACACTTTGCGACATTTCAAAAGGGCATCTATATGGCACGGATGTTTCATAACTTTAACACTGAAACTGGAATCGAATTCGCATGGAAAATTATGTGGTGATTCACATGTGAGACGGATATCTTGGAGCACGAACCGAAAAGAAAATTCACTAGGTCTTTCGTCAATCCGGAAAGGAAACGCAAGAGGGTTCAAACCTGCAGACTGAATCAAAGAGGCTCGTAAAAGTATGACGTGCGCTCAGTGAAATTTTGCCTCAGAGACTGCGTTGGTATATGCGAATCAGAATCGGTACGACTTCAATGTATTTGCTGCTGGATGATCGACAGTTCTGCTCGTGATCGAAAAAAATGAGAAGGAAAGGCGATGTCTATCTTGCGTTCGTTTTTTAGCATCCGACTCCGAGCAAGTGTTGCAGCGGACACGAAGCAGACTGCAGCGTTCAGCATATGATCGATCAATGTGTCGCGAAACGCTTGCAAGGCACTTGGGGTGAATTCGACTGAGAATGAGGTTAAGTTCTGAATTTGCTGCGATTTGGTGCTATTTGTAGGCCCTGTCGTATTGATTCAAACACAACCACAATGACATTCACACGCAAGCGCACAACGGTAGACTCACTTTTGGACAGCGGATTTATAACATCGCTGGCCATCGCGTATCCTGAAAAGCAAACATCATTGAGGGCGAACGCTTTTAGGAACTTCACGAGTGACAAGCGTTTAATCAGGAGGAGCCGGGCTCCAAAAGCGATGACGGCGTCAGCGGTTGTCCTGCTGTGCCCTTCGACAATGTTTGCTGTATTCAACGCCTTACGCAGAAGAGCGCCGGCACAACAGCGAATCGCGCTTGTCGAAACGAATGCGAAGCTGAACCGTTTTTGCTTTGAAGCCAACATTGTTCGATAAAAATGCACCACGGCGGTTACGTTAAGTACATAATCTCATTTTCATTCCCGTCAGGGCTAAACGCATTTACTTTGACGATAAATTGTGATGCACCATGTTTCCGTGTACATGCATACAGTTTTATGTATGCCCATGGATCAATGGTAGTTCTAAACGGCGTGAAGCCGGCTAAGTCGCTCTGTCTCACTTTTTCGACTTAGGAACGAAAATTGTAGGCCTCGTTTCTGTTTGAGAGCAAATAGTGCTAGCATGAATATGCGATTACTGCAGAGAGAACTTAAAACGATGAATTATAAAATCATAGTGTGACTTAATTCGATCTTTAACATCTTTGGCTTTTCCTTTTGTAGTATTTTTCAGATGTACTGCTATTAACAATGGAGTCCTGGAGACACCACGGCACAAGCGTTCATTTCTAAAATAGTAACTTCGTTGGACCGTCACACTTGATAAACGGTAGGAAAGCAGGAATAAAGCATTTGAGCAAAGTGGAAATTCTATAAATTGCTTTATGCGTTCGTGCATGATGGCATAACCTGGTACTGTAAATAAAGAAGAGAGTGAATAAGCTGCGCTGCTGACTCTGAGAGTGACGATTTGTCCGCTATTCTATGGGTTTATGCAATAATTACTGCCCATGTGAGATTTTAGGGCAGAAAGACAGAAATTGGCAGAAACATTCGTGATGATGCAATGTAAGTTTTGTATTAGAGTCGTCCAGCAAAATTTGCAGTAGTTTTGTATTCGCTTTATGGTGTGTTATTCTGCAATTTCTGAGTGCGTTAGATAGAAACTAGGGAGAAGTATCGCAAGATGGAGTTTTTTGTGATGATGTAAAGTACTTGAAGTCTCAAACCGCACGTAACCACGTCGATAATCGTAAGGTTTGACGCTAGCAAAACACGTTTATAGTACGAGATTCCCGAAATTTTGCAGTGCAAAAAACGCTGGAATTTCGCCAAAAAAGCTCGATAAAGGCGACTCGATACAAGACAACTTTTGAGATTCTGAAACACGATTTTTCTTTGTTTGCGATTAAAGTGACAGACAAACTATCAGCAAATAGCAAACGTGCAATTCGAGGGAATACATCATGATGAATGATTCACAAAAGTAGTCGCATTATGGCAATAAAAGCTGAGTTAGTGGTGGAAAATACCGGTTTCTGGAGCAATCCTTCAAAGTAAATTTGATGACTTCTGTCTTACATGGTAAATATTTAGGACTACGGTACAATTTTTGAACAGTTTTTCCTAAAGTGCGTGTAGGATGGAATTTTCGGAAGTTTATGGACAATAATTTGCTTGCTACGCCTTTACTGCCTGCAAAGTAAATGACTGAACTGTGAAAGGGCTAGTGCTGCAGCTCGAAGACCTCAAATACGTATCGAGAGAGAAGAAGCAAGTGTTTATGGCATTTAGACTCTATTACGCCTCTTGCCGCAGAAAAAAAATTGCAGCATCGACAGTTGTTCTCTCAAGAAAAAAGTAAGCATTTTCGAAAGGGTCAGTGATTCAGGATATTGGCACGCGAAGCAACGAGCGTTCAAAGGCTTAGCTTGAAATGTGTGTGGAACACCGGTCGATACATAATTACGGGAAGAGTGCATAATCACTCGCCATTTGAGCAAGCAAATAGTACTTGCATACATCTAGAAAAACCATAAAACCTCTAAAACGGCAGATAGCAATGCAAAGGCATACAAGTGCATGGGAGCTGATAAGGCTGGGAACGTGCTAGCCAAAGGAGATTGAATTTCTCTAGAAAAGAAAAGAGAAGTAAACGATGTTGCGACGGATAAATTGTACAAGGCGTCTGCATCTTCTGAATAAGCGGATCATCTCAGCAAAAACGTCCGCACTCATTGATAGACAAGGAGGATCAGACTTGTGCGCTGAAAAGTTGCAGAGCTATAAAAATTCAAAAACTGAGGCGACAATCGAACCAATGTGTGAACTGTCGCCAGGGCGGCACTTCAAATGAGGCGCCACAACGTCAGCGAGATGGGAGGGGCAGCTGAGCCGGGTCGGGCCAAGGCAAGCCCCGTCTGCTTGATGCAGGGTGAGGAAAAGACCATTGCCATTTTCACCCTGCACAAACCTTGGGGGATGGTCGGAAAGGGGGGCGGGAAAAGACAGCAGCCGTATTGACAGGCAAAATCCTGCAAACGCTGCTGTGCACGTCACAAGAGGCATTTATAACGGAATCCGTGCAACAGCCGAACTCTAATGGGAAGGGTGGGTGGAAAAGGACGGGCTCGCTCACTTAGATATAGAACAATGCGGGAAAGAAGAGTGTTCGGCAGCCTAAATGTGGCACAGCGCCAGCATTCAGCGAAAACATCGACACTGCATGCTGAAAATTGAGGCCGCAAGGGATCTCTATTGTATTCCGGAAGAGCAAAGTTGCGTTGTTGTAATCAGTGATTTCTGTAGTTCGAAACAATATGTACAGGTCTCCATCGACTTGCATAATAGAAAATGGATTTGTTCATGCTGGGCATCGTATAGAGGTTTAGGCGATAAGGAGTATCAATGCCTTTCAGCTTCTCGTTCCTACGCACTTGCAGTATGGGAAGGATCGCAATTCACATGTCATCAATAAGGACCCACTGAAATGACTCATAATTCCTACGGTTTTCTGTTTTTGTTTCGCACACATTCTTCGTTGCATTGTCACGCTCTATGCCCATTCGATTCACTCTCCGATTTCCAACCTACTAGTCTTTCGTAGATCTGTTGTTGTTTCTTGCTATAATACGAGAAAAAAAACAGGTAGCTCCAGGAGATACACATATCTATTTCGGATCATCCAATTAGTTGCCAGCAACCGGTAATCCAGCTTATTTGTTCAAAATGACAGTCATCAATAATGCCGTTCGAGTGGGAGCAACTGTGCATGCGGGCGGTGAAGGTCACGTCTCGAGGCGAGATGACCACGAAAGATTAGAAAAAAACTTCGGCGAAAGGGTTGTTTTAATGTCCCATTTCCATTTCGGAGAAGACAAATAGGAGGTTGAAGATTTAACTGTAAAACACCTTAGCGCTGCTGCAAAGGTTTTCATATATTTCTCATTCACTATGTATGCTTTTACGTAATGCATTTAATATAGAATTTGCAAATCCGACTCTTTGGTCAATATTTGGTTTCGGAGAAATACTGTAGTTACCTGAGATTACCTGTTACATGATGACACATCCGAGTGGAGAAAAAACTTATTTGAAGGTGCGATATTGGCAAATTTTCTCATTTAGCTTGATTTGTAGATTTTGGCTATCAAGAATATTGAAAATTTGAAGGCTCTGCAATTGTTTTTCTTTTTCAATTACAACTGCAATTAACAATTACAACTCTTTTTGAACCAATCAAACCCTTAAATAGGCCTTGCTTGTCCTAAGTTAGGGGTCTCGAGCATTTGGAAGCTTGCAATAGTGGGACCCCTTATCAAACCAATGCTTAAGTTGGTTCGAGACAATCGCTTCGGAATAGCGAAGAGGCATGAGGACCCCAAGTCGGCATCGCCCCTCCCCCTCCAGTAATGCCCACCCGCCCGCGCGCATCCATCCAATCACCATTCCGGGGAACAGGCCTGGAAGTTCTCCGGAAGGAATTTGTGGGGATTTTCGTGGATTCCCGTCTTCATATTCGAAATCAGGTACATGAGAAGGCCCCGAAACAACTAAAACATGAAGTCGAGAATCTGGGTGGACGGTGCCTTTAAATCTAAAAAGTAATACAAAAAGAGATTTCTTTGAGTTTACGGACTCAATGCAGACATTGGCATATGTGTATTTAGTAAATTTGGCGCATAAAATTGTCAAACCGCATGTAGAAATCAAACATTAAAATTACGCTGTTTTGAATTTAGAGCAGCCCATCCAGACTTGTTCCGATGGACACTTACTCTTAACGTAGCTGACCTTAGAAAGCTCAGCTTAATGTTCGTACTCTATCGCAAGGCCAAACTCCCACTATGTTAGAAACAGACTATACAAGCGTACTGCTGTCATTGATGCCATCATGACACTAGCTCCGTCCGTGTCAAACCGTAACATGCACGTTTTTTGCCGTTTTCTGTGATTATTTACTTTCAAAGATGAAGGCGAGGCAATCAGCTGTTTGCACTGTAATAGTGACTTATCCTCTGACTGCATGTCGTAATCCCGAAGAACAACGAAAGTTGGTAGCCCGTTGACGTCTTTTACAATGCTGTGAAATGGCAAGACAATGCGAGGACGTTCAATAATGTAGAGAGCGATGGTAAACAAGGTCAAACCACAGATTTCATTTGCAGTGTTAACAGATACGCAGAGAAATTGATAAGACCCCACCACTCAATCTTGCGCAGTGTTTAAGAGATAACTGGAGCAAATCAAGACAAGAACTCAAGCGAAAAATTGCGCGAAATGCCGATCAAATTACTGCAACGAGATTAGCTCATGCAAAATTTGACAGATCCTTGTAGATTTGTGAGGCTGACATTATAAATCGTAAGTTGAGAGAGTATACAGCAGCGACGGGAGGGAGGAAGGGGGAGACGATAACGATTCGCAAGATTTGTAAAAGTAGGTCGTGTGGCCTGCGAATTCTGGAAGCTCTTGTAAAAGTTCTTCTGTAAGGCCACGCCCCTTCATTCAAAAAAAATTCATCGCGCCACCCACCTCCTCCGAACAAAATTTCTTGGACAACTGCTGGATACAGATAAAGTCGACTGCACGAAATCGCTCAGGTCGTTGTAGGCTGAACGCACGCGAGCGTGCCTGCGGCGGCTCCCGAGCACGGGCGCTATGCTGAATCATGCGCGCGAATGCCAATGCTAATCCGCAAGAGACACGCGCGCGGGCGTTCGGTTCGGGCGATTCCGTGCAGTCAGCTATATCGGTAACTAGCTTGCTTACCCGGCTCCGCTCGGCCCTCAAAACACTGTAATAAAGGTCCCATCCCTATCCCTGTACAGCCTTTTTCCTGTACCCACTTCTACACTTCATTTCCCGTTCCCTGTTGTTTTCGAAATCAGCGCTCGATCACCCCCCCCCCTGTGCCAACTCCCAGCCCTGTAGCTCAAACTTTGCAAAAAAAAAAGTCGATAAAATTGATAAAAGTAATCGATAATTTTGAAAAGTAATATTGTATTCGGAATCGCCATGCCCACTTACCCCCCTGTGCCAACTCCCAGCCCTGTAGCTCAAACTTTGCAAAAAAAAGTCGATAAAATTGATAAAAGTAATCGATAATTTTGAAAAGTAATATTGTATTCGGAATCGCCATGCCCACTTACCCCCCTGTGCCAACTCCCAGCCCTGTAGCTCAAACTCTGCAAAAAATCGATAAAATCGATAGAAGTAGGCGATAATCCTGAAAAGTAACGTAGCATTAGTAATCAGCATGCTGGATTACCCCTCCCCCCCCCCCCTGTGCCAACTCCTAGCCACTTAGGTGAACTCAGCGAAAAAATCGACAAAATCGATAAAACCGATATCGATCGATGACGAAAAGTAGCCTATGACACGCTCCCTACCCCGATGTGTATGTGTGCCAAGTTTGGTCCAAATTGGTTCAGAAATAAAAATTTCTATTCCGCACATACGTACAGACATGCATACATACAGACAAACACACATTCAGCTTTATCTATAAGATTCTTGAGCAAAAAGAGCTTGAATAGAAAGGATACGATAACCGCTTACGCCCCCTATGACTGTTTTCGAATTAGAGGCCTGTTTCTCTCTCTCTCTGCTCTTTCTATTTAGTTTATCGTTGGAAGTCAATTTGCGAAATAATCAAGGATAGCAATCGTGAAGAACCATAAAAACCATACGATCAAAAAAGCTTGAGTAAATCCTTGAGCACCTACATACCACATACATAGTGACATGGTGGACGCAGAGAAGTGCAGAAGTTTGCTACAAAGACTTCCACCTAGGCAGTGTTACATCCATGAATTTCATTAAGAAAAACAGAGCTGAAGAAGAGTGATATAAATTCTCCTCCCCTTTCCCCGTTCCATAGTTGCAATTTACGCCCCAATTTTAGATCCAAAGCAGATTGCATTCGATTTCTGCCCCTCCCCCAAAACGTTACTGCCGAACAACGCGGCACTACGACTAACAATAAAACTTTGAGACGAATAGTGGAGATGAAGAAGAAAAGATATTGCCATCAAAATAATCAGAAGTTTTTTGATTGTTCAATGTTTTTTCCCATTACCTACCCGGGGAAGAAAAGATGAGGATACATATAGTTGTTCTAACAACATCTGATAAACACTCGACCTAGATCAGACGCATGTATATGATCTGCTTGAGAAAATATAACATATTTGTAAATAGTGTATAGGAACTATAAAACATGCAAGTAATTTCTTGTCTCAACTCCGCAGGGTATTTTTCCAATCTGTCTTTCCCCCTCCAACTCTTCTGCCATCCATAAGTATACAAGGAGTCTGCATAGGGTTAGCTTCAAAATACACAGTTTAGATTACGAGCAGATGAACAAACGTACCTTTTTGTAAGGTTCAGCAGAATAGCATCATTGGCAATTAGCTGACATCTCAAAAAATCAAGTAACATGAAAATTTTGGCAACGAGACTTTTACGCATGCCTGAATCCAACAATGAATTGAGAGCTTGATCTGCACAGTAGTGAAGAAGTTTGGGTCAAGTCACTGACCCTTTGTGACGCTAAATTTTTTATATCGGAAACTCTAGTGTGAAGGAGCTAAATCAGCTCCAATTGATGATTGCAAAGCAATTCTACATTGTAACGTAACGAAGGAGGGAAGAGCAGGAAAGAGTTAAGGCTGCCCTTTTTTTATAATGGTGTCTACAGCAGGGCACCGTGAAAAAGCGGCCAGTTGCGGCTCATCGCTTCATATTAAGCAATCTGAGATTTTGATGCAGAGTTTATCAACAGACTGTATTCGAATGCGTATTTTTCAAAAGCGGTCGATACGATATCAGTTACACAATGTAGCGTTTGGGTTTTTCGTATCATTGTTTATGCACATCTTTGAGTTGACGACTGATACCATATCTGCTGCTATACTAATTATAGTGACATCAAACCGAGCTTAGAGGAGAAATACATCGTGAGTCAACTGCTAACTTCTTTCGTCAAAGTGAGATAACATTGAGTGTCATGTGGTGAACGCACATGCAACAATCTAAATGTAAATCTAATTAAATCAATATCAACACATCAGGCACACTCCGGTTTATGCATACTGCTGCAGATGTACTCAGCGAAGAGTGCTCAACAAGACTTTGATTGTGAAAAACCTTCAGCGCTGGCATTCTTACTCATGAGACGTTTACCTAACATTCAACAAATCTCCAGAAGCATCCATTAGGCCCCGCAGTAAAAACATCTGTGAGGACACAGCAAAAGCAAACTTCTCGATCTATTGTGTTACATAGGAGAAACACTTTAGTTCTCGAGATTTATTGTTTAGGCACACATGTCTCAAAGATGATTCTCTGTGAATACGTAGATCCATCATCGACTGCAATAAGATAAACTTTGTTCTATTAGGGGTCCCATAATAATTTACCGTTTTCACCCTAAAAATCAGCATTTCTCGAGAACTAGGGCACCTACAGGGCACAAATGCATGATCGTACTTATGTATGTATGAGCTATATGATCACGTGCGTGGGAGGAGCCCAGAACGTCTAGGGGTGGAGTTTGCCGTTTTACTCCATTCAATTTTTTCTTTATTTCTAGCCATGGAAAAAATACGAAAAGTATATAGTTGAATGCTCGATATGTCAAGCATATGCTAGGATAAATGGGGAATTTAAATCTTTTGGGGCAGAGATACGATTTTTTTCCGAAAAGTTCTTTTTTGACTGCTATCAGATTTGAGCTCAGAACTTCACGTGAAATACGATTTGGGCAGACTCTTGGTAGTCGTCTTATAGAGCTTGCTTTGCCCTATTCAATGATTACTCAAGAAACATCAACTCAAGAAAGAAAGATACAAAATGGCGACGGTTACGCTAAAAACGGTAAATAATATTTATGGGACAACCTAATAGTACTAGGTTGACCGAAAGTTCGTCCGCACCATTTTCAAAAAATCGTAACTTCTTTCTCTTACAATAGTCCTACCCGGCAAAAATAGTGCTGGGAAGAGCAAAGCATATACTTTCTAACACACCTTGCCTGCTCTTTAACAAGCTTTGGTTGCTGTGATAAAATTGGGAAAGGAAATCACTTCAATTCTGGAATCTTGAGGAAAGCTTTTTAAAAATTCCAAAACTGCGTCATGAAATCCGAAATAAGCTGTATCCTAAATTATTTGACTCTCTCTAGTGGAGCAAAATTCGCACTGATCGAGCTCTCCTTCAAAAAGTTATGATTTTCGGGAAAAATGCCAAAAAATCGGTCTCTTAAAAAAGATTCTATGACTTTTTTTTTCAAAAATCGTAACTTTTTAAGGAGAGCTCGATCAGCGCGACCAGGCTTCCAAAATTTTTGCACCCAGAGCCCTGAATAAGATTTTTTACATGGTACCTCTTTTACGTCTGATTTGAATTTTTTGGGAGCTTTTAAAATCATTTTTATTTGATAGCAAAAACTAGTCAATTTTTTAATTTAAGCAATCATTCCACCCATCTCCCTCCTAATCAATAATAATGGCATCATTAAAGTGAGTAGTAATTTTCATACAGTTCTCAGGACATATTTATTTATTTATTTATTTATTTATTTATTACGCACAGGGCGTGCCATAATTAGAACGAAATACTGAGAACATGATCAGGAACAGATACGAAAACAAAATAGTTCAAGTCCAGTCACCAAGTAGTTATAAAAAAGTAAAGAAAATAATTACTTACTAAATAGTTACAAGCACTTCAAAATCGAACTGGCTCCCTTGCCAATATGACGACTTCAGATTGACGATATCTTCAAATCAAATGATTTGTCATTGCTAATCAGTTATCCGACCTGGTTAAAGGGTTGCAAAACGTAATTCGTCAGGTTGTCTTTTATTCATTTTTCTTCTCTCTCGAGTGTTCAAGATTGCAAACGATTTCTTATGGTGCAAAACGCAAGGGAGCGATTCAGTGGAAATCATCTCAGTGGTGATTCCAGGATTTTCGCTCGAGAAGGAGGGAGGGGAAGGGACAAGAAATTTTTTTGAATAAAAGGTGCATGGTGTTAGCTAAGCACTTCAATATTTTTAGAATAATTTCCAAAATTTCTACGGGCACGTAAATCATCTAAGAAAGGCGCGACGGGAGCCCGCCCTTCCAAACATTTTTACTATGCTTGAATGTTTCAGAAGTTCTCAAAATTATTTAAATCATTTTTGAGTATAAACAAGCATCTTGCACACTCATGAAAGCAACTTTCAAAAACTTTGCGATCTATTCTCGGGGAGCGGGGTGGAGGGGGGAGGGGAGGAGGCCCCATACGATCTCGTCAAATACTCTCGTTCATTCAGTTATTTTCTCATTTTGAAATTAGGTAGGCACTGCATCATTCATATTCCAATCAACAACGTTCATACATGCAAATACTGCACACTTTTCACCATAGCGGAAGATGTAAGCAATGGCGGCGACTTTTTGAGAGGTTACATTATTTAAAGAAAGGATGTAAAGCCTGCAACTCATGGGACTAACAGTTTCTGCAGTTTTACATCACTTCGCTGTAATGAGTAAAATTGCAGCGCTCATGATGGAGAAGTGGGAAAGCTGTGATTGCAAATACTCGAGAAAAGTGAAGAGGCACTTTAGTACCTAATGGATCCATGATTGTCTCATTATTTTAGCACTCTTGTTACATTTCCCTCAAAGTCGAAATGATGGCCTCCGGTTGTTGACCTTAGGCAAACCGCATGAAAAGAACGCCAGCCATTTAGTGACAAATTAGAAGCCATTTGAATTATCATGGAGGTTATGTTTCTATACAGCATATTTCGAGAGCAGGGGGCTATTACATTGAGACTTCGCTACAAATTCGGAGACATTCATTTAACGTACGGACTTTTTAAGGGAGATATAGGCAAAACAAGTTTGAGCTACAAAGAAGTAATTTGCTGTACATACATAGGAGCACTTCCATGTCAGTGAATACATAATCAAAAAAAACTAGCTGGAAAATCATCTACATTCCAACTTCGGCTTGTTCTCTTATCGTGAATAAGGCATGATCATCTCGATGCTCCATAGTAATTCCCTCCTCGAAAGATGAACCTAAAACATCGAATCAATCCATGCTTCTCTGAAATGTGTTTACATACTAGGCTCTCGAACTCCAGCTTCAACTGCGTGTACACCAAGAGAACCCATGGCTGCCATGATGAGCCCCTGATGCGTACTCTTTTTGTGCTGCTGTCGTTTCCCGAATATGGATCGCTTCCGCTTTCTGCAAAGCCAAATACGCTAACCCCTCGTGCGTGATTGAAAGTTTGCTACACACTCTTTTGTGCCAATCATTCCCTGTGCACGATGTTGGAGCATCTGGAGCTGGCTAACTTCGGCATGACGATGATTTTCGTGTTCTTCTTCCCCCACTAGATTACGGTTGGCGTAATACTGCAGTAAAATCTGATTGGACACTTTATCCTCTCAGCCTAACAGAAGAGGTCGAGTGCGCTCAAAGGTATTACCGTGTTACTCCAACTGATTTCATGACTGCAACTCCCTACCTCTTCAAAAGGATTGTGCAGAAGACGATGAATGTTCGAAATATCCTTTGTGAGCTTTTCTGTTTCCTTTTCGATGTCCTCCTTCCTCTTTACGAAAAATTCCTCCTCTTCCAACATATCGCGAGGTATTTCACCTCTAGAGGAGAAATTCCCATCATTTTTCTTAACTACTTGTGCTTACCTTTCCGCCAACTCATCCACAGCTTGCTGCCATTTGAACGAACTTTGAGAGGGACTTTGTTTTAGTTCCCTTAATTGTGCAAATTTGCAGCCTCAAATGACTCATTTGAGCGGTCGTTGCACCTCATCGTCTCAAATCGATCCATTTCCAGCAGTTTGCTTTCTTTCTGCTCGTTTTTATAGCCTCGTTGCAGCATCGGCCGCAGATACGCTTTCGAGAACACACTCAGCTGATGCTGAATAAAGTAGCTGCATGGTTTATTAGTCTCAAGAACGGTAAGGGGCTACTCACGGCAACGCTGCGGTCTTTATATCCACAGAGATCTTCTATTCCTTGGGTCATATGCACTATCATTCCTCGATTGAATTCCATGAATAGTCGAAAATGCACTTCTTTACGAGCCAGGCGGATATTCAAATACTGCACTAGAGGCTTTATTGTTCCACCCTAGCAAAAATAGTGCTATTGCACAGGATTAGAAGACATCAATAAGGATTGAAATAGTCTTTGTACCTGCAAAAATACTGTGAACAGAATGACCATATAGGTTGCCGACAATATTGTGTTCTTCACCGGTACGCTGTCACTAATCATAAAGGCTAGAGAAAATGAGACCGCTCCTCTTAGTCCGCCGTAGGCCTGTAGGAGTTAAGTAATTCATAACTTTCGAAATCACACTTAATCAGTTTGTTAGATCAGGACTGCATCCGACTAAGTTTGAAGAAAATCAGAGTTTGGTCGGTAATATAAAATCATGCCATTATGAACTGCTCTTGGAACGATATGTGGCGAACGCCACCTGTTAGCCGATTGACGATGTAGGTGAGGAAGAAGACAACTTAAAAGAAACTTTTGAAGAAATTACATGTAGAATATTATCCAGAAATTTTATACACACCCAGAAAACGCACGCCAATGCAAAGCACTACTGAATACAAGGAGAACGATGGATGCCAATCACTCCAAAACCATTCCTGTTCATTGACTAGCATTACACCCAGCACGATAAATATTAGAGATTCTGAGATTGAACTGAAAACCAAAAATACTTATTCAGTCGTATCAACTAATCGGCTCACCTGGCTACTTTGGCGAAGTACGTGACGCTGATGAAAGATTTATTGCTAATGTTCCCACAAGAATAGTGGGTTTGGAACAAGCCGCATGCTATGATCCTGAAATAGATTGACTATGAACAAAGCAGGTATAGTTCTCATAAAGGATCACCCTATGATTCCAGAAAAATGAAATAATTCGCTACCCATGTATGCCAGGTATGCCATGCCAAACATGATTACTGGCTCAACAACTAAATGGCAGATCACTGCTTGTAATGACACACTATCTATGCCTCAATAATTCTGCGTCATAGATACTCACCTCTGACATGCTTGGTAAACTTTGTGACAAAAGCAGACATAAACCCAGAGAATAACCCTATCGCCAGCCCTCCTAGAGATACGCAGAGGAAGGCCAACAAACCCATGAAGCACTGGAAAATGCCTATAGGCGCTGGTACAATGAACCTGTAGCTCACATCTATAAACCCGATAGAATCCAGCTCTTTGAAATCGTTTAGCAAATTGTAGCAAACGACAGTGACCGCATCATTCAATAAGGACTCTCCGAACACCATGAAGTACAACATTTTGTTGACCCCGACCTCTTGGAATATTGCAAGAACCTGAGAACATATAGGGAACTATTAGCTGATATGATTAAGTGACGACCAGTTAACGTACCGCTACAGGATCCACAGCAGCAATCAAAGAGGCGAACACGAAGCAGTCCAAAGGGTCTATTATGAAACCGCCGATCCATCCGAGATCGGAGAGCAGAACCAGACATGCTCCGATGAGCACTATATTCAACACTGTACCCTAGACATGGGACCATGGGGGCGATCGGGCTATCGTAGAGTTCATACCACAACTGCGTAAAGAATAATGGTTCCAATGTTCTCCAGAAATGCTCGATCTCGTAATGAATACGCTGATTCCAGAATGATAGGCGGCAGAAGGAAAAAGAAAAACGTTTTCGAGTTGAACTCCAAGAACTTCACAGATTCATGAGTGTCGTCTCCTCTTAAAAATGCATACTTTTCAATTTAAAGCTCTTGCTAGATTTTATTTCCGAAGAGCTGAATAATCAAGTTCGGTGACATGATGATCCAATGACATCGTAGCAATAATCTTAACTCTACCAAACCCTGAAGTTCTCTACACAGAGATCATCGCATATACAAAAGACGAAACCAACATGAAAATCAGTCCCAAACCAACCCCAACCAAAATGAGGCAGCACGATTCAGGGATGAGCTTCTGGATGTAGCGGGTGTGATGATACACTGTAACTATGTCTAGCGTCACTGCATGTGTACTAAATTGTTAACGAAAAGTGGCTCACACAATTTGAAGAATCCAATCACGATTATAAAAACTGTGAGCACGAGAGGCTCTTTCACATAATCGAACTTGAACGATGCCACCTTGACACCATGACTTTTATGGTGTTCCTCGTGCAAAGGTGGTGAAGCCCTTGATTTCGGGAGCTCATAGAGTTGGCTGGTGTTGTCAGATGCAGAAGATTGCAGGAGAGTGGAAAGTACGGACCTCAAAAATGCTACAAATTCCGGGGAATAGCAAGGACCAAATCGTAAACAATACAGCGTTAAATTATTTCGGTCCAAAAGTTCTGTCGTTTCATGTTCAAACAATGGTAACTTCTCATTACTTGAACAGCTTTGACCGCTTTAATTTTAGAGCAAAGAAGCCTTCTACTCTGGAGCTATGTTAGCGAATTTATTCCGAACACTGCTTACAGAGATAAATTTGGCTAAAGAAAAGCATGCTTCGATCATTTCAAATTGGGCCGCGAAAACCTGCGTTGCACAACAATGTGGAATTGTCAATATATTAGTTTTACTATTTCCAACTGTAAAGAGTTTGGGCTGATGGACGTTTTTTATAAAAATTAAACGTAATTTGTACTTTACACTTGAAAAGAGTACTTAGGTACTGAAGATTGTGGATTCTTCTGCAATGTTTCAGATTTTAGGCGGCCTAACTTAAAGGGATCAAAGCTTGACTAATCTTCTTCATCCATTTCATCTCCGCAAAGAGTGTTTGAGAGACACTCGCTGAGAGATTACTACAGAATAGAAAGCTTTTTTTTCAAGTAAAATTACAGTAAATTGAACTGTTCGGAGAGCGAGAAGTTGTACCAGCCCAATACATTTATTAGTATAGACTAGCATGGCCTAATGCTGTACTCAAATGATTTACAAAGATATACTTGAACTAGTACTTCCAGGCTATATTTTGATGAAAAATGGGAGCTCACCGGCGAACACCAACACTATCAGCGTAGTTCAATATGTCGTTCCAGAACTCCGTCTCATTGTCGATATTGAGCTCGATGGATAGTACGATGCCAATTATTGAAAGCAGTGAAAATATCAGTAACCGCATAAGGCTCTGAATTAGTCAGTGATCAAAAGTCAATTAATCAATGTAAAGTTATTCTTTGTGGATTTTATGACAATCACACAGGATGGGACAGAAATGACTTGAACTAGTTGCTCATCATTGTAAAAAGATGTGATATATTACATAGTAGAACTCGAACATGATATGAGCCCGTACAGTGCGCTTTGCAAGCTTGACGATGTGCGGTAACTAAGAGTTAGGCGCTGATAAAATAGTCGTTAAACAGCAAATCGTTTCGGAAAGTGTCAATGCTCACCTCAGCTTTCCACACATAGTACCAAACTAGTTCGGCGACTCTTTACATACGGATGACCAAACGTTCAGCGCGTATAGCGGATAATGATATATCATTGCAATATTTTGAAGCCTACGTTCATACTTCCAGCTTGCCATTCCTTTCTTACATCAAAGTAGGCTCTCCGTTTCGCAAATACGAGCCGAGGGCATTGCGGTATGAACGAAGAGGATTTGAGTAAGTGAGGGCCAAATTTTCTGCAAGTTAAGGTTGTAAAGAAAATCGAACTCTGTTGTTCATATGTTACAGCAGGATAGCTACAAGGAATAGTCAAAATCGCCGTTAGACTGTAAAATCATTGAAACGCACTGAACTTCGATAAGCTTTTCAAAGTAGTTAATCTGATTAGTGTAACGTTTGACAAGACACAATATGATGTGTACTTAGAAACTGCGCCGGCTGCAGAGCTTAAAGTACAGGCGCGTATGCAATGACCTCATTTTCTGCTTTAGGATCATCAGGTTAGAAACCAGATTGAAGCCTAGTAAATATTGGACTTTCAGGCCTTGTGGTAATCGAGCAGGGGATTTGGTTTGGGATACCGGAGACTGGGAAGCAGAAAACTTTCTCTTGCTTTTAATTCCTTCATGTATCGCACCGCAAGGTGGCTTGAGCTCCTTCCTAGAGAAATAGCCTTTTCCAAAACATCCGCAGAATTTCGCAAGAAATTAGTCACTATCAATGTAATGTCAGTTCTGGGAATTTCTGATGTTTGAGAAATTCATAAAGCCTTTGCAGAGTGACACATCACGGCTCAACGCCTTCTAATTCTTCTTCTAATCTTTGGATAAGTGACATAAGATTCTAAAATGTTTTTTTTGCTACTTGAGTACAACCAGCCTTTTTTGCCATTAAGTTGAGAAGGAATTTTTGCTCTTCCATCATATCACATGCAACACTCGAGTCTTTTCGCACGAGTAGCGTTTGAGGATTTCGGAAGTTGGCGAGCATCAGTCTTGAGGTCCCCCCTTTCCTTCACGCCCAGGGTTCCCGACGGTTGAGTCCGCCTCGGGTCAAGTTAGATATTCAAGCCCTGGTGTAAGTTTCAGCCGTACTCGCGTCTAGGTTTGGGACTAGGATCTCAGCAAGGAAACCTCGCCTTCTAGAGAAGGAGAACGACCTGATACCGCGGCGGAAGACGAACTTAGGAAAAAGAGCAAACTTAAGACCAATCATTTTTTTTGTGTCGATGTTTTAATGTTTCAAGAGTTGTTTTGTGAATTTTTTTGTGAATTTTTGGCACACTTTTCGTGTAAAATAAATAAATAAAAAGACGAATCTTTTCATATACAGCATGTCCTCGATGTTCCGTTTCCAATTTTCATTCCTTCTGCGGAGGTCCTTTCGCAAAGATGTAACGCAGCGCCTATACAGCTTAAAGGAAGCGTACACCAAAATCAAAGTCACTTAATTTTCTATACTGTGTATATTTAGGGCCCAGCAGAAGACGAACTTGGTCCGGTCTCCCAATGTTGCTTTAAAGCGGAGAAAACCCGCCTGATTCTATTTTCGGTCCGCCCCTTTCTTTTCGGTCCTCCTCCTTCGGACGAGTCCACAGAAAATGCCTTTGCTCCCGGAATGAAGACCCAGCATGGAAGCTGTGGTCTCGCTGGTTGTGCTCCGGAGGGCTCTCTCTGTAGCTGGCCAGTTTTTAGAACGAAAATTTTTGGTTTCCCCCACAATTTCCACGAAAAACGGTAAAAAAAATCGATTTTGACAGAAATTTGGCCACAGAAAATGCATTTGCTCCCGGAATGAAGACCCAGCATGGAAGCTGTGGTCTCGCTGGTTAAGCTCCGGAGGGCTCTCTCTGTGGCCGGCCAGTTTTTAGAACGAAAAAGTTTTGTTTTCCCCCACAATTTCCACGAAAAACGGTAAAAACCTCGATTTCGACAGAAATCTGTCCACAGAAAATGCCTTTGCTCCCGCTCAGATAACCGCCGGGGGCAGGCGGCCATGCGAATTTTGAGCAAGCGCGCACCGGAAAAATAGTTCGTTGATTTTTTGCGGCCCGCTTGCAGAAATTTGGAAGAAAGTTGGCGAAATCAAAGACGAATGCTTGAAGAACAATCGCGGTTTCTTTATGGATTAGCTGCGGCGCAGTGGCCGCATTCTCGCGGACTTTCCGCGAGAATATGCAAAAATATTGAGGGCCGCACGGTCCTTTGTGGAGGACCGCGCAACCCCCAGGTACTTTCCGCTGAGAGAAAGTACCTCAAACTTGAGTAATTAAACCAACGGTGACACCTCTGCCACACAGAGTCTTACCTGCGCTCGACGTACGCCCGAAAATGCCTTAAAAGAGTCCGAGCGCTTGCTGAAAGTTTGGCCAGCGCTCGCTGAATGAAATTGTTTGCGGAGCGCTTGCAGGAAATTTTGTATTGCTGCCCGCTGGCAGAAGACGAAAGTACCGCCCGCTGAAGGTTTGGCCACGCCCCAAAATTCTGCTGACCGCCTGCAGAAAAGCGCGAGTTTGCGGACCGCCTGCCCCCGGCGATTATCTGAGCGGAATGAAGACCCAACATGGAAGCTGTGGTCTCGCTGGTTGTGCTCCGGAGGGCTCTCTCTGTGGCTGGCCAGTTTTTAGAACGAAAAATTTTGGTTTCCCCCACAATCTTCATACAAATCACTGAAAAGCTTGATTTCCACGAAATTTATGCCACATTGCCCACGGCCTTCAACCACCTCAACTTTTGCTTTCAAACCCTGGGACCCGCTGTCAGCTTTTCCCCTATTGTTCGATTTTCAACGGCCAATCATCTTTGGAGTCCTTTATTTTGCCCTTGCTCCCGAAGTGAAGACCCAGCATGCGTTTGCATTGGTCAGTCTTCTAGGGAAGCGATTATGTTGATTTTAACCAAGCAACAGAAAAAGCAAGCTGAATCAAATAACTAAATTCTGGTGGTGGCATTTGGGAGAAAAGATCAGATATTTTTGTGTCTACCCGCGAAGCTTGATTTTTTATTTATTTAGCTTCCTAGAGAGGCGATTTGAACACCGTTTATAGTTAGATGCAGTCCCAATTAAGCAAATACTAATGTATCTGCCCCGACCCACTTACAGCGGCCCGTAGGGCCGCTAGTATAATAATGACAGGGCCGGGCGGAGCCGGGTAAGTCAACTAGTCTTATATATAAAGCTGAATGTTTGTTTGTCTGTCTGTACGTACTCAGATAACCGCCGGGGGCAGGCGGCCATGCGAATTTTGAGCAAGCGCGCACCGGAAAAATAGTTCGTTGATTTTTTGCGGCCCGCTTGCAGAAATTTGGAAGAAAGTTGGCGAAATCAAAGACGAATGCTTGAAGAACAATCGCGGTTTCTTTATGGATTAGCTGCGGCGCAGTGGCCGCATTCTCGCGGACTTTCCGCGAAAATATGCAAAAATATTGAGGGCCGCACGGTCCTTTGTGGAGGACCGCGCAACCCCCAGGTACTTTCCGCTGAGAGAAAGTACCTCAAACTTGAGTAATTAAACCAACGGTGACACCTCTGCCACACAGAGTCTTACCTGCGCTCGACGTACGCCCGAAAATGCCTTAAAAGAGTCCGAGCGCTTGCTGAAAGTTTGGCCAGCGCTCGCTGAAAGAAATTGTTTGCGGAGCGCTTGCAGGAAATTTTGTATTGCTGCCCGCTGGCAGAAGACGAAAGTACCGCCCGCTGAAGGTTTGGCCACGCCCCAAAATTCTGCTGACCGCCTGCAGAAAAGCGCGAGTTTGCGGACCGCCTGCCCCCGGCGATTATCTGAGTGTGTGGTGTGTGTGTGTGTGTGGTGTGTGTGTGTGGTGTGTGTGTGTGGTGTGTGTGTGTGTGTGTGTGGTGTGTGTGTGTGGTGTGTGTGTGGTGTGTGTGTGTGTGCGGTGTGTGTGTGGCGTGTGTGTGTGTGCGGTGTGTGTGTGTGGTGTGTGTGTGGGTGTGGTGTGTGTGTGTGTGTGGTGTGTGTGTGTGGTGTGTGTGTGTGGTGTGTGTGTGTGGTGTGTGTGTGTGTGGTGTGTGTGTGTGGTGTGTGTGGTGTGTGTGTGTGTGGTGTGTGTGTGTGGTGTGTGTGTGGTGTGTGTGTGTGGTGTGTGTGTGTGGTGTGTGTGTGTGGTGTGTGTGTGTGTGGTGTGTGTGTGTGTGTGGTGTGTGTGTGGTGTGTGTGTGTGTGGTGTGTGTGTGGTGTGTGTGTGTGTGGTGTGTGTGTGTGTGGTGTGTGTGTGTGGTGTGTGTGTGTGGTGTGTGTGTGTGGTGTGTGTGTGTGTGTGGTGTGTGTGTTGTGTGGTGTGTGTGTGTGTGTGGTGTGTGTGTGTGTGGTGTGTGTGTGTGGTGTGTGTGTGTGTGTGTGTGTGTGGTGTGTGTGTGGTGTGTGTGTGTGTGGTGTGTGTGTGTGTGTGTGGTGTGTGTGTGTGTGTGGTGTGTGTGTGTGTGTGTGTGTGTGTGTGTGTGTGTGTGTGTGTGTGTGTGTGTGTGTGTGTGTGTGTGTGTGTGTTAAATAGAAAGCTTGACGCGTCGTAGACTTGTTTGAAGTAGGACCAGTCACTATTTTTCGCTTCGCTCATGTTGAAATATTTTCATTTCATAGCAGGTCAGCCATCTGGAACAATTATCGTCGATGTTCTTGCTGATATGCAGTTTACCAAAATTTGCTCAAGATACCATGACGCAGAAATTCATTATCAGCCATTACATCGCAGTAGCAATCTTCATCAATAAGAAAGATGGCGGTTGATTTGCAAATCAGACAGTCTTCCAAGTAACGATATACTATGAGACCCGTTTATTATGAACAAGAAATGCCATAGCAACCACTGTAACCTCAAAACGGCTAAAAGTGTAGCTTTTCATATCCAGATCATAAATAAATTACACAAGTCGGATCATTGAGAGGCAAGGTGTTGATATTGTTCCGCGAATGTGCCTATAAAGTAGACTATTAGAATACGGAGAACAAAATCAAGCAACTTGCCGATGTAACTTCGTCTTCTGCTCCGTGGATAGCGGGAGCTGTTGTTAAGGGGGGCTCTGGACTCTCCTAGAAAGCTGAGAAGTTTTGCATGCTCGTGCCTTGATCTTGAAGATAACCCTGGCTGATGGATATTGCTAGAGATCGTTGCAAGCTGACTTTCAATTTATTTCGAATGCGCTCAGATATACCGGATTCAGAAACGTCAGTTTGCTCTTAATCGTAATAACGATGTCATAGAGATGAAAATCAGCAGCAATAATAAGTCGCCGCTCTTCACATATGATCCCCCGAGTAACGTAAAGTTCCTTAAGCACTCCATGCATACAGTCTATTGAGTAAGCAATAAGGTCATGATTTGAAGGACGTAGGAATAGTTATATCTAACTCATTCTCAAGTGGTTCTTTGTATATGAAAACAAACACTTTTAGATCAATCACCTCTATCGGCGGCTGGCGTGTTTCCTCCTGGAAGGGTCTGTGAACGAAGCTGATCAGCCGTTGTGCTGAAAAGCTAATTTGTACTTGAGACAACCCAGAAATCCTGTTTTTGGGACCAAACTTAAGTGAATGCCAGATCTCGCATAACAGCAATCAAAAAGGGATTTAAACTGCACTTTTTGTTAGCTTTTCGATGGCTAGGCCGACTTGTGAGAACAAGCACTTTGACTAGCGCCCATGACTGCGCTTTGTGGGGCAATTTTTAGCACCTCTAGGCCTTTCTTAGTATTCAAATAATCGATGAATATTTTAAAGTCTTACTTCTGACAAATTTCCCATGAATTTTTTTTCAGTGATGGAGATTCTGAATCCCAACCTTCTGCAGTGTATCATAGAAGCCCTTCTCCAGCAGACAATGTATAATTTCATAGCTCAACTTTGATACTACATAAGTCACGTCAACCTTGAAAATGCGAATTTGTGAGTAGTGTACTACAGCTATACTCTTCTCGGGAAACAGCAATTGGGGAGTTCGAAAGATTCTTGCGCACTACTTTCGCTTCCATTATCTCAAATTTTCTCTACAGTTTTATCTTAGTTATAGATATCCAACCAAAATTTCGAGTAACCTAGTACTTCAAACTGTTGTCAGCGCTAAAACCACCATCCTGGTTCAGCTTCTTGTTTCAATAGGTTGCTTATAACAAGTACGACTTACAGCTAAGTCAGTGAATTACTTCTGCTGCGGTGGCTTCGCTTTTGTATCAAACTTACAAACATCACTCACAGAGCCGTCGCACCGCAGGGGGTCGACTTGGTGGCAAAGCTTCGTCGTCGGAATCGCTGTCGTCAAACGAACCTCCAGCGCCCACTGTGGGACGTCGCTGGAGAAGCCCGATTACTATGAAACTTCCTGCTTCGTCTTGTGCAAAATATTCTTACCGAGCTACTCTGCGCAGAGGACTTCCTTTGACTGCACCAAATTTTTGATAGGCATACCAGAAGACCAGAAGTCAATGCAGTGAGGAAAAGCGATAGAGTGAGAAAGAAGATCAAACCATTGATGGATCGATCCGGTGTCGGTGTGGAACTGTCCATTATTTCGTGCGATTCCTGAAACAAGTCTCAGGTTATTCTTCACACGAAGTTCTGCTGGAATGTTTTCCATTCTATGAATTATTTTTTAATTTTTTCTCATATTTCGAGGCTACCTGCTCCTAATCTTTTTACTTCCCATACTTTTTATCGTCATCATCTCCTTATTCTCTGAAATCATCAATTACCTAGCTCTTCAATATTCTAGGCATGAAGTTCTGAGTCAGATTCATTTGCATCTAGCAAATCAAATCTATCGAGAATTAATGAAGGACATCTAAACTTTGTCTTACCTCCTCTATCGACCAACTTCACTTATCATGGTCTAAAAGTACACCAAAATTTACCGTTATTTCTCTTCCTTCGCAAATATCATAATTTTGAATTATCAAAAGAAAAATATCAACGAATAGCATACCCTATGCTTCTGTGCTAAAACTTGCTCATTGCTGCACATGCGAAGAATTTGCCTGAAATGAGTGTTTTCGATTCAGGCAAAGCAAAATTTGAAAATACAGCAACTTCTATTTAGATGGTTCAGGGCTACTTAATATCAGGATGTTTCTAGGTGCAATTCTAAGTGAGCATGAAACTTCATATGAATATATTCTATAATAATCATGCATATCTTTGCTGTATTTACTACTGATGGAATGCGTAAGCTTGCTGTGAATTTTTTGACTGCTAATGATGTCTAGGAGCTTCTCTAAATGAAATCGCGAAAGCACAAGCCTCCTATTTCACCTAATTCGTTGTTTAGGTTGTAGACTCATAAAAGAAGGCAGAATTTTTCAAACTTTTATAACAATGAAGAAGAAGAATTCATCTTAAACTTACTGCAAAACTGAGTCCTCAAAAAATGGGCAATATGCTTGTGTAGATTATTTTTGAGGTGATATGAGTGAAGTTTGTTCACTGTACGCTTTCGAATGGCTTGGTCTGCGTTGGAACGCTTATACTTATTTCATCAGCATATTCACAGATAAGATGAGTAATTAATTTCTTTGTCCACTTCGCGAAAAAGCCGAGCTCTCATATCAAGAACCACCTCAATATATGCATGTATTTGAATTTCAACAGGCTAAGTAAAAGACTCTCTAGGATGGCTACTGTAACAGAGAATGTCCCTTGAAAATACAACTTGGAGTTGCTTGAAGATGGATTATGCAAAATCTCTCATTCTTTAGATGTTATGCATGATCAGAAAAAGAGCACAATCTCGTACGGATGAACTGTAAGAAGCCATGCGCAGTTAGATTGGAAAGCGGACTCGAATGTCAGCGAGCTAGTGGGTGAATCTTCAAATCAATGTTGTGCGCAACTTAGCTATGAATAGCGAACATTAAGAACGAAACGGAGTCCGGCCAGCTACCAGAATGCGGCCGAGCTAGCCTGAATGAGTTGCGACGAATTAGCCCCAATACTGATTTTTGAAATATAGCAAAATAGAACTGATGCTTCCTACCAGCGCCTATTTATTTTTGAGCATACGCCAAAAAAGGGGAATGGGTGGACGAACGAAAATGGGGGTAGTGTTCTTCATTTTATATTTTTATATATTATCATCCTTTGGCTTTCTTTGATTCACGGGAGAGAAAACCGATTTTATAGAGGACTCACACTGACTTGATGTCAAAAATAGTAAGAACTATTAGTACGAGTTTGTGCTAGCAGTCAGACAAAGCAGAAGCTATTTTTTTGCTATTATCAGCTTCCTCCAAGCGAGCTCAAGAGATCATACGGATCTCATTCAGTTGAATCGATCATCGTTTTAGGATGTCTTAGGCTCGTAGTTCTTTCCCAGTAGCACAATGCTATTTATTGAGAAAATACACAAATCGTGTAAATACCGGATAATTAGGTGTCTCAGCACTTTCTTATTATTCACTGCTTTTCATTCTTTCAATATTCGCAAAACTCGATCGTCATTTTGTTAATTCCATTGATGCGACCCTCGCACACTCTGTGCCAATTTCTTTGAGTCTTTTAAATGGCGAAATTTGGCATTGAAAGCAGAAACATTATGCAGAATGAAGGGAACATCATTAAATTTGTTGCATGTTTGCTATTGAGGCTTTGAGCATTTGTACATCATAATCAGAATCACGTTTTCACTGATTTTTCGCAAAAATTATCCTTAAAGGATAGCGTTTTTTGTGGATACCATTCCATAATACGTGTAAGCGAAAAATGGGGATACCATTCCATAATACG
Organism: Cylicocyclus nassatus; assembly: GCA_958299035.1. Classification (NCBI taxonomy): domain Eukaryota; kingdom Metazoa; phylum Nematoda; class Chromadorea; order Rhabditida; family Strongylidae; genus Cylicocyclus; species Cylicocyclus nassatus. Next base: position 32,361,641 of record CATQJL010000326.1, read on the forward strand.
TGTGAGCGAAAAATGGGGAAAAGTAAGCAAGTGAGTATATCCGCTAAGATCGAATTTTTGGTGGTCTTAATCCCTCATTCCTTCTTTTACCTGCAATTCCAGAGAGTCTAAATAAAACCGATTAGTGTTCTCAGACGATTTATTTACGATATTCAAATATCCGAAAAAGGAAATATTGTGAAATGCAGTAATATTAGGGTGTCTCATAATTTTTTACCGTTTTTACTACAACCGCCGTTTTTTCTGTATCTTTCGTTTATCTGATGTGGCTTGAGTAATCATTCAACAGGGCAAAGCAAGCTCTAAAAGATGGCTATCAAAAATTTGCACAAGCCACATCCCACGTGAAGTTCTAAGCTGAAATCTGATAGCAGTCAAAAACGAACTTTACTGTCGAAATTCGTATCTCCGCTCCAAAGTAGCTAGAAAAATCCCCATTTATTCTATCATATACCTGACACATCGCACACTTAATTATACACTTTCCGAATTTTTTTATGGCTAGAAATAAAGAAATAAATGAATGAGGTAAAGTGGCAAACTCCGCCCTTAGACGTCCTGAGCTCCTCAGACGCATGTGATCATGTGGCTCATACATACAGAAGTACGATCATGTATTTGTATCCTTTGTAGGTGCCTTAATTCTCGAGAAATGCTGATGTTTAGGGTAAAAACGGTAAAAAATTATGAGACACCCTAGTACTCAAATAAATGTAAAATGAGCTTGTGTGCATACAATACCGCTCACATTTTTTGAAAAAAAGACGCGAATGTATGGACATGTATGGACATGTCCGTACATGTCCGTACATGTCCATACATGTATGGACATGTCCATACATGTCCATACATGTCCATACATTCGCGTCTTTTTTTCAAAAAATGTGAGCGGTATTGTAATTGCTCTTTTGAACAAATGAAAAGCCTTTGATACGTGTATTCATTTATTCTAGCAAATGGGAAAACATCTTTCGTATTATAACCGATCGGAACTGAACTATCAGATCAGTCGAAGGCTTTTGCGCTTTTCTCTTAGTCAGAAAATCTCGCACAACAAAAATTGCAAACAGAAACCCATCTTGTTGACCAATGCTGGAGCCACTAGAGATGCGTATTATACAATGACAATTATTCTGATTTCTAGCCTCATAAGATATTATTACGGTGATGCTCGGAAAGTCTCACAGCGGGAGACCGACATCATGTATTTTCACAAAAAATTGCAATTTGGGTTTTTTTTGGGATTCTTAGTAATGAGTACATCCCAATGAGATCATGACTAATGAACAACAGATTTTCAGTGTTGAACCATCTGCGTTGATTGATGAACCGAAAATCAAAAACCATGCATAGCTAGACAAATTACCCGAAACTGCAAATGAAACGTGGTGAAGCTTGTTAATTGTGGAGTTTCATGTCGTGCAGGACTTTGAATCTTCATCTACTCTTGCAGCTATGTCTTCTTTTTGTTTTATGAACTTTTACAAATAAAACTGGATCCCTCATTTTGGAGTTTGCTCTATCTTGTTCTGTCTCCTTGAAAAAAAAAGTAAAATTTTTCAAGAAAAACACCGCTTTTTCATCTTATTGTATGATTGCAACAAAAATGGCAAATTAAAGTATTTCATAGTATCCTGCTTGTCTCTTCTAGGATAATAGTTTATCATATCCTCTATACCACAAGATTGTTATTGGAAATTCTTTCATGACATCTTTATCAAAGGTTACTAATACTCAAACAGTATTCTGAAAGTTAGTGGATGGACATGAAAACATTAGTATAATGGTCCGCTCGCCTTGGCCCGCTCCAACTGTTAGCATTCCAGTTGTTTGCAACGCAGCAACGATATATCCCGCCGAGGGGTTCAATGCGATATGCTCCGAATTTCGGTGGACACCTGATTGCTATTCTTATTCTTAATCCTACTTACCCAATACTATTCAGAATCTGAATTCTACATTCTTTCGTTTGTAGATAACTGTTCTTTTCTACCCGCATTTCACTTACAAGTGAAGAATGAAGTGGGTCGAAGTGAAGTGCAGAAATGTAACTGTCTTATGGAGCATTTCATTATCTGCAAAGCGCTTCTTGGATGAGAGTTTTTTTTTAGCATAAATCTGAACGCGCGGCTACAATAAAATGAATCAGAGCTGTGGTCTGTGGGCGCAAATGGGACCACAATTACTGCCAGGGTGCTTTATTTAACACTTTCAGTCTGTTGAACTTGTCCTAGTCATTATCATTTCGAAGCGCCGGAAAGACCTCAACACTTTACCTTAGCCAAACTTTCTAATTTTTTGCCTCAAGAAATCATTAATACCTTCCCAGAAGAGCTTTGCCGATACCAAAAGCAGATTTGACATCAGCGTACCATGCTCTATAAGGCAGTATGCATGTTATATGGAAACTCCATTTCGAACCAGTATCCTTCCCTTGCTAGTGCCTTGGCTAAACCCCATATGCTTTTGCTTAGCTTTTTTACACAAGGGAAGAATAAATATGAAAATTGCTTGTGTGAAGATTGGATTCCGGCTTTCACCCGCGGTATGCCAGCTGTCGCAAACCTTCGAAAATCACTACGTGCTACGGGATTCCCCAAATTTCCGGCTCGCCTTACACATATGCTAGCACCACACTTATGTCAGTTGGACCACGCTCGCCATGGGCTCCTTCACACTTCATGAAGAACTGCCTTACCGCTTCTGCTTTTTTTTAACACGTTTCGGACCGGTGCTGCACATTATAGTTGTAACGAACAAAAATTTTCCCGAATGAACGAATATCGAATAATCAATTTTTGCAATTTTTTCGAACGAATGAATATCGAATAATTGATTTTCGAAAATTTTTCGAACGAATGAATATCGAATATTTGATTTTCGAAAATTTTTCGAATGAACGAATATTATTCGACTTTCGATTTTCATTTTATTCGAATTTGAATATTCGAATATTGGCACATTCCAAAATTCGAATGAACGAATACTTGAATAACCGAACTTGATCGAATATTCGACTAATTTCGAATAAATGTTCGAATATTATTCGAATATTTGAATGCAGTATTCGAATATTCGAATATTCGAATAACTATCTTTCAAAACTACTCGAATGAATGAATATTTGAATAACCTTTATTTAAAACTCGTCGAATGAACGAATATTCGAATAAGTCATTTTTCGAAATCGTCGAATGAACGAATTTCTTCGAATATAGGCCTTTCTCATTTATTCGACTATTCGAATAATCGAATAAATGGACTTTCTCAAATATTCGACTATTCGAATATTCGAATAGTCGAATATTTCGAATAAATTATTCGAACACGAATATTCGGTGCTAACTATACTGCACATGGTGCAGCACGCTGCTTTGAAGGATCTTTTTGAAGTTTACAGGAAGTTTTCTTTTAGTCCAAGATTATCAGGTCAAAGGCCTAAGCTTCTACTTTTCAAATGACTCTGTGGAGCTGTGCCACCGATATCTGTTTAGAAGATATGGGGACAAATCGAACATCAGTTGCAACGAAGCGCGGCAACGCGAACGACGCGTGCGACGTCGCAACTTTTCTTTGCTTCGATATCAAAGAGAATAACCGTAGTTTCAATACTGATGTGTACCGTTTACAGCATAGACACTTTTGGATACCATTAGAAACCGAGTTCTTGTCCCTATCTTTCAGGAAAGCACAGAAGTCCTTCTCAAGCAACAAAATTTAAACATTTCGAATTCACTCAGAACTTTGTGTATGGGACTTATCTGAGGTGCTGATTACAGATGTAGCACATAGCCTTCGAAATAAACTTTCTATGTTGGCTAATGACTGAGAGTACACTCTTTTTCGCCGCGCGCGATTTCGCGGTCCGAAACGTGTTAAACGACAACACTTCATGTCGCGCTTGCCAGCAGCAAAATCTAATTGCTAGCTTTCCTGCTCCAAAACAGCTCATGAGGTTGCTGCTTGGCGAAGCGACTTCCCTCTTTCTCTCCTCGTCGCGTCCCTCCTGTCTTGCGCTATTTCCCTCTCTCCCAGGGCCTCCCGACTACGGAGAGCCGTCTGATCGACCCGAGCTTGTGCCGTTCTATGAATTACTCTCTTCAGTGAATTTCTTTGGTGAAATACTCGGAAAAGTCCCTCGTCAGAAATGAAGACTGCATATGCACTTCTTTCCAGCTATGCTCCTTCCTAGATCCTTTGAGTGCCCTGCTTGTTTTTTTGTTTCACTCGTGCATTACCCAGCTATGCCAAGTTTCTCTATTCCATTCAAAGCGTGCTCATATTGCTCTGTATTGTTGCGCAATGACTTCCACTCAAATGCATGTGCAATTAGCTTGAGTAAATGCACATTCTCTTTTACTGAAACCCTTGAGTTGCACAGAAGATGCAAATGTGAGATAACTTGGCCAGCTATTTGTTTCTACTGTTTGCCCTAGAATGCTTGCTCATTAAAACATTTTGCTGCATAAATGTGTTACTAGTTGTCACCTAGCTTATAACAGCGATTGAGCAAGAATGTATAATGAAAATGGACATCGTTCGTCTGTGATTTTGTTGACAGACCTCCGCAAGAAATGAACAATCATGAAATTTCTTACCTTCCTCCCTCTGTAGTGTAACTATGATGCACTGCTGTTTCCCTTTCCTTGTCTCTTGAGCTTCTGCTAATTTGTTTTGTGCTTATGGTTTTCGTTCTACAGTTTGGCTGACGGATTTGCTGGTGTAGAAGTACAAATTATTGAGGTTGCATGCAAACTTCGTTGTAATTCGTCTGGCTCATTTTTATTACTTCTATTTTTCTTAACACTCATGGGTTGAGAAGCCAAGGCCTTGAACTTTTTCTTCAACTTTCTCTACGTCGGACAAAATGCAGTCACTAGAGAGGAGGCCAGCATGAGACTAGCATATAAGCAGCCTGCAACATTCGCGCGAGCCCCTTCTAGTCTTTCATCGCTTCGTGACAACAGTGATCTTTGTCGTAGGAAAGCCCCGGCTGTTATATTTTGCTTGCGTTTGTCGCTAAGGGTGGCTGCAAGATGCGAATATTGGCTAGTCGCCTTGCGAAGTGTTCGTTGAAGCAGTTTCACAGTATCAAAGCCTGTGTTTTCGCTACATCCATGTTGTCTTGCGTAAGAATGCGGTCCATTGGAAACCTGGTATCTCATTTTTCTCTAAACTTCAACCGTCAATTACATCTTTTTCCGCGCCTCTAGCTCTTCCTGCAAGGTATGGAACAAACATGGAAAATTTGGCGAATGTGCGTCTTATGCGCTGGTCTCCTCCACCGAGTTGATTTGCTGGAGGGCCCTATTGGCACTATGCCTGACTTTGTGGATTTTCGCATGACTCCATTCGCTGTCCTCTTTTCTTCGATGTTTCACGCAACTTCTTTTCGTTGTGTCAGTGCTGTCAATTAGGTTACCATCTCGTCTCCAAGGCTCATTGCCCATGCATGTAATTAACAGTATTTTCTGGGAGATGCTCTTGGAAATGATTCTTTCATCCGGAAGATAAATGCACTGGTCAACTCTGAGTTTCTCGAAGCATTGTTGCCGATGTTTCTTGATGCTTGAGTCGCTTGCAGAGATCAGCTCTTGTTTTGGTGCTCACAACATGTTTTCTATGTTTGCTCACTGCTCATTCGCTCTATTTTTAGATCTCACATATGCTACATATCATTCGCAGCACATTTCAACTCTTTCTAACAACTAACAATATCTTTCAAAACCATGATTTTTTGAAGCATGCTGAAATAATACACATCTCTCCAGCTCATTCGCATGCATTCTTGCGAAGATTTTTAAGTGTGCGTTGACATCCACAGCATAGAACTGAATTCGCCATTTTCTCTGATGTCATTCCGGCGCTAGTGAAAAAGCTGCTTTTGTTTTCCCAGAATGCTGGTCGAGCTCAAATCTCGAGAGCTACTCGAGAGGGCAGTTGCCGAGACGACGGGTGACGTCAACACTATCTACTTTCCATTCTCGGTGCGCGGATATCTGGAAGACAGGTAAGAGATGCGCTAAATTGAAAGTTTTCTCTGATTATGAAAGTTTTCCAGTTTTCCTGAATCTCCTTTACGAGTGTTTGTGTATCCAGCACGTGGTCCGAGGAAGTATTGGTTCATGATCAAAGATAACGAGCACATCAAGTAAAGTATTTCAAATATTATGACTCTCCGAAATCCACTGTTTCCTTTAGGCCATACTGCATGCTGGCCCAAGCAGCTGGAACGCATTTGGAGAGAAGAGAATACTATGACTGTCTACGAGAGTTTAGGTAGTACTTTGATTGCTCCGTGAATGTTTCCCTAGTAGCAAAGCTGTTTTAGAGTAAGAGCCTTTGGTGCACTTGATAGCAACCGAACCCATTTGATCATTGGCAGAGAAGAACTTGTGAAAGCTGTGAGTGCTTAGAGTTGAAGTCAACAAAATCTGTGACTTGAAATTCTTTTAGTACACCTGCCTCATGAAGAACGTTGTTTGCGATCTGGAAGAGAGCAACCTGAACCTGGAACTTTTTTATATGGATGAAAAACAGTGTCGGCAGGCCCGTAACGGAAAAGAGCCATGTCTTACACTGCCTGAAGGCTACTACTTCGACGAGGTGCTTGAAATTCAACAAAGAATTATAAATGATAAGCATGCAAATTAAAGAGAGTTCATGCATTTTGAATAGAGAAAATCTGTAAAAATTAAACAGCAACGTGGCACGTTTGCATAAATTTACTTGCAGGTAGACCCATTTTCCGAGGGTGAGCTGATTAACAACACGTGGCAACATGCCAAGGAGGGTGATCTCGAACAGACCATGTAAGGAATACCATGACTTCAATTCAATTCGTGTGACAGGCTAGAAAAGGAACCTGGCTTGTTGCACTTGGCAACGTGTGCAACCATGCTCTGAAACACTCTGTTTTTTAGCGCGAAGTTGGCTCGTCTGCCATCTGCTTGCGTTCGTTACAATGGAACTCCTGTGGCTTTTGAAATGGTGGATCCAGCTGGATTTTTCAATAATCAGTACGTCTTCCCTGAACATCGTCGGAAAGGTCTTGGAGGAGCTGTTGAGACGAAGCTCATCCAGCAGTGTGTGGGGTGAGTTAGGTTACGTTAGGTTACTGTAGCTTCTTGGACTTGACGCGGTGCTCTTCAGGGCCGGCATGAGACCGTTCAAAACCGTATCTCGTTCCAACCAGTCCGTTTTGGCTGCTACGTACTCCTCATCGCAGTGGACCCACTGGAAGGAGAACGATCGACCCGTAGTGGTGATTTTCCAGGATTGGACGGTGCCGAACCATTAGCAGCTCTATAGATTCTCGGCCAAACTAATGAGGAAATAATACTTGGTGGCCGTGGGGCCCGTTTGATGAGACGCGTAACCGTGCCTTGAAAGGCTGATTCATCCACATTCTTTTTCTTCTGAGCGCTTCTTACAAATATTTTTTTCGTGTTGACGTGACTGAGGCACTCCTGATCATCATCCAACCTTCTGAACGTGTTTGAACGAGTTTACCCAAACTCAATATGCTGGTCTGTTAAAACTGTAAAACTGTTTGATCTGATCGACAATTATTTATTATTATCAGTCCATTTCCTCGAATACTGGGTAATTACGTTCATAATCTTTTCTAAAAGATCGTTTTAGGAAAATCGAAAACAGAATCAAATCAGCTTTCAAGTTCAACGCTGCAAATATAATCAAACGGTCACAGTCACCAAGTACCTTTCTATACATGCAGTCAGTCCTGCACTTTCATTAGATTTCTGTATATTAACGTACGTGAAAGCATGGAAGTGTGCTGCATAATAATTGGCTCAATTCGAGTCGCCTAAGTATTGAGCAAGGAGAGAGTATTTCCTAATATTGATATGCTACAAGCATTTGTCTTGTTCTTGGTAATTTCTTTGTCAAGCTCTTTCCACCTGCTACCTGCAATTGTTACCTCTCAAAATCGTTCTGCAGTTAAATGTTAGAACTTCTAGAGCTTCCGTCTTGATCTCATATTGAGTAGAGGTGGTCGACTGTACGGTTGGTACAGTAGGATCAGGTTGATGTTTTTTGTTATGTTTGGCTAGTTAGTTGGATGTAGGAAATTATGGTTATTATGTACCACGTTTGCTGTGCAAATGAAGTGTTATGGAAGATGCCATTATTACTTACCTATGTCATCAGCAATTTCGAGAAGGTGAATAATCGTTGAGTTGAGTGTTGTTGTCTGGAAACGATAGCTGCGAGCTCCTCCATCTCCATGTCGATACTTCCGAATGTCAAGAAAAAATCAGCTGCTATGTGGGTCCAATTTTATGCAGTGAACACTAGACTGATCCAAAGGAATGAATATGGATTTCAAGTCTCCCGGGACTGTTACCCGTCACCACTTCCACTGCACGACAATCCAAGCAAGTCCATGACCTTTACTCTAGTAGAATAGAGTAGGTCGCTGCGCATAGATATGCAATGGCTCCTTCTCCTAGCTTCAACCTTTCAGACCTGGTGGTAGCGATTGCACCATCAGCTTAGTGACCTGCTGTACTGGTGCAAGAACATCATTTCATACTAATTGCTATAGAACCTTCAAATAGCCCTTGCCATCCAAATCTTAGCTGGCTTTGAAACCGCGTGTTCATTTGTTTTCCTGTCAGCAATAAACACACTTTTATATACAAGTCGATCTCAACCATCAATAACTTGCGCCGGCTTCAGCGCCGTTTTAGTATCTCGTTCATTAGCCAAAAGATAAAATTATCATTATGTTTGAGTGCTGAGTGTTGAGCAAGTGTAATTGCTAACTGTTAGCGGATACATTTGTACTGAGGAAGATTTCGGAATCTAAAATAAACGCAAAACAAAAAATCAAAAAATCAGAAAAGAATAGTTTATATGATTGAAATGACTCCTAGCCCCGCTGCAATGTTAGTTATCTGGTAGTAAGCAAAAAATAGTGGAAGTGAGGATTGTCTGCTCACTCGGAAAGACTCAGATCCGAAAGGGTTAAATTGCTTGTGTGAATTACGTAGCTCAGGTTTTTTTGTCATGTCATCTCAAATAAGCAATGCTGCATATGCTGCATATCAAAGTGCAAGCTCTTCTTCATGGTTCTTGCTTAGTATTGAGAGGAGATTCATTGTATCACACTCACTTTAACTTCTACAATATTTTCGGTACTTTAGTGCTAGGATGTGGTAACACGGCAGCTGCAGTAAATTTTCAGATTTACTCAAATTTGTCAACCAATTAGTGTTTTTCTATAGAATACTTCATGAAAGTAATTTTTGTGAAATTGGAGGCGCGATCTTACTGGATAACAGTTTTTTTTTTGAAGTTTGTTCTACTCAAAATACTCACTGGTTTTTCGTCTTTTGTCTTGTTGCACAAGGACCATGCAGCTCATCTGAGTCTGTAAAAATCCAAGAAAAAAGCAACTTCGACATTTGTGTCAGTGGTGCTGACTGAGTAGAAACACGGCAACGGTGACTTCCGGTTTCCACATCCTTTTTCTCAACTCCGTGCACTCAGTGCACTGTTATTGCCCTGCTGCTGCGGTGTGCTTAGATGTATCTGAATTTTATTTGCACTAAATGCAGTGTCATGAAGTCCAGCCAAAATTATTGTCATCAAAATTCTTCTTTTCTATTGAGGATAGGTCAAAACATAGCGTGACTGGACGATATCTTAACGTACTGAAGATTCCGTTAGTTTGTAATCGGTTATGAACTTCGTAGAATGATTTATAGAGAAGATCCAAATATCTGTTCTATGCAGCATCTTTTTCCTTATATTATTCCACACTCAAATCTCTCGAATTTTATAGTTTACTTTCAAATAAATGCCCAAAATTTCCATCTACCATTTTTATTTTCTCATGTTCTCGTCAACTGTTTGAGCCTGCACGAAAAAAAAACACTTTCGGCGAATAAGGCGGTGACCTATACTCTAATGCTTTTGCCTTTTTGAAATGCATGTGGACTTCGATGACAAGAAGCTTCGGTTATATAATATAATTGGGAGGGAGACTTTTCATACGATCGGGGGCTTCGCACCTATCCTTCGCACCTATTACACCTACTTCGCACCTCTCGTCCCATGTAGTGAAACAGATTCTCCACTACGGTCGGAGGAAGGGGGGGGGGGGAGGGAGAACTTCTTAAATGTAGTCTCTATAATCATCTTGACCTTTGGCGGTATGCCAGGATGCTAATATCATCACCAACTATCGATTACGACGGACACAAAAATCTTTTTTCATCAAAAATGTACTAGATAAATACTTGTAAGGCATACAACTGAATACAATCACATTTTTGACTTACTTTTAAGAAAAATTCTAGATGCTTCTATTTCTTTTCCTCCAGGTCATTGAAAGAACTATGAGGTGTATTAGATTTATATCGAAATAAAATTTCACAATAAAATAATGTTCTGACTTAAAATAGCCATACTTTCATAGGAGAGGAGTGTCTTTTCAGAGAGAATTGCAGATGACTTGAATGGGAAAGAGAAAAGATCTTTCAGGAGTAGTTCATTTTTTCATTTTTGTATTACGATGTTGTTGTTTTTTTTAACAAAATGCTTAATCTGTGCATGCAGCCTTCAAATTTTTCTGATCTCGCGATACTGCAGCTGTTCTAGATGATCCATATTTTAGGTATGGAGCCAGCAGGCCCATATCTAGTATAGTACCAATATTGGATTGTTGCCAAAAGGTCATGATATATGGGAGCATCGTATGAAAAGTCCCTCCCCCCCCCCCCCCTTCCCACAGTATAAAAGACGCGGACGTGCGAGACTTCACACCTGGCCGTAGGTGTTCACAACTCGTGCCTCAGAATTGCTCATCGTATGAAAAGTCACTCCCCCAATATAATTCTAATGCAATCCTAAAAACCGGGCCTTAAGTATTTGATGCTCATACTCTTTACATTTATTCGTAAAACCAGAGCTATTTTGAACAAATAGTCACTACAACTTTCAAGAAATTGATTTGGGATTAAACTAAAATGTAGCAGAAGTTTTCCACATTCTGCCTATCCGCTGATGAAAATCAGGGGGATTCAAACACTTATGCAAATTCGAAGAACCATAGCGGAAACATGTTAAACTTTGAATCAAAGGAAATACGGCTACTAGAAGCAGGAAAGAAGCTCGATAGAGTAATATTCCAGTTGTTCGCAGATTAGTGTTATGAGCAGTGCTCGGCACGAGGTGGTTCTTGGAAAATGCAAAAAACGAAGTCCCCCCTGACTTTCGAGAATATGTACGAAGTCCCCTTTGACCCTAAACCCTAAACGTAAAAAAGTATGAAGAAACGAAACGTCGACCAAAAAAAGCTTCGCAACTTTTGTGTCTTTTCGGCCTCAAAAACGATACCCTCTTTGCTTTTGTCCCAAGAACAATATCCAGCTTGCTTACAAGCCGCCTGTGCCGAGCCCTGGTTGTGAAAGTTCAATGATAAAAAAGGAGAAAACTTTTGGGACTACCCAATATGCGGTTTCGAGCACTTTTCACATTTACACGCAGAATAGTCAAATTAATTCTCGTGCTTATGTTCTTTGTCTCCAGCTTGTTCAATCCCATTCTTTGAAATTTGACTATTTACTCACGGCATCGATTGCCATTTTGCCTCACATCATCAGAAGCTCAAACATTTCTAAATGCGAAGTAGTATTCGATTGCATAAAACTAATAAAGTACCTCTATTCTTCTCTTTCGGGAAATTCTTGAGATGCTACGAAAATATAGAGAAATCAAAATTTGCTGTGTTAGCAATCTGAAGGTGTAAAATAATTCGCCAGCCCGAATGTTTACTGTTCCTCTCGGTCAAAATGACCAAAGTCAGCTTTTTGAATAATCTATAAGCATGGTGTAAACATCTGTAAATAGCTAATTTGCTGAAAAGGGTGCAGATGCAGAAAAAAGCATGTTTGAACTTGCTAAGTGAGTCTCATGTCTAAGTCTCACAAAGCTAATGTTGTACTTTCAGAGTGTCAAATCCCCCTCCCCTCTTCCCCTCCCCCTGTCTTCTAAAATGATCACGATATTTGGTTCATACAGTTCGTACGCAATTTACTCGAAAATTTTATGCGTAAAGTACGTTTTGCACCAGATATGTCCTTGTGTTTAATTTTTGATTTTCTATTTCATTTATGGCGCCTTCTCCGAGCTCCACTTGTTGTCTCAGTCAGATTGTAAAGAAGCTAGTAACAGACGCTGAGTGCAGTGCTTTCAACAACGTTTGCAGAAAGTTTTTCTGAACTTCATAAAGTCACACACAGCATGATTCGGAAACTCAGCTTTTAAATTTTTTATCTGCAAAGCGCACTCATTACTGCACCAGTTCACTGAGCTGGGAAGTGGAGGTCATGCAGCACCGTAATCAATTTTAACAGAGCTTTGCGCAGCCAAGAGAAACAGCTTTAGAATTAGCAACTATCATTGGTCTCAATGCACTCATTCAAATAGCTAGCTGGGTCAATAGTACATTCACTCTCAGGTCTATGGCTTTGGAAAGCCCAATCTTGTGATTGTGGTTTGTAAGTTTGGCAAATATAGAGAGCGTCCCAAAAAATGTGCCTACTGTTCGATTGTTAATAACTTTCTTGTCATGAAATCTTTCGGTAAACTTCTACTAGCGTTTTATACAGCTGGCTTCAACTTATTGTTAGATGTACAGTATGAAACGAATTACCGATGTTTCTTCATCACTGTAGGATTAAGGGAGGAATTCGCAGCATACGAAGCCACCGTGAGAGGCCGTTCACCAAAAAAAAATTGCAAGAAAATCCGAAGAATTGTATGACAAAATTTCGTGCATGCTGATTTCACTGTATAACTTTCTGCGCGTTCAAAGAGCTTCTTGAATGGCTTAACCAAATTTTTTGACATTTTTTGATATCAGAAATTGGTAATTTTGGTAGATTTGTCATCACTTATAACGAGAAAAATGTAACGGGTCCTTTTCTTGAAATAAGCGATTCTGATTAACCTAGTGTAGAGTTCAGCTTTTTTAGTTTTTAAGGTCAATTATAATTTTCAATGACTAAAAACATCCTCAAAGTTCCCACCCTAATCCTAAAGTTATAAAACAACCAAACAGTAGGTCCATTTTTTGGGACATCTTGTACATAGATTACCCAAAACTTCATCACTATCGTGGGATTGTGAAATATGTCAGAAAACTGTGACCTCATGAAGTCATAAAATGCGCCTCTAATTCAAATCTGTATCAGTTTGCATATGTGCTGGTATAGAGTTTGGATGAAGGAGAGCATTTGATCAAAGAAAGCTATTCGAGAGCACACTAGTAACAGCGGTACACATTGTTAAGTTTCCGCTGCTACAACCTCGGCATGGCATAGGGAACTGAAATTGAAGATTATGCGCTCCTTCTGGCATTCTTTCGCTTTAACAGCTTTTCGTTGTGTGAGTGGTAGCGGACAGAAAATGCGCATACGTTCGGCCTAGTTCGAGCAGCCGACCGGCATAACCCTCAATAGCGGGTATATGCACATGTTGCAAGATGTATCGGATAGAAGCAAAAAGCAGTTTGAAAGGCAATCCATGCGAGTTCCTGCTTTTCTCGATGTCCTCAGCTAGGCTATAGAATTTCTCCAGGTTTTTGTGTTTTATTGATATTTCGTGTGGAAATTCCAGTACTTGCGCTGTTCAGTTCACAACCGAGGTGCTTGGACAGCGAGTCTAAATCAAAAGCGAGTAAACATCTGGATGTCTTACAAGAGCGGTTTCGGCATATTACACGAAGTCTAGGACTAGTGCCCACATGTCAGTCCTGCATTGACGTATATGCTGATATAATACTAGACATGCAGTGTATAAGTAAACAAAGACGAACATATCAGCAATCGTCTCTTTCATGTCATTTGAGCCTATCCAACTTGCGTCTGATTTTTGACAGCTTTAATTCTTCAAATGTATCAATAATTGGCGAATTTTCAAACATCTTACTAATTGCAGTATAATAAGCCAAAAAACTTCAAACCGAGTAAGAAGCAAATCAAAATTGAGTCATTTTTGAAATTAGCAAGCACGGGTATCGTCAGTATAATAACTTGCAAGAAGATTTCATTATTCCCGGATGCCCGGCCAAGCCGTTATAGCTCAGTCATCATTTCTTGGTCGGATGTAACATTACAACTGTGCTAATGATGTGTATTGATTTTCGAACTACTTCTGTTTCTCTATCAACATTTTTCCTGAACTTTTTGTGATGGATTAAATAGCATTCTGTTTGAACTTCGATTAGTTCGATTCGCCTTTGCCCTACCGTTGTCCGTGCGTGCTCACGTTTCGTGCCGCCATGCTTTCTTAATTATTTATTTTTGCTAGAAGTGCTCAAAGCTCTTTGATGCTTGAAGGCACTTCAGCACGAGCGAAGATCCTCAATAGTCATTTCTTCTCAAAATTTGCTTTCTTTCTGATTCCACTGCTTTTCTTCTTCGGCATTCTGTAGCAGTAGTATGTTCGAAAGCTGTAATTGAAAAGAAGGACATCTGTGTGAGCATTTGGCCATTCTTCAGCTTCCCCATGCTCTTCAAACCCCTCAGATCACTGCTTTACTTTATACTTTGCCATCCTTTACGAAAGGAAGCCGCCAGTCACACTCAATGTCTTAATCCCCCGTGCTTATTGCCGTCTTGAGCCCCTGCCTTCTTTAAGCCCTATGACCTCGCCTTGCGTCATTTCCAACTTGATGTTGATGCTGAATCAAAAATTTTTAGGACGTAGAAGCGCATGTGATATTAGGTTATAGCCGTGAACATGCCTTTCTTATCAAGCCCCACCAACAGCTGTAGACTTCTCAAAAAAGTTATTCGCTTGAGTTGCCTAAACAGTAGATTGTTGGCAACATCTCATTCTCTCCTTATCGACATAAGTTATGGGAAAGAAGTTCATATTAGAAGTAAAAACCCCAGTATTGATTTCCTCCGAGCTCCACTGCAAATAATAGTGAAGAATGCATTAAGAATATTGAAATGTATATCTCAAAACTGTGTGGTAGCTAACGAGTAACTTCTGCGATCATTCTTGGGAGCATCTTCAGTTTCAATTTTTTTTTGAGAGAGAGAAGCTTGTCTAATATCAACACTTGGGTATGAATGTCAATTAGGAACTTTGCTATGCTACTAAATACTAGATTCATAGCCGACTATGTTGTACGGTTTACCGAACATTCGAGATGACAGTTCAGCACTGTTAAACGTTACTGATTGCATACAGAGCTACGTTGTCCAGTTATGGTGTACTACTCGCGCGAGATCTTTCCTGAATTCCGCAGGAAATCATTCCTTCATCGACTGCGGCTGCGAGCTGAGGTCCAAGAGAGTCTTAGAAGCCAGGGTGCTTCCATATGCATGCGGTAGCACTTTAGCCTTGAGCTTGTCATGCGCATCAGTCAAGATATTCCGCTGTGACTGACTGGAAAGTTCCTCTTCTAAGCAGCCACAGCGCCAGCGGCAAGGAGGTTGCGAGCACGAGCGCAACAAATAATTGATGTGAGGTTGTTGGAAACAATCGGACATTGTGACTCGTAACAATGGACGCGAGCGCGGTCTATTCACAAGTACCCAACTCGCTCGCGCTTGGAGTCGCTGTCCTACATCCAGACTCTCGCAAGTGCACCTTACAGCTTGTCTTTTAGTCAGCAGAAAACCGTGTCTTAAACTCTTACTGTCCGTTTTCCTTCTTCCCGCCATTGCCACTGTCTCTTTCTGCTTCAGCGATCTAGCAACGTACAGATCCCGCTAGGCCTGCTGAGGTGCTCTTTTTCCGACAAGCCTTGTCGGCTAAGTACGGCCGCTTGACAGCTGCTGCGCCAGTTGTCAACAGTCGCGGTGCCCTGGGCCGCAGATCATCGGCGTGCGTCTGTTCGCCAGAAGTGTCGCTACAGAATTCGCGCGACTGCTGCCCGACTCCAAGCTTTCGATCACTCACATCTGCGGCTGCTTTTTACGCGGATCGTTTCTCTGAAGTATAGCGCTAACGATTCGACTGCAATGAAACCTCCCTTGCGTTAGGTATTTTTATCGTCACGTTTGCTTCCATTTTTGAACAGTGCTATCAATTCTTGTTCATTATCAAAAGTAATCTTACATAGTTTTGAGTCGCGTAGCGCGAAAGTTATCGCATGACGATTAATCCAAAAGGAAGCTGATTTTTACATGCTCGATTTTGAATTCGACAATGCTATAAATCATAGTGTGACCTGTACATTGATGAAGGTTCTACGATAGTTTGTTTCTTCAGTTGCCAAGCTAATAACAT
This sequence comes from Cylicocyclus nassatus, assembly GCA_958299035.1. Taxonomy (NCBI): domain Eukaryota; kingdom Metazoa; phylum Nematoda; class Chromadorea; order Rhabditida; family Strongylidae; genus Cylicocyclus; species Cylicocyclus nassatus. The sequence goes on from CATQJL010000326.1 coordinate 32,377,919, forward strand.
TGAGAAACTTTCCTGTGCCAGCCTGCTAACGGCCATATGAAAGATCAGCATAACTACATAAGCTTATGAGCAAGCATTGCTGAAGAACTCTTTGCTAATCTTGAGCTGAGTCAACCAAGCAAGTATGGAGCTTGGGGGCATCTCGCACTCTTGAGCGGCTTTGCGCAAAAAATTTTTTGAAGCAAAGGTTGCATTACTTTCAGTGGCCTATTCACCATCCTCCTGCACAGTTTTTGTGTTTCACTTGCCTTTCGATTCACGCAGCAAAACGCCCGGGAAATCGCTAGTCTTTGAAATCTTGCCGATGTTTTCAATATTAGTAATAAACTCAAGGAATTTTGGGAATCAAGTGACTTCAACCCCATGGTGCCATTTCTGATAGACGCGATTGTGATAGTGCCTGCCGGCAACTCGGACGCCAATCCGGACATCTTTGTCTTGATGTTCACGCCTCCTTCCCGTTCATTGAATAACGCAAATTAGCTACGCTTTATTCCTTGTGCGCAATCAATCCATCCATTCAGAAACATCCTCCCGGACACATGAAATTTTGCAGCTGTTGTTTCCTTCTGGTCCCCCCCCCTCCCCACAAAACCTCTTAGAACAACAATGATTATTGTTGATAAGCAACATTTATGTTATTTTCATAGATCTAGCAGTTTTCTAGTATTTTTGAACCATAAGTCAAAAGCAGGTCCAAAAGTTTTGTAGGGATTATGAAGAGCAGATCGGTACAACTCGTACTTATAGCTTTTGCTCTCTGCAGTCCCCAGTCTGATTAACTCGTCTTAGCATACCTATCCATTTGCAAGGGTAGAGAAATTGGTAAAGCCTCTTGTCCATAGTCCCAAGTGTCCATGCGTCTTAGACTGATGACTAGCTTGATATGATAAGGGATCCTCCCAAAGTGCTATGGTCATGGTTTTTAGTTTTTGCTGTTTTATGTCTCCATTGAGCATTTTGACTTCAGAAGCTCGCCAAGTAACAGATTTCCTCGTAAGTGCTGCTACGTTGAAGTCTTGTGGTCTCTTCCGCTATTGCCAAAACTTTCATAAAGCTTACCAAGCAAGTCAACTAATGGAGTAGCGCAATACCGCTATCATTTATTGTCGTGATCTTACTCCGGGCCTCCCCCCTCCCTTTTTTTCAACAAGTAGACGCATTTCACACAATCTAGTCGTTGCATGACGCGGCAGGATAGGTTATGCCTTTTGGTATGATAAGACCAAGCTTTTTTTTTGTTGCTCGCTTTGTGCAAGATACATATGACCAACACTGTTTTATAAATTTGTTATCCTTGTCTTGACTCTGTTCTGCATCAAATTATCCACCGGAGAAACTCTCGAACTCCCATGCATGTTTCATATTTGCACATTCCATGGTTTTCATAGGCATCCAACTGTGCTAATCTCTCCAATCTAAGGCGCAAGAACTCAAATGCAAACAAGTTTTTGATGTTTGCCATCTGCATTTAGCTACCGTTGTAGGCGCTGTTTCGCTGACTGCTGTCAAAGCAACATACAGGTTGATAAAGCATGAACGTAGAAAATCCGGTGAAAACAAAGCAATTGTCTTGTTATTTGAGGATAGGATGCGGTCTCCCGTATCAGTTTATCATGAGAATGGTGGCTCGTCATTGACTAAGATAATGAATCTGGCAAATCGCTCTATACTAGAAGAAGCTGGAAGAAGTTCGCATTTGAATTGGGAAAAATCGTAGTCGTCCAACAAATCCTCGTGGCTCTGCGGGGCTACCATAATGTCGCGTAGTTGCAAAATCATCCAATATTTATTCAAATTGGTTTGAATTGAGCTGGGGCTCATCAGCGGCAAGGGACCAGTAATGATCCACTTCCACTGTCATCGATCACAACCACCTCACACAGCCACAGCACAGACACATTGCTAAGCTATGTGAATGTTTGCGTAGTGGGGAGAAAGCTAGTTTTGCCTGCACCTTGCGCTCGCCTCACTCATGTGCTGGGTAACGGCGGTCGAATCTTCGGAGATGGCTGCATCAGACAGACCGCTCTCTCGAAAACCTCCGTAAATTGAGAGACGAAGAGGAGACGTTAGCCGACAGTTCCATGCACTTGAGTTTTTCGCTTCATGTTTACAGTAACAGCTGCTGAAGTACCTACTCCACCTTGCGTCAAGAGAAGTGGACATCGTTGTGTACCAGTAAAACCAAAAATTCCGATTGCACCTATCACTATCGCACCCAATCAGATGATCGCTGTCGGATCGATGACGATGATGGGCTGGGATATCGCGAAATAGCGCTGAGTAAACAGCAGCAGCGCCGATCAGACATAACCAGCTGTGTAGCGAAGAGATGCTAGCTACTGGATCGAGAGCTGAGTTACGTCATAATATCGGGTTCTGGCCATCCGCGATGGGGTTAGCGTTATGTCGAAAACCCCACAACTTTTACCCGCTAAAGTCTCTTCCTGCGGTCTATTTTCTATATATATGCAGACGATGATTCATGTTCTTTCTAAGATCATACTGCTCTGGATAAGACGCTGTTTTTTGAGGTTCGCCGGAGGTAGCTGAGCTTCTTCGTCCATCCCCGTCCGGCATCAGCCGTAAACTAGGGCCTCTCTGACCTTATGTTCCAAGTCACCCTATACTACCGGTGTACGGCTCGTACACAAGATTTAGCGTTAAAAGATGTATATTTATGCTCCCATTGTATGTTGTCCAAAGAGTGTCCACTCACGGCGACACTTGTGTTCGAACAAAGGAAGCCCTTCCATTCGAGCGACAGCGTTCATCAAACCGCTTGAGCTGCATGTTTATCGTGTTAAATCATATCCCTTATCACTGATTTCAAAACAAATACTATGTGTAGAGAATTAGTCATTCATTCTAAGAGAAGCCTTTTTACGTCCACATCAGAATCTTTTGTAGGTTTTCAAAAATTTTCTGCAACTTACACCTCATACCTCCTTTTTGATCTTTGATTCGAATGTCGTGAAATTACGATCTTACTTTTCAAATCTGTTCGTGTTTTGGCTGCTTCTGAAAACGTGTCCAGTCATTACCACAACGTTACAACTGGCACTTATTTCCAGGCGTAACAAACGCTCAAATATCTTTGCTGCCCTACCTACGCACATGCTGTTGTAAAGCACTTGATATTCAATACAAGAACTACAAGAAACGCCAGCCGCGAGCTTTTCAGAAAATCGAGAAAACCCGACCGATCAGGTGCAGAGCTGTCGCGATGCACATGTGCGACAGCTGATTTGTACAAGTGGTCTTCGCTGGGCCCAATCTTGCTGGGAGCTTGCACACTTGATACTGAGGCGAATTTCTTTGAAGTGCTACATTTTGATGATATTTGCTCATTTCAAAAGAAATGACAGATCGCGATTGTTGCTTTCCGCTTGGAGAAGCTCGAGGCTTTCGTTGAGCACAGCGTGCGACAGTTGCCCGGGCGGCTGTCAGCTCGGTGTTGACTCTCAAACCTCCCACTCTCCCTCAATCGCCAAAGTGCTCTGAACGCTTCCAGCGCCCGAGGTGCGATCGGTTCCAAATTTTAAAGCTTCTGGCCAATCGCTCACTTCTCACTGTTATTCAGTCTTGCATGATGCTCCTCTCGCTACGATGCCGTCTATGATTTTGAACATACTGAGTAGTTGCTCTTGAATCGCAAACACGCTCTTTATTTTCAGGCTCTTCTTACATCCCGCAGGGACATTTGTGTGCAGTGTGCAGTGTGCAGTGTTTGTAACGTTCACATAGGTGAGTACATAAACCTTCATCGTAATCTGGAGAGAAATCGATAAATATAGCAACTTTTGCTAGTCGTTTACGATAATCAATAATCTTATGTTTGCTTGTGAAGGCCACGATGCTTAGGGTTACCACTAGAGTGATCAAAACCTCAAATTAATATCCTGGAGTATTCTGATTCAAATAGTTTGAGATACCCCGCGTATAGTATTTTTTTTCTTTTGCCTTTATTCTGAAACATTTGTACTAAGGACATGAAGAATAGCCAATTTTGTAATTGGGATTCATGGAATGAGCCTCCATATACTTCGAGCGTTTTTGCTTCATTGTTCACTAAAATCAGAGAATGTCAGAGGTATTTCTGTCTAATTTTGAAGTTCGATGATCTGCAGAAACACGATTTCCCTATTTTCAATATTCCACGTAGAGTAATGGCGAAGTAATGTTATGTGGTGGGATCTATTTGAAATTGAAATAGCACTTATTATGCAACAAAATTTACCGCTTCTCGGAAGTGTTCCTCGTTCATATCTTGTCGAATGTTTGGCTTTCACCGGCCGATGGTACACTACCAGAAGTCCAAAGTTGTAGCGTATGGGTTGGTTCTTTTTGGTGTATCAAGGTTATAGGCCCCTTCGCTCTCTCATGTTGAATTCTCACAATCTTCCTTTCAGCGTACTTTTTGGTAAACGATGTCATACATCATAATATTCGCAATCAGTTGACCCGCAAAGAAAATTAAATCTGCCCGATTATTTTCTTTTTCTGTACAAATGGTTAAAGCAATCTACAAGATCTGGGATTTCGCAGCTAAGACCAACGCTTTCAGATATGCTTCCTTCGTCAGTGTATGGACAATTGAGTGATCCGTTGGTACAGGCGGCAGCAGCGGCGCTGGCTTCTGCCGGAACAGATTCGGTTATAGGTAGGCCCGGTTCTGCTTGCGCGAATAAATGTTTGTATGAGTGCGTATGTGTTGAAGTAGTGGAGAGTGAGAGACAAGAGAGACACCGAGCGCGCAGGACCCGGTTTGGGCCTGTTTTGAGTCACGTGGGTTAATGCCATGGAGCTTCGTCTCCTCCCTTGTGAATGTGGCGAAGGGGGAAAGAACGCAAGCGAGCGCGACTTATTTTCTCCGTGTAGTACAAATACTTTGTCATTTGTTTGTGATTGAACCGTCACATTGAATCACAATTCAGGAAGTCGCGATACGATGTTTACCAAGATATTCGTCGGTGGTCTACCATATCATACTAGCGACAAGACACTTCATGAATACTTTGAACAGTTCGGAGATATTGAGGAAGCCGTAGTCATCACCGATCGTCAAACGCAAAAGAGCAGAGGATATGGATTTGTGAGTGTACAACTTAGAATTGTGTCCTGGTCTCCTGAAGTGACCACTCGAACTGCATTTTTGATTGACTGCCATGCTGATTCTGGCCAGTAGAGTTCAATAGTGCATGGGTGTTATAAGGTCAAAACTACCTTCCTTCTCCGTGTGTTCCTTCGTTCATGATATCTTCCGAAAGACAACGCACACTGTCTATTTGAGCTGACAATGTAAAAACGATTTGTACTCCTTCAAAGCTCAGACCTTCTAGGTTACTATGAAGGATCGCGCAGCGGCGGAGAGAGCATGCAAGGATCCAAATCCAATCATTGATGGGCGGAAAGCGAATGTAAATCTCGCTTATCTTGGTGCCAAGCCGCGTACGAACGTACAGTTAGCAGGTGAGTAGCAGCGCAAGGCAGAATAACTCTTACTTAGGACTCGATTGCCTTGTTGGGAGAGCTCTATTCAAAAAATGACTCCTTTTCTACATGACAACTAACGTATTTGGGTTACAATCGTCCAGCCAGTTTTCCACCGTGTTTTTGTACACTTCACGTTTTGCTCGGCCTTTGTGGAAAATCAGTGTGAAAAGTGCTCGTACACCGAATGCTACAGACTGTTACGGAATTTCCTGTGAGAGTGAAACATCTTGGCCCATTGCAGCACTGGCGAATCAAGTACAATTGCCTCTGCAGACACAGCTACAGGCCCTGTTCCCCACACGTATCGGGTGAGTATATTAGAATGCTTTTTTGTTTGTGGTAACCTAAGCTACTGAGTTAGCGCCACCAATGTGGTACCAAAGCCAAGCCGTCCCTGCTGCTATTCGACGAATGCACCTTATTTTAGCTGTATGCTCTGTGGTTGAGACGGAATAGAGAAACAAACAAACGCACACAGTGCAAAATGTAAGGTTAAGCGTGCGTGTGCAGATTGATTCCATGCTGTGTGTGAGGGTGGCGGGCTTTGTCGATTCCTAGCCCGTCCACCTAGCCTGTCTAGCTAGGTGATCGTGGTGAGGTTGTCGAAAATCATCTTTCGGCATTTGATTCCAACAAACCAGCATAACTAGCTAGCTTGTGAGGTTGGCACGCAATGAGCAACCGTATATTATCGTTCCATTCACTTTCCTCTTTTGGCCACCCACAATTACCTAATTCTTTTCGCAACTAACAGCGATTCGTGCCGGCACGCATGTGCGTTTGGGGTGAGCTGCGTGTGGCGTCGGACAACGAACTTAATGCTCAATTACAGACTGCCGCAGCTCTACTACCCGTCCGGCCTGATCAACCCGCTTCTGGGTGCGGCAGCCGCGCAGAGCCAAGGCGCTGTGGACTACTCCGCACTCGCAGCGGCTGTGGCAAATGGCCAAGGAGCCGGTGCCTATGCCATACCTCAGGCAGGATCGCGATTTCAGGGTAAGTAGTCACGATCTAGATGCGTGCTTTGATAACGTTCGGACAGAAGAAGTTCAGAGATTTACCAGTCAGGACACATGCATGGGATGATATACATAGCGCCCAGACTGAGTTGCTTCAGTTTGGATAACTTCTACTGAAATGAAGTGACCAAGGTCATCTTCACAAATCAACATTTATTTTTCAGTACAAGCAGCCCAGGCGGCCGGATTAGATCCCTACGGGTACGCCGCCGCGGCTGGCTACGGTATCGTTCCCGGAGCTTATCCGCTACAGTCAGCCCAGCTCGCTGCAGCCCAGCAACAACTTGAACACCAGCGAGTCTAACAAGCTACTTCCAGGATGCGCTCTTTGTCTTCGTTTATTGTTGTTGCTTTCTTGAACGTCACCCCTCCAATCTCATGTAGCGACTAACATACCAACAAATCCAAAGATAACGAAAATGTGGTGACGAATACCAAAAAATCCTATCAACACCGCCACGTGTTCCTAAACCCGTACAGAACTAGTCTTGTCTTAGATATAGTCGACTAATCGACACTCGCGAGTATATGTTCTATGTCCAGCCTCAGTTGCCTGATCATGTGCCATCTACTGCAAAAACAATTATCTTTTGTCGAAATTATTTTCCTCATAGTCTATTTTGCTGAGGTCACACGATGTTCTTCGTGTTATTATTCTGATAGCTCATATTATTGTACACGAATTTTACAAGCCATTGATTTCAATCTCAAATAATTACTTCACAATAGTATCGACTATCATGTGTCGTTTACATAGCGTGGGCATAGAGTTACATAATCCATATGTAAATCTTAATGCATAGTACACGTACAATCTTAATAAATAACTATCTTCGTTCTGTGTTCCACTTGTCAATGCTTGTACAGGCGCCGTATATTGTTTGCCTCTGATAGACTGTTCTATCTTGAGAAATGCCATCATTACTTGACTCCACGTGGTCCTATAAATACCATCGTATTATGTCAACATAGAACCAAGGATTCGCCCAATCCCTCATAACATCTGAGACCAAAGTGGTTAAAATGACTGGGCAATTGACGATTCACCCAAAATAAATTGCTTTTATCCTCTCTCTGATCTGATTTGCCCCTTACCAATATTTATTATCCGGGCAGAAGAAATGCAGGAAATGTACCCAGTGAATTTCGATGACAACGGTCATCAGGGCAAGCGTGAACTGTTGAGGGGCATAAAAGGATGTCGTAGTTATGGGGGGGGGGGGGGGAGGCGCATTGTAAAAGAGGTCGCGGATTGTATAGTAAGTGGCCAACTGTGTGAACTTTTCCCTATATGAATATACATGTGCCTATCACTAGGCTTCACGCTATAGATTATTTTGTTTACTGAATTTCGCTGAAGTTGAATCGCTCCAATTTTGTGAAAATAAAGAAACCCTTTAGCGACAGTCAATGAAACTGACCTGAATAGTCACCATGGTAGCCGTTCATAGCTCCATCTGTATTCTCATTCTCATTTTCCTTTGACGTGATACATTATTTTTTTTAGAAAGCTAGCCCAACTCCACAAACAGAAAAGGAGACCCTCGTTACTCTTGTACTAGGTTGCTGCATAAGTGCTGTCCGATTGGCAATTTTCAAACTCAATACATCAGAACTTCTTTGAAATCACTCTTTTTTTCGATAATCTCAGTTTCTGGGAATCAACCAATTTTTTCGCTATCAGAAGCATACCCAAAGGAAAAACGACACTGAGCAAGAAGCAAAAATTCAAAATTTTTATGATGTCTTTGTTTGAGCTGCCTTCCTTTGGCACAGTATTGCGTCACTAAAAATCACATAACAACTATCGATGAACAACATAGGTATCGTTCAGTTCAGATTTTTGTCCCTTTTCTTATAGTTGTATTCTCTCTCCGATTAATGGTGTTTTTGCGATGCTCTTGCTATGGTTTGCGCAGTTTACCGGTAATGCCAAATCTTCCCAGAATTCTAAAAAAACCTTATCCTATTATTTTCGAAAAGCGCAGTAGCTGTTATGTAGAGTAAACCTTTGACTACATCACACTTGTTTCAAATTACATAGGTCACGTCTATCAAGTCTGTGGTAATCGTTTATTCAAAAAAAAACCACGGCTTTTACGGCTTTTTGATCACGTTTAGCGCATAGGAGTACCAAAATTCCAAGAAGCTGCTTTTTGAAGAATCAAACTTAATTATGCTGCACAAAAAGTGCTCAATGATAGTCCATTTTCAACTCGCGGAAATATCAGAAGCTTTCATCTTGTTACTGCATTCGCGTGTTTCATGACTTTACCAAAAATCGAGATTAAAAAATTATTTTTTCAATGCTAAAGCTTAGAAGATTAGGGGAATCTAAAAATATCACCGTATAGTCCGAGATTTGCACTCTTTGTGACACACTTAACCCTTTCCAGCACTTTGGAATACAATTTTCAAAAATCAGCTGAACTTTGAACAGCTAAAAATCACGGTTGAAGGATTTTGGCAATTATCAAAAAGCTTATGAAAGATTATGGGTCGCGAATATAACCGTAAGAAAGAGAATTAAAAGCTGCATCGACTGCATCTTGAAACTCATGCAGTGCTTCATTGTATAATACCTGAATTTATAGTCGTTTCAATAAACCGACAAAACTTTCAGGGCAACCTAATATTACTCAAGGTGAAGAAGACAAATCAGGCTCAAGTTATTCCTATTAGATTTATGCTATCGAATTTGTATACTTTGCCGCCTTTCCTCTCAATGTACGTTGTAACGCAGACTTAGCATGCTACCGTAACCAATATTTTCCACAATAAAGAAGAAAACGGCTTTTCAATCTTATAAAAGAGACGATTTCGGACGGAATTATCAGTGCGAAGAGAAGAAACGTTTCGCGAATATTACAGACAGTGTTCGATAGAATAAAACTCGTAGTTTGGGCAAGAGTAATTCAAGCCTATTTCATCTTCTTTAATCTGCATGATTGCTAAAAGCAAAACCACTGAAAGCGAAAAATGGCAGCTGGTTTTTTAGGCTTAATTATATTAGGTTGTCCCGAAAGTTTTGTCGGTTTCTTTCATCGCTCACTAAAACTCACAGAACATCAGTCCATAAGCGATGTAGGCACCATTTGATTCAGATTTTCTTCCCCTTTCTTACAGCTATACTTGCTCCCTGATCTACCCTGTCTTTGCAATGCTGTCGCCATGACTTTTTGAGCAGCTTAATGTAACGCCAAACCTTTCCTAAATTTTGAGAATTTTTATCCTGACATTTTTGAAGAGCGCTGGTAATTGTTATGTAGGGCAAACCTTTGGCTACATTACCTATTTCAGATTACATGGGACAATTTTATCAAGTCCTTATTATTTATTCGAGAAAACCGCGGCTTCGTTTAACATGCAAAACTACCGGAAATTCCAAATAACTGATTTTTCAAAGCAAATCAAACTTAGCTAGGTAAACAGGCTAGGCTAGCATAACTAATGTTTAGTAACAAATAAGATTCGATTTGTAAAAACTTCAAAAGTTTTCATGTTTTTGCTGCAGTTGCGGGTCTTACGACTTTGTCAAAAATCGAGACCTCCGAAGAAACGATTTTTTAGAGCTAAATGTAGCAGATTGAGGAAATCTAAAAATATTACCGTATAGCTCGAGAATTGCTCTATTTGAGCCATACTTAAACCATTCCGAAACTTTGGATTGAAATTTTTAAAAATTAGCATAACTTTGACCAGATAGAATTTACGAGAATTTTGGCAATTATCAAAAAAACATACAAACTTGTGGTTCGAAAATATATGCATAAGAAAGAGAAGGGAAAGCTGCATCGAATGCATGTTCGAACTCATTCAAGTCTTCATTGTGCGCGATTTCATGGTCGTTTGAAGAAACCGATAAAACTTTCGGAACAACCTAATACGAGGTGTCCCAAAAGTAAGTACACACTTTTCAATCGTCGATATCTCTCTTCCCAATGGGTCTTTTTTACCACTTAAGTAACATTCGGTAGAGGAGGCTTTAACTTAGATTTGCAGTATCGATCGACTCACCGATAGTTCTTCGTTACTGTAGGATTTTGGTAAGAATTTCTAGCCTGTGGAACCATTGTGAACTAAACCATTTGACTAAATTTTTTTTCAAAAAATCTGAAAATCGTGTACTGGGTTTTCGCGCACGCTGGTTCCACCACACAAATTTTTACGAGTGTTTTGAGCTTTTTTGACTGTGTAATCACATTTCTGACAAATACTGGGAATTCGGTCATCACGGTTTACCTGGGATAAACTTTGGAAAGAAGCATGGCAGTAAATTGTAAACTTCATATTTGGCGGCTTCCATTAACATAGAATTGGAGTTTTTGGCTTGTTTGGTTTCGTAAGGCAGAATATGGCTTCCAATTGTCTAAAATCCTTGTCGAAATTCCTACAGTAATCCTACAGTAACGAAGTGCGATTGGTGATTTGTTCGATACTGCAAATCTAAGTTGAAGCCTCCTCTACATAATAGTAATTGAATGGCAGGAAAAGACACAGTGGTAAGAGAGATATTAACGATCGGAAAGTGTGTACTTACTTTGGACACCCTGTATATTAGGACATTACGAAAAGTTTCGCTTCCAGGCGTAATATACTGCAGAAAAATGATCCTCGAAGCAGATTTTCATCCTCTTTTGAATGGTAATCATCCTCTTCCAGTTCAACTAACGAACTCTCAGATGGCAAAAAACTGCGACCCATGCTTTTGCCACAAGGCTATTTTCTACAATGTCTGTACCTACCCCATAAAAGTCTAAGTAACGGCTAAATGGAGCAAACCCTACAAGATACGAAAAGATTTTTTTCTTTCCTGAAGTTTTCTTTTTAAAATTTTAAGTATTGATGATATTGATGATGATAATAAACGTAAATTTTTGATAATATCAGATTCTATGTTTGGTTAGTTTGAACCTCAGAAACACCAACCAGCAAGCAATTTGGGTGTCATTTGATGCAGCTTTTCCTTCTCTTTCTATGTTTGTGTGCTTCTCGATATATAAAGATCTCGATGGTAAAAACCTCATAATTAAGCTCCCCGGGGTATACGCGGAAAATTCAAGGTTTGGTATTTCGAATCTGTAAACGCTTGTTTGCTTTGTATAATAAATGTTCAATCATAATCCACCTCAAAAGTTACAAGTTACGAAGATTTATTGGTGTTTGATGCGTTTATGTCTGAGACAAGTTTGCTAAAATTTGGTGGATTTTGAAGAACCCTATCAAAAAATTATGACAGCTCCGGAAAAGGGAAAGAAGGTTTTTGTATCCTTTAGGGATCGTTCTATTTATCTACCAATTGGACTTCTTAGGGGATAATAGAAATTTTGAAAATTGGCGAAAATTGGCTATGGCAAAACCGTAATAATTTTTGTTGAATTTCCAGGAGGTCGTTGGTTATCGTTGGTTAGTTAGACTGCAGAAGGCGATTACCATTTTGGAAAAAAAAGAAAAGCCCATATGCGCTCAAAAACTTTCGAGATTCTTTATTGTGCGGGATGTTACGCCCGTATAAAAAATGCGAACTTGTTTTCGGAGTGAGTCATGTTAGGTCCTTCCCAAACTAATGTGGCTTCAAATAAACATTTCATGGAAAGAGATTTTCAGGAGAACTTGGCAGCTTCCAATGCAGCATTTCATGCTCTTCTTAATGGTTATAGATAAAATCATTGCAGCACAATCAACGAGCTCGCGGAATATTATCAAAATCGCGATCCATGCTTTTGGAGATGATCACGTTCCACAATTCTTGTAAATGTTTTCAGCCCTCCGAAAGTGTGCGGGTGACTGGTGGGGAGTAGAAACCCTATAGGAGACGAAGCAATCTTTCTTTCCTTTAATTTTTTTGATGAAATTTTTACCAAAATCAAAGAATTTTGGCGGACTTACGTCAGACACAGACGCATCAAACATCAAGAAATTGTAGGAATTTGAAACTTTCAAAAAATGTTATAACACTTTGTAAAGCAAAAGAGCCTTTACGGATTCGAAAATTTCAAGTCGATTTTTAAAATTTCAATTCATTTTCAATGTTTTTTGTTTCTTTTTCATAGGGGCATCCCTATGCATAAATAAATAAATAAATAAATAGATTGCTGGTACAGCGAAAAAATGAACCATGATGATTTTATCCTCAAAGACTCTACGAATCGAAAACAGAAAAGCAACCCTTAGAAAGAGGAGAAAAAATGCATCGAATAACACCCAGATTTTTGTTCTACCGGTTTTGAGTTGACCAAATATGGAAACTAGTACCATCAAATAAAATTCTATTGAAAAATCATTTCGAGCTATGGAAACTAAAGGAAAATTGTCTTGAATCCTACAGGTTTGTTCTCTTCGTCGTTACTTGGACACCTTCGGAAGGTTGATATAAAAATATAGTTGTAAAACCTGACCATCTCAAAAAGCATGGGTCGCAGATTTTGATTACTTTGCGAAGCTTATTGAGTGTGCTGCAAGGAAGTAATAACCATTAGACAGGGAATGAAATTATGCATTGGATGCTACCAAGATCTCATAGTAATCTTTGTTCCATTCCACGGAATGTAGTTTTCATTGAAAGCGACATTACTTTTGGAACGACCTACATATGTAACCAGGGCTCGGCACGAGGTGGTATTTGGAAAATGCAATGAAGTCCCCCTCGACTTTCCCAAGATTTTACGATTCCCCTTTGACCCTTAGCCAATATTCTAAGAAATCTTCAGAAAAAAACGAAACGTCGACCAAAAAATCGTCACAGATTTTGTATCTTTTCGGCCACAAAAACGAAACCCCCTTAGCCGGTCATTTGAAGTGGTGGGATTCCCAACAAGGGCAAATTGATAGTCTTTGTATTGAATATAAGAAGAGGAAGTTAAACAAAGTTAAGCATGTTTGAAAATGACCCGTTCACTTGGGTGGTCCAGTATTTGAAAAAGTTGGAATTGTTAAAACTTTGTCCAAAGGGGTTATTTGACATGCTGATAACGAATACGTTGCCCATCAAGCTTGGTGAAACCTATATGTATGTTATACCTTTGCTGGGTAAACGATAATGCTGAGTGGTCTATTGAGACAGGAGGGGGAGGGGGTGGAAGTATCCGGCAGTCGTGCGCCGTGATAATAGGGTAGAATCAACGTAGATTATTTATTCATTTGATGCTTTTTCTGGTGCTAACCGTATTCGTCGGAGAGCATTTCTTTTGCGTACTCATTCAACAAAGTCTCTCTTACCGTGGGAAACTGTTTTTTCCTCGTTCTACTTTCTAATGAAAGATTTTTTTTGCCTATTTTTAGTAGACTCATCAAAGTGTTCGAAGGTATGTACGGGTTGTTCGATAGTTAATAACTCTTTCACAGTAGAATTTCGCTAACTTTGAGGTACTAAATTTTAGATAGGTATCTGGAGGCTGACTTCAACATAGACTCACGGTATAGAAGGATTCACCAATCTCTCGTTCTTTTTCTGTAGATTACGGTAATGACTTTGGAATGTGTTTTGAGCCATCGATGACCCTATGTTGTCCCAAAAACTAAACCAAGGAATACACTAGGCTAGAGTTGCTGATTCTAAATGTGGAATCTACACACTATCATAAGGCTTCGCGCATAAGTCATGTCAAGTATTCTATAACAGTAGTTCTCCTGATGCTTTCCAAACATGTGTACCAAAAAGCTTCACAGATTCTCAAAATGTTATGACTCAGCTTGCGTGAAAACATTTCACTCATCTTTTTACATTCTGAAATTCTTTGAATAGCAGCTAATTCAGATTGGCACCGTAGATAGATACTCCCTACAGTAATTTTTTTAATGATGAAAAGTGATCAGTGATTCGTTTCATATTGTGTATCTAAATTGAAGCTAGCTCCACAGATTCAATACCTAAAAGTTCCTAAAGTTTTGGCAAAAGGTTTGCGGAAAGAGAGATGTGAGCGATCAAACATTAACATATAAGACACCCTGTATCATGTGTACTGATGAGGTGCGTTATCGGTATCACGAAAATCAACAAAGAATTGTAACGAAATTCTCCATCCACTCCGATGGCTGAAATTGTGCGATTCTGATGTGGTGCTTAGTCCTTAGATAGCAAGGACTTTCAGTGCGGCATGGAACACTGACGTGTGTGAGCAATCATCTTACTCCTCGCTACTGTAATTGTCGATACCATCGCTGTTTGTGTTTTTAGTACATAATGCTATCCAGCATGAAAATACTGACTTCGTCTGACTTTTATTCGATGATAGAGGGTGTCAGGAAATGGTTCGACATCAGGATCATTCGACGTGGAAGCATCCGAATTCTGAGTGACTCATTCATGCCGTCGATTATCCGACTTTTTACGAGTTTCCGAATTTCGTTTTCTCCTTGTAGGCCGAACAAATGTTATTAGAGGCAATCATGATTCATTACTCATTATCATAATTCCTTCCATCTTGCTCCGTCATAACTTGTTCCATAGAGAACATTGTTTAGCATGCAGCTGACGTTTTGCACATCATCTCGATTTCCACACCTTTTCAAACTTCTGATCTTGGAATTATGTCGTGTCTAGTACGAAGGGACTTTTTATATATGAAATGGTCTTTGTCTTGGCGCTATATTGCTTCATGAGTTCCAGTCAAAAGTAGGTGTTTGTTTTGTGGCAGAAATGTAGAAGAGAATAGATAATAAACTTCAATATGTAAACTAGCCTTAGCACTTCATTCGAAGGATAGATTTGTGGGAACTGCATCAATACAGCCTGATAAACATAAATTGTTTGTTTTTCGAAATTCCGAAAAACAGAACCTCAGTCTTATCTGTAACATTTCAAACAGAAATGATTGAATCACTTCGGGAAGGAACTACGGAAATGCATTTAAACTGTGCTGGGTGGTCTAGTGGATACCATCTTAGTCCTAAGATCTGGTAAGAGGATCGGATAACATCTGAAATTTTTCCGCAATAAAACATTCTGAGCCAAATAATGACCAAGGAAAGCGCTGAAGCTATTCGACCATATGGTGGAGTGGGTAGTGGGTTGGATTATCAAGCTGAAGGTGGTGTGTTCGATACCCAGTCGGAGCAGAATCAGTTTTCAGCTGGATGTCAGTTCTCTTGCGATTTTTGCGCGTGATAAAACTTTCTAAACTATACAACAACCAAAAATTGCACTATAATAGCTTGAGCGTGTGGTCGAGTGGGTAATGCAGCAGATTATCGAACTGGAGGTGGAGGGTTTAATAACCAATTAGGGCAAAATTAGTATTCAACTGAATAACTCTTCTGTGGCTTTTGCGCGTAATAAAACATTGTGAGCTAAATAATGACTAAATGGGGCTCCCAGGTAAATGGAGCATGTAGTCGAGCGGATAGTCCAGTGGACTATTGCGCTGGATGTGGAGTGTTCGGTACCCGGCTGGGGCGAGGTTGGTTGATTATCGGTTCGACGATCACTCGGTTTTGGGTGGATGATGGTGTTCGTCGGCTGATGGGGTCTGGTTCTACTCCGGTCTGTTTCGGGGGTGTTTTTGCGCTGCGGGGAGGATCTTGTTTGGGTCGTTGGGTTCTCCCTTTCGGGGTGCTTTTCTTTCCCTTCCCCTTGCTCCTCCCCTCTCCCCTCTTTGCCTTTGCCCCTGCCCTCCCCTTCCCTCCCCTCCCCCGGTTGCCGTTCTCTTTCACCTCCCCTGGCTCCCCCGGCTGCTTGCTCTGTCCGCCGCTCCGTGGTGTCCCTGGCTTCCCTCCGCTATTGTCCTCGCTGGGTTGGCCCAGCTCGTCCAACTCGCTTAGATTTTTTCTTAACAACCTTTTCGTTCGCTTCGTATCTCACGCACTTTTGATTATGGCGTAAATTATGGAGAAATTCACCTCTCAACATGCACAAATTTACCATAAATTTCCCCTTCACTGATAAAAGCATTCATACGACACACATGGATAGGATCCAAACCCGACACATGTACCACTGTACTCCACTGACTTACCACTGAACTACGCAGCACGTTCGTTTAAGGAGAAAATCTTGCTTATCAAGCCAAGCATTATGGGTTTTGTGATAAAGACAATTTTTGATGGTAATTGCACACTTTTTTCGGTTTAGTTACCCAAGTCTGAGGTACTTTTGGTATTTTTTGCAATAGATTAGAAGCGCCGCAAAGACTATGCCATCGACTAGATTCGAACTCGTGATCTTCATCGCAGTGGTCTGCTTTCTTACCGCCTGCGCCAAACACCACAACAGTGATAGTTGCGGTTTTTGCTGCAATTATAATAGACTTTTGCGAACTCCAACTTCTAACGCCATGAGTTATGAACATTTCTAAGTTTGAGAAATTGGATGGGCAACTCGAACAAAAATCTTCCAGAATTGCTCAGATGATCCAGTTTCGATTATCGGAGCACTTCATCAAATGGGTTACTTCTGTCTAATACGCTCATACTCAACACTGCTCCACTTGAGCGCTGAAAAGACTCTCCGTTGGGTTCTCCCTTTCGGGGTGCTTTTCTCCCTTTCGGGGTGCTTTTCTCCCTTTCGGGGTGCTTTTCTCCCTTTCGGGGTGCTTTTCTCCCTTTCGGGGTGCTTTTCTCCCTTTCGGGGTGCTTTTCTCCCTTTCGGGGTGCTTTTCTCCCTTTCGGGGTGCTTTTCTCCCTTTCGGGGTGCTTTTCTCCCTTTCGGGGTGCTTTTCTCCCTTTCGGAGTGCTTTTCTCCCTTTCGGAGTGCTTTTCTCCCTTTCGGAGTGCTTTTCTCCCTTTCGGAGTGCTTTTCTCCCTTTCGGAGTGCTTTTCTCCCTTTCGGAGTGCTTTTCTCCCTTTCGGAGTGCTTTTCTCCCTTTCGGAGTGCTTTTCTCCCTTTCGGAGTGCTTTTCTTTCCCTTTCGGGGTGCTTTTCTTTCCCTTTCGGGGTGCTTTTCTTTCCCTTTCGGGGTGCTTTTCTTTCCCTTTCGGGGTGCTTTTCTTTCCCTTTCGGGGTGCTTTTCTTTCCCTTTCGGGGTGCTTTTCTTTCCCTTTCGGGGTGCTTTTCTTTCCCTTTCGGGGTGCTTTTCTTTCCCTTTCGGGGTGCTTTTCTTTCCCTTTCGGGGTGCTTTTCTTTCCCTTTCGGGGTGCTTTTCTTTCCCTTTCGGGGTGCTTTTCTTTCCCTTTCGGGGTGCTTTTCTTTCCCTTTCGGGGTGCTTTTCTTTCCCTTTCGGGGTGCTTTTCTTTCCCTTTCGGGGTGCTTTTCTTTCCCTTTCGGGGTGCTTTTCTTTCCCTTTCGGGGTGCTTTTCTTTCCCTTTCGGGGTGCTTTTCTTTCCCTTTCGGGGTGCTTTTCTTTCCCTTTCGGGGTGCTTTTCTTTCCCTTTCGGGGTGCTTTTCTTTCCCTTTCGGGGTGCTTTTCTTTCCCTTTCGGGGTGCTTTTCTTTCCCTTTCGGGGTGCTTTTCTTTCCCTTTCGGGGTGCTTTTCTTTCCCTTTCGGGGTGCTTTTCTTTCCCTTTCGGGGTGCTTTTCTTTCCCTTTCGGGGTGCTTTTCTTTCCCTTTCGGGGTGCTTTTCTTTCCCTTTCGGGGTGCTTTTCTTTCCCTTTCGGGGTGCTTTTCTTTCCCTTTCGGGGTGCTTTTCTTTCCCTTTCGGGGTGCTTTTCTTTCCCTTTCGGGGTGCTTTTCTTTCCCTTCCCCTTGCCCCTCCCCTCCCCTCCCCTCCCCTCCCCCGGTTGCCGTTCTCTTTCACCTCCCCTGGCTCCCCCGGCTGCTTGCTCTGTCCGCCGCTCCGTGGTCCCTGGCTTCCCTCCGCTATTGTCCTCGCTGGGTTGGCCCAGCTCGTCCAATTCGCTTAGATTTTTTTCTTAACAACCTTTTCGTTCGCTTCGTATCTCACGCACTTTTGATTATGGCGTAAATTATGGAGAAATTCACCTCTCAACATGCACAAATTTACCATAAATTTCCCCTTCACTGATAAAAGCATTCATACGACACACATGGATAGGATCCAAACCCGACACATGTACCACTGTACTCCACTGACTTACCACTGAACTACGCAGCACGTTCGTTTAAGGAGAAAATCTTGCTTATCAAGCCAAGCATTATGGGTTTTGTGATAAAGACAATTTTTGATGGTAATTGCACACTTTTTTCGGTTTAGTTACCCAAGTCTGAGGTACTTTTGGTATTTTTTGCAATAGATTAGAAGCGCCGCAAAGACTATGCCATCGACTAGATTCGAACTCGTGATCTTCATCGCAGTGGTCTGCTTTCTTACCGCCTGCGCCAAACACCACAACAGTGATAGTTGCGGTTTTTGCTGCAATTATAATAGACTTTTGCGAACTCCAACTTCTAACGCCATGAGTTATGAACATTTCTAAGTTTGAGAAATTGGATGGGCAACTCGAACAAAAATCTTCCAGAATTGCTCAGATGATCCAGTTTCGATTATCGGAGCACTTCATCAAATGGGTTACTCCAACTTCTAACGCCATGAGTTATGAACATTTCTAAGTTTGAGAAATTGGATGGGCAACTCGAACAAAAATCTTCCAGAATAGCTCAGATGATCCAGTTTCGATTATCGGAGCACTTCATCAAATGGGTTACTTCTGTCTAATACGCTCATACTCAACACTGCTCTACTTGAGCGCTGAAAAGACTCTCCGTTGGGTTCTCCCTTTCGGGGTGCTTTTCTCTTCCAGAATTGCTCAGATGATCCAGTTTCGATTATCGGAGCACTTCATCAAATAGGTTACTTCTGTCTAATACGCTCATACTCAACACTGCTCTACTTGAGCGCTGAAAAGACTCTCCGTTGGGTTCTCCCTTTCGGGGTGCTTTTCTCTTCCAGAATTGCTCAGATGATCCAGTTTCGATTATCGGAGCACTTCATCAAATGGGTTACTTCTGTGTAATACGCTCATACTCAACACTGCTCTACTTGAGCGCTGAAAAGACTCTCCGTTGGGTTCAAATCTTCCAGAATTGCTCAGATGATCCAGTTTCGATTATCGGAGCACTTCATCAAATGGGTTACTTCTGTCTAATACGCTCATACTCAACACTGCTCTACTTGAGCGCTGAAAAGACACTCCGTTGGGTTCTCCCTTTCGGGGTGCTTTTCTCTTCCAGAATTGCTCAGATGATCCAGTTTCGATTATCGGAGCACTTCATCAAATAGGTTACTTCTGTCTAATACGCTCATACTCAACACTGCTCTACTTGAGCGCTGAAAAGACTCTCCGTTGGGTTCTCCCTTTCGGGGTGCTTTTCTCTTCCAGAATTGCTCAGATGATCCAGTTTCGATTATCGGAGCACTTCATCAAATGGGTTACTTCTGTGTAATACGCTCATACTCAACACTGCTCTACTTGAGCGCTGAAAAGACTCTCCGTTGGGTTCAAATCTTCCAGAATTGCTCAGATGATCCAGTTTCGATTATCGGAGCACTTCATCAAATGGGTTACTTCTGTCTAATACGCTCATACTCAACACTGCTCTACTTGAGCGCTGAAAAGACTCTCCGTTGGGTTCTCCCTTTCGGGGTGCTTTTCTCTTCCAGAATTGCTCAGATGATCCAGTTTCGATTATCGGAGCACTTCATCAAATGGGTTACTTCTGTCTAATACGCTCATACTCAACACTGCTCTACTTGAGCGCTGAAAAGACTCTCCGTTGGGTTCTCCCTTTCGGGGTGCTTTTCTTTCCCTTCCCCTTGCTCCCCCCCTCTCCCCTCTTTGCCTTTGCCCCTGCCCTCCCCTCCCCTCCCTCCCCCGGTTGCCGTTCTCTTTCACCTCCCCTGGCTCCCCCGGCTGCTTGCTCTGTCCGCCGCTCCGTGGTGTCCCTGGCTTCCCTCCGCTATTGTCCTCGCTGGGTTGGCCCAGCTCGTCCAACTCGCTTAGATTTTTTCTTAACAACCTTTTCGTTCGCTTCGTATCTCACGCACTTTTGATTATGGCGTAAATTATGAAGAAATTCACCTCTCCACATGCACAAATTTACCATAAATTTCCCCTTCACTGATAAAAGCATTCTACGACACACATGGATAGGATCCAAACCCGACACATGTATAGGGGCCTGCAGGATCGCGAGAGTCGGACGTGCGTACGGCCATTGCGCCGCGCACGTCAGAACTGCGTGCGACGGCCCAGGTAAGTGCCAGACTTATCCTGTTGAACAGGTTCATTCGGTTCACCACCTTTGCTGTTGGACAGTGTAGTGTGACTTGACCTATGAACGGAACGAATGGCTGAAGTGGATAAGTCTGGCACTTGCCTTAGTGACATCGGACGTGCGCGGCGCAGTGGCCGTACGCACGTCTGACTCTCGCGATCCTGCAGGCCCCTATACCACTGTACTCCACTGACTTACCACTGAACTACGCAGCACGTTCGTTTAAGGAGAAAATCTTGCTTATCAAGCCAAGCATTATGGGTTTTGTGATAAAGACAATTTTTGATGGTAATTGCACACTTTTTTCGGTTTAGTTACCCAAGTTTGAGGTACTTTTGGTATTTTTTGCAATAGATTAGAAGCGCCGCAAAGACTATGCCATCGACTAGATTCGAACTCGTGATCTTCATCGCAGTGGTCTGCTTTCTTACCGCCTGCGCCAAACACCACAGCAGAGATAGTTGCGGTTTTTGCTGCAATTATAATAGACTTTTGCGAACTCCAACTTCTAACGCCATGAGTTATGAACATTTCTAAGTTTGAGAAATTGGATGGGCAACTCGAACAAAAATCTTCCAGAATTGCTCAGATGATCCAGTTTCGATTATCGGAGCACTTCATCAAATGGGTTACTTCTGTCTAATACGCTCATACTCAACACTGCTCTACTTGAGCGCTGAAAAGACTCTCCGTTGGGTTCTCCCTTTCGGGGTGCTTTTCTTTCCCTTCCCCTTGCTCCTCCCCTCTCCCCTCTTTGCCTTTGCCCCTGCCCTCACCTCCCCTCCCCTCCCCCGGTTGCCGTTCTCTTTCACCTCCCCTGGCTCCACCGGCTGCTTGCTCTGTCCGCCGCTCCGTGGTGTCCCTGGCTTCCCTCCGCTATTGTCCTCGCTGGGTTGGCCCAGCTCGTCCAACTCGCTTAGATTTTTTCTTAACAACCTTTTCGTTCGCTTCGTATCTCACGCACTTTTGATTATGGCGTAAATTATGGAGAAATTCACCTCTCAACATGCACAAATTTACCATAAATTTCCCCTTCACTGATAAAAGCATTCATACGACACACATGGATAGGATCCAAACCCGACACATGTACCACCGTACTCCACTGACTTACCACTGAACTACGCAGCACGTTCGTTTAAGGAGAAAATCTTGCTTATCAAGCCAAGCATTATGGGTTTTGTGGTAAAGACAATTTTTGATGGTAATTGCACACTTTTTTCGGTTTAGTTACCCAAGTTTGAGGTACTTTTGGTATTTTTTGCAATAGATTAGAAGCGCCGCAAAGACTATGCCATCGACTAGATTCGAACTCGTGATCTTCATCGCAGTGGTCTGCTTTCTTACCGCCTGCGCCAAACACCACAACAGAGATAGTTGCGGTTTTTGCTGCAATTATAATAGACTTTTGCGAACTCCAACTTCTAACGCCATGAGTTATGAACATTTCTAAGTTTGAGAAATTGGATGGGCAACTCGAACAAAAATCTTCCAGAATTGCTCAGATGATCCAGTTTCGATTATCGGAGCACTTCATCAAATGGGTTACTCCAACTTCTAACGCCATGAGTTATGAACATTTCTAAGTTTGAGAAATTGGATGGGCAACTCGAACAAAAATCTTCCAGAATAGCTTAGATGATCCAGTTTCGATTATCGGAGCACTTCATCAAATGGGTTACTTCTGTCTAATACGCTCATACTCAACACTGCTCTACTTGAGCGCTGAAAAGACTCTCCGTTGGGTTCTCCCTTTCGGGGTGCTTTTCTCTTCCAGAATTGCTCAGATGATCCAGTTTCGATTATCGGAGCACTTCATCAAATAGGTTACTTCTGTCTAATACGCTCATACTCAACACTGCTCTACTTGAGCGCTGAAAAGACTCTCCGTTGGGTTCTCCCTTTCGGGGTGCTTTTCTCTTCCAGAATTGCTCAGATGATCCAGTTTCGATTATCGGAGCACTTCATCAAATGGGTTACTTCTGTGTAATACGCTCATACTCAACACTGCTCTACTTGAGCGCTGAAAAGACTCTCCGTTGGGTTCAAATCTTCCAGAATTGCTCAGATGATCCAGTTTCGATTATCGGAGCACTTCATCAAATGGGTTACTTCTGTCTAATACGCTCATACTCAACACTGCTCTACTTGAGCGCTGAAAAGACACTCCGTTGGGTTCTCCCTTTCGGGGTGCTTTTCTCTTCCAGAATTGCTCAGATGATCCAGTTTCGATTATCGGAGCACTTCATCAAATAGGTTACTTCTGTCTAATACGCTCATACTCAACACTGCTCTACTTGAGCGCTGAAAAGACTCTCCGTTGGGTTCTCCCTTTCGGGGTGCTTTTCTCTTCCAGAATTGCTCAGATGATCCAGTTTCGATTATCGGAGCACTTCATCAAATGGGTTACTTCTGTGTAATACGCTCATACTCAACACTGCTCTACTTGAGCGCTGAAAAGACTCTCCGTTGGGTTCAAATCTTCCAGAATTGCTCAGATGATCCAGTTTCGATTATCGGAGCACTTCATCAAATGGGTTACTTCTGTCTAATACGCTCATACTCAACACTGCTCTACTTGAGCGCTGAAAAGACTCTCCGTTGGGTTCTCCCTTTCGGGGTGCTTTTCTCTTCCAGAATTGCTCAGATGATCCAGTTTCGATTATCGGAGCACTTCATCAAATGGGTTACTTCTGTCTAATACGCTCATACTCAACACTGCTCTACTTGAGCGCTGAAAAGACTCTCCGTTGGGTTCTCCCTTTCGGGGTGCTTTTCTTTCCCTTCCCCTTGCTCCCCCCCTCTCCCCTCTTTGCCTTTGCCCCTGCCCTCCCCTCCCCTCCCTCCCCCGGTTGCCGTTCTCTTTCACCTCCCCTGGCTCCCCCGGCTGCTTGCTCTGTCCGCCGCTCCGTGGTGTCCCTGGCTTCCCTCCGCTATTGTCCTCGCTGGGTTGGCCCAGCTCGTCCAACTCGCTTAGATTTTTTCTTAACAACCTTTTCGTTCGCTTCGTATCTCACGCACTTTTGATTATGGCGTAAATTATGAAGAAATTCACCTCTCCACATGCACAAATTTACCATAAATTTCCCCTTCACTGATAAAAGCATTCTACGACACACATGGATAGGATCCAAACCCGACACATGTATAGGGGCCTGCAGGATCGCGAGAGTCGGACGTGCGTACGGCCATTGCGCCGCGCACGTCAGAACTGCGTGCGACGGCCCAGGTAAGTGCCAGACTTATCCTGTTGAACAGGTTCATTCGGTTCACCACCTTTGCTGTTGGACAGTGTAGTGTGACTTGACCTATGAACGGAACGAATGGCTGAAGTGGATAAGTCTGGCACTTGCCTTAGTGACATCGGACGTGCGCGGCGCAGTGGCCGTACGCACTTCTGACTCTCGCGATCCTGCAGGCCCCTATACCACTGTACTCCACTGACTTACCACTGAACTACGCAGCACGTTCGTTTAAGGAGAAAATCTTGCTTATCAAGCCAAGCATTATGGGTTTTGTGATAAAGACAATTTTTGATGGTAATTGCACACTTTTTTCGGTTTAGTTACCCAAGTTTGAGGTACTTTTGGTATTTTTTGCAATAGATTAGAAGCGCCGCAAAGACTATGCCATCGACTAGATTCGAACTCGTGATCTTCATCGCAGTGGTCTGCTTTCTTACCGCCTGCGCCAAACACCACAGCAGAGATAGTTGCGGTTTTTGCTGCAATTATAATAGACTTTTGCGAACTCCAACTTCTAACGCCATGAGTTATGAACATTTCTAAGTTTGAGAAATTGGATGGGCAACTCGAACAAAAATCTTCCAGAATTGCTCAGATGATCCAGTTTCGATTATCGGAGCACTTCATCAAATGGGTTACTTCTGTCTAATACGCTCATACTCAACACTGCTCTACTTGAGCGCTGAAAAGACTCTCCGTTGGGTTCAAATCTTCCAGAATTGCTCAGATGATCCAGTTTCGATTATCGGAGCACTTCATCAAATGGGTTACTTCTGTCTAATACGCTCATACTCAACACTGCTCTACTTGAGCGCTGAAAAGACACTCCGTTGGGTTCTCCCTTTCGGGGTGCTTTTCTCTTCCAGAATTGCTCAGATGATCCAGTTTCGATTATCGGAGCACTTCATCAAATAGGTTACTTCTGTCTAATACGCTCATACTCAACACTGCTCTACTTGAGCGCTGAAAAGACTCTCCGTTGGGTTCTCCCTTTCGGGGTGCTTTTCTCTTCCAGAATTGCTCAGATGATCCAGTTTCGATTATCGGAGCACTTCATCAAATGGGTTACTTCTGTGTAATACGCTCATACTCAACACTGCTCTACTTGAGCGCTGAAAAGACTCTCCGTTGGGTTCAAATCTTCCAGAATTGCTCAGATGATCCAGTTTCGATTATCGGAGCACTTCATCAAATGGGTTACTTCTGTCTAATACGCTCATACTCAACACTGCTCTACTTGAGCGCTGAAAAGACTCTCCGTTGGGTTCTCCCTTTCGGGGTGCTTTTCTCTTCCAGAATTGCTCAGATGATCCAGTTTCGATTATCGGAGCACTTCATCAAATGGGTTACTTCTGTCTAATACGCTCATACTCAACACTGCTCTACTTGAGCGCTGAAAAGACTCTCCGTTGGGTTCTCCCTTTCGGGGTGCTTTTCTTTCCCTTCCCCTTGCTCCCCCCCTCTCCCCTCTTTGCCTTTGCCCCTGCCCTCCCCTCCCCTCCCTCCCCCGGTTGCCGTTCTCTTTCACCTCCCCTGGCTCCCCCGGCTGCTTGCTCTGTCCGCCGCTCCGTGGTGTCCCTGGCTTCCCTCCGCTATTGTCCTCGCTGGGTTGGCCCAGCTCGTCCAACTCGCTTAGATTTTTTCTTAACAACCTTTTCGTTCGCTTCGTATCTCACGCACTTTTGATTATGGCGTAAATTATGAAGAAATTCACCTCTCCACATGCACAAATTTACCATAAATTTCCCCTTCACTGATAAAAGCATTCTACGACACACATGGATAGGATCCAAACCCGACACATGTATAGGGGCCTGCAGGATCGCGAGAGTCGGACGTGCGTACGGCCATTGCGCCGCGCACGTCAGAACTGCGTGCGACGGCCCAGGTAAGTGCCAGACTTATCCTGTTGAACAGGTTCATTCGGTTCACCATCTTTGCTGTTGGACAGTGTAGTGTGACTTGACCTATGAACGGAACGAATGGCTGAAGTGGATAAGTCTGGCACTTGCCTTAGTGACATCGGACGTGCGCGGCGCAGTGGCCGTACGCACGTCTGACTCTCGCGATCCTGCAGGCCCCTATACCACTGTACTCCACTGACTTACCACTGAACTACGCAGCACGTTCGTTTAAGGAGAAAATCTTGCTTATCAAGCCAAGCATTATGGGTTTTGTGATAAAGACAATTTTTGATGGTAATTGCACACTTTTTTCGGTTTAGTTACCCAAGTTTGAGGTACTTTTGGTATTTTTTGCAATAGATTAGAAGCGCCGCAAAGACTATGCCATCGACTAGATTCGAACTCGTGATCTTCATCGCAGTGGTCTGCTTTCTTACCGCCTGCGCCAAACACCACAGCAGAGATAGTTGCGGTTTTTGCTGCAATTATAATAGACTTTTGCGAACTCCAACTTCTAACGCCATGAGTTATGAACATTTCTAAGTTTGAGAAATTGGATGGGCAACTCGAACAAAAATCTTCCAGAATTGCTCAGATGATCCAGTTTCGATTATCGGAGCACTTCATCAAATGGGTTACTTCTGTCTAATACGCTCATACTCAACACTGCTCTACTTGAGCGCTGAAAAGACTCTCCGTTGGGTTCTCCCTTTGGGGGTGCTTTTCTCCCTTTCGGGGTGCTTTTCTTTCCCTTCCCCTTGCTCCTCCCCTCTCCCCTCTTTGCCTTTGCCCCTGCCCTCCCCTCCCCTCCCCCGGTTGCCGTTCTCTTTCACCTCCCCTGGCTCCCCCGGCTGCTTGCTCTGTCCGCCGCTCCGTGGTGTCCCTGGCTTCCCTCCGCTATTGTCCTCGCTGGGTTGGCCCAGCTCGTCCAACTCGCTTAGATTTTTTCTTAACAACCTTTTCGTTCGCTTCGTATCTCACGCACTTTTGATTATGGCGTAAATTATGGAGAAATTCACCTCTCAACATGCACAAATTTACCATAAATTTCCCCTTCACTGATAAAAGCATTCATACGACACACATGGATAGGATCCAAACCCGACACATGTACCACTGTACTCCACTGACTTACCACTGAACTACGCAGCACGTTCGTTTAAGGAGAAAATCTTGCTTATCAAGCCAAGCATTATGGGTTTTGTGATAAAGACAATTTTTGATGGTAATTGCACACTTTTTTCGGTTTAGTTACCCAAGTTTGAGGTACTTTTGGTATTTTTTGCAATAGATTAGAAGCGCCGCAAACTATGCCATCGACTAGATTCGAACTCGTGATCTTCATCGCAGTGGCCTGCTTTCTTACCGCCTGCGCCAAACACCACAACAGTGTAGTTGCGGTTTTTGCTGCAATTATAATAGACTTTTGCGAACTCCAACTTCTAACGCCATGAGTTATGAACATTTCTAAGTTTGAGAAATTGGATGGGCAACTCGAACAAAAATCTTCCAGAATTGCTCAGATGATCCATTTTCGATTATCGGAGCACTTCATCAAATGGGTTACTTCTGTCTAATACGCTCATACTCAACACTGCTCTACTTGAGCGCTGAAAAGACTCTCCGTTGGGTTCTCCCTTTGGGGGTGCTTTTCTCCCTTTCGGGGTGCTTTTCTTTCCCTTCCCCTTGCTCCTCCCCTCTCCCCTCTTTGCCTTTGCCCCTGCCCTCCCCTCCCCTCCCCTCCCCCGGTTGCCGTTCTCTTTCACCTCCCCTGGCTCCCCCGGCTGCTTGCTCTGTCCGCCGCTCCGTGGTGTCCCTGGCTTCCCTCCGCTATTGTCCTCGCTGGGTTGGCCCAGCTCGTCCAACTCGCTTAGATTTTTTCTTAACAACCTTTTCGTTCGCTTCGTATCTCACGCACTTTTGATTATGGCGTAAATTACGGAGAAATTCACCTCTCATCATGCACAAATTTACCATAAATTTCCCCTTCACTGATAAAAGCATTCATACGACACACATGGATAGGATCCAAACCCGACACATGTACCACTGTACTCCACTGACTTACCACTGAACTACGCAGCACGTTCGTTTAAGGAGAAAATCTTGCTTATCAAGCCAAGCATTATGGGTTTTGTGATAAAGACAATTTTTGATGGTAATTGCACACTTTTTTCGGTTTAGTTACCCAAGTTTGAGGTACTTTTGGTATTTTTTGCAATAGATTAGAAGCGCCGCAAACTATGCCATCGACTAGATTCGAACTCGTGATCTTCATCGCAGTGGCCTGCTTTCTTACCGCCTGCGCCAAACACCACAACAGTGTAGTTGCGGTTTTTGCTGCAATTATAATAGACTTTTGCGAACTCCAACTTCTAACGCCATGAGTTATGAACATTTCTAAGTTTGAGAAATTGGATGGGCAACTCGAACAAAAATCTTCCAGAATTGCTCAGATGATCCATTTTCGATTATCGGAGCACTTCATCAAATGGGTTACTTCTGTCTAATACGCTCATACTCAACACTGCTCTACTTGAGCGCTGAAAAGACACTCCGTTGGGTTCTCCCTTTGGGGGTGCTTTTCTCCCTTTCGGGGTGCTTTTCTTTCCCTTCCCCTTGCTCCTCCCCTCTCCCCTCTTTGCCTTTGCCCCTGCCCTCCCCTCCCCTCCCCTCCCCCGGTTGCCGTTCTCTTTCACCTCCCCTGGCTCCCCCGGCTGCTTGCTCTGTCCGCCGCTCCGTGGTGTCCCTGGCTTCCCTCCGCTATTGTCCTCGCTGGGTTGGCCCAGCTCGTCCAACTCGCTTAGATTTTTTCTTAACAACCTTTTCGTTCGCTTCGTATCTCACGCACTTTTGATTATGGCGTAAATTACGGAGAAATTCACCTCTCAACATGCACAAATTTACCATAAATTTCCCCTTCACTGATAAAAGCATTCATACGACACACATGGATAGGATCCAAACCCGACACATGTACCACTGCACTCCACTGACTTACCACTGAACTACGCAGCACGTTCGTTTAAGGAGAAAATCTTGCTTATCAAGCCAAGCATTATGGGTTTTGTGATAAAGACAATTTTTGATGGTAATTGCACACTTTTTTTTCGGTTTAGTTACCCAAGTTTGAGGTACTTTTGGTATTTTTTGCAATAGATTAGAAGCGCCACAAAGACTATGCCATCGACTAGATTCGAACTCGTGATCTTCATCGCAGTGGTCTGCTTTCTTACCGCCTGCGCCAAACACCACAACAGTGATAGTTGCGGTTTTTGCTGCAATTATAATAGACTTTTGCGAACTCCAACTTCTAACGCCATGAGTTATGAACATTTCTAAGTTTGAGAAATTGGATGGGCAACTCGAACAAAAATCTTCCAGAATTGCTCAGATGATCCAGTTTCGATTATCGGAGCACTTCATCAAATGGGTTACTTCTGTCTAATACGCTCATACTCAACACTGCTCTACTTGAGCGCTGAAAAGACTCTCCGTTGGGTTCTCCTTTTCGGGGTGCTTTTCTCTTCCAGAATTGCTCAGATGATCCAGTTTCGATTATCGGAGCACTTCATCAAATGGGTTACTTCTGTCTAATACGCTCATACTCAACACTGCTCTACTTGAGCGCTGAAAAGACTCTCCGTTGGGTTCTCCCTTTGGGGGTGCTTTTCTCCCTTTCGGGGTGCTTTTCTTTCCCTTCCCCTTGCTCCTCCCCTCTCCCCTCTTTGCCCCTGCCCTCCCCTCCCCTCCCCTCCCCCGGTTGCCGTTCTCTTTCACCTCCCCTGGCTCCCCCGGCTGCTTGCTCTGTCCGCCGCTCCGTGGTGTCCCTGGCTTCCCTCCGCTATTGTCCTCGCTGGGTTGGCCCAGCTCGTCCAACTCGCTTAGATTTTTTCTTAACAATCTTTTCGTTCGCTTCGTATCTCACGCACTTTTGATTATGGCGTAAATTACGGAGAAATTCACCTCTCAACATGCACAAATTTACCATAAATTTCCCCTTCACTGATAAAAGCATTCATACGACACACATGGATAGGATCCAAACCCGACACATGTACCACTGCACTCCACTGACTTACCACTGAACTACGCAGCACGTTCGTTTAAGGAGAAAATCTTGCTTATCAAGCCAAGCATTATGGGTTTTGTGATAAAGACAATTTTTGATGGTAATTGCACACTTTTTTTTCGGTTTAGTTACCCAAGTTTGAGGTACTTTTGGTATTTTTTGCAATAGATTAGAAGCGCCACAAAGACTATGCCATCGACTAGATTCGAACTCGTGATCTTCATCGCAGTGGTCTGCTTTCTTACCGCCTGCGCCAAACACCACAACAGTGATAGTTGCGGTTTTTGCTGCAATTATAATAGACTTTTGCGAACTCCAACTTCTAACGCCATGAGTTATGAACATTTCTAAGTTTGAGAAATTGGATGGGCAACTCGAACAAAAATCTTCCAGAATTGCTCAGATGATCCAGTTTCGATTATCGGAGCACTTCATCAAATGGGTTACTTCTGTCTAATACGCTCATACTCAACACTGCTCTACTTGAGCGCTGAAAAGACTCTCCGTTGGGTTCTCCTTTTCGGGGTGCTTTTCTCTTCCAGAATTGCTCAGATGATCCAGTTTCGATTATCGGAGCACTTCATCAAATGGGTTACTTCTGTCTAATACGCTCATACTCAACACTGCTCTACTTGAGCGCTGAAAAGACTCTCCGTTGGGTTCTCCCTTTGGGGGTGCTTTTCTCCCTTTGGGGGTGCTTTTCTCCCTTTCGGGGTGCTTTTCTCCCTTTCGGGGTGCTTTTCTCCCTTTCGGGGTGCTTTTCTCCCTTTCGGGGTGCTTTTCTCCCTTTCGGGGTGCTTTTCTCCCTTTCGGGGTGCTTTTCTCCCTTTCGGGGTGCTTTTCTCCCTTTCGGGGTGCTTTTCTCCCTTTCGGGGTGCTTTTCTCCCTTTCGGGGTGCTTTTCTTTCCCTTCCCCTTGCTCCTCCCCTCTCCCCTCTTTGCCCCTGCCCTCCCCTCCCCTCCCCCGGTTGCCGTTCTCTTTCACCTCCCCTGGCTCCCCCGGCTGCTTGCTCTGTCCGCCGCTCCGTGGTGTCCCTGGCTTCCCTCCGCTATTGTCCTCGCTGGGTTGGCCCAGCTCGTCCAACTCGCTTAGATTTTTTCTTAACAACCTTTTCGTTCGCTTCGTATCTCACGCACTTTTGATTATAGCGTAAATTATGGAGAAATTCACCTCTCAACATGCACAAATTTACCATAAATTTCCCCTTCACTGATAAAAGCATTCATACGACACACATGGATAGGATCCAAACCCGACACATGTACCACTGTACTCCACTGACTTACCACTGAACTACGCAGCACGTTCGTTTAAGGAGAAAATCTTGCTTATCAAGCCAAGCATTATGGGCTTTGTGATAAAGACAATTTTTGATGGTAATTGCACACTTTTTTCGGTTTAGTTACCCAAGTTTGAGGTACTTTTGGTATTTTTTGCAATAGATTAGAAGCGCCGCAAAGACTATGCCATCGACTAGATTCGAACTCGTGATCTTCATCGCAGTGGTCTGCTTTCTTACCGCCTGCGCCAAACACCACAACAGTGATAGTTGCGGTTTTTGCTGCAATTATAATAGACTTTTGCGAACTCCAACTTCTAACGCCATGAGTTATGAACATTTCTAAGTTTGAGAAATTGGATGGGCAACTCGAACAAAAATCTTCCAGAATTGCTCAGATGATCCAGTTTCGATTATCGGAGCACTTCATCAAATGGGTTACTTCTGTCTAATACGCTCATACTCAACACTGCTCTACTTGAGCGCTGAAAAGACTCTCCGTTGGGTTCTCCCTTTGGGGGTGCTTTTCTCCCTTTCGGGGTGCTTTTCTTTCCCTTCCCTTGCTCCTCCCCTCTCCCCTCTTTGCCCCTCCCCTCCCCTCCCCTCCCCCGGTTGCCGTTCTCTTTCACCTCCCCTGGCTCCCCCGGCTGCTTGCTCTGTCCGCCGCTCCGTGGTGTCCCTGGCTTCCCTCCGCTGTTGTCCTCGCTGGGTTGGCCCAGCTCGTCCAACTCGCTTAGATTTTTTTCTTAACAACCTTTTCGTTCGCTTCGTATCTCACGCACTTTTGATTATGGCGTAAATTATGGAGAAATTCACCTCTCAACATGCACAAATTTACCATAAATTTCCCCTTCACTGATAAAAGCATTCATACGACACACATGGATAGGATCCAAACCCGACACATGTACCACTGTACTCCACTGACTTACCACTGAACTACGCAGCACGTTCGTTTAAGGAGAAAATCTTGCTTATCAAGCCAAGCATTATGGGCTTTGTGATAAAGACAATTTTTGATGGTAATTGCACACTTTTTTCGGTTTAGTTACCCAAGTTTGAGGTACTTTTGGTATTTTTTGCAATAGATTAGAAGCGCCGCAAAGACTATGCCATCGACTAGATTCGAACTCGTGATCTTCATCGCAGTGGTCTGCTTTCTTACCGCCTGCGCCAAACACCACAACAGTGATAGTTGCGGTTTTTGCTGCAATTATAATAGACTTTTGCGAACTCCAACTTCTAACGCCATGAGTTATGAACATTTCTAAATTTGAGAAATTGGATGGGCAACTCGAACAAAAATCTTCCAGAATTGCTCAGATGATCCAGTTTCGATTATCGGAGCACTTCATCAAATGGGTTACTTCTGTCTAATACGCTCATACTCAACACTGCTCTACTTGAGCGCTGAAAAGACTCTCCGTTGGGTTCTCCCTTTCGGGGTGCTTTTCTCTTCCAGAATTGCTCAGATGATCCAGTTTCGATTATCGGAGCACTTCATCAAATGGGTTACTTCTGTCTAATACGCTCATACTCAACACTGCTCTACTTGAGCGCTGAAAAGACTCTCCGTTGGGTTCTCCCTTTGGGGTGCTTTTCTCCCTTTCGGGGTGCTTTTCTTTCCCTTCCCCTTGCTCCTCCCCTCTCCCCTCTTTGCCCCTGCCCTCCCCTCCCCTCCCCCGGTTGCCGTTCTCTTTCACCTCCCCTGGCTCCCCCGGCTGCTTGCTCTGTCCGCCGCTCCGTGGTGTCCCTGGCTTCCCTCCGCTATTGTCCTCGCTGGGTTGGCCCAGCTCGTCCAACTCGCTTAGATTTTTTCTTAACAACCTTTTCGTTCGCTTCGTATCTCACGCACTTTTGATTATAGCGTAAATTATGGAGAAATTCACCTCTCAACATGCACAAATTTACCATAAATTTCCCCTTCACTGATAAAAGCATTCATACGACACACATGGATAGGATCCAAACCCGACACATGTACCACTGTACTCCACTGACTTACCACTGAACTACGCAGCACGTTCGTTTAAGGAGAAAATCTTGCTTATCAAGCCAAGCATTATGGGCTTTGTGATAAAGACAATTTTTGATGGTAATTGCACACTTTTTTCGGTTTAGTTACCCAAGTTTGAGGTACTTTTGGTATTTTTTGCAATAGATTAGAAGCGCCGCAAAGACTATGCCATCGACTAGATTCGAACTCGTGATCTTCATCGCAGTGGTCTGCTTTCTTACCGCCTGCGCCAAACACCACAACAGTGATAGTTGCGGTTTTTGCTGCAATTATAATAGACTTTTGCGAACTCCAACTTCTAACGCCATGAGTTATGAACATTTCTAAGTTTGAGAAATTGGATGGGCAACTCGAACAAAAATCTTCCAGAATTGCTCAGATGATCCAGTTTCGATTATCGGAGCACTTCATCAAATGGGTTACTTCTGTCTAATACGCTCATACTCAACACTGCTCTACTTGAGCGCTGAAAAGACTCTCCGTTGGGTTCTCCCTTTGGGGGTGCTTTTCTCCCTTTCGGGGTGCTTTTCTTTCCCTTCCCCTTGCTCCTCCCCTCTCCCCTCTTTGCCCCTGCCCTCCCCTCCCCTCCCCCGGTTGCCGTTCTCTTTCACCTCCCCTGGCTCCCCCGGCTGCTTGCTCTGTCCGCCGCTCCGTGGTGTCCCTGGCTTCCCTCCGCTATTGTCCTCGCTGGGTTGGCCCAGCTCGTCCAACTCGCTTAGATTTTTTCTTAACAACCTTTTCGTTCGCTTCGTATCTCACGCACTTTTGATTATGGCGTAAATTATGGAGAAATTCACCTCTCAACATGCACAAATTTACCATAAATTTCCCCTTCACTGATAAAAGCATTCATACGACACACATGGATAGGATCCAAACCCGACACATGTACCACTGTACTCCACTGACTTACCACTGAACTACGCAGCACGTTCGTTTAAGGAGAAAATCTTGCTTATCAAGCCAAGCATTATGGGCTTTGTGATAAAGACAATTTTTGATGGTAATTGCACACTTTTTTCGGTTTAGTTACCCAAGTTTGAGGTACTTTTGGTATTTTTTGCAATAGATTAGAAGCGCCGCAAAGACTATGCCATCGACTAGATTCGAACTCGTGATCTTCATCGCAGTGGTCTGCTTTCTTACCGCCTGCGCCAAACACCACAACAGTGATAGTTGCGGTTTTTGCTGCAATTATAATAGACTTTTGCGAACTCCAACTTCTAACGCCATGAGTTATGAACATTTCTAAGTTTGAGAAATTGGATGGGCAACTCGAACAAAAATCTTCCAGAATTGCTCAGATGATCCAGTTTCGATTATCGGAGCACTTCATCAAATGGGTTACTTCTGTCTAATACGCTCATACTCAACACTGCTCTACTTGAGCGCTGAAAAGACTCTCCGTTGGGTTCTCCCTTTGGGGGTGCTTTTCTCCCTTTCGGGGTGCTTTTCTTTCCCTTCCCCTTGCTCCTCCCCTCTCCCCTCTTTGCCCCTGCCCTCCCCTCCCCTCCCCCGGTTGCCGTTCTCTTTCGCCTCCCCTGGCTCCCCCGGCTGCTTGCTCTGTCCGCCGCTCCGTGGTGTCCCTGGCTTCCCTCCGCTATTGTCCTCGCTGGGTTGGCCCAGCTCGTCCAACTCGCTTAGATTTTTTCTTAACAACCTTTTCGTTCGCTTCGTATCTCACGCACTTTTGATTATGGCGTAAATTATGGAGAAATTCACCTCTCAACATGCACAAATTTACCATAAATTTCCCCTTCACTGATAAAAGCATTCATACGACACACATGGATAGGATCCAAACCCGACACATGTACCACTGTACTCCACTGACTTACCACTGAACTACGCAGCACGTTCGTTTAAGGAGAAAATCTTGCTTATCAAGCCAAGCATTATGGGCTTTGTGATAAAGACAATTTTTGATGGTAATTGCACACTTTTTTCGGTTTAGTTACCCAAGTTTGAGGTACTTTTGGTATTTTTTGCAATAGATTAGAAGCGCCGCAAAGACTATGCCATCGACTAGATTCGAACTCGTGATCTTCATCGCAGTGGTCTGCTTTCTTACCGCCTGCGCCAAACACCACAACAGTGATAGTTGCGGTTTTTGCTGCAATTATAATAGACTTTTGCGAACTCCAACTTCTAACGCCATGAGTTATGAACATTTCTAAATTTGAGAAATTGGATGGGCAACTCGAACAAAAATCTTCCAGAATTGCTCAGATGATCCAGTTTCGATTATCGGAGCACTTCATCAAATGGGTTACTTCTGTCTAATACGCTCATACTCAACACTGCTCTACTTGAGCGCTGAAAAGACTCTCCGTTGGGTTCTCCCTTTCGGGGTGCTTTTCTCTTCCAGAATTGCTCAGATGATCCAGTTTCGATTATCGGAGCACTTCATCAAATGGGTTACTTCTGTCTAATACGCTCATACTCAACACTGCTCTACTTGAGCGCTGAAAAGATTCTCCGTTGGGTTCTCCCTTTGGGGGTGCTTTTCTCCCTTTCGGGGTGCTTTTCTTTCCCTTCCCTTGCTCCTCCCCTCTCCCCTCTTTGCCCCTGCCCTCCCCTCCCCTCCCCCGGTTGCCGTTCTCTTTCACCTCCCCTGGCTCCCCCGGCTGCTTGCTCTGTCCGCCGCTCCGTGGTGTCCCTGGCTTCCCTCCGCTATTGTCCTCGCTGGGTTGGCCCAGCTCGTCCAACTCGCTTAGATTTTTTTCTTAACAACCTTTTCGTTCGCTTCGTATCTCACGCACTTTTGATTATGGCGTAAATTATGGAGAAATTCACCTCTCAACATGCACAAATTTACCATAAATTTCCCCTTCACTGATAAAAGCATTCATACGACACACATGGATAGGATCCAAACCCGACACATGTACCACTGTACTCCACTGACTTACCACTGAACTACGCAGCACGTTCGTTTAAGGAGAAAATCTTGCTTATCAAGCCAAGCATTATGGGCTTTGTGATAAAGACAATTTTTGATGGTAATTGCACACTTTTTTCGGTTTAGTTACCCAAGTTTGAGGTACTTTTGGTATTTTTTGCAATAGATTAGAAGCGCCGCAAAGACTATGCCATCGACTAGATTCGAACTCGTGATCTTCATCGCAGTGGTCTGCTTTCTTACCGCCTGCGCCAAACACCACAACAGTGATAGTTGCGGTTTTTGCTGCAATTATAATAGACTTTTGCGAACTCCAACTTCTAACGCCATGAGTTATGAACATTTCTAAATTTGAGAAATTGGATGGGCAACTCGAACAAAAATCTTCCAGAATTGCTCAGATGATCCAGTTTCGATTATCGGAGCACTTCATCAAATGGGTTACTTCTGTCTAATACGCTCATACTCAACACTGCTCTACTTGAGCGCTGAAAAGACTCTCCGTTGGGTTCTCCCTTTCGGGGTGCTTTTCTCTTCCAGAATTGCTCAGATGATCCAGTTTCGATTATCGGAGCACTTCATCAAATGGGTTACTTCTGTCTAATACGCTCATACTCAACACTGCTCTACTTGAGCGTTGAAAAGACTCTCCGTTGGGTTCTCCCTTTGGGGGTGCTTTTCTCCCTTTCGGGGTGCTTTTCTCCCTTTCGGGGTGCTTTTCTTTCCCTTCCCTTGCTCCTCCCCTCTCCCCTCTTTGCCCCTGCCCTCCCCTCCCCTCCCCCGGTTGCCGTTCTCTTTCACCTCCCCTGGCTCCCCCGGCTGCTTGCTCTGTCCGCCGCTCCGTGGTGTCCCTGGCTTCCCTCCGCTATTGTCCTCGCTGGGTTGGCCCAGCTCGTCCAACTCGCTTAGATTTTTTTCTTAACAACCTTTTCGTTCGCTTCGTATCTCACGCACTTTTGATTATGGCGTAAATTATGGAGAAATTCACCTCTCAACATGCACAAATTTACCATAAATTTCCCCTTCACTGATAAAAGCATTCATACGACACACATGGATAGGATCCAAACCCGACACATGTACCACTGTACTCCACTGACTTACCACTGAACTACGCAGCACGTTCGTTTAAGGAGAAAATCTTGCTTATCAAGCCAAGCATTATGGGCTTTGTGATAAAGACAATTTTTGATGGTAATTGCACACTTTTTTCGGTTTAGTTACCCAAGTTTGAGGTACTTTTGGTATTTTTTGCAATAGATTAGAAGCGCCGCAAAGACTATGCCATCGACTAGATTCGAACTCGTGATCTTCATCGCAGTGGTCTGCTTTCTTACCGCCTGCGCCAAACACCACAACAGTGATAGTTGCGGTTTTTGCTGCAATTATAATAGACTTTTGCGAACTCCAACTTCTAACGCCATGAGTTATGAACATTTCTAAGTTTGAGAAATTGGATGGGCAACTCGAACAAAAATCTTCCAGAATTGCTCAGATGATCCAGTTTCGAT
The DNA here is from genome assembly GCA_958299035.1 of Cylicocyclus nassatus. Lineage (NCBI taxonomy): Eukaryota > Metazoa > Nematoda > Chromadorea > Rhabditida > Strongylidae > Cylicocyclus > Cylicocyclus nassatus. The sequence goes on from CATQJL010000326.1 coordinate 32,415,474, forward strand.
TATCGGAGCACTTCATCAAATGGGTTACTTCTGTCTAATACGCTCATACTCAACACTGCTCTACTTGAGCGCTGAAAAGACTCTCCGTTGGGTTCTCCCTTTGGGGGTGCTTTTCTCCCTTTCGGGGTGCTTTTCTTTCCCTTCCCCTTGCTCCTCCCCTCTCCCCTCTTTGCCCCTGCCCTCCCCTCCCCTCCCCCGGTTGCCGTTCTCTTTCACCTCCCCTGGCTCCCCCGGCTGCTTGCTCTGTCCGCCGCTCCGTGGTGTCCCTGGCTTCCCTCCGCTATTGTCCTCGCTGGGTTGGCCCAGCTCGTCCAACTCGCTTAGATTTTTTCTTAACAACCTTTTCGTTCGCTTCGTATCTCACGCACTTTTGATTATGGCGTAAATTATGGAGAAATTCACCTCTCAACATGCACAAATTTACCATAAATTTCCCCTTCACTGATAAAAGCATTCATACGACACACATGGATAGGATCCAAACCCGACACATGTACCACTGTACTCCACTGACTTACCACTGAACTACGCAGCACGTTCGTTTAAGGAGAAAATCTTGCTTATCAAGCCAAGCATTATGGGCTTTGTGATAAAGACAATTTTTGATGGTAATTGCACACTTTTTTCGGTTTAGTTACCCAAGTTTGAGGTACTTTTGGTATTTTTTGCAATAGATTAGAAGCGCCGCAAAGACTATGCCATCGACTAGATTCGAACTCGTGATCTTCATCGCAGTGGTCTGCTTTCTTACCGCCTGCGCCAAACACCACAACAGTGATAGTTGCGGTTTTTGCTGCAATTATAATAGACTTTTGCGAACTCCAACTTCTAACGCCATGAGTTATGAACATTTCTAAATTTGAGAAATTGGATGGGCAACTCGAACAAAAATCTTCCAGAATTGCTCAGATGATCCAGTTTCGATTATCGGAGCACTTCATCAAATGGGTTACTTCTGTCTAATACGCTCATACTCAACACTGCTCTACTTGAGCGCTGAAAAGACTCTCCGTTGGGTTCTCCCTTTCGGGGTGCTTTTCTCTTCCAGAATTGCTCAGATGATCCAGTTTCGATTATCGGAGCACTTCATCAAATGGGTTACTTCTGTCTAATACGCTCATACTCAACACTGCTCTACTTGAGCGCTGAAAAGACTCTCCGTTGGGTTCTCCCTTTGGGGGTGCTTTTCTCCCTTTCGGGGTGCTTTTCTTTCCCTTCCCTTGCTCCTCCCCTCTCCCCTCTTTGCCCCTGCCCTCCCCTCCCCTCCCCCGGTTGCCGTTCTCTTTCACCTCCCCTGGCTCCCCCGGCTGCTTGCTCTGTCCGCCGCTCCGTGGTGTCCCTGGCTTCCCTCCGCTATTGTCCTCGCTGGGTTGGCCCAGCTCGTCCAACTCGCTTAGATTTTTTTCTTAACAACCTTTTCGTTCGCTTCGTATCTCACGCACTTTTGATTATGGCGTAAATTATGGAGAAATTCACCTCTCAACATGCACAAATTTACCATAAATTTCCCCTTCACTGATAAAAGCATTCATACGACACACATGGATAGGATCCAAACCCGACACATGTACCACTGTACTCCACTGACTTACCACTGAACTACGCAGCACGTTCGTTTAAGGAGAAAATCTTGCTTATCAAGCCAAGCATTATGGGCTTTGTGATAAAGACAATTTTTGATGGTAATTGCACACTTTTTTCGGTTTAGTTACCCAAGTTTGAGGTACTTTTGGTATTTTTTGCAATAGATTAGAAGCGCCGCAAAGACTATGCCATCGACTAGATTCGAACTCGTGATCTTCATCGCAGTGGTCTGCTTTCTTACCGCCTGCGCCAAACACCACAACAGTGATAGTTGCGGTTTTTGCTGCAATTATAATAGACTTTTGCGAACTCCAACTTCTAACGCCATGAGTTATGAACATTTCTAAGTTTGAGAAATTGGATGGGCAACTCGAACAAAAATCTTCCAGAATTGCTCAGATGATCCAGTTTCGATTATCGGAGCACTTCATCAAATGGGTTACTTCTGTCTAATACGCTCATACTCAACACTGCTCTACTTGAGCGCTGAAAAGACTCTCCGTTGGGTTCTCCCTTTGGGGGTGCTTTTCTCCCTTTCGGGGTGCTTTTCTTTCCCTTCCCCTTGCTCCTCCCCTCTCCCCTCTTTGCCCCTGCCCTCCCCTCCCCTCCCCCGGTTGCCGTTCTCTTTCACCTCCCCTGGCTCCCCCGGCTGCTTGCTCTGTCCGCCGCTCCGTGGTGTCCCTGGCTTCCCTCCGCTATTGTCCTCGCTGGGTTGGCCCAGCTCGTCCAACTCGCTTAGATTTTTTTCTTAACAACCTTTTCGTTCGCTTCGTATCTCACGCACTTTTGATTATGGCGTAAATTATGGAGAAATTCACCTCTCAACATGCACAAATTTACCATAAATTTCCCCTTCACTGATAAAAGCATTCATACGACACACATGGATAGGATCCAAACCCGACACATGTACCACTGTACTCCACTGACTTACCACTGAACTACGCAGCACGTTCGTTTAAGGAGAAAATCTTGCTTATCAAGCCAAGCATTATGGGCTTTGTGATAAAGACAATTTTTGATGGTAATTGCACACTTTTTTCGGTTTAGTTACCCAAGTTTGAGGTACTTTTGGTATTTTTTGCAATAGATTAGAAGCGCCGCAAAGACTATGCCATCGACTAGATTCGAACTCGTGATCTTCATCGCAGTGGTCTGCTTTCTTACCGCCTGCGCCAAACACCACAACAGTGATAGTTGCGGTTTTTGCTGCAATTATAATAGACTTTTGCGAACTCCAACTTCTAACGCCATGAGTTATGAACATTGTTTGAGAAATTGGATGGGCAACTCGAACAAAAATCTTCCAGAATTGCTCAGATGATCCAGTTTCGATTATCGGAGCACTTCATCAAATGGGTTACTTCTGTCTAATACGCTCATACTCAACACTGCTCTACTTGAGCGCTGAAAAGACTCTCCGTTGGGTTCTCCCTTTCGGGGTGCTTTTCTCTTCCAGAATTGCTCAGATGATCCAGTTTCGATTATCGGAGCACTTCATCAAATGGGTTACTTCTGTCTAATACGCTCATACTCAACACTGCTCTACTTGAGCGCTGAAAAGACTCTCCGTTGGGTTCTCCCTTTGGGGGTGCTTTTCTCCCTTTCGGGGTGCTTTTCTTTCCCTTCCCCTTGCTCCTCCCCTCTCCCCTCTTTGCCCCTGCCCTCCCCTCCCCTCCCCCGGTTGCCGTTCTCTTTCACCTCCCCTGGCTCCCCCGGCTGCTTGCTCTGTCCGCCGCTCCGTGGTGTCCCTGGCTTCCCTCCGCTATTGTCCTCGCTGGGTTGGCCCAGCTCGTCCAACTCGCTTAGATTTTTTCTTAACAACCTTTTCGTTCGCTTCGTATCTCACGCACTTTTGATTATAGCGTAAATTATGGAGAAATTCACCTCTCAACATGCACAAATTTACCATAAATTTCCCCTTCACTGATAAAAGCATTCATACGACACACATGGATAGGATCCAAACCCGACACATGTACCACTGTACTCCACTGACTTACCACTGAACTACGCAGCACGTTCGTTTAAGGAGAAAATCTTGCTTATCAAGCCAAGCATTATGGGCTTTGTGATAAAGACAATTTTTGATGGTAATTGCACACTTTTTTCGGTTTAGTTACCCAAGTTTGAGGTACTTTTGGTATTTTTTGCAATAGATTAGAAGCGCCGCAAAGACTATGCCATCGACTAGATTCGAACTCGTGATCTTCATCGCAGTGGTCTGCTTTCTTACCGCCTGCGCCAAACACCACAACAGTGATAGTTGCGGTTTTTGCTGCAATTATAATAGACTTTTGCGAACTCCAACTTCTAACGCCATGAGTTATGAACATTTCTAAGTTTGAGAAATTGGATGGGCAACTCGAACAAAAATCTTCCAGAATTGCTCAGATGATCCAGTTTCGATTATCGGAGCACTTCATCAAATGGGTTACTTCTGTCTAATACGCTCATACTCAACACTGCTCTACTTGAGCGCTGAAAAGACTCTCCGTTGGGTTCTCCCTTTCGGGGTGCTTTTCTCTTCCAGAATTGCTCAGATGATCCAGTTTCGATTATCGGAGCACTTCATCAAATGGGTTACTTCTGTCTAATACGCTCACACTCAACACTGCGTCGCTCATACTCAACACTGCGTTGGGTTCTCCCTTTGGGGGTGCTTTTCTCCCTTTCGGGGTGCTTTTCTCCCTTTCGGGGTGCTTTTCTCCCTTTCGGGGTGCTTTTCTTTCCCTTCCCCTTGCTCCTCCCCTCTCCCCTCTTTGCCCCTGCCCTCCCCTCCCCTCCCCCGGTTGCCGTTCTCTTTCACCTCCCCTGGCTCCCCCGGCTGCTTGCTCTGTCCGCCGCTCCGTGGTGTCCCTGGCTTCCCTCCGCTATTGTCCTCGCTGGGTTGGCCCAGCTCGTCCAACTCGCTTAGATTTTTTCTTAACAACCTTTTCGTTCGCTTCGTATCTCACGCACTTTTGATTATGGCGTAAATTATGGAGAAATTCACCTCTCAACATGCACAAATTTACCATAAATTTCCCCTTCACTGATAAAAGCATTCATACGACACACATGGATAGGATCCAAACCCGACACATGTACCACTGTACTCCACTGACTTACCACTGAACTACGCAGCACGTTCGTTTAAGGAGAAAATCTTGCTTATCAAGCCAAGCATTATGGGCTTTGTGATAAAGACAATTTTTGATGGTAATTGCACACTTTTTTCGGTTTAGTTACCCAAGTTTGAGGTACTTTTGGTATTTTTTGCAATAGATTAGAAGCGCCGCAAAGACTATGCCATCGACTAGATTCGAACTCGTGATCTTCATCGCAGTGGTCTGCTTTCTTACCGCCTGCGCCAAACACCACAACAGTGATAGTTGCGGTTTTTGCTGCAATTATAATAGACTTTTGCGAACTCCAACTTCTAACGCCATGAGTTATGAACATTTCTAAGTTTGAGAAATTGGATGGGCAACTCGAACAAAAATCTTCCAGAATTGCTCAGATGATCCAGTTTCGATTATCGGAGCACTTCATCAAATGGGTTACTTCTGTCTAATACGCTCATACTCAACACTGCTCTACTTGAGCGCTGAAAAGACTCTCCGTTGGGTTCTCCCTTTCGGGGTGCTTTTCTCTTCCAGAATTGCTCAGATGATCCAGTTTCGATTATCGGAGCACTTCATCAAATGGGTTACTTCTGTCTAATACGCTCATACTCAACACTGCTCTACTTGAGCGCTGAAAAGACTCTCCGTTGGGTTCTCCCTTTCGGGGTGCTTTTCTCCCTTTCGGGGTGCTTTTCTTTCCCTTCCCCTTGCTCCTCCCCTCTCCCCTCTTTGCCCCTGCCCTCCCCTCCCCTCCCCCGGTTGCCGTTCTCTTTCACCTCCCCTGGCTCCCCCGGCTGCTTGCTCTGTCCGCCGCTCCGTGGTGTCCCTGGCTTCCCTCCGCTATTGTCCTCGCTGGGTTGGCCCAGCTCGTCCAACTCGCTTAGATTTTTTCTTAACAACCTTTTCGTTCGCTTCGTATCTCACGCACTTTTGATTATGGCGTAAATTATGGAGAAATTCAGCTCTCAACATGCACAAATTTACCATAAATTTCCCCTTCACTGATAAAAGCATTCATACGACACACCTGGATAGGATCCAAACCCGACACATGTACCACTGTACTCCACTGACTTACCACTGAACTACGCAGCACGTTCGTTTAAGGAGAAAATCTTGCTTATCAAGCCAAGCATTATGGGTTTTGTGATAAAGACAATTTTTGATGGTAATTGCACACTTTTTTCGGTTTAGTTACCCAAGTTTGAGGTACTTTTGGTATTTTTTGCAATAGATTAGAAGCGCCGCAAAGACTATGCCATCGACTAGATTCGAACTCGTGATCTTCATCGCAGTGGTCTGCTTTCTTACCGCCTGCGCCAAACACCACAACAGCGATAGTTGCGGTTTTTGCTGCAATTATAATAGACTTTTGCGAACTCCAACTTCTAACGCCATGAGTTATGAACATTTCTAAGTTTGAGAAATTGGATGGGCAACTCGAACAAAAATCTTCCAGAATTGCTCAGATGATCCAGTTTCGATTATCGGAGCACTTCATCAAATGGGTTACTTCTGTCTAATACGCTCATACTCAACACTGCTCTACTTGAGCGCTGAAAAGACTCTCCGTTGGGTTCTCCCTTTCGGGGTGCTTTTCTCTTCCAGAATTGCTCAGATGATCCAGTTTCGATTACCGCCTGCGCCAAACACCACAACAGAGATAGTTGCGGTTTTTGCTGCAATTATAATAGACTTTTGCGAACTCCAACTTCTAACGCCATGAGTTATGAACATTTCTAAGTTTGAGAAATTTGATGGGCAACTCGAACAAAAATCTTCCGGAATTGCTCAGATGATCCAGTTTCGATTATCGGAGCACTTCATCAAATGGGTTACTTCTGTCTAATACGCTCATACTCAACACTGCTATACTTGAGCGCTGAAAAGACTCTCCGTTGGGTTCTCCCTTTCGGGGTGCTTTTCTCTTCCAGAATTGCTCAGATGATCCAGTTTCGATTACCGCCTGCGCCAAACACCACAACAGAGATAGTTGCGGTTTTTGCTGCAATTATAATAGACTTTTGCGAACTCCAACTTCTAACGCCATGAGTTATGAACATTTCTAAGTTTGAGAAATTGGATGGGCAACTCGAACAAAAATCTTCCAGAATTGCTCAGATGATCCAGTTTCGATTATCGGAGCACTTCATCAAATGGGTTACTTCTGTCTAATACGCTCATACTCAACACTGCTCTACTTGAGCGCTGAAAAGACTCTCCGTTGGGTTCTCCCTTTCGGGGTGCTTTTCTCTTCCAGAATTGCTCAGATGATCCAGTTTCGATTACCGCCTGCGCCAAACACCACAACAGAGATAGTTGCGGTTTTTGCTGCAATTATAATAGACTTTTGCGAACTCCAACTTCTAACGCCATGAGTTATGAACATTTCTAAGTTTGAGAAATTGGATGGGCAACTCGAACAAAAATCTTCCAGAATTGCTCAGATGATCCAGTTTCGATTATCGGAGCACTTCATCAAATGGGTTACTTCTGTCTAATACGCTCATACTCAACACTGCTCTACTTGAGCGCTGAAAAGACCCGTTGGTTTCTCCCTTTCGGGGTGCTTTTCTTTCCCTTCCCCTTGCTCCTCCCCTCTCCCCTCTTTGCCCCTCCCCTCCCCTCCCCCGGTTGCCGTTCTCTTTCACCTCCCCTGGCTCCCCCGGCTGCTTGCTCTGTCCGCCGCTCCGTGGTGTCCCTGGCTTCCCTCCGCTATTGTCCTCGCTGGGTTGGCCCAGCTCGTCCAACTCGTTTAGATTTTTTCTTAACAACCTTTTCGTTCGCTTCGTATCTCACGCACTTTTGATTATGGCGTAAATTATGGAGAAATTCACCTCTCAACATGCACAAATTTACCATAAATTTCCCCTTCACTGATAAAAGCATTCATACGACACACATGGATAGGATCCAAACCCGACACATGTACCACTGTACTCCACTGACTTACCACTGAACTACGCAGCACGTTCGTTTGAGGAGAAAATCTTGCTTATCAAGCCAAGCATTATGGGTTTTGTGATAAAGACAATTTTTGATGGTAATTGCACACTTTTTTCGGTTTAGTTACCCAAGTTTGAGGTACTTTTGGTATTTTTTGCAATAGATTAGAAGCGCCGCAAAGACTATGCCATCGACTAGATTCGAACTCGTGATCTTCATCGCAGTGGTCTGCTTTCTTACCGCCTGCGCCAAACACCACAACAGTGATATTTGCGGTTTTTGCTGCAATTATAATAGACTTTTGCGAACTCCAACTTCTAACGCCATGAGTTATGAACATTTCTAAGTTTGAGAAATTGGATGGGCAACTCGAACAAAAATCTTCCAGAATTGCTCAGATGATCCAGTTTCGATTATCGGAGCACTTCATCAAATGGGTTACTTCTGTCTAATACGCTCATACTCAACACTGCTCTACTTGAGCGCTGAAAAGACTCTCCGTTGGGTTCTCCCTTTCGGGGTGCTTTTCTCTTCCAGAATTGCTCAGATGATCCAGTTTCGATTATCGGAGCACTTCATCAAATGGGTTACTTCTGTCTAATACGCTCATACTCAACACTGCTCTACTTGAGCGCTGAAAAGACTCTCCGTTGGGTTCTCCCTTTCGGGGTGCTTTTCTCCCTTTCGGGGTGCTCTTCTTTCCCTTCCCCTTGCTCCTCCCCTCTCCCCTCTTTGCCTTTGCCCCTGCCCTCCCTCCCCTCCCCTCCCCCGGTTGCCGTTCTCTTTCACCTCCCCTGGCTCCCCCGGCTACTTGCTCTGTCCGCCGCTCCGTGGTGTCCCTGGCTTCCCTCCGCTATTGTCCTCGCTGGGTTGGCCCAGCTCGTCCAACATCGACTAGATTCGAACTCGTGATCTTCATCGCAGTGGTCTGCTTTCTTACCGCCTGCGCCAAACACCACAACAGAGATAGTTGCGGTTTTTGCTGCAATTATAATAGACTTTTGCGAACTCCAACTTCTAACGCCATGAGTTATGAACATTTCTAAGTTTGAGAAATTGGATGGGCAACTCGAACAAAAATCTTCCAGAATTGCTCAGATGATCCAGTTTCGATTATCGGAGCACTTCATCAAATGGGTTACTTCTGTCTAATACGCTCATACTCAACACTGCTCTACTTGAGCGCTGAAAAGACTCTCCGTTGGGTTCTCCCTTTCGGGGTGCTTTTCTCTTCCAGAATTGCTCAGATGATCCAGTTTCGATTATCGGAGCACTTCATCAAATGTGTTACTTCTGTCTAATACGCTCATACTCAACACTGCTCTACTTGAGCGCTGAAGAGACTCTCCGTTGGGTTCTCCCTTTGGGGGTGCTTTTCTCCCTTTCGGGGTGCTTTTCTTTCCCTTCCCCTTGCTCCTCCCCTCTCCCCTCTTTGCCTTTGCCCCTGCCCTCCCCTCCCCTCCCCCGGTTGCCGTTCTCTTTCACCTCCCCTGGCTCCCCCGGCTGCTTGCTCTGTCCGCCGCTCCGTGGTGTCCCTGGCTTCCCTCCGCTATTGTCCTCGCTGGGTTGGCCCAGCTCGTCCAACTCGCTTAGATTTTTTCTTAACAACCTTTTCGTTCGCTTCGTATCTCACGCACTTTTGATTATGGCGTAAATTATGGAGAAATTCACCTCTCAACATGCACAAATTTACCATAAATTTCCCCTTCACTGATAAAAGTATTCATACGACACACATGGATAGGATCCAAACCCGACACATGTACCACTGTACTCCACTGACTTACCACTGAACTACGCAGCGCGTTCGTTTAAGGAGAAAATCTTGCTTATCAAGCCAAGCATTATTGGCTTTGTGATAAAGACAATTTTTGATGGTAACTGCACACTTTTTTCGGTTTAGTTACCCAAGTTTGAGGTACTTTTGGTATTTTTTGCAATAGAATAGAAGCGCCGCAAAGACTATGCCATCGACTAGATTCGAATTCGTGATCTTCATCGCAGTGGTCTGCTTTCTTACCGCCTGCGCCAAACACCACAACAGTGATATTTGCGGTTTTTGCTGCAATTATAATAGACTTTTGCGAACTCCAACTTCTAACGCCATGAGTTATGAACATTTCTAAGTTTGAGAAATTGGATGGGCAACTCGAACAAAAATCTTCCAGAATTGCTCAGATGATCCAGTTTCGATTATCGGAGCACTTCATCAAATGGGTTACTTCTGTCTAATACGCTCATACTCAACACTGCTCTACTTGAGCGCTGAAAAGACTCTCCGTTGGGTTCTCCCTTTCGGGGTGCTTTTCTCTTCCAGAATTGCTCAGATGATCCAGTTTCGATTATCGGAGCACTTCATCAAATGGGTTACTTCTGTCTAATACGCTCATACTCAACACTGCTCTACTTGAGCGCTGAAAAGACTCTCCGTTGGGTTCTCCCTTTGGGGGTGCTTTTCTCCCTTTCGGGGTGCTTTTCTTTCCCTTCCCCTTGCTCCTCCCCTCTCCCCTCTTTGCCTTTGCCCCTGCCCTCCCCTCCCCTCCCCCGGTTGCCGTTCTCTTTCACCTCCCCTGGCTCCCCCGGCTGCTTGCTCTGTCCGCCGCTCCGTGGTGTCCCTGGCTTCCCTCCGCTATTGTCCTCGCTGGGTTGGCCCAGCTCGTCCAACTCGCTTAGATTTTTTTTAACAACCTTTTCGTTCGCTTCGTATCTCACGCACTTTTGATTATGGCGTAAATTATGGAGAAATTCACCTCTCAACATGCACAAATTTACCATAAATTTCCCCTTCACTGATAAAAGCATTCATACGACACACATGGATAGGATCCAAACCCGACACATGTACCACTGTACTCCACTGACTTACCACTGAACTACGCAGCACGTTCGTTTAAGGAGAAAATCTTGCTTATCAAGCCAAGCATTATGGGTTTTGTGATAAAGACAATTTTTGATGGTAATTGCACACTTTTTTCGGTTTAGTTACCCAAGTTTGAGGTACTTTTGGTATTTTTTGCAATAGATTAGAAGCGCCGCAAAGACTATGCCATCGACTAGATTCGAACTCGTGATCTTCATCGCAGTGGTCTGCTTTCTTACCGCCTGCGCCAAACACCACAACAGAGATAGTTGCGGTTTTTGCTGCAATTATAATAGACTTTTGCGAACTCCAACTTCTAACGCCATGAGTTATGAACATTTCTAAGTTTGAGAAATTGGATGGGCAACTCGAACAAAAATCTTCCAGAATTGCTCAGATGATCCAGTTTCGATTATCGGAGCACTTCATCAAATGGGTTACTTCTGTCTAATACGCTCATACTCAACACTGCTCTACTTGAGCGCTGAAAAGACTCTCCGTTGGGTTCTCCCTTTCGGGGTGCTTTTCTCTTCCAGAATTGCTCAGATGATCCAGTTTCGATTATCGGAGCACTTCATCAAATGGGTTACTTCTGTCTAATACGCTCATACTCAACACTGCTCTACTTGAGCGCTGAAAAGACTCTCCGTTGGGTTCTCCCTTTGGGGGTGCTTTTCTCCCTTTCGGGGTGCTTTTCTTTCCCTTCCCCTTGCTCCTCCCCTCTCCCCTCTTTGCCTTTGCCCCTGCCCTCCCCTCCCCTCCCCCGGTTGCCGTTCTCTTTCACCTCCCCTGGCTCCCCCGGCTGCTTGCTCTGTCCGCCGCTCCGTGGTGTCCCTGGCTTCCCTCCGCTATTGTCCTCGCTGGGTTGGCCCAGCTCGTCCAACTCGCTTAGATTTTTTTTTAACAACCTTTTCGTTCGCTTCGTATCTCACGCACTTTTGATTATGGCGTAAATTATGGAGAAATTCACCTCTCAACATGCACAAATTTACCATAAATTTCCCCTTCACTGATAAAAGCATTCATACGACACACATGGATAGGATCCAAACCCGACACATGTACCACTGTACTCCACTGACTTACCACTGAACTACGCAGCACGTTCGTTTAAGGAGAAAATCTTGCTTATCAAGCCAAGCATTATGGGTTTTGTGATAAAGACAATTTTTGATGGTAATTGCACACTTTTTTCGGTTTAGTTACCCAAGTTTGAGGTACTTTTGGTATTTTTTGCAATAGATTAGAAGCGCCGCAAAGACTATGCCATCGACTAGATTCGAACTCGTGATCTTCATCGCAGTGGTCTGCTTTCTTACCGCCTGCGCCAAACACCACAACAGAGATAGTTGCGGTTTTTGCTGCAATTATAATAGACTTTTGCGAACTCCAACTTCTAACGCCATGAGTTATGAACATTTCTAAGTTTGAGAAATTGGATGGGCAACTCGAACAAAAATCTTCCAGAATTGCTCAGATGATCCAGTTTCGATTATCGGAGCACTTCATCAAATGGGTTACTTCTGTCTAATACGCTCATACTCAACACTGCTCTACATGAGCGCTGAAAAGACTCTCCGTTGGGTTCTCCCTTTCGGGGTGCTTTTCTCTTCCAGAATTGCTCAGATGATCCAGTTTCGATTATCGGAGCACTTCATCAAATGGGTTACTTCTGTCTAATACGCTCATACTCAACACTGCTCTACTTGAGCGCTGAAAAGACTCTCCGTTGGGTTCTCCCTTTGGGGGTGCTTTTCTCCCTTTCGGGGTGCTTTTCTTTCCCTTCCCCTTGCTCCTCCCCTCCCCCCTCTTTGCCTTTGCCCCTGCCCTCCCCTCCCCTCCCCTCCCCCGGTTGCCGTTCTCTTTCACCTCCCCTGGCTCCCCCGGCTGCTTGCTCTGTCCGCCGCTCCGTGGTGTCCCTGGCTTCCCTCCGCTATTGTCCTCGCTGGGTTGGCCCAGCTCGTCCAACTCGCTTAGATTTTTTCTTAACAACCTTTTCGTTCGCTTCGTATCTCACGCACTTTTGATTATGGCGTAAATTATGGAGAAATTCACCTCTCAACATGCACAAATTTACCATAAATTTCCCCTTCACTGATAAAAGCATTCATACGACACACATGGATAGGATCCAAACCCGACACATGTACCACTGTACTCCACTGACTTACCACTGAACTACGCAGCGCGTTCCTTTAAGGAGAAAATCTTGCTTATCAAGCCAAGCATTATGGGCTTTGTGATAAAGACAATTTTTGATGGTAATTGCACACTTTTTTCGGTTTAGTTACCCAAGTTTGAGGTACTTTTGGTATTTTTTGCAATAGATTAGAAGCGCCGCAAAGACTATGCCATCGACTAGATTCGAACTCGTGATCTTCATCGCAGTGGTCTGCTTTCTTACCGCCTGCGCCAAACACCACAACAGTGATAGTTGCGATTTTTGCTGCAATTATAATAGACTTTTGCGAACTCCAACTTCTAACGCCATGAGTTATGAACATTTCTAAGTTTGAGAAATTGGATGGGCAACTCGAACAAAAATCTTCCAGAATTGCTCAGATGATCCAGTTTCGATTATCGGAGCACTTCATCAAATGGGTTACTTCTGTCTAATACGCTCATACTCAACACTGCTCTACTTGAGCGCTGAAAAGACTCTCCGTTGGGTTCTCCCTTTCGGGGTGCTTTTCTCTTCCAGAATTGCTCAGATGATCCAGTTTCGATTATCGGAGCACTTCATCAAATGGGTTACTTCTGTCTAATACGCTCATACTCAACACTGCTCTACTTGAGCGCTGAAAAGACTCTCCGTTGGGTTCTCTCTTTGGGGGTGCTTTTCTCCCTTTCGGGGTGCTTTTCTTTCCCTTCCCCTTGCTCCTCCCCTCTCCCCTCTTTGCCTTTGCCCCTGCCCTCCCCTCCCCTCCCTGCCGTTCTCTTTCACCTCCCCTGGCTCCCCCGGCTGCTTGCTCTGCCCGCCGCTCCGTGGTGTCCCTGGCTTCCCTCCGCTATTGTCCTCGCTGGGTTGGCCCAGCTCGTCCAACTCGCTTAGATTTTTTCTTAACAACCTTTTCGTTCGCTTCGTATCTCACGCACTTTTGATTATGGCGTAAATTATGGAGAAATTCACCTCTCAACATGCACAAATTTACCATAAATTTCCCCTTCACTGATAAAAGCATTCATACGACACACATGGATAGGATCCAAACCCGACACATGTACCACTGTACTCCACTGACTTACCACTGAACTACGCAGCACGTTCGTTTAAGGAGAAAATCTTGCTTATCAAGCCAAGCATTATGGGTTTTGTGATAAAGACAATTTTTGATGGTAATTGCACACTTTTTTCGGTTTAGTTACCCAAGTTTGAGGTACTTTTGGTATTTTTTGCAATAGATTAGAAGCGCCGCAAAGACTATGCCATCGACTAGATTCGAACTCGTGATCTTCATCGCAGTGGTCTGCTTTCTTACCGCCTGCGCCAAACACCACAACAGAGATAGTTGCGGTTTTTGCTGCAATTATAATAGACTTTTGCGAACTCCAACTTCTAACGCCATGAGTTTTGAACATTTCTAAGTTTGAGAAATTGGATGGGCAACTCGAACAAAAATCTTCCAGAATTGCTCAGATGATCCAGTTTCGATTATCGGAGCACTTCATTAAATGGGTTACTTCTGTCTAATACGCTCATACTCAACACTGCTCTACTTGAGCGCTGAAAAGACTCTCCGTTGGGTTCTCCCTTTCGGGGTGCTTTTCTTTCCCTTCCCCTTGTTCCTCCCCTCTCCCCTCTTTGCCCCTGCCCTCCCCTCCCCTCCCTCGGTTGCCGTTCTCTTTCACCTCCCCTGGCTCCCCCGGCTGCTTGCTCTGTCCGCCGCTCCGTGGTGTCCCTGGCTTCCCTCCGCTATTGTCCTCGCTGGGTTGGCCCAGCTCGTCCAACTCGCTTAGATTTTTTCTTAACAACCTTTTCGTTCGCTTCGTATCTCACGCACTTTTGATTTTGGCGTAAATTATGGAGAAATTCACCTCTCAACATGCACAAATTTACCATAAATTTCCCCTTCACTGATAAAAGCATTCATACGACACACATGGATAGGATCCAAACCCGACACATGTACCACTGTACTCCACTGACTTACCACTGAACTACGCAGCGCGTTCCTTTAAGGAGAAAATCTTGCTTATCAAGCCAAGCATTATGGGTTTTGTGATAAAGACAATTTTTGATGGTAATTGCACACTTTTTTCGGTTTAGTTACCCAAGTTTGAGGTACTTTTGGTATTTTTTGCAATAGATTAGAAGCGCCGCAAAGACTATGCCATCGACTAGATTCGAACTCGTGATCTTCATCGCAGTGGTCTGCTTTCTTACCGCCTGCGCCAAACACCACAACAGAGATAGTTGCGGTTTTTGCTGCAATTATAATAGACTTTTGCGAACTCCAACTTCTAACGCCATGAGTTATGAACATTTCTAAGTTTGAGAAATTGGATGGGCAACTCGAACAAAAATCTTCCAGAATTGCTCAGATGATCCAGTTTCGATTATCGGAGCACTTCATCAAATGGGTTACTTCTGTCTAATACGCTCATACTCAACACTGCTCTACTTGAGCGCTGAAAAGACTCTCCGTTGGGTTCTCCCTTTCGGGGTGCTTTTCTCTTCCAGAATTGCTCAGATGATCCAGTTTCGATTATCGGAGCACTTCATCAAATGGGTTACTTCTGTCTAATACGCTCATACTCAACACTGCTCTACTTGAGCGCTGAAAAGACTCTCCGTTGGGTTCTCCCTTTGGGGGTGCTTTTCTCCCTTTCGGGGTGCTTTTCTTTCCCTTCCCCTTGCTCCTCCTCTCTCCCCTCTTTGCCTTTGCCCCTGCCCTCCCTCCCCTCCCCTCCCCCGGTTGCCGTTCTCTTTCACCTCCCTGGCTCCCCCGGCTGCTTGCTCTGTCCGCCGCTCCGTGGTGTCCCTGGCTTCCCTCCGCTATTGTCCTCGCTGGGTTGGCCCAGCTTGCGAACTCCAACTTCTAACGCCATGAGTTATGAACATTTCTAAGTTTGAGAAATTGGATGGGCAACTCGAACAAAAATCTTCCAGAATTGCTCAGATGATCCAGTTTCGATTATCGGAGCACTTCATCAAATGGGTTACTTCTGTCTAATACGCTCATACTCAACACTGCTCTACTTGAGCGCTGAAAAGACTCTCCGTTGGGTTCTCCCTTTCGGGGTGCTTTTCTCTTCCAGAATTGCTCAGATGATCCAGTTTCGATTATCGGAGCACTTCATCAAATGGGTTACTTCTGTCTAATACGCTCATACTCAACACTGCTCTACTTGAGCGCTGAAAAGACTCTCCGTTGGGTTCTCCCTTTGGGGGTGCTTTTCTCCCTTTCGGGGTGCTTTTCTTTCCCTTCCCCTTGCTCCTCCTCTCTCCCCTCTTTGCCTTTGCCCCTGCCCTCCCTCCCCTCCCCTCCCCCGGTTGCCGTTCTCTTTCACCTCCCTGGCTCCCCCGGCTGCTTGCTCTGTCCGCCGCTCCGTGGTGTCCCTGGCTTCCCTCCGCTATTGTCCTCGCTGGGTTGGCCCAGCTTGCGAACTCCAACTTCTAACGCCATGAGTTATGAACATTTCTAAGTTTGAGAAATTGGATGGGCAACTCGAACAAAAATCTTCCAGAATTGCTCAGATGATCCAGTTTCGATTATCGGAGCACTTCATCAAATGGGTTACTTCTGTCTAATACGCTCATACTCAACACTGCTCTACTTGAGCGCTGAAAAGACTCTCCGTTGGGTTCTCCCTTTCGGGGTGCTTTTCTTTCCCTTCCCCTTGTTCCTCCCCTCTCCCCTCTTTGCCCCTGCCCTCCCCTCCCCTCCCTCGGTTGCCGTTCTCTTTCACCTCCCCTGGCTCCCCCGGCTGCTTGCTCTGTCCGCCGCTCCGTGGTGTCCCTGGCTTCCCTCCGCTATTGTCCTCGCTGGGTTGGCCCAGCTCGTCCAACTCGCTTAGATTTTTTCTTAACAACCTTTTCGTTCGCTTCGTATCTCACGCACTTTTGATTTTGGCGTAAATTATGGAGAAATTCACCTCTCAACATGCACAAATTTACCATAAATTTCCCCTTCACTGATAAAAGCATTCATACGACACACATGGATAGGATCCAAACCCGACACATGTACCACTGTACTCCACTGACTTACCACTGAACTACGCAGCGCGTTCCTTTAAGGAGAAAATCTTGCTTATCAAGCCAAGCATTATGGGTTTTGTGATAAAGACAATTTTTGATGGTAATTGCACACTTTTTTCGGTTTAGTTACCCAAGTTTGAGGTACTTTTGGTATTTTTTGCAATAGATTAGAAGCGCCGCAAAGACTATGCCATCGACTAGATTCGAACTCGTGATCTTCATCGCAGTGGTCTGCTTTCTTACCGCCTGCGCCAAACACCACAACAGAGATAGTTGCGGTTTTTGCTGCAATTATAATAGACTTTTGCGAACTCCAACTTCTAACGCCATGAGTTATGAAC
The DNA here is from genome assembly GCA_958299035.1 of Cylicocyclus nassatus. Lineage (NCBI taxonomy): Eukaryota > Metazoa > Nematoda > Chromadorea > Rhabditida > Strongylidae > Cylicocyclus > Cylicocyclus nassatus. The sequence continues at coordinate 32,432,514 of CATQJL010000326.1, forward strand.
ATTTCTAAGTTTGAGAAATTGGATGGGCAACTCGAACAAAAATCTTCCAGAATTGCTCAGATGATCCAGTTTCGATTATCGGAGCACTTCATCAAATGGGTTACTTCTGTCTAATACGCTCATACTCAACACTGCTCTACTTGAGCGCTGAAAAGACTCTCCGTTGGGTTCTCCCTTTCGGGGTGCTTTTCTCTTCCAGAATTGCTCAGATGATCCAGTTTCGATTATCGGAGCACTTCATCAAATGGGTTACTTCTGTCTAATACGCTCATACTCAACACTGCTCTACTTGAGCGCTGAAAAGACTCTCCGTTGGGTTCTCCCTTTGGGGGTGCTTTTCTCCCTTTCGGGGTGCTTTTCTTTCCCTTCCCCTTGCTCCTCCTCTCTCCCCTCTTTGCCTTTGCCCCTGCCCTCCCTCCCCTCCCCTCCCCCGGTTGCCGTTCTCTTTCACCTCCCTGGCTCCCCCGGCTGCTTGCTCTGTCCGCCGCTCCGTGGTGTCCCTGGCTTCCCTCCGCTATTGTCCTCGCTGGGTTGGCCCAGCTTGCGAACTCCAACTTCTAACGCCTGAGTTATGAACATTTCTAAGTTTGAGAAATTGGATGGGCAACTCGAACAAAAATCTTCCAGAATTGCTCAGATGATCCAGTTTCGATTATCGGAGCACTTCATCAAATGGGTTACTTCTGTCTAATACGCTCATATTCAACACTGCTCTACTTGAGCGCTGAAAAGACTCTCCGTTGGGTTCTCCCTTTCGGGGTGCTTTTCTCTTCCAGAATTGCTCAGATGATCCAGTTTCGAATATCGGAGCACTTCATCAAATGGGTTACTTCTGTCTAATACGCTCATACTCAACACTGCTCTACTTGAGCGCTGAAAAGACTCTCCGTTGGGTTCTCCCTTTGGGGGTGCTTTTCTCTCTTTCGGGGTGCTTTTCTTTCCCTTCCCCTTGCTCCTCCTCTCTCCCCTCTTTGCCTTTGCCCCTGCCCTCCCTCCCCTCCCCTCCCCCGGTTGCCGTTCTCTTTCACCTCCCTGGCTCCCCCGGCTGCTTGCTCTGTCCGCCGCTCCGTGGTGTCCCTGGCTTCCCTCCGCTATTGTCCTCGCTGGGTTGGCCCAGCTCGTCCAACTCGCTTAGATTTTTTCTTAACAACCTTTTCGTTCGCCTCGTATCTCACGCACTTTTGATTATGGCGTAAATTATGGAAAAATTCACCTCTTAACATGCACAAATTTACCATAAATTTTCCCTTCACTGATAAAAGCATTCATACGACACACATGGATAGGATCCAAACCCGACACATGTACCACTGTACTCCACTGACTTACCACTGAACTACGCAGCACGTTCGTTTAAGGAGAAAATCTTGCTTATCAAGCCAAGCATTATGGGTTTTGTGATAAAGACAATTTTTGATGGTAATTGCACACTTTTTTCGGTTTAGTTACCCAAGTTTGAGGTACTTTTGGTATTTTTTGCAATAGATTAGAAGCGCCGCAAAGACTATGCCATCGACTAGATTCGAACTCGTGATCTTCATCGCAGTGGTCTGCTTTCTTACCGCCTGCGCCAAACACCACAACAGTGATAGTTGCGGTTTTTGCTGCAATTATAATAGACTTTTGCGAACTCCAACTTCTAACGCCATGAGTTATGAACATTTCTAAGTTTGAGAAATTGGATGGGCAACTCGAACAAAAATCTTCCAGAATTGCTCAGATGATCCAGTTTCGATTATCGGAGCACTTCATCAAATGGGTTACTTCTGTCTAATACGCTCATACTCAACACTGCTCTACTTGAGCGCTGAAAAGACTCTCCGTTGGGTTCTCCCTTTCGGGGTGCTTTTCTCTTCCAGAATTGCTCAGATGATCCAGTTTCGATTATCGGAGCACTTCATCAAATGGGTTACTTCTGTCTAATACGCTCATACTCAACACTGCTCTACTTGAGCGCTGAAAAGACTCTCCGTTGGGTTCTCCCTTTGGGGGTGCTTTTCTCCCTTTCGGGGTGCTTTTCTTTCCCTTCCCCTTGCTCCTCCTCTCTCCCCTCTTTGCCTTTGCCCCTGCCCTCCCTCCCCTCCCCTCCCCCGGTTGCCGTTCTCTTTCACCTCCCTGGCTCCCCCGGCTGCTTGCTCTGTCCGCCGCTCCGTGGTGTCCCTGGCTTCCCTCCGCTATTGTCCTCGCTGGGTTGGCCCAGCTTGCGAACTCCAACTTCTAACGCCTGAGTTATGAACATTTCTAAGTTTGAGAAATTGGATGGGCAACTCGAACAAAAATCTTCCAGAATTGCTCAGATGATCCAGTTTCGATTATCGGAGCACTTCATCAAATGGGTTACTTCTGTCTAATACGCTCATATTCAACACTGCTCTACTTGAGCGCTGAAAAGACTCTCCGTTGGGTTCTCCCTTTCGGGGTGCTTTTCTCTTCCAGAATTGCTCAGATGATCCAGTTTCGAATATCGGAGCACTTCATCAAATGGGTTACTTCTGTCTAATACGCTCATACTCAACACTGCTCTACTTGAGCGCTGAAAAGACTCTCCGTTGGGTTCTCCCTTTGGGGGTGCTTTTCTCTCTTTCGGGGTGCTTTTCTTTCCCTTCCCCTTGCTCCTCCTCTCTCCCCTCTTTGCCTTTGCCCCTGCCCTCCCTCCCCTCCCCTCCCCCGGTTGCCGTTCTCTTTCACCTCCCTGGCTCCCCCGGCTGCTTGCTCTGTCCGCCGCTCCGTGGTGTCCCTGGCTTCCCTCCGCTATTGTCCTCGCTGGGTTGGCCCAGCTCGTCCAACTCGCTTAGATTTTTTCTTAACAACCTTTTCGTTCGCCTCGTATCTCACGCACTTTTGATTATGGCGTAAATTATGGAAAAATTCACCTCTTAACATGCACAAATTTACCATAAATTTTCCCTTCACTGATAAAAGCATTCATACGACACACATGGATAGGATCCAAACCCGACACATGTACCACTGTACTCCACTGACTTACCACTGAACTACGCAGCACGTTCGTTTAAGGAGAAAATCTTGCTTATCAAGCCAAGCATTATGGGTTTTGTGATAAAGACAATTTTTGATGGTAATTGCACACTTTTTTCGGTTTAGTTACCCAAGTTTGAGGTACTTTTGGTATTTTTTGCAATAGATTAGAAGCGCCGCAAAGACTATGCCATCGACTAGATTCGAACTCGTGATCTTCATCGCAGTGGTCTGCTTTCTTACCGCCTGCGCCAAACACCACAACAGTGATAGTTGCGGTTTTTGCTGCAATTATAATAGACTTTTGCGAACTCCAACTTCTAACGCCATGAGTTATGAACATTTCTAAGTTTGAGAAATTGGATGGGCAACTCGAACAAAAATCTTCCAGAATTGCTCAGATGATCCAGTTTCGATTATCGGAGCACTTCATCAAATGGGTTACTTCTGTCTAATACGCTCATACTCAACACTGCTCTACTTGAGCGCTGAAAAGACTCTCCGTTGGGTTCTCCCTTTCGGGGTGCTTTTCTCTTCCAGAATTGCTCAGATGATCCAGTTTCGATTATCGGAGCACTTCATCAAATGGGTTACTTCTGTCTAATACGCTCATACTCAACACTGCTCTACTTGAGCGCTGAAAAGACTCTCCGTTGGGTTCTCCCTTTGGGGGTGCTTTTCTCCCTTTCGGGGTGCTTTTCTTTCCCTTCCCCTTGCTCCTCCTCTCTCCCCTCTTTGCCTTTGCCCCTGCCCTCCCTCCCCTCCCCTCCCCCGGTTGCCGTTCTCTTTCACCTCCCTGGCTCCCCCGGCTGCTTGCTCTGTCCGCCGCTCCGTGGTGTCCCTGGCTTCCCTCCGCTATTGTCCTCGCTGGGTTGGCCCAGCTTGCGAACTCCAACTTCTAACGCCATGAGTTATGAACATTTCTAAGTTTGAGAAATTGGATGGGCAACTCGAACAAAAATCTTCCAGAATTGCTCAGATGATCCAGTTTCGATTATCGGAGCACTTCATCAAATGGGTTACTTCTGTCTAATACGCTCATACTCAACACTGCTCTACTTGAGCGCTGAAAAGACTCTCCGTTGGGTTCTCCCTTTCGGGGTGCTTTTCTCTTCCAGAATTGCTCAGATGATCCAGTTTCGATTATCGGAGCACTTCATCAAATGGGTTACTTCTGTCTAATACGCTCATACTCAACACTGCTCTACTTGAGCGCTGAAAAGACTCTCCGTTGGGTTCTCCCTTTCGGGGTGCTTTTCTCCCTTTCGGGGTGCTTTTCTTTCCCTTCCCCTTGCTCCTCCCCTCTCCCCTCTTTGCCCCTGCCCTCCCCTCCCCTCCCCCGGTTGCCGTTCTCTTTCACCTCCCCTGGCTCCCCCGGCTGCTTGCTCTGTCCGCCGCTCCGTGGTGTCCCTGGCTTCCCTCCGCTATTGTCCTCGCTGGGTTGGCCCAGCTCGTCCAACTCGCTTAGATTTTTTCTTAACAACCTTTTCGTTCGCTTCGTATCTCACGCACTTTTGATTATGGCGTAAATTATGGAGAAATTCAGCTCTCAACATGCACAAATTTACCATAAATTTCCCCTTCACTGATAAAAGCATTCATACGACACACATGGATAGGATCCAAACCCGACACATGTACCACTGTACTCCACTGACTTACCACTGAACTACGCAGCACGTTCGTTTAAGGAGAAAATCTTGCTTATCAAGCCAAGCATTATGGGTTTTGTGATAAAGACAATTTTTGATGGTAATTGCACACTTTTTTCGGTTTAGTTACCCAAGTTTGAGGTACTTTTGGTATTTTTTGCAATAGATTAGAAGCGCCGCAAAGACTATGCCATCGACTAGATTTGAACTCGTGATCTTCATCGCAGTGGTCTGCTTTCTTACCGCCTGCGCCAAACACCACAACAGCGATAGTTGCGGTTTTTGCTGCAATTATAACAGACTTTTGCGAACTCCAACTTCTAACGCCATGAGTTATGAACATTTCTAAGTTTGAGAAATTGGATGGGCAACTCGAACAAAAATCTTCCAGAATTGCTCAGATGATCCAGTTTCGATTATCGGAGCACTTCATCAAATGGGTTACTTCTGTCTAATACGCTCATACTCAACACTGCTCTACTTGAGCGCTGAAAAGACTCTCCGTTGGGTTCTCCCTTTCGGGGTGCTTTTCTCTTCCAGAATTGCTCAGATGATCCAGTTTCGATTACCGCCTGCGCCAAACACCACAACAGCGATAGTTGCGGTTTTTGCTGCAATTATAATAGACTTTTGCGAACTCCAACTTCTAACGCCATGAGTTATGAACATTTCTAAGTTTGAGAAATTGGATGGGCAACTCGAACAAAAATCTTCCAGAATTGCTCAGATGATCCAGTTTCGATTATCGGAGCACTTCATCAAATGGGTTACTTCTGTCTAATACGCTCATACTCAACACTGCTCTACTTGAGCGCTGAAAAGACTCTCCGTTGGGTTCTCCCTTTCGGGGTGCTTTTCTCTTCCAGAATTGCTCAGATGATCCAGTTTCGATTACCGACTGCGCCAAACACCACAACAGAGATAGTTGCGGTTTTTGCTGCAATTATAATAGACTTTTGCGAACTCCAACTTCTAACGCCATGAGTTATGAACATTTCTAAGTTTGAGGAATTGGATGGGCAACTCGAACAAAAATCTTCCAGAATTGCTCAGATGATCCAGTTTCGATTATCGGAGCACTTCATCAAATGGGTTACTTCTGTCTAATACGCTCATACTCAACACTGCTCTACTTGAGCGCTGAAAAGACTCTCCGTTTGTTTCTCCCTTTCGGGGTGCTTTTCTTTCCCTTCCCCTTGCTCCTCCCCTCTCCCCTCTTTGCCCCTCCCCTCCCCTCCCCCGGTTGCCGTTCTCTTTCACCTCCCCTGGCTCCCCCGGCTGCTTGCTCTGTCCGCCGCTCCGTGGTGTCCCTGGCTTCCCTCCGCTATTGTCCTCGCTGGGTTGGCCCAGCTCGTCCAACTCGCTTAGATTTTTTCTTAACAACCTTTTCGTTCGCTTCGTATCTCACGCACTTTTGATTATGGCGTAAATTATGGAGAAATTCACCTCTCAACATGCACAAATTTACCATAAATTTCCCCTTCACTGATAAAAGTATTCATACGACACACATGGATAGGATCCAAACCCGACACATGTACCACTGTACTCCACTGACTTACCACTGAACTACGCAGCACGTTCGTTTGAGGAGAAAATCTTGCTTATCAAGCCAAGCATTATGGGTTTTGTGATAAAGACAATTTTTGATGGTAATTGCACACTTTTTTCGGTTTAGTTACCCAAGTTTGAGGTACTTTTGGTATTTTTTGCAATAGATTAGAAGCGCCGCAAAGACTATGCCATCGACTAGATTCGAACTCGTGATCTTCATCGCAGTGGTCTGCTTTCTTACCGCCTGCGCCAAACACCACAACAGTGATATTTGCGGTTTTTGCTGCAATTATAATAGACTTTTGCGAACTCCAACTTCTAACGCCATGAGTTATGAACATTTCTAAGTTTGAGAAATTGGATGGGCAACTCGAACAAAAATCTTCCAGAATTGCTCAGATGATCCAGTTTCGATTATCGGAGCACTTCATCAAATGGGTTACTTCTGTCTAATACGCTCATACTCAACACTGCTCTACTTGAGCGCTGAAAAGACTCTCCGTTGGGTTCTCCCTTTCGGGGTGCTTTTCTCTTCCAGAATTGCTCAGATGATCCAGTTTCGATTATCGGAGCACTTCATCAAATGGGTTACTTCTGTCTAATACGCTCATACTCAACACTGCTCTACTTGAGCGCTGAAAAGACTCTCCGTTGGGTTCTCCCTTTGGGGGTGCTTTTCTCCCTTTCGGGGTGCTTTTCTTTCCCTTCCCCTTGCTCCTCCCCTCTCCCCTCTTTGCCTTTGCCCCTGCCCTCCCTCCCCTCCCCTCCCCCGGTTGCCGTTCTCTTTCACCTCCCCTGGCTCCCCCGGCTACTTGCTCTGTCCGCCGCTCCGTGGTGTCCCTGGCTTCCCTCCGCTATTGTCCTCGCTGGGTTGGCCCAGCTCGTCCAACATCGACTAGATTCGAACTCGTGATCTTCATCGCAGTGGTCTGCTTTCTTACCGCCTGCGCCAAACACCACAACAGAGATAGTTGCGGTTTTTGCTGCAATTATAATAGACTTTTGCGAACTCCAACTTCTAACGCCATGAGTTATGAACATTTCTAAGTTTGAGAAATTGGATGGGCAACTCGAACAAAAATCTTCCAGAATTGCTCAGATGATCCAGTTTCGATTATCGGAGCACTTCATCAAATGGGTTACTTCTGTCTAATACGCTCATACTCAACACTGCTCTACTTGAGCGCTGAAAAGACTCTCCGTTGGGTTCTCCCTTTGGGGGTGCTTTTCTCCCTTTCGGGGTGCTTTTCTTTCCCTTCCCCTTGCTCCTCCCCTCTCCCCTCTTTGCCCCTGCCCTCCCCTCCCCTCCCCCGGTTGCCGTTCTCTTTCACCTCCCCTGGCTCCCCCGGCTGCTTGCTCTGTCCGCCGCTTCGTGGTGTCCCTGGCTTCCCTCCGCTATTGTCCTCGCTGGGTTGGCCCAGCTCGTCCAACTCGCTTAGATTTTTTCTTAACAACCTTTTCGTTCGCTTCGTATCTCACGCACTTTTGATTATGGCGTAAATTACGGAGAAATTCACCTCTCAACATGCACAAATTTACCATAAATTTCCCCTTCACTGATAAAAGCATTTATACGACACACATGGATAGGATCCAAACCCGACACATGTACCACTGTACTCCACTGACTTACCACTGAACTACGCAGCACGTTCGTTTAAGGAGAAAATCTTGCTTATCAAGCCAAGCATTATGGGTTTTGTGATAAAGACAATTTTTGATGGTAATTGCACACTTTTTTCGGTTTAGTTACCCAAGTTTGAGGTACTTTTGGTATTTTTTGCAATAGATTAGAAGCGCCGCAAAGACTATGCCATCGACTAGATTCGAACTCGTGATCTTCATCGCAGTGGTCTGCTTTCTTACCGCCTGCGCCAAACACCACAACAGCGATAGTTGCGGTTTTTGCTGCAATTATAATAGACTTTTGCGAACTCCAACTTCTAACGCCATGAGTTATGAACATTTCTAAGTTTGAGAAATTGGATGGGCAACTCGAACAAAAATCTTCCAGAGTTGCTCAGATGATCCAGTTTCGATTATCGGAGCACTTCATCAAATGGGTTACTTCTGTCTAATACGCTCATACTCAACACTGCTCTACTTGAGCGCTTGGGGGTGCTTTTCTCCCTTTCGGGGTGCTTTTCTTTCCCTTCCCCTTGCTCCTCCCCTCTCCCCTCTTTGCCTTTGCCCCTGCCCTCCCCTCCCCTCCCCCGGTTGCCGTTCTCTTTCACCTCCCCTGGCTCCCCCGGCTGCTTGCTCTGTCCGCCGCTCCGTGGTGTCCCTGGCTTCCCTCCGCTATTGTCCTCGCTGGGTTGGCCCAGCTCGTCCAACTCGCTTAGATTTTTTCTTAACAACCTTTTCGTTCGCTTCGTATCTCACGCACTTTTGATTATGGCGTAAATTATGGAGAAATTCACCTCTCAACATGCACAAATTTACCATAAATTTCCCCTTCACTGATAAAAGTATTCATACGACACACATGGATAGGATCCAAACCCGACACATGTACCACTGTACTCCACTGACTTACCACTGAACTACGCAGCGCGTTCGTTTAAGGAGAAAATCTTGCTTATCAAGCCAAGCATTATGGGCTTTGTGATAAAGACAATTTTTGATGGTAACTGCACACTTTTTTCGGTTTAGTTACCCAAGTTTGAGGTACTTTTGGTATTTTTTGCAATAGAATAGAAGCGCCGCAAAGACTATGCCATCGACTAGATTCGAACTCGTGATCTTCATCGCAGTGGTCTGCTTTCTTACCGCCTGCGCCAAACACCACAACAGTGATAGTTGCGGTTTTTGCTGCAATTATAATAGACTTTTGCGAACTCCAACTTCTAACGCCATGAGTTATGAACATTTCTAAGTTTGAGAAATTGGATGGGCAACTCGAACAAAAATCTTCCAGAATTGCTCAGATGATCCAGTTTCGATTATCGGAGCACTTCATCAAATGGGTTACTTCTGTCTAATACGCTCATACTCAACACTGCTCTACTTGAGCGCTGAAAAGACTCTCCGTTGGGTTCTCCCTTTCGGGGTGCTTTTCTCTTCCAGAATTGCTCAGATGATCCAGTTTCGATTATCGGAGCACTTCATCAAATGGGTTACTTCTGTCTAATACGCTCATACTCAACACTGCTCTACTTGAGCGCTGAAAAGACTCTCCGTTGGGTTCTCCCTTTGGGGGTGCTTTTCTCCCTTTCGGGGTGCTTTTCTTTCCCTTCCCCTTGCTCCTCCCCTCTCCCCTCTTTGCCTTTGCCCCTGCCCTCCCCTCCCCTCCCCCGGTTGCCGTTCTCTTTCACCTCCCCTGGCTCCCCCGGCTGCTTGCTCTGTCCGCCGCTCCGTGGTGTCCCTGGCTTCCCTCCGCTATTGTCCTCGCTGGGTTGGCCCAGCTCGTCCAACTCGCTTAGATTTTTTCTTAACAACCTTTTCGTTCGCTTCGTATCTCACGCACTTTTGATTATGGCGTAAATTATGGAGAAATTCACCTCTCAACATGCACAAATTTACCATAAATTTCCCCTTCACTGATAAAAGCATTCATACGACACACATGGATAGGATCCAAACCCGACACATGTACCACTGTACTCCACTGACTTACCACTGAACTACGCAGCACGTTCGTTTAAGGAGAAAATCTTGCTTATCAAGCCAAGCATTATGGGTTTTGTGATAAAGACAATTTTTGATGGTAATTGCACACTTTTTTCGGTTTAGTTACCCAAGTTTGAGGTACTTTTGGTATTTTTTGCAATAGATTAGAAGCGCCGCAAAGACTATGCCATCGACTAGATTCGAACTCGTGATCTTCATCGCAGTGGTCTGCTTTCTTACCGCCTGCGCCAAACACCACAACAGAGATAGTTGCGGTTTTTGCTGCAATTATAATAGACTTTTGCGAACTCCAACTTCTAACGCCATGAGTTATGAACATTTCTAAGTTTGAGAAATTGGATGGGCAACTCGAACAAAAATCTTCCAGAATTGCTCAGATGATCCAGTTTCGATTATCGGAGCACTTCATCAAATGGGTTACTTCTGTCTAATACGCTCATACTCAACACTGCTCTACTTGAGCGCTGAAAAGACTCTCCGTTGGGTTCTCCCTTTCGGGGTGCTTTTCTCTTCCAGAATTGCTCAGATGATCCAGTTTCGATTATCGGAGCACTTCATCAAATGGGTTACTTCTGTCTAATACGCTCATACTCAACACTGCTCTACTTGAGCGCTGAAAAGACTCTCCGTTGGGTTCTCCCTTTGGGGGTGCTTTTCTCCCTTTCGGGGTGCTTTTCTTTCCCTTCCCCTTGCTCCTCCCCTCTCCCCTCTTTGCCCCTGCCCTCCCCTCCCCTCCCCCGGTTGCCGTTCTCTTTCACCTCCCCTGGCTCCCCCGGCTGCTTGCTCTGTCCGCCGCTCCGTGGTGTCCCTGGCTTCCCTCCGCTATTGTCCTCGCTGGGTTGGCCCAGCTCGTCCAACTCGCTTAGATTTTTTCTTAACAACCTTTTCGTTCGCTTCGTATCTCACGCACTTTTGATTATGGCGTAAATTATGGAGAAATTCACCTCTCAACATGCACAAATTTACCATAAATTTCCCCTTCACTGATAAAAGTATTCATACGACACACATGGATAGGATCCAAACCTGACACATGTACCACTGTACTCCACTGACTTACCACTGAACTACGCAGCGCGTTCGTTTAAGGAGAAAATCTTGCTTATCAAGCCAAGCATTATGGGCTTTGTGATAAAGACAATTTTTGATGGTAACTGCACACTTTTTTCGGTTTAGTTACCCAAGTTTGAGGTACTTTTGGTATTTTTTGCAATAGAATAGAAGCGCCGCAAAGACTATGCCATCGACTAGATTCGAACTCGTGATCTTCATCGCAGTGGTCTGCTTTCTTACCGCCTGCGCCAAACACCACAACAGTGATAGTTGCGGTTTTTGCTGCAATTATAATAGACTTTTGCGAACTCCAACTTCTAACGCCATGAGTTATGAACATTTCTAAGTTTGAGAAATTGGATGGGCAACTCGAACAAAAATCTTCCAGAATTGCTCAGATGATCCAGTTTCGATTATCGGAGCACTTCATCAAATGGGTTACTTCTGTCTAATACGCTCATACTCAACACTGCTCTACTTGAGCGCTGAAAAGACTCTCCGTTGGGTTCTCCCTTTCGGGGTGCTTTTCTCTTCCAGAATTGCTCAGATGATCCAGTTTCGATTATCGGAGCACTTCATCAAATGGGTTACTTCTGTCTAATACGCTCATACTCAACACTGCTCTACTTGAGCGCTGAAAAGACTCTCCGTTGGGTTCTCCCTTTGGGGGTGCTTTTCTCCCTTTCGGGGTGCTTTTCTTTCCCTTCCCCTTGCTCCTCCCCTCTCCCCTCTTTGCCTTTGCCCCTGCCCTCCCCTCCCCTCCCCCGGTTGCCGTTCTCTTTCACCTCCCCTGGCTCCCCCGGCTGCTTGCTCTGTCCGCCGCTCCGTGGTGTCCCTGGCTTCCCTCCGCTATTGTCCTCGCTGGGTTGGCCCAGCTCGTCCAACTCGCTTAGATTTTTTCTTAACAACCTTTTCGTTCGCTTCGTATCTCACGCACTTTTGATTATGGCGTAAATTATGGAGAAATTCACCTCTCAACATGCACAAATTTACCATAAATTTCCCCTTCACTGATAAAAGCATTCATACGACACACATGGATAGGATCCAAACCCGACACATGTACCACTGTACTCCACTGACTTACCACTGAACTACGCAGCACGTTCGTTTAAGGAGAAAATCTTGCTTATCAAGCCAAGCATTATGGGTTTTGTGATAAAGACAATTTTTGATGGTAATTGCACACTTTTTTCGGTTTAGTTACCCAAGTTTGAGGTACTTTTGGTATTTTTTGCAATAGATTAGAAGCGCCGCAAAGACTATGCCATCGACTAGATTCGAACTCGTGATCTTCATCGCAGTGGTCTGCTTTCTTACCGCCTGCGCCAAACACCACAACAGAGATAGTTGCGGTTTTTGCTGCAATTATAATAGACTTTTGCGAACTCCAACTTCTAACGCCATGAGTTATGAACATTTCTAAGTTTGAGAAATTGGATGGGCAACTCGAACAAAAATCTTCCAGAATTGCTCAGATGATCCAGTTTCGATTATCGGAGCACTTCATCAAATGGGTTACTTCTGTCTAATACGCTCATACTCAACACTGCTCTACTTGAGCGCTGAAAAGACTCTCCGTTGGGTTCTCCCTTTCGGGGTGCTTTTCTCTTCCAGAATTGCTCAGATGATCCAGTTTCGATTATCGGAGCACTTCATCAAATGGGTTACTTCTGTCTAATACGCTCATACTCAACACTGCTCTACTTGAGCGCTGAAAAGACTCTCCGTTGGGTTCTCCCTTTGGGGGTGCTTTTCTCCCTTTCGGGGTGCTTTTCTTTCCCTTCCCCTTGCTCCTCCCCTCTCCCCTCTTTGCCTTTGCCCCTGCCCTCCCCTCCCCTCCCCTCCCCCGGTTGCCGTTCTCTTTCACCTCCCCTGGCTCCCCCGGCTGCTTGCTCTGTCCGCCGCTCCGTGGTGTCCCTGGCTTCCCTCCGCTATTGTCCTCGCTGGGTTGGCCCAGCTCGTCCAACTCGCTTAGATTTTTTCTTAACAACCTTTTCGTTCGCTTCGTATCTCACGCACTTTTGATTATGGCGTAAATTATGGAGAAATTCACCTCTCAACATGCACAAATTTACCATAAATTTCCCCTTCACTGATAAAAGCATTCATACGACACACATGGATAGGATCCAAACCCGACACATGTACCACTGTACTCCACTGACTTACCACTGAACTACGCAGCGCGTTCCTTTAAGGAGAAAATCTTGCTTATCAAGCCAAGCATTATGGGCTTTGTGATAAAGACAATTTTTGATGGTAATTGCACACTTTTTTCGGTTTAGTTACCCAAGTTTGAGGTACTTTTGGTATTTTTTGCAATAGATTAGAAGCGCCGCAAAGACTATGCCATCGACTAGATTCGAACTCGTGATCTTCATCGCAGTGGTCTGCTTTCTTACCGCCTGCGCCAAACACCACAACAGTGATAGTTGCGGTTTTTGCTGCAATTATAATAGACTTTTGCGAACTCCAACTTCTAACGCCATGAGTTATGAACATTTCTAAGTTTGAGAAATTGGATGGGCAACTCGAACAAAAATCTTCCAGAATTGCTCAGATGATCCAGTTTCGATTATCGGAGCACTTCATCAAATGGGTTACTTCTGTCTAATACGCTCATACTCAACACTGCTCTACTTGAGCGCTGAAAAGACTCTCCGTTGGGTTCTCCCTTTCGGGGTGCTTTTCTCTTCCAGAATTGCTCAGATGATCCAGTTTCGATTATCGGAGCACTTCATCAAATGGGTTACTTCTGTCTAATACGCTCATACTCAACACTGCTCTACTTGAGCGCTGAAAAGACTCTCCGTTGGGTTCTCTCTTTGGGGGTGCTTTTCTCCCTTTCGGGGTGCTTTTCTTTCCCTTCCCCTTGCTCCTCCCCTCTCCCCTCTTTGCCTTTGCCCCTGCCCTCCCCTCCCCTCCCTGCCGTTCTCTTTCACCTCCCCTGGCTCCCCCGGCTGCTTGCTCTGCCCGCCGCTCCGTGGTGTCCCTGGCTTCCCTCCGCTATTGTCCTCGCTGGGTTGGCCCAGCTCGTCCAACTCGCTTAGATTTTTTCTTAACAACCTTTTCGTTCGCTTCGTATCTCACGCACTTTTGATTATGGCGTAAATTATGGAGAAATTCACCTCTCAACATGCACAAATTTACCATAAATTTCCCCTTCACTGATAAAAGCATTCATACGACACACATGGATAGGATCCAAACCCGACACATGTACCACTGTACTCCACTGACTTACCACTGAACTACGCAGCGCGTTCCTTTAAGGAGAAAATCTTGCTTATCAAGCCAAGCATTATGGGCTTTGTGATAAAGACAATTTTTGATGGTAATTGCACACTTTTTTCGGTTTAGTTACCCAAGTTTGAGGTACTTTTGGTATTTTTTGCAATAGATTAGAAGCGCCGCAAAGACTATGCCATCGACTAGATTCGAACTCGTGATCTTCATCGCAGTGGTCTGCTTTCTTACCGCCTGCGCCAAACACCACAACAGTGATAGTTGCGGTTTTTGCTGCAATTATAATAGACTTTTGCGAACTCCAACTTCTAACGCCATGAGTTATGAACATTTCTAAGTTTGAGAAATTGGATGGGCAACTCGAACAAAAATCTTCCAGAATTGCTCAGATGATCCAGTTTCGATTATCGGAGCACTTCATCAAATGGGTTACTTCTGTCTAATACGCTCATACTCAACACTGCTCTACTTGAGCGCTGAAAAGACTCTCCGTTGGGTTCTCCCTTTCGGGGTGCTTTTCTCTTCCAGAATTGCTCAGATGATCCAGTTTCGATTATCGGAGCACTTCATCAAATGGGTTACTTCTGTCTAATACGCTCATACTCAACACTGCTCTACTTGAGCGCTGAAAAGACTCTCCGTTGGGTTCTCTCTTTGGGGGTGCTTTTCTCCCTTTCGGGGTGCTTTTCTTTCCCTTCCCCTTGCTCCTCCCCTCTCCCCTCTTTGCCTTTGCCCCTGCCCTCCCCTCCCCTCCCTGCCGTTCTCTTTCACCTCCCCTGGCTCCCCCGGCTGCTTGCTCTGCCCGCCGCTCCGTGGTGTCCCTGGCTTCCCTCCGCTATTGTCCTCGCTGGGTTGGCCCAGCTCGTCCAACTCGCTTAGATTTTTTCTTAACAACCTTTTCGTTCGCTTCGTATCTCACGCACTTTTGATTATGGCGTAAATTATGGAGAAATTCACCTCTCAACATGCACAAATTTACCATAAATTTCCCCTTCACTGATAAAAGCATTCATACGACACACATGGATAGGATCCAAACCCGACACATGTACCACTGTACTCCACTGACTTACCACTGAACTACGCAGCACGTTCGTTTAAGGAGAAAATCTTGCTTATCAAGCCAAGCATTATGGGTTTTGTGATAAAGACAATTTTTGATGGTAATTGCACACTTTTTTCGGTTTAGTTACCCAAGTTTGAGGTACTTTTGGTATTTTTTGCAATAGATTAGAAGCGCCGCAAAGACTATGCCATCGACTAGATTCGAACTCGTGATCTTCATCGCAGTGGTCTGCTTTCTTACCGCCTGCGCCAAACACCACAACAGAGATAGTTGCGGTTTTTGCTGCAATTATAATAGACTTTTGCGAACTCCAACTTCTAACGCCATGAGTTATGAACATTTCTAAGTTTGAGAAATTGGATGGGCAACTCGAACAAAAATCTTCCAGAATTGCTCAGATGATCCAGTTTCGATTATCGGAGCACTTCATTAAATGGGTTACTTCTGTCTAATACGCTCATACTCAACACTGCTCTACTTGAGCGCTGAAAAGACTCTCCGTTGGGTTCTCCCTTTCGGGGTGCTTTTCTTTCCCTTCCCCTTGTTCCTCCCCTCTCCCCTCTTTGCCCCTGCCCTCCCCTCCCCTCCCTCGGTTGCCGTTCTCTTTCACCTCCCCTGGCTCCCCCGGCTGCTTGCTCTGTCCGCCGCTCCGTGGTGTCCCTGGCTTCCCTCCGCTATTGTCCTCGCTGGGTTGGCCCAGCTCGTCCAACTCGCTTAGATTTTTTCTTAACAACCTTTTCGTTCGCTTCGTATCTCACGCACTTTTGATTTTGGCGTAAATTATGGAGAAATTCACCTCTCAACATGCACAAATTTACCATAAATTTCCCCTTCACTGATAAAAGCATTCATACGACACACATGGATAGGATCCAAACCCGACACATGTACCACTGTACTCCACTGACTTACCACTGAACTACGCAGCGCGTTCCTTTAAGGAGAAAATCTTGCTTATCAAGCCAAGCATTATGGGTTTTGTGATAAAGACAATTTTTGATGGTAATTGCACACTTTTTTCGGTTTAGTTACCCAAGTTTGAGGTACTTTTGGTATTTTTTGCAATAGATTAGAAGCGCCGCAAAGACTATGCCATCGACTAGATTCGAACTCGTGATCTTCATCGCAGTGGTCTGCTTTCTTACCGCCTGCGCCAAACACCACAACAGAGATAGTTGCGGTTTTTGCTGCAATTATAATAGACTTTTGCGAACTCCAACTTCTAACGCCATGAGTTATGAACATTTCTAAGTTTGAGAAATTGGATGGGCAACTCGAACAAAAATCTTCCAGAATTGCTCAGATGATCCAGTTTCGATTATCGGAGCACTTCATCAAATGGGTTACTTCTGTCTAATACGCTCATACTCAACACTGCTCTACTTGAGCGCTGAAAAGACTCTCCGTTGGGTTCTCCCTTTCGGGGTGCTTTTCTCTTCCAGAATTGCTCAGATGATCCAGTTTCGATTATCGGAGCACTTCATCAAATGGGTTACTTCTGTCTAATACGCTCATACTCAACACTGCTCTACTTGAGCGCTGAAAAGACTCTCCGTTGGGTTCTCCCTTTGGGGGTGCTTTTCTCCCTTTCGGGGTGCTTTTCTTTCCCTTCCCCTTGCTCCTCCTCTCTCCCCTCTTTGCCTTTGCCCCTGCCCTCCCTCCCCTCCCCTCCCCCGGTTGCCGTTCTCTTTCACCTCCCTGGCTCCCCCGGCTGCTTGCTCTGTCCGCCGCTCCGTGGTGTCCCTGGCTTCCCTCCGCTATTGTCCTCGCTGGGTTGGCCCAGCTTGCGAACTCCAACTTCTAACGCCATGAGTTATGAACATTTCTAAGTTTGAGAAATTGGATGGGCAACTCGAACAAAAATCTTCCAGAATTGCTCAGATGATCCAGTTTCGATTATCGGAGCACTTCATCAAATGGGTTACTTCTGTCTAATACGCTCATACTCAACACTGCTCTACTTGAGCGCTGAAAAGACTCTCCGTTGGGTTCTCCCTTTCGGGGTGCTTTTCTCTTCCAGAATTGCTCAGATGATCCAGTTTCGATTATCGGAGCACTTCATCAAATGGGTTACTTCTGTCTAATACGCTCATACTCAACACTGCTCTACTTGAGCGCTGAAAAGACTCTCCGTTGGGTTCTCCCTTTGGGGGTGCTTTTCTCCCTTTCGGGGTGCTTTTCTTTCCCTTCCCCTTGCTCCTCCTCTCTCCCCTCTTTGCCTTTGCCCCTGCCCTCCCTCCCCTCCCCTCCCCCGGTTGCCGTTCTCTTTCACCTCCCTGGCTCCCCCGGCTGCTTGCTCTGTCCGCCGCTCCGTGGTGTCCCTGGCTTCCCTCCGCTATTGTCCTCGCTGGGTTGGCCCAGCTTGCGAACTCCAACTTCTAACGCCATGAGTTATGAACATTTCTAAGTTTGAGAAATTGGATGGGCAACTCGAACAAAAATCTTCCAGAATTGCTCAGATGATCCAGTTTCGATTATCGGAGCACTTCATCAAATGGGTTACTTCTGTCTAATACGCTCATACTCAACACTGCTCTACTTGAGCGCTGAAAAGACTCTCCGTTGGGTTCTCCCTTTCGGGGTGCTTTTCTCTTCCAGAATTGCTCAGATGATCCAGTTTCGATTATCGGAGCACTTCATCAAATGGGTTACTTCTGTCTAATACGCTCATACTCAACACTGCTCTACTTGAGCGCTGAAAAGACTCTCCGTTGGGTTCTCCCTTTGGGGGTGCTTTTCTCCCTTTCGGGGTGCTTTTCTTTCCCTTCCCCTTGCTCCTCCTCTCTCCCCTCTTTGCCTTTGCCCCTGCCCTCCCTCCCCTCCCCTCCCCCGGTTGCCGTTCTCTTTCACCTCCCTGGCTCCCCCGGCTGCTTGCTCTGTCCGCCGCTCCGTGGTGTCCCTGGCTTCCCTCCGCTATTGTCCTCGCTGGGTTGGCCCAGCTTGCGAACTCCAACTTCTAACGCCATGAGTTATGAACATTTCTAAGTTTGAGAAATTGGATGGGCAACTCGAACAAAAATCTTCCAGAATTGCTCAGATGATCCAGTTTCGATTATCGGAGCACTTCATCAAATGGGTTACTTCTGTCTAATACGCTCATACTCAACACTGCTCTACTTGAGCGCTGAAAAGACTCTCCGTTGGGTTCTCCCTTTCGGGGTGCTTTTCTCTTCCAGAATTGCTCAGATGATCCAGTTTCGAATATCGGAGCACTTCATCAAATGGGTTACTTCTGTCTAATACGCTCATACTCAACACTGCTCTACTTGAGCGCTGAAAAGACTCTCCGTTGGGTTCTCCCTTTGGGGGTGCTTTTCTCTCTTTCGGGTGCTTTTCTTTCCCTTCCCCTTGCTCCTCCTCTCTCCCCTCTTTGCCTTTGCCCCTGCCCTCCCTCCCCTCCCCTCCCCCGGTTGCCGTTCTCTTTCACCTCCCTGGCTCCCCCGGCTGCTTGCTCTGTCCGCCGCTCCGTGGTGTCCCTGGCTTCCCTCCGCTATTGTCCTCGCTGGGTTGGCCCAGCTCGTCCAACTCGCTTAGATTTTTTCTTAACAACCTTTTCGTTCGCTTCGTATCTCACGCACTTTTGATTATGGCGTAAATTATGGAGAAATTCACCTCTTAACATGCACAAATTTACCATAAATTTTCCCTTCACTGATAAAAGCATTCATACGACACACATGGATAGGATCCAAACCCGACACATGTACCACTGTACTCCACTGACTTACCACTGAACTACGCAGCACGTTCGTTTAAGGAGAAAATCTTGCTTATCAAGCCAAGCATTATGGGTTTTGTGATAAAGACAATTTTTGATGGTAATTGCACACTTTTTTCGGTTTAGTTACCCAAGTTTGAGGTACTTTTGGTATTTTTTGCAATAGATTAGAAGCGCCGCAAAGACTATGCCATCGACTAGATTCGAACTCGTGATCTTCATCGCAGTGGTCTGCTTTCTTACCGCCTGCGCCAAACACCACAACAGTGATAGTTGCGGTTTTTGCTGCAATTATAATAGACTTTTGCGAACTCCAACTTCTAACGCCATGAGTTATGAACATTTCTAAGTTTGAGAAATTGGATGGGCAACTCGAACAAAAATCTTCCAGAATTGCTCAGATGATCCAGTTTCGATTATCGGAGCACTTCATCAAATGGGTTACTTCTGTCTAATACGCTCATACTCAACACTGCTCTACTTGAGCGCTGAAAAGACTCTCCGTTGGGTTCTCCCTTTCGGGGTGCTTTTCTCTTCCAGAATTGCTCAGATGATCCAGTTTCGATTATCGGAGCACTTCATCAAATGGGTTACTTCTGTCTAATACGCTCATACTCAACACTGCTCTACTTGAGCGCTGAAAAGACTCTCCGTTGGGTTCTCCCTTTGGGGGTGCTTTTCTCCCTTTCGGGGTGCTTTTCTTTCCCTTCCCCTTGCTCCTCCTCTCTCCCCTCTTTGCCTTTGCCCCTGCCCTCCCTCCCCTCCCCTCCCCCGGTTGCCGTTCTCTTTCACCTCCCTGGCTCCCCCGGCTGCTTGCTCTGTCCGCCGCTCCGTGGTGTCCCTGGCTTCCCTCCGCTATTGTCCTCGCTGGGTTGGCCCAGCTTGCGAACTCCAACTTCTAACGCCATGAGTTATGAACATTTCTAAGTTTGAGAAATTGGATGGGCAACTCGAACAAAAATCTTCCAGAATTGCTCAGATGATCCAGTTTCGATTATCGGAGCACTTCATCAAATGGGTTACTTCTGTCTAATACGCTCATACTCAACACTGCTCTACTTGAGCGCTGAAAAGACTCTCCGTTGGGTTCTCCCTTTCGGGGTGCTTTTCTCCCTTTCGGGGTGCTTTTCTTTCCCTTCCCCTTGCTCCTCCTCTCTCCCCTCTTTGCCTTTGCCCCTGCCCTCCCTCCCCTCCCCTCCCCCGGTTGCCGTTCTCTTTCACCTCCCTGGCTCCCCCGGCTGCTTGCTCTGTCCGCCGCTCCGTGGTGTCCCTGGCTTCCCTCCGCTATTGTCCTCGCTGGGTTGGCCCAGCTTGCGAACTCCAACTTCTAACGCCATGAGTTATGAACATTTCTAAGTTTGAGAAATTGGATGGGCAACTCGAACAAAAATCTTCCAGAATTGCTCAGATGATCCAGTTTCGATTATCGGAGCACTTCATCAAATGGGTTACTTCTGTCTAATACGCTCATACTCAACACTGCTCTACTTGAGCGCTGAAAAGACTCTCCGTTGGGTTCTCCCTTTCGGGGTGCTTTTCTCTTCCAGAATTGCTCAGATGATCCAGTTTCGATTATCGGAGCACTTCATCAAATGGGTTACTTCTGTCTAATACGCTCATACTCAACACTGCTCTACTTGAGCGCTGAAAAGACTCTCCGTTGGGTTCTCCCTTTGGGGGTGCTTTTCTCCCTTTCGGGGTGCTTTTCTTTCCCTTCCCCTTGCTCCTCCTCTCTCCCCTCTTTGCCTTTGCCCCTGCCCTCCCTCCCTCCCCTCCCCCGGTTGCCGTTCTCTTTCACCTCCCTGGCTCCCCCGGCTGCTTGCTCTGTCCGCCGCTCCGTGGTGTCCCTGGCTTCCCTCCGCTATTGTCCTCGCTGGGTTGGCCCAGCTCGTCCAACTCGCTTAGATTTTTTCTTAACAACCTTTTCGTTCGCTTCGTATCTCACGCACTTTTGATTATGGCGTAAATTATGGAGAAATTCACCTCTTAACATGCACAAATTTACCACAAATTTTCCCTTCACTGATAAAAGCATTCATACGACACACATGGATAGGATCCAAACCCGACACATGTACCACTGTACTCCACTGACTTACCACTGAACTACGCAGCACGTTCGTTTAAGGAGAAAATCTTGCTTATCAAGCCAAGCATTATGGGTTTTGTGATAAAGACAATTTTTGATGGTAATTGCACACTTTTTTCGGTTTAGTTACCCAAGTTTGAGGTACTTTTGGTATTTTTTGCAATAGATTAGAAGCGCCGCAAAGACTATGCCATCGACTAGATTCGAACTCGTGATCTTCATCGCAGTGGTCTGCTTTCTTACCGCCTGCGCCAAACACCACAACAGTGATAGTTGCGGTTTTTGCTGCAATTATAATAGACTTTTGCGAACTCCAACTTCTAACGCCATGAGTTATGAACATTTCTAAGTTTGAGAAATTGGATGGGCAACTCGAACAAAAATCTTCCAGAATTGCTCAGATGATCCAGTTTCGATTATCGGAGCACTTCATCAAATGGGTTACTTCTGTCTAATACGCTCATACTCAACACTGCTCTACTTGAGCGCTGAAAAGACTCTCCGTTGGGTTCTCCCTTTCGGGGTGCTTTTCTCTTCCAGAATTGCTCAGATGATCCAGTTTCGATTATCGGAGCACTTCATCAAATGGGTTACTTCTGTCTAATACGCTCATACTCAACACTGCTCTACTTGAGCGCTGAAAAGACTCTCCGTTGGGTTCTCCCTTTGGGGGTGCTTTTCTCCCTTTCGGGGTGCTTTTCTTTCCCTTCCCCTTGCTCCTCCTCTCTCCCCTCTTTGCCTTTGACCCTGCCCTCCCTCCCCTCCCCTCCCCCGGTTGCCGTTCTCTTTCACCTCCCTGGCTCCCCCGGCTGCTTGCTCTGTCCGCCGCTCCGTGGTGTCCCTGGCTTCCCTCCGCTATTGTCCTCGCTGGGTTGGCCCAGCTTGCGAACTCCAACTTCTAACGCCATGAGTTATGAACATTTCTAAGTTTGAGAAATTGGATGGGCAACTCGAACAAAAATCTTCCAGAATTGCTCAGATGATCCAGTTTCGATTATCGGAGCACTTCATCAAATGGGTTACTTCTGTCTAATACGCTCATACTCAACACTGCTCTACTTGAGCGCTGAAAAGACTCTCCGTTGGGTTCTCCCTTTCGGGGTGCTTTTCTCTTCCAGAATTGCTCAGATGATCCAGTTTCGATTATCGGAGCACTTCATCAAATGGGTTACTTCTGTCTAATACGCTCATACTCAACACTGCTCTACTTGAGCGCTGAAAAGACTCTCCGTTGGGTTCTCCCTTTGGGGGTGCTTTTCTCCCTTTCGGGGTGCTTTTCTTTCCCTTCCCCTTGCTCCTCCTCTCTCCCCTCTTTGCCTTTGCCCCTGCCCTCCCTCCCCTCCCCTCCCCCGGTTGCCGTTCTCTTTCACCTCCCTGGCTCCCCCGGCTGCTTGCTCTGTCCGCCGCTCCGTGGTGTCCCTGGCTTCCCTCCGCTATTGTCCTCGCTGGGTTGGCCCAGCTTGCGAACTCCAACTTCTAACGCCATGAGTTATGAACATTTCTAAGTTTGAGAAATTGGATGGGCAACTCGAACAAAAATCTTCCAGAATTGCTCAGATGATCCAGTTTCGATTATCGGAGCACTTCATCAAATGGGTTACTTCTGTCTAATACGCTCATACTCAACACTGCTCTACTTGAGCGCTGAAAAGACTCTCCGTTGGGTTCTCCCTTTCGGGGTGCTTTTCTCTTCCAGAATTGCTCAGATGATCCAGTTTCGATTATCGGAGCACTTCATCAAATGGGTTACTTCTGTCTAATACGCTCATACTCAACACTGCTCTACTTGAGCGCTGAAAAGACTCTCCGTTGGGTTCTCCCTTTGGGGGTGCTTTTCTCCCTTTCGGGGTGCTTTTCTTTCCCTTCCCCTTGCTCCTCCTCTCTCCCCTCTTTGCCTTTGCCCCTGCCCTCCCTCCCCTCCCCTCCCCCGGTTGCCGTTCTCTTTCACCTCCCTGGCTCCCCCGGCTGCTTGCTCTGTCCGCCGCTCCGTGGTGTCCCTGGCTTCCCTCCGCTATTGTCCTCGCTGGGTTGGCCCAGCTCGTCCAACTCGCTTAGATTTTTTCTTAACAACCTTTTCGTTCGCTTCGTATCTCACGCACTTTTGATTATGGCGTAAATTATGGAGAAATTCACCTCTTAACATGCACAAATTTACCATAAATTTTCCCTTCACTGATAAAAGCATTCATACGACACACATGGATAGGATCCAAACCCGACACATGTACCACTGTACTCCACTGACTTACCACTGAACTACGCAGCACGTTCGTTTAAGGAGAAAATCTTGCTTATCAAGCCAAGCATTATGGGTTTTGTGATAAAGACAATTTTTGATGGTAATTGCACACTTTTTTCGGTTTAGTTACCCAAGTTAGAGGTACTTTTGGTATTTTTTGCAATAGATTAGAAGCGCCGCAAAGACTATGCCATCGACTAGATTCGAACTCGTGATCTTCATCGCAGTGGTCTGCTTTCTTACCGCCTGCGCCAAACACCACAACAGTGATAGTTGCGGTTTTTGCTGCAATTATAATAGACTTTTGCGAACTCCAACTTCTAACGCCATGAGTTATGAACATTTCTAAGTTTGAGAAATTGGATGGGCAACTCGAACAAAAGTCTTCCAGAATTGCTCAGATGATCCAGTTTCGATTATCGGAGCACTTCATCAAATGGGTTACTTCTGTCTAATACGCTCATACTCAACACTGCTCTACTTGAGCGCTGAAAAGACTCTCCGTTGGGTTCTCCCTTTGGGGGTGCTTTTCTCCCTTTCGGGGTGCTTTTCTTTCCCTTCCCCTTGCTCCTCCCCTCTCCCCTCTCCCCTCTTTGCCCCTGCCCTCCCCTCCCCTCCCCTCCCCCGGTTGCCGTTCTCTTTCACCTCCCCTGGCTCCCCCGGCTGCTTGCTCTGTCCGCCGCTCCGTGGTGTCCCTGGCTTCCCTCCGCTATTGTCCTCGCTGGGTTGGCCCAGCTCGTCCAACTCGCTTAGATTTTTTCTTAACAACCTTTTCGTTCGCTTCGTATCTCACGCACTTTTGATTATGGCGTAAATTATGGAGAAATTCACCTCTCAACATGCACAAATTTACCATAAATTTCCCCTTCACTGATAAAAGCATTCATACGACACACATGGATAGGATCCAAACCCGACACATGTACCACCGTACTCCACTGACTTACCACTGAACTACGCAGCACGTTCGTTTAAGGAGAAAATCTTGCTTATCAAGCCAAGCATTATGGGTTTTGTGATAAAGACAATTTTTGATGGTAATTGCACACTTTTTTCGGTTTAGTTACCCAAGTTTGAGGTACTTTTGGTATTTTTTGCAATAGATTAGAAGCGCCGCAAAGACTATGCCATCGACTAGATTCGAACTCGTGATCTTCATCGCAGTGGTCTGCTTTCTTACCGCCTGCGCCAAACACCACAACAGTGATAGTTGCGGTTTTTGCTGCAATTATAATAGACTTTTGCGAACTCCAACTTCTAACGCCATGAGTTATGAACATTTCTAAGTTTGAGAAATTGGATGGGCAACTCGAACAAAAATCTTCCAGAGTTGCTCAGATGATCCAGTTTCGATTATCGGAGCACTTCATCAAATGGGTTACTTCTGTCTAATACGCTCATACTCAACACTGCTCTACTTGAGCGCTGAAAAGACTCTCCGTGTTGGGTTCTCCCTTTCGGGGTGCTTTTCTCTTCCAGAATTGCTCAGATGATCCAGTTTCGATTATCGGAGCACTTCATCAAATGGGTTACTTCTGTCTAATACGCTCATACTCAACACTGCTCTACTTGAGCGCTGAAAAGACTCTCCGTTGGGTTCTCCCTTTGGGGGTGCTTTTCTCCCTTTCGGGGTGCTTTTCTTTCCCTTCCCCTTGCTCCTCCTCTCTCCCCTCTTTGCCTTTGCCCCTGCCCTCCCTCCCCTCCCCTCCCCCGGTTGCCGTTCTCTTTCACCTCCCTGGCTCCCCCGGCTGCTTGCTCTGTCCGCCGCTCCGTGGTGTCCCTGGCTTCCCTCCGCTATTGTCCTCGCTGGGTTGGCCCAGCTCGTCCAACTCGCTTAGATTTTTTCTTAACAACCTTTTCGTTCGCTTCGTATCTCACGCACTTTTGATTATGGCGTAAATTATGGAGAAATTCACCTCTTAACATGCACAAATTTACCATAAATTTTCCCTTCACTGATAAAAGCATTCATACGACACACATGGATAGGATCCAAACCCGACACATGTACCACTGTACTCCACTGACTTACCACTGAACTACGCAGCACGTTCGTCTAAGGAGAAAATCTTGCTTATCAAGCCAAGCATTATGGGTTTTGTGATAAAGACAATTTTTGATGGTAATTGCACACTTTTTTCGGTTTAGTTACCCAAGTTAGAGGTACTTTTGGTATTTTTTGCAATAGATTAGAAGCGCCGCAAAGACTATGCCATCGACTAGATTCGAACTCGTGATCTTCATCGCAGTGGTCTGCTTTCTTACCGCCTGCGCCAAACACCACAACAGTGATAGTTGCGGTTTTTGCTGCAATTATAATAGACTTTTGCGAACTCCAACTTCTAACGCCATGAGTTATGAACATTTCTAAGTTTGAGAAATTGGATGGGCAACTCGAACAAAAATCTTCCAGAATTGCTCAGATGATCCAGTTTCGATTATCGGAGCACTTCATCAAATGGGTTACTTCTGTCTAATACGCTCATACTCAACACTGCTCTACTTGAGCGCTGAAAAGACTCTCCGTTGGGTTCTCCCTTTGGGGGTGCTTTTCTCCCTTTCGGGGTGCTTTTCTTTCCCTTCCCCTTGCTCCTCCCCTCTCCCCTCTCCCCTCTTTGCCCCTGCCCTCCCCTCCCCTCCCCTCCCCCGGTTGCCGTTCTCTTTCACCTCCCCTGGCTCCCCCGGCTGCTTGCTCTGTCCGCCGCTCCGTGGTGTCCCTGGCTTCCCTCCGCTATTGTCCTCGCTGGGTTGGCCCAGCTCGTCCAACTCGCTTAGATTTTTTCTTAACAACCTTTTCGTTCGCTTCGTATCTCACGCACTTTTGATTATGGCGTAAATTATGGAGAAATTCACCTCTCAACATGCACAAATTTACCATAAATTTCCCCTTCACTGATAAAAGCATTCATACGACACACATGGATAGGATCCAAACCCGACACATGTACCACTGTACTCCACTGACTTACCACTGAACTACGCAGCACGTTCGCTTAAGGAGAAAATCTTGCTTATCAAGCCAAGCATTATGGGTTTTGTGATAAAGACAATTTTTGATGGTAATTGCACACTTTTTTCGGTTTAGTTACCCAAGTTTGAGGTACTTTTGGTATTTTTTGCAATAGATTAGAAGCGCCGCAAAGACTATGCCATCGACTAGATTCGAACTCGTGATCTTCATCGCAGTGGTCTGCTTTCTTACCGCCTGCGCCAAACACCACAACAGTGATAGTTGCGGTTTTTGCTGCAATTATAATAGACTTTTGCGAACTCCAACTTCTAACGCCATGAGTTATGAACATTTCTAAGTTTGAGAAATTGGATGGGCAACTCGAACAAAAATCTTCCAGAGTTGCTCAGATGATCCAGTTTCGATTATCGGAGCACTTCATCAAATGGGTTACTTCTGTCTAATACGCTCATACTCAACACTGCTCTACTTGAGCGCTGAAAAGACTCTCCGTGTTGGGTTCTCCCTTTCGGGGTGCTTTTCTCTTCCAGAATTGCTCAGATGATCCAGTTTCGATTATCGGAGCACTTCATCAAATGGGTTACTTCTGTCTAATACGCTCATACTCAACACTGCTCTACTTGAGCGCTGAAAAGACTCTCCGTTGGGTTCTCCCTTTGGGGGTGCTTTTCTCCCTTTCGGGGTGCTTTTCTTTCCCTTCCCCTTGCTCCTCCCCTCTCCCCTCTTTGCCCCTGCCCTCCCCTCCCCTCCCCCGGTTGCCGTTCTCTATCACCTCCCCTGGCTCCCCCGGCTGCTTGCTCTGTCCGCCGCTCCGTGGTGTCCCTGGCTTCCCTCCGCTATTGTCCTCGCTGGGTTGGCCCAGCTCGTCCAACTCGCTTAGATTTTTTCTTAACAACCTTTTCGTTCGCTTCGTATCTCACGCACTTTTGATTATGGCTTAAATTATGGAGAAATTCACCTCTCAACATGCACAAATTTACCATAAATTTCCCCTTCACTGATAAAAGCATTCATACGACACACATGGATAGGATCCAAACCCGACACATGTACCACTGTACTCCACTGACTTACCACTGAACTACGCAGCACGTTCGTTTAAGGAGAAAATCTTGCTTATCAAGCCAAGCATTATGGGTTTTGTGATAAAGACAATTTTTGATGGTAATTGCACACTTTTTTCGGTTTAGTTACCCAAGTTTGAGGTACTTTTGGTATTTTTTGCAATAGATTAGAAGCGCCGCAAAGACTATGCCATCGACTAGATTCGAACTCGTGATCTTCATCGCAGTGGTCTGCTTTCTTACCGCCTGCGCCAAACACCACAACAGTGATAGTTGCGGTTTTTGCTGCAATTATAATAGACTTTTGCGAACTCCAACTTCTAACGCCATGAGTTATGAACATTTCTAAGTTTGAGAAATTGGATGGGCAACTCGAACAAAAATCTTCCAGAATTGCTCAGATGATCCAGTTTCGATTATCGGAGCACTTCATCAAATGGGTTACTTCTGTCTAATACGCTCATACTCAACACTGCTCTACTTGGGCGCTGAAAAGACTCTCCGTTGGGTTCTCCCTTTGGGGGTGCTTTTCTTTCCCTTCCCCTTGCTCCTCCCCTCTCCCCTCTTTGCCCCTGCCCTCCCCTGCCCTCCCCTCCCCGGTTGCCGTTCTCTTTCACCTCCCCTGGCTCCCCCGGCTGCTTGCTCTGTCCGCCGCTCCGTGGTGTCCCTGGCTTCCCTCCGCTATTGTCCTCGCTGGGTTGGCCCAGCTCGTCCAACATCGACTAGATTCGAACTCGTGATCTTCATCGCAGTGGTCTGCTTTCTTACCGCCTGCGCCAAACACCACAACGGAGATAGTTGCGGTTTTTGCTGCAATTATAATAGACTTTTGCGAACTCCAACTTCTAACGCCATGAGTTATGAACATTTCTAAGTTTGAGAAATTGGATGGGCAACTCGAACAAAAATCTTCCAGAATTGCTCAGATGATCCAGTTTCGATTATCGGAGCACTTCATCAAATGGGTTACTTCTGTCTAATACGCTCATACTCAACACTGCTCTACTTGAGCGCTGAAAAGACTCTCCGTTGGGTTCTCCCTTTGGGGGTGCTTTTCTCCCTTTCGGGGTGCTTTTCTTTCCCTTCCCCTTGCTCCTCCCCTCTCCCCTCTTTGCCTTTGCCCCTGCCCTCCCCTCCCCTCCCCCGGTTGCCGTTCTCTATCACCTCCCCTGGCTCCCCCGGCTGCTTGCTCTGTCCGCCGCTCCGTGGTGTCCCTGGCTTCCCTCCGCTATTGTCCTCGCTGGGTTGGCCCAGCTCGTCCAACTCGCTTAGATTTTTTCTTAACAACCTTTTCGTTCGCTTCGTATCTCACGCACTTTTGATTATGGCTTAAATTATGGAGAAATTCACCTCTCAACATGCACAAATTTACCATAAATTTCCCCTTCACTGATAAAAGCATTCATACGACACACATGGATAGGATCCAAACCCGACACATGTACCACTGTACTCCACTGACTTACCACTGAACTACGCAGCACGTTCGTTTAAGGAGAAAATCTTGCTTATCAAGCCAAGCATTATGGGTTTTGTGATAAAGACAATTTTTGATGGTAATTGCACACTTTTTTCGGTTTAGTTACCCAAGTTTGAGGTACTTTTGGTATTTTTTGCAATAGATTAGAAGCGCCGCAAAGACTATGCCATCGACTAGATTCGAACTCGTGATCTTCATCGCAGTGGTCTGCTTTCTTACCGCCTGCGCCAAACACCACAACAGTGATAGTTGCGGTTTTTGCTGCAATTATAATAGACTTTTGCGAACTCCAACTTCTAACGCCATGAGTTATGAACATTTCTAAGTTTGAGAAATTGGATGGGCAACTCGAACAAAAATCTTCCAGAATTGCTCAGATGATCCAGTTTCGATTATCGGAGCACTTCATCAAATGGGTTACTTCTGTCTAATACGCTCATACTCAACACTGCTCTACTTGGGCGCTGAAAAGACTCTCCGTTGGGTTCTCCCTTTGGGGGTGCTTTTCTTTCCCTTCCCCTTGCTCCTCCCCTCTCCCCTCTTTGCCCCTGCCCTCCCCTGCCCTCCCCTCCCCGGTTGCCGTTCTCTTTCACCTCCCCTGGCTCCCCCGGCTGCTTGCTCTGTCCGCCGCTCCGTGGTGTCCCTGGCTTCCCTCCGCTATTGTCCTCGCTGGGTTGGCCCAGCTCGTCCAACATCGACTAGATTCGAACTCGTGATCTTCATCGCAGTGGTCTGCTTTCTTACCGCCTGCGCCAAACACCACAACGGAGATAGTTGCGGTTTTTGCTGCAATTATAATAGACTTTTGCGAACTCCAACTTCTAACGCCATGAGTTATGAACATTTCTAAGTTTGAGAAATTGGATGGGCAACTCGAACAAAAATCTTCCAGAATTGCTCAGATGATCCAGTTTCGATTATCGGAGCACTTCATCAAATGGGTTACTTCTGTCTAATACGCTCATACTCAACACTGCTCTACTTGAGCGCTGAAAAGACTCTCCGTTGGGTTCTCCCTTTGGGGGTGCTTTTCTCCCTTTCGGGGTGCTTTTCTTTCCCTTCCCCTTGCTCCTCCCCTCTCCCCTCTTTGCCTTTGCCCCTGCCCTCCCCTCCCCTCCCCCGGTTGCCGTTCTCTATCACCTCCCCTGGCTCCCCCGGCTGCTTGCTCTGTCCGCCGCTCCGTGGTGTCCCTGGCTTCCCTCCGCTATTGTCCTCGCTGGGTTGGCCCAGCTCGTCCAACTCGCTTAGATTTTTTCTTAACAACCTTTTCGTTCGCTTCGTATCTCACGCACTTTTGATTATGGCTTAAATTATGGAGAAATTCACCTCTCAACATGCACAAATTTACCATAAATTTCCCCTTCACTGATAAAAGCATTCATACGACACACATGGATAGGATCCAAACCCGACACATGTACCACTGTACTCCACTGACTTACCACTGAACTACGCAGCACGTTCGTTTAAGGAGAAAATCTTGCTTATCAAGCCAAGCATTATGGGTTTTGTGATAAAGACAATTTTTGATGGTAATTGCACACTTTTTTCGGTTTAGTTACCCAAGTTTGAGGTACTTTTGGTATTTTTTGCAATAGATTAGAAGCGCCGCAAAGACTATGCCATCGACTAGATTCGAACTCGTGATCTTCATCGCAGTGGTCTGCTTTCTTACCGCCTGCGCCAAACACCACAACAGTGATAGTTGCGGTTTTTGCTGCAATTATAATAGACTTTTGCGAACTCCAACTTCTAACGCCATGAGTTATGAACATTTCTAAGTTTGAGAAATTGGATGGGCAACTCGAACAAAAATCTTCCAGAATTGCTCAGATGATCCAGTTTCGATTATCGGAGCACTTCATCAAATGGGTTACTTCTGTCTAATACGCTCATACTCAACACTGCTCTACTTGAGCGCTGAAAAGACTCTCCGTTGGGTTCTCCCTTTCGGGGTGCTTTTCTCTTCCAGAATTGCTCAGATGATCCAGTTTCGATTATCGGAGCACTTCATCAAATGGGTTACTTCTGTGTAATACGCTCATACTCAACACTGCTCTACTTGAGCGCTGAAAAGACTCTCCGTTGGGTTCTCCCTTTGGGGGTGCTTTTCTCCCTTTCGGGGTGCTTTTCTTTCCCTTCCCCTTGCTCCTCCCCTCTCCCCTCTTTGCCCCTGCCCTCCCCTGCCCTCCCCTCCCCGGTTGCCGTTCTCTTTCACCTCCCCTGGCTCCCCCGGCTGCTTGCTCTGTCCGCCGCTCCGTGGTGTCCCTGGCTTCCCTCCGCTATTGTCCTCGCTGGGTTGGCCCAGCTCGTCCAACATCGACTAGATTCGAACTCGTGATCTTCATCGCAGTGGTCTGCTTTCTTACCGCCTGCGCCAAACACCACAACGGAGATAGTTGCGGTTTTTGCTGCAATTATAATAGACTTTTGCGAACTCCAACTTCTAACGCCATGAGTTATGAACATTTCTAAGTTTGAGAAATTGGATGGGCAACTCGAACAAAAATCTTCCAGAATTGCTCAGATGATCCAGTTTCGATTATCGGAGCACTTCATCAAATGGGTTACTTCTGTCTAATACGCTCATACTCAACACTGCTCTACTTGAGCGCTGAAAAGACTCTCCGTTGGGTTCTCCCTTTCGGGGTGCTTTTCTCTTCCAGTGGCCGTATTCATCAACGAACCCCGAGGGTTAAACTAACCCTGGAGGGTTAGTTTAACCCTGGAAAGCGTTTAACCCGTATTCATGAAACACAGGGTAGGCTTAACCCTGAGGGTTAAATCTAACCTTGAGGGTTAATTTTACCCCGAAAGCGACTAACCCGTATTCATCAACGAACCGTGAGGGTTAAACTAACCCTGGAGGGTTAAACTTACGTGATTCATCAGGGTTAATTTAACCCTAGCTCGGAGCAAGGTTAACTCTACCCTAACACTTCATACAAACATTTACTCGCATCTAATAGTTTATGGAGAACGATCAACGAGTATTGTAGTATTTAGTATTGGTTGTTGTTATAGTATTTAGTTTCGACTTCGTTTTATTTTCATATTCGAAGTACATGAAACACTGACTTCGCTAGAAAGAGAATTCTAGCTTTGGTGACAAATGAATGCGACGAGGAAAAATGGCATTCTATTTTGACAAGTGCCAAAACAGAAGAACCCCTCTATAGTAACACGCATTGACCCCTAAAAAAGTAGCACAAGCCTGGTATAAAACGAACGGCGCAAAAGTAAAACTTACACTGCACAATAGCACACATGAAAATAAACTCACGCTGTAAGATTGGAGGCTGCACAAGTATGCTAGAGATGTATTATAAAATACTAGTGTTAAAAGCTTATTCGTTGGCTATACTACTATAACAGTGAAAGAATAGAAGTATAAAGTGAATTTAGCCCGTACTTAGGCATTCTGTGATGTGAGTTTGCACAGCGCACGCGTAACTGACGCCTTAACCCTCCAGGGTTAGTTTAACCCTCAGGGTTGATGAATACGACCACAGGTTCGTTGATCGATACGGGTAGATCGCGTTCCGTGGTAAACCCTAGCCTATGGTTGATGAATACGGCCAATGAACCCTGAGGGTTAAACTAACCCTGGAGGATAAGCTTAACCCTCAGGGTTCGTTGATGAATACGGCCACAGAATTGCTCAGATGATCCAGTTTCGATTATCGGAGCACTTCATCAAATGGGTTACTTCTGTCTAATACGCTCATACTCAACACTGCTCTACTTGAGCGCTGAAAAGACTCTCCGTTGGGTTCTCCCTTTGGGGGTGCTTTTCTCCCTTTCGGGGTGCTTTTCTTTCCCTTCCCCTTGCTCCTCCCCTCTCCCCTCTTTGCCTTTGCCCCTGCCCTCCCCTCCCCTCCCCCGGTTGCCGTTCTCTTTCACCTCCCCTGGCTCCCCCGGCTGCTTGCTCTGTTCGCCGCTCCGTGGTGTCCCTGGCTTCCCTCCGCTATTTTCCTCGCTGGGTTGGCCCAGCTCGTCCAACTCGCTTAGATTTTTTCTTAACAACCTTTTCGTTCGCTTCGTATCTCACGCACTTTTGATTATGGCTTAAATTATGGAGAAATTCACCTCTCAACATGCACAAATTTACCATAAATTTCCCCTTCACTGATAAAAGCATTCATACGACACACATGGATAGGATCCAAACCCGACACATGTACCACTGTACTCCACTGACTTACCACTGAACTACGCAGCACGTTCGTTTAAGGAGAAAATCTTGCTTATCAAGCCAAGCATTATGGGTTTTGTGATAAAGACAATTTTTGATGGTAATTGCACACTTTTTTCGGTTTAGTTACCCAAGTTTGAGGTACTTTTGGTATTTTTTGCAATAGATTAGAAGCGCCGCAAAGACTATGCCATCGACTAGATTCGAACTCGTGATCTTCATCGCAGTGGTCTGCTTTCTTACCGCCTGCGCCAAACACCACAACAGTGATAGTTGCGGTTTTTGCTGCAATTATAATAGACTTTTGCGAACTCCAACTTCTAACGCCATGAGTTATGAACATTTCTAAGTTTGAGAAATTGGATGGGCAACTCGAACAAAAATCTTCCAGAATTGCTCAGACGACCCAGTTTCGATTATCGGAGCACTTCATCAAATGGGTTACTTCTGTCTAATACGCTCATACTCAACACTGCTCTACTTGAGCGCTGAAAAGACTCTCCGTTGGGTTCTCCCTTTCGGGGTGCTTTTCTCTTCCAGAATTGCTCAGATGATCCAGTTTCGATTATCGGAGCACTTCATCAAATGGGTTACTTCTGTGTAATACGCTCATACTCAACACTGCTCTACTTGAGCGCTGAAAAGACTCTCCGTTGGGTTCTCCCTTTGGGGGTGCTTTTCTCCCTTTCGGGGTGCTTTTCTTTCCCTTCCCCTTGCTCCTCCCCTCTCCCCTCTTTGCCTTTGCCCCTGCCCTCCCCTCCCCTCCCCCGGTTGCCGTTCTCTTTCACCTCCCCTGGCTCCCCCGGCTGCTTGCTCTGTCCGCCGCTCCGTGGTGTCCCTGGCTTCCCTCCGCTATTGTCCTCGCTGGGTTGGCCCAGCTCGTCCAACATCGACTAGATTCGAACTCGTGATCTTCATCGCAGTGGTCTGCTTTCTTACCGCCTGCGCCAAACACCACAACAGAGATAGTTGCGGTTTTTGCTGCAATTATAATAGACTTTTGCAAACTCCAACTTCTAACGCCATGAGTTATGAACATTTCTAAGTTTGAGAAATTGGATGGGCAACTCGAACAAAAATCTTCCAGAATTGCTCAGATGATCCAGTTTCGATTATCGGAGCACTTCATCAAATGGGTTACTTCTGTCTAATACGCTCATACTCAACACTGCTCTACTTGAGCGCTGAAAAGACTCTCCGTTGGGTTCTCCCTTTGGGGGTGCTTTTCTCCCTTTCGGGGTGCTTTTCTTTCCCTTCCCCTTGCTCCTCCCCTCTCCCCTCTTTGCCCCTGCCCTCCCCTCCCCTCCCCCGGTTGCCGTTCTCTTTCACCTCCCCTGGCTCCCCCGGCTGCTTGCTCTGTCCGCCGCTCCGTGGTGTCCCTGGCTTCCCTCCGCTATTGTCCTCGCTGGGTTGGCCCAGCTCGTCCAACTCGCTTAGATTTTTTCTTAACAACCTTTTCGTTCGCTTCGTATCTCACGCACTTTTGATTATGGCTTAAATTATGGAGAAATTCACCTCTCAACATGCACAAATTTACCATAAATTTCCCCTTCACTGATAAAAGCATTCATACGACACACATGGATAGGATCCAAACCCGACACATGTACCACTGTACTCCACTGACTTACCACTGAACTACGCAGCACGTTCGTTTAAGGAGAAAATCTTGCTTATCAAGCCAAGCATTATGGGTTTTGTGATAAAGACAATTTTTGATGGTAATTGCACACTTTTTTCGGTTTAGTTACCCAAGTTTGAGGTACTTTTGGTATTTTTTGCAATAGATTAGAAGCGCCGCAAAGACTATGCCATCGACTAGATTCGAACTCGTGATCTTCATCGCAGTGGTCTGCTTTCTTACCGCCTGCGCCAAACACCACAACAGTGATAGTTGCGGTTTTTGCTGCAATTATAATAGACTTTTGCGAACTCCAACTTCTAACGCCATGAGTTATGAACATTTCTAAGTTTGAGAAATTGGATGGGCAACTCGAACAAAAATCTTCCAGAATTGCTCAGATGATCCAGTTTCGATTATCGGAGCACTTCATCAAATGGGTTACTTCTGTCTAATACGCTCATACTCAACACTGCTCTACTTGAGCGCTGAAAAGACTCTCCGTTGGGTTCTCCCTTTCGGGGTGCTTTTCTCTTCCAGAATTGCTCAGATGATCCAGTTTCGATTATCGGAGCACTTCATCAAATGGGTTACTTCTGTGTAATACGCTCATACTCAACACTGCTCTACTTGAGCGCTGAAAAGACTCTCCGTTGGGTTCTCCCTTTGGGGGTGCTTTTCTCCCTTTCGGGGTGCTTTTCTTTCCCTTCCCCTTGCTCCTCCTCTCTCCCCTCTTTGCCTTTGCCCCTGCCCTCCCCTCCCCTCCCCCGGTTGCCGTTCTCTTTCACCTCCCCTGGCTCCCCCGGCTGCTTGCTCTGTTCGCCGCTCCGTGGTGTCCCTGGCTTCCCTCCGCTATTGTCCTCGCTGGGTTGGCCCAGCTCGTCCAACTCGCTTAGATTTTTTCTTAACAACCTTTTCGTTCGCTTCGTATCTCACGCACTTTTGATTATGGCGTAAATTATGGAGAAATTCACCTCTCAACATGCACAAATTTACCATAAATTTCCCCTTCACTGATAAAAGCATTCATACGACACACATGGATAGGATCCAAACCCGACACATGTACCACTGTACTCCACTGACTTACCACTGAACTACGCAGCACGTTCGTTTAAGGAGAAAATCTTGCTTATCAAGCCAAGCATTATGGGTTTTGTGATAAAGACAATTTTTGATGGTAATTGCACACTTTTTTCGGTTTAGTTACCCAAGTTTGAGGTACTTTTGGTATTTTTTGCAATAGATTAGAAGCGCCGCAAAGACTATGCCATCGACTAGATTCGAACTCGTGATCTTCATCGCAGTGGTCTGCTTTCTTACCGCCTGCGCCAAACACCACAACAGTGATAGTTGCGGTTTTTGCTGCAATTATAATAGACTTTTGCGAACTCCAACTTCTAACGCCATGAGTTATGAACATTTCTAAGTTTGAGAAATTGCATGGGCAACTCGAACAAAAATCTTCCAGAATTGCTCAGATGATCCAGTTTCGATTATCGGAGCACTTCATCAAATGGGTTACTTCTGTCTAATACGCTCATACTCAACACTGCTCTACTTGAGCGCTGAAAAGACTCTCCGTTGGGTTCTCCCTTTCGGGGTGCTTTTCTTTCCCTTCCCCTTGCTCCTCCCCTCTCCCCTCTTTGCCTTTGCCCCTGCCCTCCCCTCCCCTCCCCTCCCCCGGTTGCCGTTCTCTTTCACCTCCCCTGGCTCCCCCGGCTGCTTGCTCTGTCCGCCGATCCGTGGTGTCCCTGGCTTCCCTCCGCTATTGTCCTCGCTGGGTTGGCCCAGCTCGTCCAACTCGCTTAGATTTTTTCTTAACAACCTTTTCGTTCGCTTCGTATCTCACGCACTTTTGATTATGGCTTAAATTATGGAGAAATTCACCTCTCAACATGCACAAATTTACCATAAATTTCCCCTTCACTGATAAAAGCATTCATACGACACACATGGATAGGATCCAAACCCGACACATGTACCACTGTACTCCACTGACTTACCACTGAACTACGCAGCACGTTCGTTTAAGGAGAAAATCTTGCTTATCAAGCCAAGCATTATGGGTTTTGTGATAAAGACAATTTTTGATGGTAATTGCACACTTTTTTCGGTTTAGTTACCCAAGTTTGAGGTACTTTTGGTATTTTTTGCAATAGATTAGAAGCGCCGCAAAGACTATGCCATCGACTAGATTCGAACTCGTGATCTTCATCGCAGTGGTCTGCTTTCTTACCGCCTGCGCCAAACACCACAACAGTGATAGTTGCGGTTTTTGCTGCAATTATAATAGACTTTTGCGAACTCCAACTTCTAACGCCATGAGTTATGAACATTTCTAAGTTTGAGAAATTGGATGGGCAACTCGAACAAAAATCTTCCAGAATTGCTCAGATGATCCAGTTTCGATTATCGGAGCACTTCATCAAATGGGTTACTTCTGTCTAATACGCTCATACTCAACACTGCTCTACTTGAGCGCTGAAAAGACTCTCCGTTGGGTTCTCCCTTTCGGGGTGCTTTTCTCTTCCAGAATTGCTCAGATGATCCAGTTTCGATTATCGGAGCACTTCATCAAATGGGTTACTTCTGTGTAATACGCTCATACTCAACACTGCTCTACTTGAGCGCTGAAAAGACTCTCCGTTGGGTTCTCCCTTTGGGGGTGCTTTTCTCCCTTTCGGGGTGCTTTTCTTTCCCTTCCCCTTGCTCCTCCTCTCTCCCCTCTTTGCCTTTGCCCCTGCCCTCCCCTCCCCTCCCCCGGTTGCCGTTCTCTTTCACCTCCCCTGGCTCCCCCGGCTGCTTGCTCTGTTCGCCGCTCCGTGGTGTCCCTGGCTTCCCTCCGCTATTGTCCTCGCTGGGTTGGCCCAGCTCGTCCAACTCGCTTAGATTTTTTCTTAACAACCTTTTCGTTCGCTTCGTATCTCACGCACTTTTGATTATGGCGTAAATTATGGAGAAATTCACCTCTCAACATGCACAAATTTACCATAAATTTCCCCTTCACTGATAAAAGCATTCATACGACACACATGGATAGGATCCAAACCCGACACATGTACCACTGTACTCCACTGACTTACCACTGAACTACGCAGCACGTTCGTTTAAGGAGAAAATCTTGCTTATCAAGCCAAGCATTATGGGTTTTGTGATAAAGACAATTTTTGATGGTAATTGCACACTTTTTTCGGTTTAGTTACCCAAGTTTGAGGTACTTTTGGTATTTTTTGCAATAGATTAGAAGCGCCGCAAAGACTATGCCATCGACTAGATTCGAACTCGTGATCTTCATCGCAGTGGTCTGCTTTCTTACCGCCTGCGCCAAACACCACAACAGTGATAGTTGCGGTTTTTGCTGCAATTATAATAGACTTTTGCGAACTCCAACTTCTAACGCCATGAGTTATGAACATTTCTAAGTTTGAGAAATTGCATGGGCAACTCGAACAAAAATCTTCCAGAATTGCTCAGATGATCCAGTTTCGATTATCGGAGCACTTCATCAAATGGGTTACTTCTGTCTAATACGCTCATACTCAACACTGCTCTACTTGAGCGCTGAAAAGACTCTCCGTTGGGTTCTCCCTTTCGGGGTGCTTTTCTTTCCCTTCCCCTTGCTCCTCCCCTCTCCCCTCTTTGCCTTTGCCCCTGCCCTCCCCTCCCCTCCCCTCCCCCGGTTGCCGTTCTCTTTCACCTCCCCTGGCTCCCCCGGCTGCTTGCTCTGTCCGCCGATCCGTGGTGTCCCTGGCTTCCCTCCGCTATTGTCCTCGCTGGGTTGGCCCAGCTCGTCCAACTCGCTTAGATTTTTTCTTAACAACCTTTTCGTTCGCTTCGTATCTCACGCACTTTTGATTATGGCGTAAATTATGGAGAAATTCACCTCTCAACATGCACAAATTTACCATAAATTTCCCCTTCACTGATAAAAGCATTCATACGACACACATGGATAGGATCCAAACCCGACACATGTACCACTGTACTCCACTGACTTACCACTGAACTACGCAGCACGTTCGTTTAAGGAGAAAATCTTGCTTATCAAGCCAAGCATTATGGGTTTTGTGATAAAGACAATTTTTGATGGTAATTGCACACTTTTTTCGGTTTAGTTACCCAAGTTTGAGGTACTTTTGGTATTTTTTGCAATAGATTAGAAGCGCCGCAAAGACTATGCCATCGACTAGATTCGAACTCGTGATCTTCATCGCAGTGGTCTGCTTTCTTACCGCCTGCGCCAAACACCACAACAGTGATAGTTGCGGTTTTTGCTGCAATTATAATAGACTTTTGCGAACTCCAACTTCTAACGCCATGAGTTATGAACATTTCTAAGTTTGAGAAATTGGATGGGCAACTCGAACAAAAATCTTCCAGAATTGCTCAGATGATCCAGTTTCGATTATCGGAGCACTTCATCAAATGGGTTACTTCTGTCTAATACGCTCATACTCAACACTGCTCTACTTGAGCGCTGAAAAGACTCTCCGTTGGGTTCTCCCTTTCGGGGTGCTTTTCTCTTCCAGAATTGCTCAGATGATCCAGTTTCGATTACCGCCTGCGCCAAACACTACAACAGAGATAGTTGCGGTTTTTGCTGCAATTATAATAGACTTTTGCGAACTCCAACTTCTAACGCCATGAGTTATGAACATTTCTAAGTTTGAGAAATTGGATGGGCAACTCGAACAAAAATCTTCCAGAATTGCTCAGATGATCCAGTTTCGATTATCGGAGCACTTCATCAAATGGGTTACTTCTGTCTAATACGCTCATACTCAACACTGCTCTACTTGAGCGCTGAAAAGACTCTCCGTTGGGTTCTCCCTTTCGGGGTGCTTTTCTCCTCCAGAATTGCTCAGATGATCCAGTTTCGATTATCGGAGCACTTCATCAAATGGGTTACTTCTGTCTAATACGCTCATACTCAACACTGCTCTACTTGAGCGCTGAAAAGACTCTCCGTTGGTTTCTCCCTTTCGGGGTGCTTTTCTTTCCCTTCCCCTTGCTCCTCCCCTCTCCCCTCTTTGCCCCTCCCCTCCCCTCCCCCGGTTGCCGTTCTCTTTCACCTCCCCTGGCTCCCCCGGCTGCTTGCTCTGTCCGCCGCTCCGTGGTGTCCCTGGCTTCCCTCCGCTATTGTCCTCGCTGGGTTGGCCCAGCTCGTCCAACTCGCTTAGATTTTTTCTTAACAACCTTTTCGTTCGCTTCGTATCTCACGCACTTTTGATTATGGCGTAAATTATGGAGAAATTCACCTCTCAACATGCACAAATTTACCATAAATTTTCCCTTCACTGATAAAAGCATTCATACGACACACATGGATAGGATCCAAACCCGACACATGTACCACTGTACTCCACTGACTTACCACTGAACTACGCAGCACGTTCGTTTAAGGAGAAAATCTTGCTTATCAAGCCAAGCATTATGGGTTTTGTGATAAAGACAATTTTTGATGGTAATTGCACACTTTTTTCGGTTTAGTTACCCAAGTTTGAGGTACTTTTGGTATTTTTTGCAATAGATTAGAAGCGCCGCAAAGACTATGCCATCGACTAGATTCGAACTCGTGATCTTCATCGCAGTGGTCTGCTTTCTTACCGCCTGCGTCAAACACCACAACAGTGATAGTTGCGGTTTTTGCTGCAATTATAATAGACTTTTGCGAACTCCAACTTCTAACGCCATGAGTTATGAACATTTCTAAGTTTGAGAAATTGGATGGGCAACTCGAACAAAAATCTTCCAGAATTGCTCAGATGATCCAGTTTCGATTATCGGAGCACTTCATCAAATGGGTTACTTCTGTCTAATACGCTCATACTCAACACTGCTCTACTTGAGCGCTGAAAAGACTCTCCGTTGGGTTCTCCCTTTCGGGGTGCTTTTCTCTTCCAGAATTGCTCAGATGATCCAGTTTCGATTATCGGAGCACTTCATCAAATGGGTTACTTCTGTGTAATACGCTCATACTCAACACTGCTCTACTTGAGCGCTGAAAAGACTCTCCGTTGGGTTCTCCCTTTGGGGGTGCTTTTCTCCCTTTCGGGGTGCTTTTCTTTCCCTTCCCCTTGCTCCTCCCCTCTCCCCTCTTTGCCTTTGCCCCTGCCCTCCCCTCCCCTCCCCCGGTTGCCGTTCTCTTTCACCTCCCCTGGCTCCCCCGGCTGCTTGCTCTGTCCGCCGATCCGTGGTGTCCCTGGCTTCCCTCCGCTATTGTCCTCGCTGGGTTGGCCCAGCTCGTCCAACTCGCTTAGATTTTTTCTTAACAACCTTTTCGTTCGCTTCGTATCTCACGCACTTTTGATTATGGCGTAAATTATGGAGAAATTCACCTCTCAACATGCACAAATTTACCATAAATTTCCCCTTCACTGATAAAAGCATTCATACGACACACATGGATAGGATCCAAACCCGACACATGTACCACTGTACTCCACTGACTTACCACTGAACTACGCAGCTCGTTCGTTTAAGGAGAAAATCTTGCTTATCAAGCCAAGCATTATGGGTTTTGTGATAAGGACAATTTTTGATGGTAATTGCACACTTTTTTCGGTTTAGTTACCCAAGTTTGAGGTACTTTTGGTATTTTTTGCAATAGATTAGAAGCGCCGCAAAGACTATGCCATCGACTAGATTCGAACTCGTGATCTTCATCGCAGTGGTCTGCTTTCTTACCGCCTGCGCCAAACACCACAACAGTGATAGTTGCGGTTTTTGCTGCAATTATAATAGACTTTTGCGAACTCCAACTTCTAACGCCATGAGTTATGAACATTTCTAAGTTTGAGAAATTGGATGGGCAACTCGAACAAAAATCTTCCAGAATTGCTCAGATGATCCAGTTTCGATTATCGGAGCACTTCATCAAATGGGTTACTTCTGTCTAATACGCTCATACTCAACACTGCTCTACTTGAGCGCTGAAAAGACTCTCCGTTGGGTTCTCCCTTTCGGGGTGCTTTTCTCTTCCAGAATTGCTCAGATGATCCAGTTTCGATTATCGGAGCACTTCATCAAATGGGTTACTTCTGTGTAATACGCTCATACTCAACACTGCTCTACTTGAGCGCTGAAAGGACTCTCCGTTGGGTTCTCCCTTTGGGGGTGCTTTTCTCCCTTTCGGGGTGCTTTTCTTTCCCTTCCCCTTGCTCCTCCCCTCTCCCCTCTTTGCCTTTGCCCCTGCCCTCCCCTCCCCTCCCCCGGTTGCCGTTCTCTTTCACCTCCCCTGGCTCCCCCGGCTGCTTGCTCTGTCCGCCGCTCCGTGGTGTCCCTGGCTTCCCTCCGCTATTGTCCTCGCTGGGTTGGCCCAGCTCGTCCAACTCGCTTAGATTTTTTCTTAACAACCTTTTCGTTCGCTTCGTATCTCACGCACTTTTGATTATGGCGTAAATTATGGAGAAATTCACCTCTCAACATGCACAAATTTACCATAAATTTCCCCTTCACTGATAAAAGCATTCATACGACACACATGGATAGGATCCAAACCCGACACATGTACCACTGTACTCCACTGACTTACCACTGAACTACGCAGCACGTTCGTTTAAGGAGAAAATCTTGCTTATCAAGCCAAGCATTATGGGTTTTGTGATAAGGACAATTTTTGATGGTAATTGCACACTTTTTTCGGTTTAGTTACCCAAGTTTGAGGTACTTTTGGTATTTTTTGCAATAGATTAGAAGCGCCGCAAAGACTATGCCATCGACTAGATTCGAACTCGTGATCTTCATCGCAGTGGTCTGCTTTCTTACCGCCTGCGTCAAACACCACAACAGTGATAGTTGCGGTTTTTGCTGCAATTATAATAGACTTTTGCGAACTCCAACTTCTAACGCCATGAGTTATGAACATTTCTAAGTTTGAGAAATTGGATGGGCAACTCGAACAAAAATCTTCCAGAATTGCTCAGATGATCCAGTTTCGATTATCGGAGCACTTCATCAAATGGGTTACTTCTGTCTAATACGCTCATACTCAACACTGCTCTACTTGAGCGCTGAAAAGACTCTCCGTTGGGTTCTCCCTTTCGGGGTGCTTTTCTCTTCCAGAATTGCTCAGATGATCCAGTTTCGATTATCGGAGCACTTCATCAAATGGGTTACTTCTGTGTAATACGCTCATACTCAACACTGCTCTACTTGAGCGCTGAAAAGACTCTCCGTTGGGTTCTCCCTTTGGGGGTGCTTTTCTCCCTTTCGGGGTGCTTTTCTTTCCCTTCCCCTTGCTCCTCCCCTCTCCCCTCTTTGCCTTTGCCCCTGCCCTCCCCTCCCCTCCCCCGGTTGCCGTTCTCTTTCACCTCCCCTGGCTCCCCCGGCTGCTTGCTCTGTCCGCCGATCCGTGGTGTCCCTGGCTTCCCTCCGCTATTGTCCTCGCTGGGTTGGCCCAGCTCGTCCAACTCGCTTAGATTTTTTCTTAACAACCTTTTCGTTCGCTTCGTATCTCACGCACTTTTGATTATGGCGTAAATTATGGAGAAATTCACCTCTCAACATGCACAAATTTACCATAAATTTCCCCTTCACTGATAAAAGCATTCATACGACACACATGGATAGGATCCAAACCCGACACATGTACCACTGTACTCCACTGACTTACCACTGAACTACGCAGCACGTTCGTTTAAGGAGAAAATCTTGCTTATCAAGCCAAGCATTATGGGTTTTGTGATAAGGACAATTTTTGATGGTAATTGCACACTTTTTTCGGTTTAGTTACCCAAGTTTGAGGTACTTTTGGTATTTTTTGCAATAGATTAGAAGCGCCGCAAAGACTATGCCATCGACTAGATTCGAACTCGTGATCTTCATCGCAGTGGTCTGCTTTCTTACCGCCTGCGCCAAACACCACAACAGTGATAGTTGCGGTTTTTGCTGCAATTATAATAGACTTTTGCGAACTCCAACTTCTAACGCCATGAGTTATGAACATTTCTAAGTTTGAGAAATTGGATGGGCAACTCGAACAAAAATCTTCCAGAATTGCTCAGATG
Organism: Cylicocyclus nassatus; assembly: GCA_958299035.1. NCBI lineage: Eukaryota > Metazoa > Nematoda > Chromadorea > Rhabditida > Strongylidae > Cylicocyclus > Cylicocyclus nassatus. Next base: position 32,476,085 of record CATQJL010000326.1, read on the forward strand.
ATCCAGTTTCGATTATCGGAGCACTTCATCAAATGGGTTACTTCTGTCTAATACGCTCATACTCAACACTGCTCTACTTGAGCGCTGAAAAGACTCTCCGTTGGGTTCTCCCTTTCGGGGTGCTTTTCTCTTCCAGAATTGCTCAGATGATCCAGTTTCGATTATCGGAGCACTTCATCAAATGGGTTACTTCTGTGTAATACGCTCATACTCAACACTGCTCTACTTGAGCGCTGAAAGGACTCTCCGTTGGGTTCTCCCTTTGGGGGTGCTTTTCTCCCTTTCGGGGTGCTTTTCTTTCCCTTCCCCTTGCTCCTCCCCTCTCCCCTCTTTGCCTTTGCCCCTGCCCTCCCCTCCCCTCCCCCGGTTGCCGTTCTCTTTCACCTCCCCTGGCTCCCCCGGCTGCTTGCTCTGTCCGCCGCTCCGTGGTGTCCCTGGCTTCCCTCCGCTATTGTCCTCGCTGGGTTGGCCCAGCTCGTCCAACTCGCTTAGATTTTTTCTTAACAACCTTTTCGTTCGCTTCGTATCTCACGCACTTTTGATTATGGCGTAAATTATGGAGAAATTCACCTCTCAACATGCACAAATTTACCATAAATTTCCCCTTCACTGATAAAAGCATTCATACGACACACATGGATAGGATCCAAACCCGACACATGTACCACTGTACTCCACTGACTTACCACTGAACTACGCAGCACGTTCGTTTAAGGAGAAAATCTTGCTTATCAAGCCAAGCATTATGGGTTTTGTGATAAGGACAATTTTTGATGGTAATTGCACACTTTTTTCGGTTTAGTTACCCAAGTTTGAGGTACTTTTGGTATTTTTTGCAATAGATTAGAAGCGCCGCAAAGACTATGCCATCGACTAGATTCGAACTCGTGATCTTCATCGCAGTGGTCTGCTTTCTTACCGCCTGCGCCAAACACCACAACAGTGATAGTTGCGGTTTTTGCTGCAATTATAATAGACTTTTGCGAACTCCAACTTCTAACGCCATGAGTTATGAACATTTCTAAGTTTGAGAAATTGGATGGGCAACTCGAACAAAAATCTTCCAGAATTGCTCAGATGATCCAGTTTCGATTATCGGAGCACTTCATCAAATGGGTTACTTCTGTCTAATACGCTCATACTCAACACTGCTCTACTTGAGCGCTGAAAAGACTCTCCGTTGGGTTCTCCCTTCGGGGTGCTTTTCTCTTCCAGAATTGCTCAGATGATCCAGTTTCGATTATCGGAGCACTTCATCAAATGGGTTACTTCTGTGTAATACGCTCATACTCAACACTGCTCTACTTGAGCGCTGAAAAGACTCTCCGTTGGGTTCTCCCTTTGGGGGTGCTTTTCTCCCTTTCGGGGTGCTTTTCTTTCCCTTCCCCTTGCTCCTCCCCTCTCCCCTCTTTGCCTTTGCCCCTGCCCTCCCCTCCCCTCCCCCGGTTGCCGTTCTCTTTCACCTCCCCTGGCTCCCCCGGCTGCTTGCTCTGTCCGCCGATCCGTGGTGTCCCTGGCTTCCCTCCGCTATTGTCCTCGCTGGGTTGGCCCAGCTCGTCCAACTCGCTTAGATTTTTTCTTAACAACCTTTTCGTTCGCTTCGTATCTCACGCACTTTTGATTATGGCGTAAATTATGGAGAAATTCACCTCTCAACATGCACAAATTTACCATAAATTTCCCCTTCACTGATAAAAGCATTCATACGACACACATGGATAGGATCCAAACCCGACACATGTACCACTGTACTCCACTGACTTACCACTGAACTACGCAGCACGTTCGTTTAAGGAGAAAATCTTGCTTATCAAGCCAAGCATTATGGGTTTTGTGATAAGGACAATTTTTGATGGTAATTGCACACTTTTTTCGGTTTAGTTACCCAAGTTTGAGGTACTTTTGGTATTTTTTGCAATAGATTAGAAGCGCCGCAAAGACTATGCCATCGACTAGATTCGAACTCGTGATCTTCATCGCAGTGGTCTGCTTTCTTACCGCCTGCGCCAAACACCACAACAGTGATAGTTGCGGTTTTTGCTGCAATTATAATAGACTTTTGCGAACTCCAACTTCTAACGCCATGAGTTATGAACATTTCTAAGTTTGAGAAATTGGATGGGCAACTCGAACAAAAATCTTCCAGAATTGCTCAGATGATCCAGTTTCGATTATCGGAGCACTTCATCAAATGGGTTACTTCTGTCTAATACGCTCATACTCAACACTGCTCTACTTGAGCGCTGAAAAGACTCTCCGTTGGGTTCTCCCTTTCGGGGTGCTTTTCTCCTCCAGAATTGCTCAGATGATCCAGTTTCGATTATCGGAGCACTTCATCAAATGGGTTACTTCTGTCTAATACGCTCATACTCAACACTGCTCTACTTGAGCGCTGAAAAGACTCTCCGTTGGTTTCTCCCTTTCGGGGTGCTTTTCTTTCCCTTCCCCTTGCTCCTCCCCTCTCCCCTCTTTGCCCCTCCCCTCCCCTCCCCCGGTTGCCGTTCTCTTTCACCTCCCCTGGCTCCCCCGGCTGCTTGCTCTGTCCGCCGATCCGTGGTGTCCCTGGCTTCCCTCCGCTATTGTCCTCGCTGGGTTGGCCCAGCTCGTCCAACTCGCTTAGATTTTTTCTTAACAACCTTTTCGTTCGCTTCGTATCTCACGCACTTTTGATTATGGCGTAAATTATGGAGAAATTCACCTCTCAACATGCACAAATTTACCATAAATTTCCCCTTCACTGATAAAAGCATTCATACGACACACATGGATAGGATCCAAACCCGACACATGTACCACTGTACTCCACTGACTTACCACTGAACTACGCAGCACGTTCGTTTAAGGAGAAAATCTTGCTTATCAAGCCAAGCATTATGGGTTTTGTGATAAGGACAATTTTTGATGGTAATTGCACACTTTTTTCGGTTTAGTTACCCAAGTTTGAGGTACTTTTGGTATTTTTTGCAATAGATTAGAAGCGCCGCAAAGACTATGCCATCGACTAGATTCGAACTCGTGATCTTCATCGCAGTGGTCTGCTTTCTTACCGCCTGCGCCAAACACCACAACAGTGATAGTTGCGGTTTTTGCTGCAATTATAATAGACTTTTGCGAACTCCAACTTCTAACGCCATGAGTTATGAACATTTCTAAGTTTGAGAAATTGGATGGGCAACTCGAACAAAAATCTTCCAGAATTGCTCAGATGATCCAGTTTCGATTATCGGAGCACTTCATCAAATGGGTTACTTCTGTCTAATACGCTCATACTCAACACTGCTCTACTTGAGCGCTGAAAAGACTCTCCGTTGGGTTCTCCCTTTCGGGGTGCTTTTCTCTTCCAGAATTGCTCAGATGATCCAGTTTCGATTATCGGAGCACTTCATCAAATGGGTTACTTCTGTGTAATACGCTCATACTCAACACTGCTCTACTTGAGCGCTGAAAGGACTCTCCGTTGGGTTCTCCCTTTGGGGGTGCTTTTCTCCCTTTCGGGGTGCTTTTCTTTCCCTTCCCCTTGCTCCTCCCCTCTCCCCTCTTTGCCTTTGCCCCTGCCCTCCCCTCCCCTCCCCCGGTTGCCGTTCTCTTTCACCTCCCCTGGCTCCCCCGGCTGCTTGCTCTGTCCGCCGCTCCGTGGTGTCCCTGGCTTCCCTCCGCTATTGTCCTCGCTGGGTTGGCCCAGCTCGTCCAACTCGCTTAGATTTTTTCTTAACAACCTTTTCGTTCGCTTCGTATCTCACGCACTTTTGATTATGGCGTAAATTATGGAGAAATTCACCTCTCAACATGCACAAATTTACCATAAATTTCCCCTTCACTGATAAAAGCATTCATACGACACACATGGATAGGATCCAAACCCGACACATGTACCACTGTACTCCACTGACTTACCACTGAACTACGCAGCACGTTCGTTTAAGGAGAAAATCTTGCTTATCAAGCCAAGCATTATGGGTTTTGTGATAAAGACAATTTTTGATGGTAATTGCACACTTTTTTCGGTTTAGTTACCCAAGTTTGAGGTACTTTTGGTATTTTTTGCAATAGATTAGAAGCGCCGCAAAGACTATGCCATCGACTAGATTCGAACTCGTGATCTTCATCGCAGTGGTCTGCTTTCTTACCGCCTGCGCCAAACACCACAACAGTGATAGTTGCGGTTTTTGCTGCAATTATAATAGACTTTTGCGAACTCCAACTTCTAACGCCATGAGTTATGAACATTTCTAAGTTTGAGAAATTGCATGGGCAACTCGAACAAAAATCTTCCAGAATTGCTCAGATGATCCAGTTTCGATTATCGGAGCACTTCATCAAATGGGTTACTTCTGTCTAATACGCTCATACTCAACACTGCTCTACTTGAGCGCTGAAAAGACTCTCCGTTGGGTTCTCCCTTTCGGGGTGCTTTTCTCTTCCAGAATTGCTCAGATGATCCAGTTTCGATTATCGGAGCACTTCATCAAATGGGTTACTTCTGTGTAATACGCTCATACTCAACACTGCTCTACTTGAGCGCTGAAAAGACTCTCCGTTGGGTTCTCCCTTTGGGGGTGCTTTTCTCCCTTTCGGGGTGCTTTTCTTTCCCTTCCCCTTGCTCCTCCTCTCTCCCCTCTTTGCCTTTGCCCCTGCCCTCCCCTCCCCTCCCCCGGTTGCCGTTCTCTTTCACCTCCCCTGGCTCCCCCGGCTGCTTGCTCTGTCCGCCGCTCCGTGGTGTCCCTGGCTTCCCTCCGCTATTGTCCTCGCTGGGTTGGCCCAGCTCGTCCAACTCGCTTAGATTTTTTCTTAACAACCTTTTCGTTCGCTTCGTATCTCACGCACTTTTGATTATGGCGTAAATTATGGAGAAATTCACCTCTCAACATGCACAAATTTACCATAAATTTCCCCTTCACTGATAAAAGCATTCATACGACACACATGGATAGGATCCAAACCCGACACATGTACCACTGTACTCCACTGACTTACCACTGAACTACGCAGCACGTTCGTTTAAGGAGAAAATCTTGCTTATCAAGCCAAGCATTATGGGTTTTGTGATAAAGACAATTTTTGATGGTAATTGCACACTTTTTTCGGTTTAGTTACCCAAGTTTGAGGTACTTTTGGTATTTTTTGCAATAGATTAGAAGCGCCGCAAAGACTATGCCATCGACTAGATTCGAACTCGTGATCTTCATCGCAGTGGTCTGCTTTCTTACCGCCTGCGCCAAACACCACAACAGTGATAGTTGCGGTTTTTGCTGCAATTATAATAGACTTTTGCGAACTCCAACTTCTAACGCCATGAGTTATGAACATTTCTAAGTTTGAGAAATTGCATGGGCAACTCGAACAAAAATCTTCCAGAATTGCTCAGATGATCCAGTTTCGATTATCGGAGCACTTCATCAAATGGGTTACTTCTGTCTAATACGCTCATACTCAACACTGCTCTACTTGAGCGCTGAAAAGACTCTCCGTTGGGTTCTCCCTTTCGGGGTGCTTTTCTCTTCCAGAATTGCTCAGATGATCCAGTTTCGATTATCGGAGCACTTCATCAAATGGGTTACTTCTGTGTAATACGCTCATACTCAACACTGCTCTACTTGAGCGCTGAAAAGACTCTCCGTTGGGTTCTCCCTTTGGGGGTGCTTTTCTCCCTTTCGGGGTGCTTTTCTTTCCCTTCCCCTTGCTCCTCCTCTCTCCCCTCTTTGCCTTTGCCCCTGCCCTCCCCTCCCCTCCCCCGGTTGCCGTTCTCTTTCACCTCCCCTGGCTCCCCCGGCTGCTTGCTCTGTCCGCCGCTCCGTGGTGTCCCTGGCTTCCCTCCGCTATTGTCCTCGCTGGGTTGGCCCAGCTCGTCCAACTCGCTTAGATTTTTTCTTAACAACCTTTTCGTTCGCTTCGTATCTCACGCACTTTTGATTATGGCGTAAATTATGGAGAAATTCACCTCTCAACATGCACAAATTTACCATAAATTTCCCCTTCACTGATAAAAGCATTCATACGACACACATGGATAGGATCCAAACCCGACACATGTACCACTGTACTCCACTGACTTACCACTGAACTACGCAGCACGTTCGTTTAAGGAGAAAATCTTGCTTATCAAGCCAAGCATTATGGGTTTTGTGATAAAGACAATTTTTGATGGTAATTGCACACTTTTTTCGGTTTAGTTACCCAAGTTTGAGGTACTTTTGGTATTTTTTGCAATAGATTAGAAGCGCCGCAAAGACTATGCCATCGACTAGATTCGAACTCGTGATCTTCATCGCAGTGGTCTGCTTTCTTACCGCCTGCGCCAAACACCACAACAGTGATAGTTGCGGTTTTTGCTGCAATTATAATAGACTTTTGCGAACTCCAACTTCTAACGCCATGAGTTATGAACATTTCTAAGTTTGAGAAATTGCATGGGCAACTCGAACAAAAATCTTCCAGAATTGCTCAGATGATCCAGTTTCGATTATCGGAGCACTTCATCAAATGGGTTACTTCTGTCTAATACGCTCATACTCAACACTGCTCTACTTGAGCGCTGAAAAGACTCTCCGTTGGGTTCTCCCTTTCGGGGTGCTTTTCTTTCCCTTCCCCTTGCTCCTCCCCTCTCCCCTCTTTGCCTTTGCCCCTGCCCTCCCCTCCCCTCCCCTCCCCCGGTTGCCGTTCTCTTTCACCTCCCCTGGCTCCCCCGGCTGCTTGCTCTGTCCGCCGATCCGTGGTGTCCCTGGCTTCCCTCCGCTATTGTCCTCGCTGGGTTGGCCCAGCTCGTCCAACTCGCTTAGATTTTTTCTTAACAACCTTTTCGTTCGCTTCGTATCTCACGCACTTTTGATTATGGCGTAAATTATGGAGAAATTCACCTCTCAACATGCACAAATTTACCATAAATTTCCCCTTCACTGATAAAAGCATTCATACGACACACATGGATAGGATCCAAACCCGACACATGTACCACTGTACTCCACTGACTTACCACTGAACTACGCAGCACGTTCGTTTAAGGAGAAAATCTTGCTTATCAAGCCAAGCATTATGGGTTTTGTGATAAAGACAATTTTTGATGGTAATTGCACACTTTTTTCGGTTTAGTTACCCAAGTTTGAGGTACTTTTGGTATTTTTTGCAATAGATTAGAAGCGCCGCAAAGACTATGCCATCGACTAGATTCGAACTCGTGATCTTCATCGCAGTAGTCTGCTTTCTTACCGCCTGCGCCAAACACCACAACAGTGATAGTTGCGGTTTTTGCTGCAATTATAATAGACTTTTGCGAACTCCAACTTCTAACGCCATGAGTTATGAACATTTCTAAGTTTGAGAAATTGGATGGGCAACTCGAACAAAAATCTTCCAGAATTGCTCAGATGATCCAGTTTCGATTATCGGAGCACTTTATCAAATGGGTTACTTCTGTCTAATACGCTCATACTCAACACTGCTCTACTTGAGCGCTGAAAAGACTCTCCGTTGGGTTCTCCCTTTCGGGGTGCTTTTCTTTCCCTTCCCCTTGCTCCTCCCCTCTCCCCTCTTTGCCTTTGCCCCTGCCCTCCCCTCCCCTCCCCTCCCCCGGTTGCCGTTCTCTTTCACCTCCCCTGGCTCCCCCGGCTGCTTGCTCTGTCCGCCGATCCGTGGTGTCCCTGGCTTCCCTCCGCTATTGTCCTCGCTGGGTTGGCCCAGCTCGTCCAACTCGCTTAGATTTTTTCTTAACAACCTTTTCGTTCGCTTCGTATCTCACGCACTTTTGATTATGGCGTAAATTATGGAGAAATTCACCTCTCAACATGCACAAATTTACCATAAATTTCCCCTTCACTGATAAAAGCATTCATACGACACACATGGATAGGATCCAAACCCGACACATGTACCACTGTACTCCACTGACTTACCACTGAACTACGCAGCACGTTCGTTTAAGGAGAAAATCTTGCTTATCAAGCCAAGCATTATGGGTTTTGTGATAAAGACAATTTTTGATGGTAATTGCACACTTTTTTCGGTTTAGTTACCCAAGTTTGAGGTACTTTTGGTATTTTTTGCAATAGATTAGAAGCGCCGCAAAGACTATGCCATCGACTAGATTCGAACTCGTGATCTTCATCGCAGTAGTCTGCTTTCTTACCGCCTGCGCCAAACACCACAACAGTGATAGTTGCGGTTTTTGCTGCAATTATAATAGACTTTTGCGAACTCCAACTTCTAACGCCATGAGTTATGAACATTTCTAAGTTTGAGAAATTGGATGGGCAACTCGAACAAAAATCTTCCAGAATTGCTCAGATGATCCAGTTTCGATTATCGGAGCACTTTATCAAATGGGTTACTTCTGTCTAATACGCTCATACTCAACACTGCTCTACTTGAGCGCTGAAAAGACTCTCCGTTGGGTTCTCCCTTTCGGGGTGCTTTTCTCTTCCAGAATTGCTCAGATGATCCAGTTTCGATTACCGCCTGCGCCAAACACCACAACAGAGATAGTTGCGGTTTTTGCTGCAATTATAATAGACTTTTGCGAACTCCAACTTCTAACGCCATGAGTTATGAACATTTCTAAGTTTGAGAAATTGGATGGGCAACTCGAACAAAAATCTTCCAGAATTGCTCAGATGATCCAGTTTCGATTATCGGAGCACTTCATCAAATGGGTTACTTCTGTCTAATACGCTCATACTCAACACTGCTCTACTTGAGCGCTGAAAAGACTCTCCGTTGGGTTCTCCCTTTCGGGGTGCTTTTCTCCTCCAGAATTGCTCAGATGATCCAGTTTCGATTATCGGAGCACTTCATCAAATGGGTTACTTCTGTCTAATACGCTCATACTCAACACTGCTCTACTTGAGCGCTGAAAAGACTCTCCGTTGGTTTCTCCCTTTCGGGGTGCTTTTCTTTCCCTTCCCCTTGCTCCTCCCCTCTCCCCTCTTTGCCCCTCCCCTCCCCTCCCCCGGTTGCCGTTCTCTTTCACCTCCCCTGGCTCCCCCGGCTGCTTGCTCTGTCCGCCGCTCCGTGGTGTCCCTGGCTTCCCTCCGCTATTGTCCTCGCTGGGTTGGCCCAGCTCGTCCAACTCGCTTAGATTTTTTCTTAACAACCTTTTCGTTCGCTTCGTATCTCACGCACTTTTGATTATGGCGTAAATTATGGAGAAATTCACCTCTCAACATGCACAAATTTACCATAAATTTTCCCTTCACTGATAAAAGCATTCATACGACACACATGGATAGGATCCAAACCCGACACATGTACCACTGTACTCCACTGACTTACCACTGAACTACGCAGCACGTTCGTTTAAGGAGAAAATCTTGCTTATCAAGCCAAGCATTATGGGTTTTGTGATAAAGACAATTTTTGATGGTAATTGCACACTTTTTTCGGTTTAGTTACCCAAGTTTGAGGTACTTTTGGTATTTTTTGCAATAGAATAGAAGCGCCGCAAAGACTATGCCATCGACTAGATTCGAACTCGTGATCTTCATCGCAGTGGTCTGCTTTCTTACCGCCTGCGCCAAACACCACAACAGTGATAGTTGCGGTTTTTGCTGCAATTATAATAGACTTTTGCGAACTCCAACTTCTAACGCCATGAGTTATGAACATTTCTAAGTTTGAGAAATTGGATGGGCAACTCGAACAAAAATCTTCCAGAATTGCTCAGATGATCCAGTTTCGATTATCGGAGCACTTCATCAAATGGGTTACTTCTGTCTAATACGCTCATACTCAACACTGCTCTACTTGAGCGCTGAAAAGACTCTCCGTTGGGTTCTCCCTTTCGGGGTGCTTTTCTCTTCCAGAATTGCTCAGATGATCCAGTTTCGATTACCGCCTGCGCCAAACACCACAACAGAGATAGTTGCGGTTTTTGCTGCAATTATAATAGACTTTTGCGAACTCCAACTTCTAACGCCATGAGTTATGAACATTTCTAAGTTTGAGAAATTGGATGGGCAACTCGAACAAAAATCTTCCAGAATTGCTCAGATGATCCAGTTTCGATTATCGGAGCACTTCATCAAATGGGTTACTTCTGTCTAATACGCTCATACTCAACACTGCTCTACTTGAGCGCTGAAAAGACTCTCCGTTGGGTTCTCCCTTTCGGGGTGCTTTTCTCCTCCAGAATTGCTCAGATGATCCAGTTTCGATTATCGGAGCACTTCATCAAATGGGTTACTTCTGTCTAATACGCTCATACTCAACACTGCTCTACTTGAGCGCTGAAAAGACTCTCCGTTGGTTTCTCCCTTTCGGGGTGCTTTTCTTTCCCTTCCCCTTGCTCCTCCCCTCTCCCCTCTTTGCCCCTCCCCTCCCCTCCCCCGGTTGCCGTTCTCTTTCACCTCCCCTGGCTCCCCCGGCTGCTTGCTCTGTCCGCCGCTCCGTGGTGTCCCTGGCTTCCCTCCGCTATTGTCCTCGCTGGGTTGGCCCAGCTCGTCCAACTCGCTTAGATTTTTTCTTAACAACCTTTTCGTTCGCTTCGTATCTCACGCACTTTTGATTATGGCGTAAATTATGGAGAAATTCACCTCTCAACATGCACAAATTTACCATAAATTTTCCCTTCACTGATAAAAGCATTCATACGACACACATGGATAGGATCCAAACCCGACACATGTACCACTGTACTCCACTGACTTACCACTGAACTACGCAGCACGTTCGTTTAAGGAGAAAATCTTGCTTATCAAGCCAAGCATTATGGGTTTTGTGATAAAGACAATTTTTGATGGTAATTGCACACTTTTTTCGGTTTAGTTACCCAAGTTTGAGGTACTTTTGGTATTTTTTGCAATAGATTAGAAGCGCCGCAAAGACTATGCCATCGACTAGATTCGAACTCGTGATCTTCATCGCAGTGGTCTGCTTTCTTACCGCCTGCGTCAAACACCACAACAGTGATAGTTGCGGTTTTTGCTGCAATTATAATAGACTTTTGCGAACTCCAACTTCTAACGCCATGAGTTATGAACATTTCTAAGTTTGAGAAATTGGATGGGCAACTCGAACAAAAATCTTCCAGAATTGCTCAGATGATCCAGTTTCGATTATCGGAGCACTTCATCAAATGGGTTACTTCTGTCTAATACGCTCATACTCAACACTGCTCTACTTGAGCGCTGAAAAGACTCTCCGTTGGGTTCTCCCTTTCGGGGTGCTTTTCTCTTCCAGAATTGCTCAGATGATCCAGTTTCGATTATCGGAGCACTTCATCAAATGGGTTACTTCTGTGTAATACGCTCATACTCAACACTGCTCTACTTGAGCGCTGAAAAGACTCTCCGTTGGGTTCTCCCTTTGGGGGTGCTTTTCTCCCTTTCGGGGTGCTTTTCTTTCCCTTCCCCTTGCTCCTCCCCTCTCCCCTCTTTGCCTTTGCCCCTGCCCTCCCCTCCCCTCCCCCGGTTGCCGTTCTCTTTCACCTCCCCTGGCTCCCCCGGCTGCTTGCTCTGTCCGCCGATCCGTGGTGTCCCTGGCTTCCCTCCGCTATTGTCCTCGCTGGGTTGGCCCAGCTCGTCCAACTCGCTTAGATTTTTTCTTAACAACCTTTTCGTTCGCTTCGTATCTCACGCACTTTTGATTATGGCGTAAATTATGGAGAAATTCACCTCTCAACATGCACAAATTTACCATAAATTTCCCCTTCACTGATAAAAGCATTCATACGACACACATGGATAGGATCCAAACCCGACACATGTACCACTGTACTCCACTGACTTACCACTGAACTACGCAGCACGTTCGTTTAAGGAGAAAATCTTGCTTATCAAGCCAAGCATTATGGGTTTTGTGATAAAGACAATTTTTGATGGTAATTGCACACTTTTTTCGGTTTAGTTACCCAAGTTTGAGGTACTTTTGGTATTTTTTGCAATAGATTAGAAGCGCCGCAAAGACTATGCCATCGACTAGATTCGAACTCGTGATCTTCATCGCAGTGGTCTGCTTTCTTACCGCCTGCGTCAAACACCACAACAGTGATAGTTGCGGTTTTTGCTGCAATTATAATAGACTTTTGCGAACTCCAACTTCTAACGCCATGAGTTATGAACATTTCTAAGTTTGAGAAATTGGATGGGCAACTCGAACAAAAATCTTCCAGAATTGCTCAGATGATCCAGTTTCGATTATCGGAGCACTTCATCAAATGGGTTACTTCTGTGTAATACGCTCATACTCAACACTGCTCTACTTGAGCGCTGAAAAGACTCTCCGTTGGGTTCTCCCTTTGGGGGTGCTTTTCTCCCTTTGGGGGTGCTTTTCTCCCTTTCGGGGTGCTTTTCTCCCTTTCGGGGTGCTTTTCTCCCTTTCGGGGTGCTTTTCTCCCTTTCGGGGTGCTTTTCTCCCTTTCGGGGTGCTTTTCTCCCTTTCGGGGTGCTTTTCTCCCTTTCGGGGTGCTTTTCTCCCTTTCGGGGTGCTTTTCTCCCTTTCGGGGTGCTTTTCTTTCCCTTCCCCTTGCTCCTCCCCTCTCCCCTCTTTGCCTTTGCCCCTGCCCTCCCCTCCCCTCCCCCGGTTGCCGTTCTCTTTCACCTCCCCTGGCTCCCCCGGCTGCTTGCTCTGTCCGCCGATCCGTGGTGTCCCTGGCTTCCCTCCGCTATTGTCCTCGCTGGGTTGGCCCAGCTCGTCCAACTCGCTTAGATTTTTTCTTAACAACCTTTTCGTTCGCTTCGTATCTCACGCACTTTTGATTATGGCGTAAATTATGGAGAAATTCACCTCTCAACATGCACAAATTTACCATAAATTTCCCCTTCACTGATAAAAGCATTCATACGACACACATGGATAGGATCCAAACCCGACACATGTACCACTGTACTCCACTGACTTACCACTGAACTACGCAGCACGTTCGTTTAAGGAGAAAATCTTGCTTATCAAGCCAAGCATTATGGGTTTTGTGATAAGGACAATTTTTGATGGTAATTGCACACTTTTTTCGGTTTAGTTACCCAAGTTTGAGGTACTTTTGGTATTTTTTGCAATAGATTAGAAGCGCCGCAAAGACTATGCCATCGACTAGATTCGAACTCGTGATCTTCATCGCAGTGGTCTGCTTTCTTACCGCCTGCGCCAAACACCACAACAGTGATAGTTGCGGTTTTTGCTGCAATTATAATAGACTTTTGCGAACTCCAACTTCTAACGCCATGAGTTATGAACATTTCTAAGTTTGAGAAATTGGATGGGCAACTCGAACAAAAATCTTCCAGAATTGCTCAGATGATCCAGTTTCGATTATCGGAGCACTTCATCAAATGGGTTACTTCTGTCTAATACGCTCATACTCAACACTGCTCTACTTGAGCGCTGAAAAGACTCTCCGTTGGGTTCTCCCTTTCGGGGTGCTTTTCTCTTCCAGAATTGCTCAGATGATCCAGTTTCGATTATCGGAGCACTTCATCAAATGGGTTACTTCTGTGTAATACGCTCATACTCAACACTGCTCTACTTGAGCGCTGAAAAGACTCTCCGTTGGGTTCTCCCTTTGGGGGTGCTTTTCTCCCTTTCGGGGTGCTTTTCTTTCCCTTCCCCTTGCTCCTCCCCTCTCCCCTCTTTGCCTTTGCCCCTGCCCTCCCCTCCCCTCCCCCGGTTGCCGTTCTCTTTCACCTCCCCTGGCTCCCCCGGCTGCTTGCTCTGTCCGCCGATCCGTGGTGTCCCTGGCTTCCCTCCGCTATTGTCCTCGCTGGGTTGGCCCAGCTCGTCCAACTCGCTTAGATTTTTTCTTAACAACCTTTTCGTTCGCTTCGTATCTCACGCACTTTTGATTATGGCGTAAATTATGGAGAAATTCACCTCTCAACATGCACAAATTTACCATAAATTTCCCCTTCACTGATAAAAGCATTCATACGACACACATGGATAGGATCCAAACCCGACACATGTACCACTGTACTCCACTGACTTACCACTGAACTACGCAGCACGTTCGTTTAAGGAGAAAATCTTGCTTATCAAGCCAAGCATTATGGGTTTTGTGATAAAGACAATTTTTGATGGTAATTGCACACTTTTTTCGGTTTAGTTACCCAAGTTTGAGGTACTTTTGGTATTTTTTGCAATAGATTAGAAGCGCCGCAAAGACTATGCCATCGACTAGATTCGAACTCGTGATCTTCATCGCAGTGGTCTGCTTTCTTACCGCCTGCGTCAAACACCACAACAGTGATAGTTGCGGTTTTTGCTGCAATTATAATAGACTTTTGCGAACTCCAACTTCTAACGCCATGAGTTATGAACATTTCTAAGTTTGAGAAATTGGATGGGCAACTCGAACAAAAATCTTCCAGAATTGCTCAGATGATCCAGTTTCGATTATCGGAGCACTTCATCAAATGGGTTACTTCTGTGTAATACGCTCATACTCAACACTGCTCTACTTGAGCGCTGAAAAGACTCTCCGTTGGGTTCTCCCTTTCGGGGTGCTTTTCTCCCTTTCGGGGTGCTTTTCTCCCTTTCGGGGTGCTTTTCTCCCTTTCGGGGTGCTTTTCTCCCTTTCGGGGTGCTTTTCTCCCTTTCGGGGTGCTTTTCTCCCTTTCGGGGTGCTTTTCTCCCTTTCGGGGTGCTTTTCTCCCTTTCGGGGTGCTTTTCTCCCTTTCGGGGTGCTTTTCTTTCCCTTCCCCTTGCTCCTCCCCTCTCCCCTCTTTGCCTTTGCCCCTGCCCTCCCCTCCCCTCCCCCGGTTGCCGTTCTCTTTCACCTCCCCTGGCTCCCCCGGCTGCTTGCTCTGTCCGCCGATCCGTGGTGTCCCTGGCTTCCCTCCGCTATTGTCCTCGCTGGGTTGGCCCAGCTCGTCCAACTCGCTTAGATTTTTTCTTAACAACCTTTTCGTTCGCTTCGTATCTCACGCACTTTTGATTATGGCGTAAATTATGGAGAAATTCACCTCTCAACATGCACAAATTTACCATAAATTTCCCCTTCACTGATAAAAGCATTCATACGACACACATGGATAGGATCCAAACCCGACACATGTACCACTGTACTCCACTGACTTACCACTGAACTACGCAGCACGTTCGTTTAAGGAGAAAATCTTGCTTATCAAGCCAAGCATTATGGGTTTTGTGATAAGGACAATTTTTGATGGTAATTGCACACTTTTTTCGGTTTAGTTACCCAAGTTTGAGGTACTTTTGGTATTTTTTGCAATAGATTAGAAGCGCCGCAAAGACTATGCCATCGACTAGATTCGAACTCGTGATCTTCATCGCAGTGGTCTGCTTTCTTACCGCCTGCGCCAAACACCACAACAGTGATAGTTGCGGTTTTTGCTGCAATTATAATAGACTTTTGCGAACTCCAACTTCTAACGCCATGAGTTATGAACATTTCTAAGTTTGAGAAATTGGATGGGCAACTCGAACAAAAATCTTCCAGAATTGCTCAGATGATCCAGTTTCGATTATCGGAGCACTTCATCAAATGGGTTACTTCTGTCTAATACGCTCATACTCAACACTGCTCTACTTGAGCGCTGAAAAGACTCTCCGTTGGGTTCTCCCTTCGGGGTGCTTTTCTCTTCCAGAATTGCTCAGATGATCCAGTTTCGATTATCGGAGCACTTCATCAAATGGGTTACTTCTGTGTAATACGCTCATACTCAACACTGCTCTACTTGAGCGCTGAAAAGACTCTCCGTTGGGTTCTCCCTTTGGGGGTGCTTTTCTCCCTTTCGGGGTGCTTTTCTTTCCCTTCCCCTTGCTCCTCCCCTCTCCCCTCTTTGCCTTTGCCCCTGCCCTCCCCTCCCCTCCCCCGGTTGCCGTTCTCTTTCACCTCCCCTGGCTCCCCCGGCTGCTTGCTCTGTCCGCCGATCCGTGGTGTCCCTGGCTTCCCTCCGCTATTGTCCTCGCTGGGTTGGCCCAGCTCGTCCAACTCGCTTAGATTTTTTCTTAACAACCTTTTCGTTCGCTTCGTATCTCACGCACTTTTGATTATGGCGTAAATTATGGAGAAATTCACCTCTCAACATGCACAAATTTACCATAAATTTCCCCTTCACTGATAAAAGCATTCATACGACACACATGGATAGGATCCAAACCCGACACATGTACCACTGTACTCCACTGACTTACCACTGAACTACGCAGCACGTTCGTTTAAGGAGAAAATCTTGCTTATCAAGCCAAGCATTATGGGTTTTGTGATAAGGACAATTTTTGATGGTAATTGCACACTTTTTTCGGTTTAGTTACCCAAGTTTGAGGTACTTTTGGTATTTTTTGCAATAGATTAGAAGCGCCGCAAAGACTATGCCATCGACTAGATTCGAACTCGTGATCTTCATCGCAGTGGTCTGCTTTCTTACCGCCTGCGCCAAACACCACAACAGTGATAGTTGCGGTTTTTGCTGCAATTATAATAGACTTTTGCGAACTCCAACTTCTAACGCCATGAGTTATGAACATTTCTAAGTTTGAGAAATTGGATGGGCAACTCGAACAAAAATCTTCCAGAATTGCTCAGATGATCCAGTTTCGATTATCGGAGCACTTCATCAAATGGGTTACTTCTGTCTAATACGCTCATACTCAACACTGCTCTACTTGAGCGCTGAAAAGACTCTCCGTTGGGTTCTCCCTTTCGGGGTGCTTTTCTCTTCCAGAATTGCTCAGATGATCCAGTTTCGATTATCGGAGCACTTCATCAAATGGGTTACTTCTGTGTAATACGCTCATACTCAACACTGCTCTACTTGAGCGCTGAAAGGACTCTCCGTTGGGTTCTCCCTTTGGGGGTGCTTTTCTCCCTTTCGGGGTGCTTTTCTTTCCCTTCCCCTTGCTCCTCCCCTCTCCCCTCTTTGCCTTTGCCCCTGCCCTCCCCTCCCCTCCCCCGGTTGCCGTTCTCTTTCACCTCCCCTGGCTCCCCCGGCTGCTTGCTCTGTCCGCCGCTCCGTGGTGTCCCTGGCTTCCCTCCGCTATTGTCCTCGCTGGGTTGGCCCAGCTCGTCCAACTCGCTTAGATTTTTTCTTAACAACCTTTTCGTTCGCTTCGTATCTCACGCACTTTTGATTATGGCGTAAATTATGGAGAAATTCACCTCTCAACATGCACAAATTTACCATAAATTTCCCCTTCACTGATAAAAGCATTCATACGACACACATGGATAGGATCCAAACCCGACACATGTACCACTGTACTCCACTGACTTACCACTGAACTACGCAGCACGTTCGTTTAAGGAGAAAATCTTGCTTATCAAGCCAAGCATTATGGGTTTTGTGATAAAGACAATTTTTGATGGTAATTGCACACTTTTTTCGGTTTAGTTACCCAAGTTTGAGGTACTTTTGGTATTTTTTGCAATAGATTAGAAGCGCCGCAAAGACTATGCCATCGACTAGATTCGAACTCGTGATCTTCATCGCAGTGGTCTGCTTTCTTACCGCCTGCGCCAAACACCACAACAGTGATAGTTGCGGTTTTTGCTGCAATTATAATAGACTTTTGCGAACTCCAACTTCTAACGCCATGAGTTATGAACATTTTTAAGTTTGAGAAATTGCATGGGCAACTCGAACAAAAATCTTCCAGAATTGCTCAGATGATCCAGTTTCGATTATCGGAGCACTTCATCAAATGGGTTACTTCTGTCTAATACGCTCATACTCAACACTGCTCTACTTGAGCGCTGAAAAGACTCTCCGCTGGGTTCTCCCTTTCGGGGTGCTTTTCTCTTCCAGAATTGCTCAGATGATCCAGTTTCGATTATCGGAGCACTTCATCAAATGGGTTACTTCTGTCTAATACGCTCATACTCAACACTGCTCTACTTGAGCGCTGAAAAGACTCTCCGTTGGGTTCTCCCTTTGGGGGTGCTTTTCTCCCTTTCGGGGTGCTTTTCTTTCCCTTCCCCTTGCTCCTCCCCTCTCCCCTCTTTGCCTTTGCCCCTGCCCTCCCCTCCCCTCCCCCGGTTGCCGTTCTCTTTCACCTCCCCTGGCTCCCCCGGCTGCTTGCTCTGTCCGCCGCTCCGTGGTGTCCCTGGCTTCCCTCCGCTATTGTCCTCGCTGGGTTGGCCCAGCTCGTCCAACTCGCTTAGATTTTTTCTTAACAACCTTTTCGTTCGCTTCGTATCTCACGCACTTTGATTATGGCGTAAATTATGGAGAAATTCACCTCTCAACATGCACAAATTTACCATAAATTTCCCCTTCACTGATAAAAGCATTCATACGACACACATGGATAGGATCCAAACCCGACACATGTACCACTGTACTCCACTGACTTACCACTGAACTACGCAGCACGTTCGTTTAAGGAGAAAATCTTGCTTATCAAGCCAAGCATTATGGGTTTTGTGATAAAGACAATTTTTGATGGTAATTGCACACTTTTTTCGGTTTAGTTACCCAAGTTTGAGGTACTTTTGGTATTTTTTGCAATAGATTAGAAGCGCCGCAAAGACTATGCCATCGACTAGATTCGAACTCGTGATCTTCATCGCAGTGGTCTGCTTTCTTACCGCCTGCGCCAAACACCACAACAGTGATAGTTGCGGTTTTTGCTGCAATTATAATAGACTTTTGCGAACTCCAACTTCTAACGCCATGAGTTATGAACATTTCTATGTTTGAGAAATTGCATGGGCAACTCGAACAAAAATCTTCCAGAATTGCTCAGATGATCCAGTTTCGATTATCGGAGCACTTCATCAAATGGGTTACTTCTGTCTAATACGCTCATACTCAACACTGCTCTACTTGAGCGCTGAAAAGACTCTCCGTTGGGTTCTCCCTTTCGGGGTGCTTTTCTCTTCCAGAATTGCTCAGATGATCCAGTTTCGATTATCGGAGCACTTCATCAAATGTGTTACTTCTGTCTAATACGCTCATACTCAACACTGCTCTACTTGAGCGCTGAAAAGACTCTCCGTTGGGTTCTCCCTTTGGGGGTGCTTTTCTCCCTTTCGGGGTGCTTTTCTTTCCCTTCCCCTTGCTCCTCCCCTCTCCCCTCTTTGCCTTTGCCCCTGCCCTCCCCTCCCCTCCCCCGGTTGCCGTTCTCTTTCACCTCCCCTGGCTCCCCCGGCTGCTTGCTCTGTCCGCCGCTCCGTGGTGTCCCTGGCTTCCCTCCGCTATTGTCCTCGCTGGGCTGGCCCAGCTCGTCCAACATCGACTAGATTCGAACTCGTGATCTTCATCGCAGTGGTCTGCTTTCTTACCGCCTGCGCCAAACACCACAACAGAGATAGTTGCGGTTTTTGCTGCAATTATAATAGACTTTTGCGAACTCCAACTTCTAACGCCATGAGTTATGAACATTTCTAAGTTTGAGAAATTGGATGGGCAACTCGAACAAAAATCTTCCAGAATTGCTCAGATGATCCAGTTTCGATTATCGGAGCACTTCATCAAATGGGTTACTTCTGTCTAATACGCTCATACTCAACACTGCTCTACTTGAGCGCTGAAAAGACTCTCCGCTGGGTTCTCCCTTTCGGGGTGCTTTTCTCTTCCAGAATTGCTCAGATGATCCAGTTTCGATTATCGGAGCACTTCATCAAATGGGTTACTTCTGTCTAATACGCTCATACTCAACACTGCTCTACTTGAGCGCTGAAAAGACTCTCCGTTGGGTTCTCCCTTTGGGGGTGCTTTTCTCCCTTTCGGGGTGCTTTTCTTTCCCTTCCCCTTGCTCCTCCCCTCTCCCCTCTTTGCCTTTGCCCCTGCCCTCCCCTCCCCTCCCCCGGTTGCCGTTCTCTTTCACCTCCCCTGGCTCCCCCGGCTGCTTGCTCTGTCCGCCGCTCCGTGGTGTCCCTGGCTTCCCTCCGCTATTGTCCTCGCTGGGTTGGCCCAGCTCGTCCAACTCGCTTAGATTTTTTCTTAACAACCTTTTCGTTCGCTTCGTATCTCACGCACTTTTGATTATGGCGTAAATTATGGAGAAATTCACCTCTCAACATGCACAAATTTACCATAAATTTCCCCTTCACTGATAAAAGCATTCATACGACACACATGGATAGGATCCAAACCCGACACATGTACCACTGTACTCCACTGACTTACCACTGAACTACGCAGCACGTTCGTTTAAGGGAAAATCTTGCTTATCAAGCCAAGCATTATGGGCTTTGTGATAAAGACAATTTTTGATGGTAATTGCACACTTTTTTCGGTTTAGTTACCCAAGTTTGAGGTACTTTTGGTATTTTTTGCAATAGATTAGAAGCGCCGCAAAGACTATGCCATCGACTAGATTCGAACTCGTGATCTTCATCGCAGTGGTCTGCTTTCTTACCGCCTGCGCCAAACACCACAACAGTGATAGTTGCGGTTTTTGCTGCAATTATAATAGACTTTTGCGAACTCCAACTTCTAACGCCATGAGTTATGAACATTTCTAAGTTTGAGAAATTGGATGGGCAACTCGAACAAAAATCTTCCAGAATTGCTCAGATGATCCAGTTTCGATTATCGGAGCACTTCATCAAATGGGTTACTTCTGTCTAATACGCTCATACTCAACACTGCTCTACTTGAGCGCTGAAAAGACTCTCCGTTGGGTTCTCCCTTTCGGGGTGCTTTTCTCCCTTTCGGGGTGCTTTTCTTTCCCTTCCCCTTGCTCCTCCCCTCTCCCCTCTTTCCCTTTGCCTCTGCCCTCCCCTCCCCTCCCCCGGTTGCCGTTCTCTTTCACCTCCCCTGGCTCCCCCAACTGCTTGCTCTGTCCGCCGCTCCGTGGTGTCCCTGGCTTCCCTCCGCTATTGTCCTCGCTGGGTTGGCCCAGCTGTCTAATACGCTCATACTCAACACTGCTCTACTTGAGCGCTGAAAAGACTCTCCGTTGGGTTCTCCCTTTGGGGGTGCTTTTCTCCCTTTCGGGGTGCTTTTCTTTCCCTTCCCCTTGCTCCTCCCCTCTCCCCTCTTTGCCTTTGCCCCTGCCCTCCCCTCCCCTCCCGTCCCCCGGTTGCCGTTCTCTTTCACCTCCCCTGGCTCCCCCAACTGCTTGCTCTGTCCGCCGCTCCGTGGTGTCCCTGGCTTCCCTCCGCTATTGTCCTCGCTGGGTTGGCCCAGCTCGTCCAACTCGCTTAGATTTTTTCTTAACAACCTTTTCGTTCGCTTCGTATCTCACGCACTTTTGATTATGGCGTAAATTATGGAGAAATTCACCTCTCAACATGCACAAATTTACCATAAATTTCCCCTTCACTGATAAAAGCATTCATACGACACACATGGATAGGATCCAAACCCGACACATGTACCACTGTACTCCACTGACTTACCACTGAACTACGCAGCACGTTCGTTTAAGGAGAAAATCTTGCTTATCAAGCCAAGCATTATGGGTTTTGTGATAAAGACAATTTTTGATGGTAATTGCAGACTTTTTTCGGTTTAGTTACCCAAGCTTGAGGTACTTTTGGTATTTTTTGCAATAGATTAGAAGCGCCGCAAAGACTATGCCATCGACTAGATTCGAACTCGTGATCTTCATCGCAGTGGTCTGCTTTCTTACCGCCTGCGCCAAACACCACAACAGAGATAGTTGCGGTTTTTGCTGCAATTATAATAGACTTTTGCGAACTCCAACTTCTAACGCCATGAGTTATGAACATTTCTAAGTTTGAGAAATTGGATGGGCAACTCGAACAAAAATCTTCCAGAATTGCTCAGATGATCCAGTTTCGATTATCGGAGCACTTCATCAAATGGGTTACTTCTGTCTAATACGCTCATATTCAACACTGCTCTACTTGAGCGCTGAAAAGACTCTCCGTTGGGTTCTCCCTTTCGGGGTGCTTTTCTTTCCCTTCCCCTTGCTCCTCCCCTCTCCCCTCTTTGCCTTTGCCCCTGCCCTCCCATCCCCTCCCTGCCGTTCTCTTTCACCTCCCCTGGCTCCCCCGGCTGCTTGCTCTGTCCGCCGCTCCGTGGTGTCCCTGGCTTCCCTCCGCTATTGTCCTCGCTGGGTTGGCCCAGCTCGTCCAACTCGCTTAGATTTTTTCTTAACAACCTTTTCGTTCGCTTCGTATCTCACGCACTTTTGATTATGGCGTAAATTATGGAGAAATTCACCTCTCAACATGCACAAATTTACCATAAATTTCCCCTTCACTGATAAAAGCATTCATACGACACACATGGATAGGATCCAAACCCGACACATGTACCACTGTACTCCACTGACTTACCACTGAACTACGCAGCACGTTCGTTTAAGGAGAAAATCTTGCTTATCAAGCCAAGCATTATGGGTTTTGTGATAAAGACAATTTTTGATGGTAATTGCACACTTTTTTCGGTTTAGTTACCCAAGTTTGAGGTACTTTTGGTATTTTTTGCAATAGATTAGAAGCGCCGCAAAGACTATGCCATCGACTAGATTCGAACTCGTGATCTTCATCGCAGTGGTCTGCTTTCTTACCGCCTGCGCCAAACACCACAACAGAGATAGTTGCGGTTTTTGCTGCAATTATAATAGACTTTTGCGAACTCCAACTTCTAACGCCATGAGTTATGAACATTTCTAAGTTTGAGAAATTGGATGGGCAACTCGAACAAAAATCTTCCAGAATTGCTCAGATGATCCAGTTTCGATTATCGGAGCACTTCATCAAATGGGTTACTTCTGTCTAATACGCTCATACTCAACACTGCTCTACTTGAGCGCTGAAAAGACTCTCCGTTGGGTTCTCCCTTTCGAGGTGCTTTTCTCTTCCAGAATTGCTCAGATGATCCAGTTTCGATTATCGGAGCACTTCATCAAATGGGTTACTTCTGTCTAATACGCTCATACTCAACACTGCTCTACTTGAGCGCTGAAAAGACTCTCCGTTGGGTTCTCCCTTTGGGGGTGCTTTTCTCCCTTTCGGGGTGCTTTTCTTTCCCTTCCCCTTGCTCCTCCCCTCTCCCCTCTTTGCCTTTGCCCCTGCCCTCCCCTCCCCTCCCCTCCCCCGGTTGCCGTTCTCTTTCACCTCCCCTGGCTCCCCCGGCTGCTTGCTCTGTCCGCCGCTCCGTGGTGTCCCTGGCTTCCCTCCGCTATTGTCCTCGCTTGGTTGGCCCAGCTCGTCCAACTCGCTTAGATTTTTTCTTAACAACACTGTACACTTTTCGTATTTTTTCCATGGCTAGAAATAAAGAAAAAATGAATGGGTAAAATGGCAAACTCCGCCCCTAGAAGTCCTGCTCCTCCCACACACGTGATCATATAGCTCATACATACAGGAGTACGAGTACTTGCATCCTTTGTAGTTGCCCCAGTTCTCTAGAGATGCTGATGTCTAGGGTAAAAACGGCAAACCCTAATATATACCCTAATATGTTAGGTCGTTCTGAATGTAAATTCGCTTTTTCAGATAAACGCCACATGGAACAAAGGTATAAGAGATCTTGGCAGCATTCAATGTAGCATTTCACCCTCTTTCTATCAAAGAATTCGTTGCAGAACACTTGAGGAGCTCTCGAAAAATTACCGAGATCTGCGCCCTATGAAACACAACCGCTTACCGTGCACCTACGTATCCAAACAAACACTTCTATATGTCGGAAAAACGCCCCGAACTGAGTCTAAGAGTGCCCTTGGATTCAGAATATCCACTCTGAACTGATATGTGGCGATGCGACGCGACTTCGTGGAGTTCGATGACTTTTTTGACTAATTGCCGTCGCTATCGTAGTTGATTGCAATGTTGCCTTCATCAAAACTAGCCTCTCATTATAATGCTTTGATAGAGCGTTATGGAAAAATTTGATGCGGAAGCTACGTATATCATCCAACGAGAACTTAATTTATTCTTTCATTTAGACTTACGTTACACTGTTTGGTAAAAGCTTTGAGATCTTGATGTACGCTTAAAGGCCGAATCAACGGGGTATAGCCCAGCCGGCAGTGCAAAGCGAAATTAACTTAACGTCACAATCTTTGACGATTATATTGGACCGAATTTAAAGCGTGCCAAACAAAGTAAGATCCAGGCAGTAGAGGGCAACGAATGAAGTGGCACACGTCGGATAGGATAGACGTGACACGGACACCAGGTAAGAGCACAGTAAGGAGTGTAAACAATATATTAATAAGCATTCGACAAGGTAATATCCTTACGCAGTAAGTACGGTCAGCCTGGCATATAGCCAACATATTGGTCAAGGTATGTAGAGGTACCTAAGTGAATTCAGGAGCGAATGAGTAAGCATGACTAAGCAAATTAGAGGGCTACATTAATTTACTGTACAGACTCGAGATTAGAAATTTTAGGTTAGAACAAATTTGACGAATAATTATGACACTGAATTGCACACGGATGATCAACCGGATAAATAGATTGCAGACGGTTTAGATCCCCTATGAATAATTGCTGTCGCTCCGAACTGAGTATCACTAAGACACTTGGTGACGAGCAACGAAGATGCTAACATCAAACAACGGCCCATCGTTCCTGGTCATCCGACTCAGAGTCACTGAGAGGAATGGTGCCGGACTGCGCCTGGATGACTCTAGTGCGGGGACCATTGTCGTGAGCGTAAACTACGGACGAATATCGAGACGGAGACGATCGGTTGTAACCATGATACATCTTAAAGATGAGCGTAAGGCAAAACTTTCGAACTGCTTCAGATAGCATCAAAAACAAACTCTCTACTGACATCGTTCCCTGCAGGGCTCGGTGATGGTATGTCATAATAACTTTCCCTGGCTGTGTAATAGTCCTGACGATGTGACCGCGTGGGAGATGCTACCGAAGGAGGTCTATATGGTGGAGATGCAAACTGACCCATTGAGGAATGAGAAGCACTCGAAGGAAAACCTGAAAAATTGAAATCATTTGCTGGTTGGCTGACAAAATGATGCTACCTGCATAAGATGGCTGGGAGTATGGACCCGAACGCAGATCACCACCCTGTGGTATTGATCCTATCAAGGGAAGACGTCGTTGCCTCACAGAATTCGTCATTTCTTCGTCTTCACTGATCTCGGGAGGCGTGTCTGCAAATCACTTTGGAGTATTAGTAATATGACCGTTGAGACGCACCATTATATCTCGAGTAACCATGCCGACGAAAACTTCTGCCTGGGCTTTCATCAGAGTAGGGACTTCGTGCATACTGATGAGGGTATGAGGTGTAACTTGTTCTTAGAGGTCGCGAATAGTAAAGCTGAGCAGGGCGAGGCATGCGAGGTGCTGGATCTCGTATGGACATGGCATAGTCAGAGGATGGAGGGGATTCTGAAATTGAGTCGCGTTCTAGCACAAGGACCTTACTAATCCTGAAGGAGGAAGTACTAGAATGAGGATTGGTTTGATAGACTCCTCCTCCATTACAACCATTGCGTCCTCGTACAGTCCCATTTCCTAAATCTGTATATAAGCGAGGCGTATAAGTGTAGCTGGAGGAGGAGTCTGCTTTTCATATAACCCTCGCTGCGGTTTGCTGATGATTGCAAATCTCATGTTTGTCTTATTCCTCACCTCGAGATCTGTAGCGCGGAGGATAGCGCTCAGCGGGACTAGGTGGACTGCTTCTGCCATGTAGACTCAAGTAACGAGGCGATGGAGACCTGGATCGCTGTGACGACAACAGCTGCTCCGTCTGAACATATAAGACTAAGTGATCTGCTTGAATCACGGGGTCACAGACCTTAACAATACGTTGGAACGCGGAAAGGTATGTGACCCCTTCCCTCTTAACCTCATGCGAAAATCAAAAGCGCAAAACTGAATGGCACGGTCCATCCAGATTGCCACTATGGACATCTCAGCCAAAGGCTACACACGATTCATGCATAAGAAAAATGGAAAGGAAAACGCATGCGTGCTCACGAGCACCACGTGGACAAAGCGTACCTCGTCGTACTGAGATGACCTCTCACGATAGTAGTTGAAACGTGGTGCATACTGCTAGAAACGAAATGGCATAGAGTGCACCAGTGAAGAGAGTTCATATACTAGTTATAACTGGGAAGTGTACTTCACTTCGCCAACTATCCGTTTTTCAACTACATGTCAAGTGTGTACGTAACTCAAACCCAAAATCGAATGGCACGTTCAAAGATGTACAGACAGAAAATGAAGCAAAGTTAGATACGTGCACGAGACATCGAGCGACTGTTAGAGCCTCAATCTCAATTTCGACACGCACCTGTGGCGGGTCGCGCGCAACTGCTCCAGCTCCACGGCGTATACGCGAAAACATGTCCGAGATACGACGACCAGCTGTGACTGCTTTTGGCCTGAATCGACTCTATTATGTCTTATTCGAGATTACTGCACATGCACTGGAGTGTCACCCTAGTTGCAGCAGCTCACAATCACGATAGGCTGACGCTGACTGCTAGCAAAAATCGCTGCTGATCTCAAGCAGACTCTCCATGCTAAGCTACTACACGAATCCTAACAGCATAAGAATACTTTTACATTTATACAAGAGTGTTACTTCGTTTTGCAATGAGACTGCTTTAGATAGAACAGAATTAGGAGGATGTAATTGACGTACACTTCTTGTGGCGGAGAGTAACGTGTAGGAGTCTCTTCGCCCTCTTCGCTGCTCTTATTGGACTTTGATGCATCTTCAAGCGGAGTATACAGATTGTATGATCGCTGTAAAAGATTGTAGCTGGAGTCAGTTGACATTTGAAGTGCATTACCTGTGCAGAGATATTATTCGCAAGCGGGGTGTGATTTGGAATCAGCTGGCTTGTTTCGTCAGCTTGTGGAGTCGAGACGTGATTAGCTCCGCCGGCTGCCTTTGCAGCGGCCACCAAGCCGCGAAGGCCACCGCCGAAAAGACCTCCGCCACCGACCTGAATTGTGGCGTCATAAATAGTCAAAGGACTTCTAGCGCGCCATGACAGAATTCGCAGAAAAAGGATGGATCGAAGACAAGGAGCAGTGGACAACGCATGTCAATCTACAAGGGCGGATGCAGAAGAGAGGAGCAAAGGCTGGGCTGGGGAAGTCAGGGGGACAGCAACCTGCTGTTGTTGTGGCTGGTCCTCTGGTTGCTGCGGCAGCGGCGGTTGCTGTAGCTGCTCAGCGCTGTCGGCTGAGTCCGCCCACTTGAACATGGCATTTCGGCGTCGTAGTAGTAAAAGAGCTGTACGCTCACGCTTACGCAATTCCAGCTAAAGTTCACTTGTTTTTCACATTGTGGATTGTAACCACGAAAGCGAAAAGCGACTTGCGTCTGCTGTGAATCACTGGACTGCTTTCGTGCTACACTCATCACTCACACATCCTCGGTTGTTTGCAACTATTCACCCTCAATACCAACAAGCATGCCGTTCAAAGGAAGCAAAGATTGCCAAAAATGATAACATGGCAGTCTGTAAATCTCTCAAAATCAGCTGCCGTTGGGGCAGATTCACGAATTTGCACACTCAAATGGCGGCGGGCAGTGGCCTGGAAGAGTCGCAGTTCCAATTTTGTTTTACTCAAGCACTTTGGATGTGCCGGTCCAGCGTTGCTGAAGCCTTCCAAAAATGAAGAAAATTTGGTTTTTTGTCGCATTCTCGGTCATGCAGATTGCAAGAAACAAGGAAAAATCAAAGATTGGCACTTTCCAAGCAGTGATTGGCTATCGCTGCCAGCCAATCGCCACCAAGATGGGTGGAGTGCCTATACAACCTCAAACTCCGGCAGCCAATCGCTTTCAAAGCGCGTAAATCCCTGATTTCACCTTTCTAACAACTGTTAAAGTCGAAAACGTGTTTCTGACATACTCGAAAGCTGCGTTTGAAATCAGCATGACTAAGGTCCAAAAACACCAAAAACCTAAAAGAGCGAATCTGCCGAGCCACTGCCTTCAAGCAAGCTCTTCTACTACGCAAATTATTACGAATGAGTATAAATATCAAGGTTTCTGCGCAATCTCGCAGACCGACTAGTCAGAGAAAAGGTGCGTATATGTGTAATCTTCTGAAGCATTGGTCCTGGAAAGAGCAGTCGAATCTCTGTCTTGAAGGCACCGGCTCGGCAGAATGACAACTTTGTGATATTCATCGTTCTCGGTTCCACTGGATGAGCTAAGTCCAAGACTGTGCTTTACAACTTCAAAGGTATCAATAATCCACTTTTCCGGACGTGAAAAGTGCTATTTGGGCGGACGGAGTATGCCTTCCTTCTAGAGCGCGATTGGCTCGTGGGTACGGTGGGTACGGTGGGTACGGTTTCTCCACTCACGAGCCAATTGCGCTCTAGAGGGCAGGCATACGCCCGCCCAAATTGCACCTTTCAGGTCTGGAAAAGCGAGTTATTGATGTTTTGAAGCTGCAAAGCACAGTCTTGGACTTAGCTCGTCCAGGGGAACCCAGAACGATGAATAGGCGAAAGTTGCCATTTTGCCGAGCCGCTGCCTTTAAGGAACTACAGGGAACCTCAAAGTAGCAAAGATTAAGCACGTAAGACATTCTTACGACTACTTCGCAATCCAGTGATTCTCATAGCGAACTTAAGTTGTAACTCGTATGGCGATTATTTACAGGATACTGGCGCGTTCTTGAAAACTCAGAATAACGAGAAAAGAGAGGAAAAAAAACAAACCTCTGTGCCACTTTTCTTCGCTCTGTAATTCTCGAGAATCAAGAGTCCTGCATAGATTTTACCCACTGTGAGCTTTTGGAAGCAAAGTTCTGGAAAATTCTGGGTGTGATCGCTGTGAGATGTGACGTTTGATTATTTACCATGATTAGGTGGCACAACTAGATCGATCATGTTTTTCTTCGCTTTCAGAGGCCAAATTTTCTTCAAAGTCTGTCTCAGCTCTTCGTCAGCTTCGTCCATTTCTTCGACTATAACTGCTGCTTTCTATTCAAACAAAAACGTCATCAATAATTTACCTGGCCTCATTTTGATGCTGAGGCTCTCACGAATTAGGGCGAAGAGCGTCGTGGTAAAGTGTACCGTTCCATCCTCCGCCACCGGCATATTCATGCGTACCAAATGCTTGTAAGCTAACCGATACGGGCATTTTCGGCCGAATCCAACAGGTGGGGTTATATTCCGTAGCATGTCGTACATGTCCGTGTAATGAATCCGACCACTCAATCACGGTGATATCGAGATTTTATTAGAAGAAAGGGCTACTCACGTCGCCGCAGGATCGTAGTCTGCCCAGACGCGAATGAACTCGTCCAAGTGATGCGGACCAAGGATCGAAGAATCTCTGGTTAAGTAATCAAAGTTATCCATGATGACGGCAACGAAAAGATTCAGCATCAGAAATGACGAGAGGAAGACAAAGGATGTGAAGTACGCGTAACTGACATTGCTGCCACAGGTTTGACCCTGAATGAATTTGGTGATGAAGAGCTTAGCTGCTGTAAGCAGGCACAGAGGTACAGTGCAGACCTTCTCGGTGTTGATCTTGTGAGTACCGGGTTTAGCACAGTCCTTCTGTGCGCCACACGCCATCATGATGTCCTGCCAGCCTTCTCCAGTAGCGCAACTAATTAGCAAAGGTTATGGAGGTCTGCGGTAGCAACAACGTAAACAACTCACCGGAAAAGGAGGATCACCGAGTTGAAGAATGATTGAAAGTTGTTATGACGGTTGATTTCAGTAGCTGCATTCAACCAGATATTACCGAACACCTGGAATCGATATGCCATAATGCGCAAGCGCCTCGGCGAAGAAATGCAGACCTGCATTCCTACAATCGCATAGATGAAGAACAGCATGCCGATCAGGAGGCAGACGTAGGGAAGGGCCTAAACATGCAGTGCTTGAGCAGCGCACAACGCCGACATGACTGCGATCGCTTACCTTGAAACTCTGCACGAACGTCCACAGCAGTATGCGGATCGTGTAGCCTTGCTGCAGCAGTCTGATGAGTCTGGCAGCGCGGAACAGACGGAGGAATCCCAGCGAGACGAAGTGCCCTGCAGAAATGTGCTGATTGAGAGGAAGGACGATTAGCTGCTCTGTGAGAACGGAAGTGAATGAAACAACATGATCTTACCCCCAAATTCAGTAACCAAAGCATCAGTTATGGAACCAACAACTGTAACAAAGTCAAATCTGTTCCAACCATCACGGAAGTAATTCTAAAATCGAATAATCTTGTGTGCATTCAGACTAATTAGAGATTAAAGCAACTTACTCTAACACCAAATGCCAAGATTTTCAAAATACTTTCAACTGTGAAAACAGCTGTGAGCGCAGTATTGAACAGCCTAAATTGAATAGAAGTGAATATACAAAAACACTAGCATTTAACCCAACAACGTATGTATATGCCTCGATTGAAGCTGACAGGAATTGATTTTGACCTTTGTTAACAAGAATTGGTGATTTAACAACTTGAAGCAGCGAATAAATAAAGAGACTCACAAAATGAAAGCAGTTGATTTGGGAAAACATTACGTACCTGAGAACTTTCTCATAAAATTCGGAATTTCCGTGGAACTTCATCATAAGAATGATAGTGTTGCAGCAAATCATCGCCATGATAAAATATTCGAAAGGAGCCGACGTAACCAGTCGCCAAATGCGATATTTTATGGAGTTCTTGTCTTCGGGCATAAACAGAGAGCGTGGTCGGGCATTTAATGCGAAATCGATGCATTGTTTCTAAGATATTCATTTTAATATTTGTCAAAATGACCTTACAAACAGGCTTCACCTGATTTTTGTCTAGGTCCCCTTCTGACAGCTCAGCTTCACCCTAAAAACGGCATGGTACGCATGAAATTCGTAGTTTGATGCGTTTATAAAGCTTTGCGTTACATACCTGCTCTTGGAATGTGATGATAATCAAAGCCACGAAGATATTCACGAAGAAGAACGGGAACACAATGAAGAACATCACATAGAATAAGGCGACCTCGACACGAAAGAATGGACTGGGACCTTGGTCCTCAAAGGTCGTATCCATGGAATTTTGGCGGATACCCGGCCACCCTTCTCCCGTTGTCACCACGAACAATGTGAGCATGGCGTTGATGGTATTATCGTAATTGAACGGTCTTAGTCGCCACTCCCGCTGCTCGACACGAGGGGGTTCATTCTAGAAAAACAGAATAATTCGCCTTTAATAAGTTTTGGTTGCTTAAGCCATCAGTCTACCTGATTGTCGAAGACAAAGAACTGTCCGTGACACTGATAGGCAAAGCGCTTCGTTTTGTCGGTACAGTAGAAAAACTTTCCGTTGAAGAGCTGAACACGTCATTTGAGCAGGAGCAGCAATATAAGAAGGGGGTCAAAGCGAGATACTTTATGAAAAATCATGCCGAATTTGCAGCTGACAGAAGCAAGTTAACAAAACACGATTCAGCGGCACATAAATATTTCCTCATCTTCTTTTTTTTCCGCAAGAAGTGAATTATGCATAATTTCTATGCGCGGTGCGCTAACAACCGGCGCGCACATACTTGAGTTTTAAATGAGTAAAAGACGGGCTTGACGAGAACCAAGCATGCTGTTTCTAGGAGCCCTCATAAGCAATGCGATGATCTAACTGGATTTGTCTGTTTTGTCTTCCGAAGATACTTTGAACTACCTCGCTAACTGGCTTTTACATTTCTACGCAATCACATACAGTAGTATTCCAAACAATAGTTTGATGCATACTTTTCTCGAGTACGTAGTTGCACATCAAAATCTAGCAAAAAATGTAACCACTATGTTGAACAAGAAAATTTGCATGCTGACTGAGGCGGAATTACTACTCAAGGATGTTAAGTTGTCCCATAATTCTTTTCATATTTGATTCTATACTGCCATGAGCCATTTCTTCGTGGATTTCTCATGGTAATTAAAAGACCTTTCGACAGAGCAAAGCAAACAGATACACTTCATACATTCATATAAAGTGTGATCCACACAAAGTTTGAATACGAAATCTAAAGAGATCCAAATGCCCAAAAAAACTCATCTTCATCCTAAAAATTCCTAGGAGCTTCCAACTCATTCTGGCATTTGATTTCCAAACCAGACATTCATACATGCAATTGCTGTATTTTTCCATTGCTAGGAACTGAGAAAATAAAAATTTGCATGTTTTCGTAAAAGCCATGCTGGGCTGTTCCTACATAGACAGATCTACAGGGTGTCCCAAAAAGGTGTGTCTATTGTCTGATTGTCAATAATCCTCTTGTAAGAAGTCTTTCGAAAGCTTTTGATGCTGTTTGGTGGAGCTGACTTCAACTTAGATTTACAGCATAGGAATTACCTATCACTCTCCATCACTGTATGATTACGGTAGGAACCTTGAAGAGGGTTTTAAGCCATGAAAGACCATATTCTGCCTCAGAAAGAAAACAAAACAACCCGAATCCACACTGGGCTAATAAGAGTTGCTGAGTTCTAATGAGAAGTTCACAACTTATCATAACGTTTCACTAAAAAGTTATGCGTGGTAAGCAGCAGCGGCGTTTTTTCAATGTTCCTAAAAAGTACGGTTTCGCAGTGACACCATATGCTTGAACTTTCTACCGTAATCCTACAGTATTGAAGAGCGATCGGTGCTCGAAATACTTCATTACAAGATAGTTTTCAACAACTGAACAGTAGGCACACTTTTTTGGACACCCTGTATACTATAAATCTTTGTGAGTACCACTACAAATTTTCAGCCTTCTACTGCTTTACGTTCGAGAAATAACAATTTAGCATAAAAACGCAGAAAAAAGCGACAATTTCTGGTTTTCTGGCGATTTTGAGACATTTTTGTTTTCGATTTCTAGCCATGGAAAAATTCAGCAAATGTAAACATAAACGTTTGACGCGCGGAATATAAACCTGAGCAAGTTAGAGGTCTGTAGAATTTCTCTGGGCTGAGATCGGATTTTTCGGGCATTTTAGAATTTTTGAATTTCGGCCTCAAACTTTACATGTATCAAACCTATTGCGATTTTTCGAAGGTCATCTTGTAGAGCCTGCGACTAAATTGAGAAAAAACGTCAAAAGAAATCTGAAAGAAGGGATTTCAAGTATTACAAACAGTCCAGCCCGCATCATGATTATTGCACTAATTTGCAGGTCGCAAGTACAGATGTTTACATTGAACTTTGTCAACAATCTATCTCCACGCTACTCGTTAATTCTTACCTCATCTATTACCAGCGCTAAGCAACAGGTTATGACCAAAATTGTCTCGATTATGCTAAAGTTAAGTTCAAAAGTTGCAAGCTTTTCATAAGACAGATTTCGCATGCTGTCAGACTGCGATGAAATAGAGCGCAGCCAAATGGTCGAGGCATAGAACAATGTATTACACATGGAGAAATAAATAAATTCTCAAAGATAAGGCGTTTCTGCAACTGTAACCATCAACTATACCTGCACTGCAATGACTCCAAAGATGAATTGGAATAAGAAGTACACAATGAGGATGTTGAAGACATTCTTCAGAGAGTTGACGACGCAGTCAAATACAGCCTAGCAAATTCATGGAGATATCAAAAGCACAGGTGTCCATTGCCTAGTATTACCTTTAATTTCGGGATTCGCTTGATGGTCTTCAAAGGTCTCAGCACTCGTAGAACTCTTAGCGATTTGATCGTGTTCAGGTTCTTTCCTGCAGATCCCTCTGTGCCTCTGAAAACATTCATTTGTCAACATAACTTAGGTTTTCAGATTGAACCACTGCCAGGTACTGTGCTCAATACAGTACTTCATGTGAGGATGAGGAGCAGTGACTTTATTGTTAATGACTGAATAAAAATGTTTAGTCTAGAATGTTTGCTGGTGCTTCCGAAAGTGTGTTATTTCGGTAAAAGGAAAGTAAAAGTGCTATTTGGAGGTGCGTGTCTGGATTAAACAGCAAGTGCAAAAGAAGCCTCTCATTTTCCATTTACTTAGCAAATGAAATTTGTTTTTATGAGAGATGTCACACAACGTGAATGCTGGAGTTTTGTGAGTATTTAATGTGGGAAAACCTTATGAAATACGTACTTGTCCATTGGATTCCTGAAAAGTTAACTCTTATTAAAAGCTCTGCTGGGAACATTAAAAGCATCAAAACAGTAGGACCACACCAGCGTATTCAAGCGCGGAAGGACAGTCACGAACTTATGCAATAAGACATGTACTAAGCAATGCATAAATTCATATTGAACAGTTTGATCATTTACGTTAACGAAACTCATAAATCTTAATAATTTTAGGGTCGTCTCGTTTCATGTGGAACAGTTTAGCTATAGGTGTAACTTACGCAAATCCAAAGGCAACCAGTGCACAAGTTACCACTACGCCATCAAGTATGTTCCAGAAGTCACGACAGTAAGATCCTGGGTGGAGAATGATGCCTTGGTCGATTAACTAGAACATCCTTGGTTGTGTCATACGGAATACTATTGGTGAAAATGCAGCGGACCTTCAGCAGCATCTCACAGGCAAACACTCCTGTGAAACAATAATCCATGTATTGAAGAACCTTGTTCCTCGCATTATCCTCATCGACTGGATCTTCGGCTGCCAACGATATGGACGATAGACAAATGACTCCCATGACCATCATTTCGAAGTACTTTGTACACACTATGTTGTGTACCAGCACTCTAAGTCTGGAACACAAACGATATGCAGTCATGTTGCGAAGGCATTGCAGATGCACGCACGGATTTGATGGAGACAAAAAGAACATGGACGTGTATGGGACCATAGGTCGTGGGCCTCCGAATGGTGATTCTTCTTCTTCGCATTCCTCATCTGGAGATATAAACTTTCAGAGCTTTCCTAAGATCCAAAAAAAACCAACCGTCATCACCGTCATTACCATCCATATCAATGGTGCAGTGATCTCCATCCTGAAGTTAAATGTCAGTGGTTCTAGGAAGTCAGTATCGGACATATCAAGTTAGTTTTGCAAGATTTTCACAACCGGCGCCATTTTGAAGTTGAACGCAGGGCAAACATAGAATGTCGCAAAATCTCAAGAAACTCCGTTACCGGCTCCTCCTCCTCACTGTCGTCCATCTCGTTCGCCTTCTCATCCGCTTCCTCTGCTGCTGTGAGTTCCTGCGCATTCGCCAAGTTATCGACAGCGATAGCCAAGAACACGTTCAGTAACGTATCTGAAAAATAAAATTTTCTAAGGTACTGACATCAAGGAGAACGTACAATTTCCGAATAGCACAAGTACGATGAAGTAGATGCAGTAGACCATCCCACCGCCATAAATGCCACCCTGAGCTTCTATAGCCAAGTACATAACCTCGTTCCAGTCTTCACCGGTCAGTATCTGTAAAGAAGTAAGCAATGTTTGTGAGAACGCCAAACACTCTATTCGGTTCTCATACTCAAGTCAGCGCATACCTGAAATACGGTGATCAAAGCAACAGGAAATGTGTCAAAATGGGTGTAGGGATGCATCGAAGGGAAGTTGAATCTAAATTAGGCAATAGAAAACGCACATGTATGATTATTGAGTCTAAAAGCTCACTTTCCTCCAAAAAGCTGCATTCCAAGCAGGGCGAAGATCAGAATGAAAAGGAAGAGGAGAAACAATAAAGAGATGATGCTCCGCATTGAATTCATCAAGGATCGAACCAGATTACGAAGCGACACCCAGTATCTAATGACTTGATTAGAAAAAAGGTCTAGGCATATGCGATGTAACTTACGAAGTCAATTTGAAAATTCTGAGCAAACGTAGCGCACGTAGAACGGATATACCGAATGAGCCTCCTTTCACCTCAGCCCAAATGACTTCGAATGCAGAACCGACAATGACTATGCAATCAAAACGATTGAACTGAAATCAGGTCCGTTACAAGATGCTTTTCTGTACGTATGAATTTTACCTTGGATGCAAAATAAGTTCGAGTACCCATGGCAAACAATTTGAGCAATACTTCCATTATGAAAATCCCTAAGAATACGTACTCGGCATACTCTGAAAAAAAAATTTTTCATGAAAGCTGATTGAACGACGATTATCCATTTGAAGAGAGACTAGGAATCGTGAATCCCTCCGAAGAAGAAACCAGCAAGCTTTTTGCGTCAACTCTATAAATTTCTCTAACATATTGCGGAAAAGAAGGGCGGTCCAAGATCTCAACGCGTTACGCCCTGAGCACACTCATGTTCTATTAAATTGATGCAAATGTGATGAACGTTTGTTTTGCTTATACTAAGCTCAGTGTGGACTTACGGCGCATCGCAAACAAGTTTTACATGAACCGACCGTATAGAGCCCTATTTGCTCTCTCCTGCCCAACTCAGCGACTTCATTCGATACGACTTATAGGCCTCTCAGTGCCAAAGATTTTCTCGAGATTATTTATGCTAAAGGTAATTCGCAGTAAGGCAACAGATATGCAATAATCTAAGAATCTACAATCTAAGATACTCAGGGTGTAGGGTCTATCAGCAGCACACTATGGCTTCCATTCTAACTTAAACTTTTCTTTCCGGTAACAACACTTTGCGACACATAGAAAACTGATGGCGGCAATGAAAAAAGTCTCACATGGAACTTTAGAGTAGTAATAGTGTTCTCTTTTCCAATGATCAGTAAGAGCAAAAACAACCAATACTCACGTAAAAACTTTGTGAGCCATGGTGGCTGCCCGTAATGCTCGGATGCGACGCAAGCCGTGTTGAGAAAGACCAATGTGATTACAGACCAATAGAATACTTGCGTCTTCACTATTACCCGTATTTGAATTCTGAATTTCTTCATTATAGTGTGAGCCAGCACGACAAGATCGGCTGACCTGGCCTTACGAATTCTTTTACAGATGCAGTAGTAACAGCCGCGACGACGTTTCTCTAAATAGAGGAGATCAGTCCAACGGAAGTAGCTGGAGAAAACACTGAAGTGCAGCAGAAGCGCTATTGCTTGCATGAAAATCGCCTCAGTCAGTGCACTCGACAGCAAACCATGCCATTCCATGCACAAATACGTGTGACAAGCGGACTTGCCCGACGGACTTGACCTAACTGAAGGGCTAGCAGCGAAATGCAACATTGATGCGACACACGTGCGAAAATCGATACATTGATTGATCTAAAGGCTCGGATACTGTGTTCGAACGCTAAGCATGCGTCACCCGATCGTGAGAGCGTGCGAGTGCATAACGACGTCATGCACAGCTTTCGCGCATCTACCGTAATCTTCTCCTGGCTCGCCTCCCTCGTCGTCGTACTCCTCGTCAACTTCCTCTTCCTCCTCCTCGAGGTCCTCCTCCGTCTCCGTTGACTGCTGTTTTGACGCGTCTTTCATCTTCTTCTTCGTTTCTGCCCGACGACGGCCTAAACATCAGAGAAGTTTGCACAAGTCTACTTCAGCATAGAAGCTAAGTGAACATTGTGTGCAGCACTGTATGCAGTATAACATTCATGTATGTAATGAGGTGCCTTATCGTTAGAGTATGGAGCTATGCTTTAAAAGTCAAAAAAGTGTGTTTTTTTGGCCTTTTCCGGCCTGGGAGAGAGGGGGCTGGGCGAGCGATTATCGCCAAAACAGTGACTGTCTACAAGACACTGTAACACCACTCATTTTGGCGGCAACTGGCTGATTGGCCCGGGCAGCCAATCGCGACTCTGCTGCGCGAATCTTCGCTCCAGCCTCGTCAGTAATCTCCAAGTCCGGAAAACGCCATAAAAAGCACTTTTTTGACTTTTCAAGCACAGCTCTGGTCTAAACGCATTCATAAGGCCAAGCAGAGCTGGAAAGCTCGCAAATAGAATTTTCCCGGAGTTACTGCCTTCAACGATCAAACAATGAACACATACCTGCGACACTATAGTGGGTGTTTCAAGAGTAAATACACACTTTCTATTCGTTGATAACTGTCTTCCCGAAAAGGCTTTTGCTAAGGTTTAAGTACCGTTCAGTAGAGCAGGCTTCAACTTATCCATCGCTCTTCATCACTGTAGGATAACGGTACGAAATCAGAAAACGTTTTGAGCCATTGAGGGCCCCAGCTCACCTCAAAAAGCAGACTAAACACCCTGAAAATTTCTACATTGGGCTATTCGTAGCCGATAACACTAATTATGGGCTTTGTACTCTACCGCAATCCTTCTTTCTCAAGTTAAGCCAAGTAAACAGCAGTAACTGCATTTGCAATGTTCCTTAAAATTGTGATTACACCTTCAAGAAAGCTCTACAAACTCGTGAAAAGTTAAGTAATGTAATCAGCCCACGTGAAACCTTGGTACACAATTTTTCAGATTATTGGATTTTTTTTTTGAAACGCGGCTATGGCGCTGTGCTATGAGTATGAACCTATTCAATGACGCTGCAAGCTGGAAGTTTTTACCGTAATTCTACAGTAACTAAGAGTGACGGGTGATTCGCTTCATACCGTAAATTTAAGCTGACGCTCTACTTAATGCTACTTAAAGGTAAGCAAAAGACCTTGGAGAAGAGAGTTATTAACAATTGCAAAGTGTGTACTTATTTTTGGGACACCTTGTATATTGACAGCAGACACATAGGGAGGCGAGAACGGTTCGCGAAAATTCTAAATTTGTACACATCTTGAGATTATCTAACAGAACCGATTCTTCACTAGTAACCTGAATAAATAATAAATTTTACGGAGAATGAATAAGCTTTCGAAAAAAAATGTTTTCAGGTGGGTGTGGCCACTACCGTGCTCGTTCTGTTCAAAATCACTACTATAAGGAATAATCAAACAAAGCCATGCCTCTTCATTGACCCATCTGCTGCAAAGAGAAGCCTCCTACACATTTGTGCTCAGATAAACGGATTATAAGATCAAAATTTTACCATTTTTCTGTGCACGTCGTGAAAGAGCAGGCACTGTCGCTCGTAATTATATCCTTTCGGAACAAAATTTACTCAAATTCCCAGATCATTTTTCGTTCCAGCACCAATAGCATCGCTAATCCTTATTCTCTATACCACCTAACAGACAGACGCAAGATTTTTAGCGCACAAAACTTTGTGCATCATAACAGATTGGAGCTCAACCCGTGGCCTCCTATCTGTTCTTGCCAGAGCACTATATCGATGGCGAACAAGCATGGACAAAAATATTACCGTCGAGAATTGCTTGTTTCTCTTCTTCTGTGGTTCTATCCTCTTTGAGTATTACTTCTTCGGCAGCCATGATCCATTCGAGATAACCGTTGAGTTCGCGCTCAATTTGTTGCTGTCGTCGAAGTTTCAGAAACTCGCGGCGATTTTCCACTCTTTCTCTTTCCTTTGCAAATTCTCTGTAAACTCAGACTCTTGTGAATGATTTTTACTATTGAAACGACTTGCGAAGTCCGCGAAGCCTGATTGTACAAGGCATCGACCGCTGATGGGTTATACTTACCCCGACAAAACTCCGAGTACAAGATTCAGCATGAAAAACGATCCGAGCACGATAAGAGGAATAAAATACGCCCAGTTGTAGGTGCTCCCCAACGAGTCGTTGGTCTGAAACACTACCTACTGCCAATGGTCCACTATTTTTGTCATTCTTAACAGCCCAAACTTTATAGATATGGCGCAAGCACAAGCGCAGTTTAGAGCTACATAGGTTACGAGAAGCCCAACAAAAACCATCAAGCTTGGAATTCATCTTACATAATACATTACTGTGGTCCATCCTTCCATGGTAATGCATTGAAATACGGTAATCATAGCGAATGCGATGTTGTCGAATGAAGTAATGCCTAAAGAGATTGATAAAGATGTGGAGAATAGTAACCATGGATGGCAAAAATCTGAAAACTCACCATAATTCGGCCCTATCCACTGGTTCAAACAGGTAGTTCCAGGTACGTCGCAATTATAAACGCCCATAGTTTTGGTCTTATTTGTGCTGAAAGAGGTGCAGCTAGAAAAGCACTGAGAGCATTGCCTTTCAACGCATGCGACCTACCAAGGTGAGGGCCTGTCACTGACGTTCTCAATCTCACCCCGCTCAGTATAACAGGCTGAGTGAAAGGCTCCTGAGTAGAATTCAAGCCCGATGATGGCGAAGATAACAATAGCGAACAGCACAAGCAAGCCGATTTGCAGAAGTGGTGCCATTGCACACAAAATCGATTTGAGTACGACTTGCAAGCCTAAAAGTGTCAGGTCAGCCTGTTATGTGATTTGATCTTGAGCTTTCTACTGTCTAAACACTCTTGCCACCGCAAGATTGTGCGCAAACGTTTAGTGACTCCTCGCTTTTCCTGATATCACCAAAGCATACAAAATTATTCTCTCTTTATCTCTACATCAAAAGAATGTATTAGTGGGCATAAATTAATTTTGGCCATTTGTCGTTTTGTGCGAAGTTTCGGAGGTTCTCAATAGTGTACGCTATCACCGGAGAGAACAACTCAAGGAGAATCATACAGCAAATATTGTTCGTTTAGAAATTATTTTTGACCACAAAAAAGCGTAGTCATGTGCGATAAACTGTTTCATGCATTGAGTTTTCGAAAAAAAAAAACTTTCCTTTAAAAGCAAACAGATTTTGGGTGCAAAATGTAGATATGACATTGAACACACAAACGACTTTGATATTTCCAACCATTTACGTGAACACGAATTGATAAAATTATGTTCTAGACTGCCCAACATTTGACTCGCGCACACAAATGTCAGAAAACTCTTATATTTTCTACTACACAATCACAAACTGCCAATCACAATTTTTAACGAGTTCAGTTTTAAGTCGTTCTGTTAACTGTATGTGGTTCAGGACGTATAGCAGATCACAGGAAGAATATCACAATTTAACCTGCGATTATTCATCCTAAAGTGTCGTGTCATGAAAAAAAAAATTTCTAATGTTCCCAAAAATCGCCGGCATTTTCTCAGTAGCTGGAGAAGGGATAGACAGAGGTAGAGAAATTAGCTTATATCGAATTCTCTACAAAATCCGCTTTAGAA
This sequence comes from Cylicocyclus nassatus, assembly GCA_958299035.1. Classification (NCBI taxonomy): domain Eukaryota; kingdom Metazoa; phylum Nematoda; class Chromadorea; order Rhabditida; family Strongylidae; genus Cylicocyclus; species Cylicocyclus nassatus. Next base: position 32,516,815 of record CATQJL010000326.1, read on the forward strand.
GAGACCAATTTGCTAAAACAGTGCATCATCTTGATTTTTCTGCTGACACCAGCTTTTGACTTAACGTTGACAGGTCGATCCTTTCACGAGTGAGTAGCAGTTTTTGAGAGTTCCTGCTTCAGCTTTAGGCAACAACCAGCTCTTCTTATGCAGCAGGCTCCAGATTTACGTGATTTTTATCTGCACCGAGCTCACCGCTTCTGGCGGCAGAATACTGCAAAGACATTTGCAAAAGTAGCAATCAGAGCGACTCGCTGATATAGGTCCAGGCATAACGAACTAGAATCGCATCTCATTAGACTGTTCGACTAGACTGGCGTTAGGCGTACGCGGCTGTTTCAAATTGTCATCTTAGAGTCAGATACGAGGAATCACAAGAAGCAAGCAGCATCCGCCTCCTTCTCCCCCCCCCCCTGCCGTGTACACTTAATCAACTCTTTCAAAATGTTTAACTCACTGGGAATGCCGCTTACTAATTTCAGCGGTCGTAGCACCCTCACAGCTCGCAAAGTCCTCAAGTCGACCGTTTCCACCTTTTCTGGACCACCACCTGCTCCGGCTGGCGACACAGGAAACATAGTCACTACTCTGAAGACAAGTTTATATAAGTGCACTGACGAAAAAATAAGCTTCAACGCGCTCCTATGATGATTAGATTCAAACATTCTCCTATATATTTACTTCAAAAATAGATTCTGTTGTAAATAAGAACCTTCCTTAGTGGCAGTCTCCAGGAATTCCGTCGCGACAAAATTTTTTCTTACTGAATGAAGCACTCCGAAGAATTTTCTAAGACGCCCCTCAGAATTTCTGCGTGGCCCTAAGATTTTTGAAAAAAGGAAGCGTGGCGGAGGCCACGCCCCCAAAAAAAATTTTCTCGTAGAGCTAAACAGACTTTCAAAGAATTTGAGATATAATTTCAATCATTTACGGATATAAACAAGTTAGTTGCACATTTTTATACTCTTTTCTTCGATCTGCCAATGCCTTCCTTCATCTTCGGAGAAAAAACAACCTATGTGTCATCCATATTTAAATTTGCAGAACTTGTGGAGAAACTGATAAAATTATTCGCTAAGGTATCTACAAGGGTCGGTAATTCGTTGCTCTGTGGCATAGACTAAGCATATGATTACTGATAGAAAAACATGTGCCGCTTTCACAACATCACTAATGTCACTACTTAAGGAATTCTACTCCTCAAAACCTCTGATGAGAAAGTACACAAAGTACACAGCAAAAATCAGCAAACTCTGGAAGTCGTAACAGATCTATTCTTGCTCAGATCCATCATGTTTTCTGTGTCACTTCAATACGCACCCTACACTAAACCATCTGCAGCCCCTTATCGCTCTGTCTGCCTATCCGAAGCGCGCTTGAGTAATAATCTCTCACCCGGATACTACTACAATGAAATCCATGATGTTCCATCCAGATCGAAGATACGATCCTTTGTGAGCAATAAAACCAAAAGCAATAATTTTCAGCACACATTCTAGGCAGAAAATACCCATGAAGTATGGCTCGGTGTATTCCTAAATAAAGAAACGTCCAGTTATAGAAAAAATCAATTACATCAGTTCCACTCAAGTGCTCGTGCTTTGACGAGAGACTCTCGTCTCGAAAAACAATACTCTCCATAGCAATGTGATTCTCAAGTTTCTTGCTTTTCTATGTACTTTTCACATATGCAATGAGATCCAATTTCATCCAGCGCGTAGTTTTATGGGAAAAATAAAAGTTGGAAGACAACTCGGCTCACCAGCTTTTCCGAAAGCGGTTTTTTGTCGTTTTTTGGCAGGTGCTGTTCCATTGCCAGGACGACACAGTTTCCTGCAATGACTCGTCAGATATTCAGAAGCAAATGCATTCACAACTAAGGCCGCTGCGGTTTGACTGCGGTTAGCTACACAGAACTGTTCAAGTTACTTGAGCGTACCAATGATGGTGAGTAGGATGAAGTACTCGAATGGACCCCATTCTATGATCGCTTTCGCGTTCCTTCGTATAAAGTTGTCCTCAGAAAATATGAACAACGACGATGGACCCTGTAAACACGGATTTTTGTAACCCTCGCTGACTCTCACAAACTTGCTATGTCATCCAAGCTACTTCAAATTTCGCTACAGCTGGGACTTCAGCTTTCAGTGCGTGTGAATTTTGAACTGGATCGCTTAGGAGACATTACGTCGTCAAGGTGCTGCGCATAGGTCTGTCGTCCTCAAATTCGCTTTGAGGACGAGAAACTCAAAGTCGTTAACGAATCGAAACGTTGAGAGGTGCTGATGGCTCGTAGCTAAAACGACTTAAGGCGCAGTCAAGGAGCGAGGATGAGTTACCAATCGAATCAGGATAAAAAAAATCAGGCATACTGGCATGTCTAGCTTTAAGTGACAATCTGACTAAATGAGAATTCATTTTTGGAGATGTGACGGGTACGGCAATGAGCAATTGGTTAACTTGCACAAGTTGAGACGTAATGTATGTTATGAAAAAAGCATGTTGGAGAACGAGACTTTGAGGTTAGACGAACGCTAACGAAGAGTATTATGAAGAGATGTTTCAAAGAAAAGAAGTTTAGAGTAAGCAAGCAAGCATACTTTTTTGGAGGACAAAAATCTATTACTTGATATTCAAATGCAGCGCCAGATGTTGGTGGTTTCAAGTATGAATGAAATGTGAGAAAAGTTTTTCCTTCGGAATGTTACAGCGACTCAGAGTGAACAACTTAAGATCAGACTATAGAGAAATAACATTGCCAACCTTCTCTTTGACCGGTGCATTTGAGGCAAGCGTGGATTTACGGACGGCAAATGGTCCGGAATCTGTTTTCTGCTCCCGTCGAGCCTCCTCCGCTGCCAATCTAAAAAGGATCGATCATTACATGCTTAACGACAAACTTCTCTGGTTCACTGAATTGTGTACTCTGGCCTATTCTAGATCTTTTCAAAACATGAGTACACACTTTTTTCTAGCACAGAAAGACGTTAAATGGACGGTAGGTATAATAATAGAACGAGACCTGGCAATCTGGTCGATGCCTAACATTTTTCTGGACTTGGATCGATCACCTACGGATCGAGTGCCGTGCGTTGATGGTCCATGTGGATCGAAAGAAAAGTTGGCGGATCCGCGCGTGTGGCTAGGAGTACTTCTATGCTGAGGACACCGATCGATAGAGGCAGCGCGGCCAACGCGCCCAGGCCCAGAAATGGAAATGGATATACATGCACGCCCAGGAGTAGCGAGGGAAGTGGCTACGTAGCATCTTTCACGCTCATTCCGTGCTTAGCAGCTGTCGCTCACCCGCTTTCTCACGCCAACGACTGTCGTGCACTCGCTACCGGCGTACTGTACGCGCGATGCGCGGCAACTGTGCTTCGCGCGTACAGTGTACTGTAGCAAACGCACGGCACTGGAACAGTTTGCTCCGTCGACACGCGCATACAGAAGCAGAAAAAGTATAAACAACGCTTGCCTTCCATTTCCGTCAAGGTGGTTTTGTGGTAGCAGAGTCAACTACACTACTGAACTATGCAAGATTTTATGCGAGTTTCTGGAAAGCAGAAATTGAGAGTGAGTGCAATCAGACAAGGCCGCAGCCAGTGGAAAGAAAAGGCCTTCTCATGGCTCCGGCATGTCATGTTTGCCAAAGTATCGGACGCAATCAGCAATCTGTTACAAAGGGCAGCCGCTCTCTTTCTGGCAGTCCGGCAGCAACAGTGCCAAAAAAGCAGCGAGCCTTGTTCCTCGGCAGAATCGGCACATTTGGATATGTGACGCCAAGTTTTCAGAGACGATATATTTATAAGCTTTCCTCGTTGCCGAGAGTTTGTGATCATGTAGCAATTGTATCTTTGCTAATATAGTCAAGATACATCGTACATGAGATCTATAGCAGACATTTAATAAAGGGTGCGATTTCGGAATAGAGAAACCGTTGAAATTTGACCGATTTTGTGTTATATGGATTAAGAACTAGTTCAGATGACTTAATGCGTGGCCCAAGAATGAAGCATCAACGTAGTGTTGCAAAAGAAGTGTCGAGAGATTACGAGAATTTCAAAGCTAGCTTGTTATTATTATTATACGCTAAAACACCTTAAAGTTGCGACAATAGAAAGCATTTGTCCAATATTTTGTGGTATTCCCCAAGAATAGGAGGATTAGAAGGGCAGCATTGAGCTGTCTGCTTAGGAGATATCGTCTACTACACTTTGTCAAGTAAAGTATCGTATACACAAACTTGTTTCATATCACCATGGAACGATCAACAACTGAAGTAAATCAGACTTCACTGTAACAGAAAAGATTAACCTAGTTGTAGCGATTGAGTTGTTTGATTAAAAAAAGAGTTCTACTGGTTTTCTTTTGCAAAGCAAGGTCAAGCCTTTCAACGTTGACGATTTGTCCCATATAAGGTCCTACCATGAGTCGAGAAAGTGGAAGTGTGATGCTTACCGAAAATTGAGATTCTTAAACAAGAAAAATGGAGGTGCATATTAGCGATGATGCATCCCCGTCATCAAATACTAGCAACAACAGTACACTATAACATTGCTTTCATTTGAAAGGATAATTGCCGCGAGATTAGGCACCCATAACTGGAGGATTTCTTAGAATATCTGGCATATACTTCGTTACGAAACTAGAGAGTGTTCAAGATATGAACAATGGAATTTGATGGAGGCAAGTGCGTTTTTAGCCGAGACTGCACTCCCTTTTGACGAAACAAGAGATGAATATCAAACTATGTCGACTGACATGGACATTTTTCCAATATTTCACATTGCTTCGAAAAGTAAATTGCACTCAGGCGCTTCTATCAAGTGGAACAGAGTGAACTAACTCTCTCTCTCAGGATGAAATTCCCGAGAGAGCAACACTGTGGTGGGAATATATCTACTAACTTTGGTCGTCGCAACACAAACCTCAAAAAGGCAGTCGGCAAACACCGTGACACCAACCTGTCTCGTCTTTTCCAGCTGTAGCTATAATATATCAGTTTCAAAGCATTCGGTGGGCGGTATGCCCGCATAGCATCGGATACCATAGCTGTGCGAGATTTGAAAAGAAGAGGAGCCTTCTGGCCAAGTAGAAGTCCGATGGAATATCGGAGCAAATCCAAGACGATGCCAGAAGCAATCATTCAATTGGATAATTTGACGTAATGCAAGTGACTGATGGGTGATGGACATTGTCCTTAACTACCAATAGCCATGAGTTGCAACAAGTCTTACAGAAGGATGTTCATGCATAAAAACGATGGCAAGAAGCCCTGTTCTGTATTATAAAAATAGCTTCTTCCAAGCAATACCTAGGTAACGCCGGCCATACGGCCATTTGAACCGCCTCCTTTATCATTTCTCCCGGTCGCGGAGGGCGTTCTTCGAACAGCTGATCTCCACTCGAGATCTTTCTTGGATGAATGGGAGACGACAGCAACTCTGAACACCTTGATGATGATGCTCCGTCGACTATGTTAACTGCTTCCTCCACCAGTAGCCAGGGCTTTGTCCGTCAAAGCGAAGTTACGCGCTTTCGTGTTGGTAGTTCGCTTGAGAATTGACTAGCACACAAGCTATACGATACGATACAAACGCGCGCGGACTAGTACGAAAAATAGCTGGCCCTTCTCGGATTCGCTCGCTAATTTTACAAAAACAAGCGATTGAGCGAGGAACGCAAGGCTTTTTGTTTCTCACTCCAAGAAAGCCGGCCATACTCAAAGTATCGCAAATGGTCTTCTATTCGAATCCCACTATTCCGTTATCCGGACCCATTGAAAATGCGTAAGTGACTTGTTTACTTTTGTGAACAATTAAAATAATTTTCAAAAATTTTCAAAAATTCAAATTAGCCTTGAAAAAATTTTTTTTCAGGGGTGTAGCTGACGCCACGCCCCTTTTCCCAGATTTTAGGGGGTGGGGACCAGCAAAAATTTTCAGAAGCACCCCAAAATTTTTTCGGAGTGCGTGGCTAACGTCACGCACCTTCATTTAAAATTTTTTTTGCCGCCACCCCCCTCCCCGGACGAAAATCTGGGACCGCCACTGGTGTAAAGCTCTCTTTTTTAGCATCACCTCAAAACATTGTTTTTCAGAATGAAGTGTTACTGGTCACTTTTATTCGATAAAGACACGTTGAAATAGACGCTTATGGACAGATATGAATATATTTAGGATGTGCAGTTTGGCAAAACACGTCACAAGCAGTTTTTTCTATCATTTGTGCTGAGAATCAACTGCAGCTGGACAAGAAATGTGTTTTCGTGACATTATTGATGGTGACAAAGCTGTCCTTAAAAATCTTGTGCGGATTCCTTTTCTCAAGCGCAGTCCAAGAAATCATGATTAACTGCTGTAAACTCACCGGAATTGAATACAAAACAGATTAAAAATTGATAGCGTGTTGATTTTTCTTGACACGTAGTACGTAGGCGCCGCAAAATTGGAACAAATTCCATCCAAAATTGAAGTACACAGCTCACAATACTCAGTCGAAAAAATGAGCGCGTACGAAAAAATGCCAACGTCTGCCGTTTGGAGTTGAAGTGGTTTACTCTGATCTCCTCCATTATACATTTTGCGATTTTCATTTTAACACACGAACACAAAAGCTTCGGGAGTTGAAAGCGCTCTTTTTCAGGTTCAAAACTATGTGTGCCGCTTTTGACCTTGAATGAAGCCGTTTTTGCAGTAACCAATGTTGTTTTTCGAATCAATCACAGACTGAAGTAGGCAGGTTAGTCTACAACGCAGCAGCTTATTACGCTGTTTAAGCGTTACCTGCTTTGATAGAAGCATATAGAAGCAACAGAATATACTCTGAGTTTTTGGGAACATCTAAGCTATGCATGTGATTGTTTTTACGATCTAAAATCTTAGTAGTGAGTGCTGAGGAGAAAGACAAATTAATTTGTTCTTTGCGCTGGCTACTAGTGAGGAAGATTCGACACTCTATGCAACCTACCCGGTGCTGCGATCGGTATCATCCATGGCTGGAGGCGCTGAATTACCGGTAGGCATCTGTGTACCCCTCCACCCTCGTGCATAGGGTCCGTACGGATTCAAGTGCGATACCCGTTGTAAGTCGTGGAATTATGGCTGTTTATGAATTCAACGAAGGAAGCCGACGTAACGGGAGTTGCATCCAGAAGCTCTTAGAATGCCTTTCATCGTTAAGGTACTGAGAGGTACTGAGAGAAATGCAGTATTGCGCCAAACATCAGGCATTGAGAAATAAGTGAGCCGACTTTTACGTTTTTACTGCTACCGAAGGATAGCATAAGTACTAGGATGAGTCAAATGTAATGAGAACTTTACATCTCTGTTTGGACGTAAGCTAAGCTTAGATAGATATTGATAAACAAGTGCTCTAAATGTTAACCGACGCGTTTTTCCTCTTTCAAGAGTAATTGATGAAATCTTCATATAAATGGTTGAATACTAGCAAGGTTTCGAACGAAGCACCATTCAAATTGTATCGTTATGTATAGTTGGTCTAAAAATCATAAATCATGAGATTTTAAAACGGTATGCTTCATTGTTTTGCAAAGCCATGGTTCAATGATAAACCACTTTTGAAAGTTTTGACATATAATACAAGGAATTCGCAGAAGTGGATGCATAATGCAATTTTACGCAATTTAGAATTGCAGGCTTTCGAAAAAGTTATTTGAAAAGAAAACGTAAAGCTAGCTTCTGAAGGCCTAAAGAAGAATCATATTGGTCAATATTTGATTTTTTTCGATATGACCGAGTTTTTCTTTGAACTTTGAAAAGAAAGTTTTGAGGGTTAGTCAAAGTCACACAAAATTTCAGGGAGTTTTCGGCACTAATAATGAAAATTCCGGTGAAATAAATGTTAGAATAGGAAAGAAAACTGCGTATAACACAATTCAGAGTGTTTGTCTATCATTATTCTACCCGTTTTGCGGACAGGTTGAAATCAAGAGTAAGAAGTTCTCATTACTTTGAGTCAACCTTTTAGGGTGGTTGGAAAATAACGGAACACTTCAAGAATATTTGAGTATTCTCGAAAAAGAGATATCACTAAATTGTCAAATTTTGGCAAATGTTAGAAAATATGATTTAGTTCAAGAGAAACATATTATATAAGGCCATCGGCATGCGTGGTAACTTTCATAAGTGTTGAAACACGAAGCTACTGAGCAATTACGAACTTTGAGCAGTGACTTGCATGAGGTCACCCAAAATATCAGCGCTACACAGGGGAGTGACTGCCACAAAACTCACGACACTAGTAGTAACAGAGCTTTAAGTAAATAGATATAATCGTGAGCAGTTCCAAACAAGAGGATACTTGTTATTTGTTCCATGCTATCTTCAAATTTTTTAGATACCTTATGAAAGCTTTTATCGAGCTCTAACCATCCAAGTGCAAGTTACCTCGGTTTCCTTCTACCTTCAGTTGGAGGCTAATGATTTTTTGAGTGTTGTTGCACCAGAATATTGCACTTCCTCAGGTTTTTTGCCTTTTCTATTTGTAAAAATGAAGAATTTTTGCATATGCGATAGACCACTTGAAAGTGCTTGAAGAGCTCTTTCGGATGGCATGCTTGAAGAGCTTGCGGTAAAGCAACGCAAACATAAGATATTTCCAAAAATGTGGTCCGTTTTCTCCGAAGCACAAGCTTCGAGGATTCTGGGGAAAAAACCTTAGCTTGTTGGCAGAATGATAGGCGAAGGTCAGGATGTTTTGGTTGCCGCCTGATCACCGAAGATTAAAACAAAAAGTCTCAAAATGTAGGAAATGTCCCATTATTTTCCGACCATCGTAATAATATTACAACGACAGTAACACAAAACATACGATTCCAATCTTAGCAAGTTATAGAAACTTCAAACCTTCTTTTTTCAAAGATTGTGGGAAACATGAAACAGAAGCACTTGCCAGAAAGCATTATCAGCCAAGAGGGCAGCAAATATAGAGAGAAATCAGGAAGAGATTGCTTCAGAATTACATATCAGAATCTCTTGTTAATCTGCTCATATTTAACCGTATGGACTGTAGTCAGTTATCAGCGACTTTTATTAGGTTGGAACAAAAATAATGGCCGATTTTCCAAACCTTTTTTCAGGGCAACTTTTTCCCATCAAAATATCTTCTTTAAAACATATTTAGCAATCCATTGAAAAGCCGTTCTCATGCTCTATTTAGCGGTGATGAAGGGAGCTTCTAACCTTACCTGTTATAAAGTTACTGAGCTTCAAATAGCCGCATTCAAATTCAGAATTTTGTTGCATTCACTTTTATGGTCTATATTCGAGCGCGTATGAATTGCGCTTCTTCGAAAATTTAGCTATTATATGTAATAGAAATTGCCTACATTATACATGCTTCAATATATATTTTGAGGTTATCCAGACTGAGATATCGGCGCCTCAACATGGGTAGCCGTTGCTGTCATGACATGACCCATAAGTTTTTGAAAAGGTCAATCGTCAAAGCTTTGCTCAACTCTGTACTCAGATACAGTCTGCCCCAATCGGGATGAGGCCGAACCGATGGCTGAATTTGCGCGCTCGCAGCGCTAGGATTTTGCGCTGCATACGCGCGCTGTCGAAGAGAGCGAAGAAATTGAGGAGAGAGCAAACTAGTTAGCCGCAGACGTGACGCAATACCTTCGCGACACGTACACCCGCCATGCCAATTTTGGCCTGGTTGGGATTGGGGCAGACTGTAGTTGGAGCGTGCGACGCACGTCAATGCGGCGAAGTGTGTGCCTTATTTATGGGCGGTCCAGCAGTACGCCAAACGCGTGCCATCCTAGACATTTGGTGCATGCGGCGCGCGTATTGATAGCCAACACCGCGACCCGCGCGCTTGCAAAAACATCCAGCTGCTCAGTATGCAGAAAATCAAAAAAGTCTATTTTCGGGACTTTGAGACATACTGAAAAAAAGTTGAAAAAAAAAATGACAATTTTAAATTTTAATTTTTTCCTTTTCGCAAATTTTTTTCTTCAAATCCTTCCAATCGTATTTTGTACCAATAGCTTGCGGCTACAAGTGTGTCACTTATCAGTCATACTAACAAACTTTGAAGAAAGTTATAATTCGTCAAAGACGAAGTTTCAAAAAATCTTTTTTTGTTTTACAAACCATATTTTTCTACCCGTTTACGATATTAGTGCAGGTAAATGTGCGCTATACTAAAAAGGTTAGCTGTTTCTGATGGTTTTTACAGCATCCAGAAATGTGGATTTTCCAAAAAGTTATAGCACGTTAAATTGAGAATTCGCAAAACGGCCATTATTTTTGCATCAACGTAATAGTTATCACACGCAGAAACGACAGACCAGCCCTGAAGCAGAAATTTGTGCAAGAAGGCCACAATTCAAAGCACTTCAACCAAATACGTATATGTACTTGAATGAAAAAAGAACTTCACATGTAAAGAATCTCACAGCATAAGATCAGTTACGTGGAGGTATAAATGGAGAAGGAGGGAATAAGTGAAACTCGATATTCTCACGAATTTCACGAATACTATTGACAAAGGGCGGTTTTTAATGGACGACATCACATATCATGAATCCAACAGTTTATTCTTAATGTATCCTTGAGATTCCGGCCAGAAGTCCAATGTATTAGGTTGGTGCAAAAGTTCTTTCGCACCAAATCCAAAAACTCATAACTTGTTGAATTCTTAACGAATCTGCAAGATCTAAATTTTGCATAAGAGAAGAACTCATGTTCTTTGCTGGGTAGTGAACCGTTCGCTATCGAGGACAGATAAAGGAGAATGAAGGTGTCAAATTCACTCAAAATTTGAATTTTTCGTGTAGGGTCATAAAAAATCGGAAACTCGCAACAAAAATCGGAGCAGTCAGTATTGTAGGCTCTTTCACAAGCTCTTTCCAACAGTGCAAAGTCTGCGCCGATTGAGCGTCTCTGTGAAAAGTTATGACTTTCGAGCAAGCAATGTAAAAGGGCGAATTTGATTTCTTTTGGAATTTTTCAGGGAATTCATAACTTTTCACAGAGACGCTCAATCGGCGCAGACTTTGCACTGTTGGAAAGAGCTTGTGAAAGAGGTTATAATACTGACTGCCCCGATTTTTGTTGCAAGTTTCTGACTTTTTATGACCCTACACGAAAAATTCAAATTTTGAGTGATTTTGGTTTGAGTTCTATCTCCTTCATTTGTATACATTAACGAACAGTTCAAGTACAGTTGCAAAGAGCATGAGTTTCTCTCTCACACAAAATTTGAATCTTGTAAATTCGTTGAGAATTCAACAAGTTATGAATTTTTGAATTTGATGCGAAAGAATTTTTGCACCAACCTAGTAGTTGCAGTGGTGTAACAGACGCTTGCACACTTTAGGTGGAATGGGTGGAGAATCACTGTATAGCAGAATCTATGCAAGATGGATTGTTAGAATCTCAGAATGTAATGAAATAGGAGCAAGAATAATTGAATCAACCACAAAGTGGTTATCTCGTTATTGCAGCGAAGCGAAATCTCAAAGAATTTTTCTCATAACAATGATATAAGGGAGCCGCGGCATGCTGATGTAACAAACTCCTCTACGATATCCCATGCAGTGACTGGAAATGAGATGCATTTTCTGGATTGCATTTACATATTCGCGTTTGTGGTCATCCATAACGTCGGATAAGCAAATCTGAGCGTAGTCTTACAGGCACAGCATCTCATTCACTTTCAATATTCAGGCTTTTCCGGCGAAGCTGAAAAGCAAGCCTACCTTGGGTCTGAAATATTGTAGCACACACAATGAGCAAGCAATGTGATTATGCCATTTACTAGGATTATCGTAAATTTCACGCCACTTGGAGAATTTGACAGTTTGACAATTTTTGTCCCGATATTAGAGCCGGAACGATAAGATCGCGTGATATATGCCTAGCCCTAAGCTCGGGACAAAATCGGGTTCTTGCGCAAGACCACCTTTCTAGTCCCGTAGGTTCAAGTCCCACAAGACTCTTGCGGAACTTAATTACGAATGTCTGAGGTTGCGGATCACGCGCGAGGCGGCTGGAATGTTGCGAGAGTACTACTTTACAATGGCGAATTTGTACTGGAGCATCGCTTTGACTCGCGGCGCTTCCAGTCCGTACGGTCAACGCAACGACATAATTCAGTGGAGACAGGCGCAGATTTGTGTGCGTTGGTTAGTGAGATTCAAGATGGTTTTGGAATATTGCCGTGGTTGGAAATCGACGAGTTTTCTAAATGACGATATTAGTCACAGGCATTTCGGAGAACCAGTGGGAGATTATACAATCTGTCTTATGATGGTGTGCGACATTAAAATCGAACTGGTTACGTAGTCACGTAGCAATATCAGTCTTGTGCACCCGTATCTTGTGGCAAATACAAAAAAACAAAACATTTGATGTGACGAAATGGCAGGTGTCTTGATCTGAAGCAAGACATTACTCAACCGTATTGCGCATGTAGTTACCGCTCCAAATTTTCTGTGTTAAAGCACATCCTTAGCAGACAATAGGTAGCAATCACAAGGTTTGTTCATAATTTCATATTGTATCAAGTCTTGAGTTCATCTTCTACACGTCCTTCGACTGGTCGGTCACTTTGACCGCTCTTCCCCACCCTACCGGACGTCGAACCCCTTGGTCCAGGAAGCCCCGGAATAGCAGGATCAAGTAAGTTCCATCCCAACAACGACTGTATAGACATCGGAACATTCAATGTGAGACGCCTGTCAAACGAAGCCCGACAAGAACTGCAAGAAGCCGTGAAGAGAACACGACTCGATATACTGGCCCTAGCGAGATGGAGAGAAAAAAGAAGCTTGGCATTTGCAATTGGCAAAGAAAGATCACTCACGTTAAAAAAATGGATCAGTTTGTTTGGGTGTCGCATATTGTATGTAATAATATGAAAGGCAAATAAATCATAAATCATAAATCAAGTCTTGCAAGTGGATTTGGAAGCTAAAGTCAAGCTTTTTTACTAGCACAATCAAGCCACTGACGACAACGGGCCACCAGCTAAGCGGCACCATTGTGAAGGTCTTGTTTCGACATTCAAATTTTGTCGAGACTATAAATGAGTTTTTCAGCCATCAACTTCACAAGCTTGGCTTCATTACTAGCATCAGTATTAGTCACGAGGACTATCACTTACGATTATGCCATCAGATTTCACGTCTATAACATGGACGTTGCTGCCAGTTGGGTAAGAGGTAAAGATAATTCGCTTCACGGGCATTTGCTACAATCGTACCAGACCTTGTCCGGTGGCTGTTATATAGAGTAAACCTTTGGCTACATTGCACTCATTTTAGATCAAATAGATCAAGTTTTTGAAGCCATTAACTACTTATTTGGGAGAAACCCCGGCTTTTGACAACGTTTTGCGCACAGAAATACCGAAGATTCCAGAAAGCTGACTCTGTAGCGCATATCAAACTTGAAAACTTTGCACAAATGATGTTTGATAGCAATAAAGCTTCAACTCGCCAAACTCTAATCTGATGTTGCTGTATTTTTTGTTCCATGAATTTAACAAAAATCGAGCTCTTTGGAAAAACTTCCTAAAGCTCCAAAAACTTCAACAGCAGATCAGAAGAATCTAAAAGCACAGACGTATTGTCCGAGATCTGTCCTATATGTGTCATGCTCACTTTTTTATGAAACTTCAGAATAAATGTTTTGCAATCTTTGAGAAATAGAAATGACGGCTGCAGAATTTTGGCACTTAAGGCGTAAAATTTTGGTATATGTAACCCTCAGGAAGGCAAGGAAAAACTGCATCGATTGCATGTTCAAGCGCATTTAGGTCTTTATTGTACGAGTTTCTGTAGCCGTTCTTAACGGACAAAACTTTCTGTAAATCCTAAGAATCTCAATTTCATTCTAATTTCGAAACGAGGGATCACCGAGAAAAGACTAACACCTTGCTTCTTGTTAGTTCAAATTATTTGGTGATATATTAGGTCGGCGGATAATTTCTGTTACACTTTTTTTCTTTGATCCTAGGAAAATCTAACTCTCAAAATCCAGATTTGCTCTATGCATGGCACAGCAGGGCATATACATCTGCATGATTGGTGCCGCAAACGCACAAATAGCCAGCAAGTTGACGGAAATTTCGCAAACACGCTCAAAACTCATTTTTTTTTCTCTGATCTTTTTTCTCTGCGTTTGAGTGTGTTTTTTCTTTTCTATATTTTTGAGAATGTATTTCGGCACTGTCTCTTTTTGGCAGCACTCTGGTGCGGTTAGCGTGACGAGAGGTGAAAAGATGTACCAAAAAACTCAATATCCTTCAGAAATTTTTCCTTTTGCGTGCACCTCGTAAAATTTGATACGAAGAGGCTAAAAATAATTTTCAAGATTTTTTTCAGAAATGTTCTCCATGTTAGAATGCGAATATGCGCCAACATGGCGCACCGTTAACTCAGATTGACGTGTGTAAACTTTTTGTGACATCCTTCCATATTTACCAATAACTATGTATACCCTGCCCGATTACCACCTTGTCCGATCTCTCGCTAGTCACCTGGAAGAATGCCAGCTCATACAAAATCCATAAAACGTCCTGCCATCAAAAGGGGTATTTCGCGCACGGACCTCGGATGTGACAGTACCGATAATTAGATCTTTCCATCGCGTCAACCTGTTTAAACGTGAGGTTTTTCAGAAGCTTGTTAGATTTTTGAGAAATAAAAACAAACGTGTAAAAGAAATTATCCGACGACCTAACATGAAAAAATCTAGTATTAGGTTGCCCCAAAGTTTCGATGTTTTTTACGGTCACCAGAACTCACACCACATTTTTGAGGTCTTCTCTTTAGCCTTTCACTTGAAGAAGAATACTGAATGATGTGCTTTACTGGTTGAGTATTCTTTCCTTCTTCAGATATCCTGTAATATGAGTTGCCAGCAAAGTGTGTAACTTGTTTCCGCGTGCTCTCAGTAAGTTTGCAGTTTTAGAGACCAGTAAAGGACATCCCATCTCAGGCAGCAGACGCACACGGTGCACAGCGTACAGGGCAAATGATGTAAAGTTGGAAAAAGTAATGAAACTATCTTGCCATACCCTAGACACCCGGGGATGAGGCGCTTCAGGGTCAAATACGTAGCTTTTCGAAAGACTGAAACTCAATAATTTATTACCCGAGAATCTCGAAAATCAATATTCTAAGACAAAACATAGTTGTTTTTAATAAAAATTTATCGAAGAGTGCAGAAGGGTACGGAATTTATCTATCCAGAGAGGTATACCGCCATGTAATTAGCAGGGGAAATGAGAGGTCATGAACTGTCAGCAACGCTAATTTGCACTCAATTTGCACCGAAAACAAACAGATTTCGCTCACGACAGATACGACATCGTCCTACAGTGTACGAAACCGGGATTTCATTGTAATTTGAGTTCAAAGTTCAGTAGTGAAATTAGTCCAACTAGGGTAAAAATTTGTATGTAAGGGTAATCTGCCATGCTGGTTCCAAATATGATGGTGGTGTCGCGTGAAAATGAAACCGAGCTTCGTGATGGGATTAAAATCAATTTCAGTGGCGATGTTTGGCAAATCAGAATAAAAACTTGGATTTGGGGGTTTCTAGGGGCGCTCTTTACGAATATGATAACGGTTTAGTACAAAATCCTCAAATCCTTTTTCCAAATTAAGTTCTGGAAGCACCGAATGCAGAATTTTCAGCAATCTTGTCTGAATTTTTGTGTTCTTTGTAAACAACTTTTCGCAGGTGTTGATAATATTGGTCGAGTCTGGGATTGAAGAGTTTGGTGCGTTTCAGTTTCAGCTTCATTGAATGTTCTTAGTTTCAGCTTCATTGAGTTTTTTCTTACATTTCAAATTTTATTTTGCAGTTTATATCACTTTTTTCTAGTCTTTCTGAAAGTAGCATTCTTTTTCATTTGTTTTCCAGTTTTATCAAAGTTGCAGTGAAATTTATAAGTCAAAATTTCAAAAGAAAAAGTTTTCGAAGTTTCCGGCGAAAACATTAACATATTCGAAAACAACATCATGGAAAACCCTCAAACGACAATTTTGAGCTTTTTGCCAGATTTGGAAAACAAGATTAAACTACAAAAAGAAAAAATTTTGAGTTTTCACGCAAAAGCACCATCATATTTGGAACTAGCATGGCAGATTACCCATAAATACAAATTTTTAACCAAGTTGGACTAATTTCACTACTGAACTTTGAATTCAAATTTCAATGAAATCCCGGTTTCGTACTCTGTAGGATGATGTCGTATCTGTCGTGAGCAAAATCTGCTTGTCTTCGGTGCGAATTGGGTGCAAGTTAGCGTTGCTGACAGTTTATGACCTCTCATGTCCCCTGCTAATTACATGGCGGCGTGCCTCTCTGGGTAGGTAAATTCCCGCACCCGTCGCAGGCTGTCAAAACTCATGAAGAGTGAGCTTCACTTTGTCTTGTATCTAGAGGATCGCAAAAACGACACGAAAATGAAAAAAATCAGAGAAAGCTGGGGTGGACATGCAATGAGACTTTCGACACTAATGAGACTTTAGTGGTTCCAAACATGTTCATCAAAAAAGGAAAAGAATGCTATTTACGTCAAATGCCTGAATCTTCTCCAAGTTACTAGTTACTTAGTCAGATTTGACACTCACTCAAACTTGTTTCAAGGAATACTTTTCAATAGCCTTATACTGTACTGACAAGTCTACAGGTTCTCATTTCCAGACGGAGTTGTACGAAAGGCGTTTGTCGGACAAAAATGAGCAGACCCCCTCAGTATTGTGCGTTTCCATCTCATTACACAGGGTACTTGATAAATATGCCTACTGTTTGGTCACTTGTCATGAATTCTTTGGAGAAGCTCTAGCCATTTTCGAGCTGGCTTTAACTTGTTCCAGCATAAAGCACCCGCCGCTCTTCATTACTGTAAAATTACGGGATGAGATTTGGAGGGTGTTTGGAGTCCTGGAGGGCCGTATATGTATTGCTTCAGAAAGAAAAGAAGAAGATCTAAATACTTCCACACTAGGCTAAATAGAGTTGCTGATTCTAATTATGGATTTTGCATCTCATCATAATGTTTCTTCAAAAAGTTATGGGTAAGCAGCCGCCTTATTTCGATAGTCCTAAAAAATGTAGCTACACCGTTCAGAAAGCTTTACAGTGTTGTACAAATTCAATTACCAAATTCAGCGTCTATGAAAAATCTAAACAAATTTAAAGACTTTTTTTGAGAGGTTCTAAAAAGGCACCTTCTTCACAGTGGCGCCAATGCTGGAAGTTCCT
Organism: Cylicocyclus nassatus; assembly: GCA_958299035.1. Lineage (NCBI taxonomy): Eukaryota > Metazoa > Nematoda > Chromadorea > Rhabditida > Strongylidae > Cylicocyclus > Cylicocyclus nassatus. The sequence continues at coordinate 32,534,073 of CATQJL010000326.1, forward strand.
CCCCTCGCTTCAGATATCCACGCTCTTCTTTGTTGTTGTCGGTAGCTAGTCCGCGTAGGTGCGAAATCGTATCCAGCTGATTTCTCAGCCGGTCCGTCCGTTCTAGAAGTCCACTTATCTCGATGGGGGTTTTCCTTAGGGGCGTTTCGCTTCGCAAGGAATCCACTGTGTGTTCTTCTTATGATGTGACCGGCCCATCGAAGTTTCGCTTTCGCAACGTATGCCGCTGGGTCATGAAGACGAGACATTTTTCTCATTTCCGTACTGCAAAATCCGAAAAGGTGTTGTTCGTGTCGGGTCATCTTCAGAAGACTGCTCTCGAGCGCTCTGTGGGTGGCTCATAGAGCTTTTGACGTGGCTGCAGTCGGCATTCTTCATGTTCAACGTGCGTCCGAGATACACGTAAGAGGACTTTTCCACAACAGGTGCCTTCCAATTCCATTTCTGCATCTTCGCAGAGGGCGTTCCTCATGGACAACTGACTCTTCTTGCGGTTTATTCGCAATCCGATCTTCTTCCCCATTTTCAGTTCCTTCAGCATCGTCTCTGCTTCAGTGATACTGCTCGAAAGAACTATGTCGTTCGCAGAACAAAGGTTGGACAGGAATCTCCCATCAAATCGTATGCCTCTCTCGTCCCAGTCCATGATTTCATCACCCATTGCAAGGCCGCGGTGAATAGCTTCGGCGAAATAGTGTCGCCTTGTCGAACCCCCTTCCCAATTGGGATGGTCAGGAAGCGATGAAACAGCTGCATCGTCGTTGTACAGTCCTTGTAGCAGTCGGCTAACTTCGTCACGTAGGCTGGATCCACTCCTTGATCGACTGGCTCAGACAGAATGGCGTTAAGTTCGACACTCAAAGGCTTCCTCATAGTTGACGAAGGTTAAGACGAAAGGTAGTCGGTACTCCCGTCAGACTTCTATGACCCTCAAAACCGACTGGATGTTCCGTGCATTAGATTCTTTGCGAAATCCAGCTTATTTGCGGCTGCTTCATCCAGTGCCCTAGACATGCGAGTGAGGATAACCCTCGTGAAAAGCTTGTACAACACACTGGCAAGTATATCAGATGGTAGATTCAAAGATCCTTCCCTTCGGAATTTTTGAAGAGAGGGACGGTTAAAGTTCTTCATTGGTCAAGTTTTTTTCTTCTGAAGTTAAGATGTTAGAAGCGACGCGAGAATTTCTGTAAACGTTGTCCTCGGCTCGCAGAAGTTAGACGGAAAGATGATCTGGTGGTGGAGCCGTGGACGTATGGCCTGAATCGCCGTGCGCACTCCAGCAGGCAGAACTCGCGGTGGTACTCCTCCAGTGGGAAGAACGGGCACCGGCACACGTGTTAACACGTTGATGACGAGCCATTTTTTGAGATCTGTCCCTGTGGACGAGACGTTTCCTTGCATCCCCACGCCTGGCCGTATGTATTTATGCATGCATCCATGCACGAAATATAAAATACTAGCTGGCTTACCCGGCTCCGCCGTATCCGGACCAAACTTGGCACACATACACTTCGGGCCCCGGCGGGTGTCACAGTCCACTTTTCGTTATCGATCGATGTCGATTTTACCGATTTTTATCGATTTTTTTGCAGAGTTCACCTACAGGGCTAGGAGTTGGCACAGGGGGGGGGGGAAGTGAGCATGGGGATTCCGAATACAATATTAGTTTTCAGAATTATCGATTACTTTTATTGATTTTATCGATTTTTTGTAAATTTTGACATGCGAGGCTGGGATTTTGCACAGGGGGGTAATCGAGCATGCTGATTACGAACACAATATTAGTTTTCAGGATCGTCCATTATTTTTATCGATTTTATCGATTTTTTTGCAGAGTTCACCTACAGGGCTAGGAGTTGGCACAGGGGGGGGGGAAGTGAGCATGGGGATTCCGAATACAATGTTGGTTTTCGGGATTATCGATTACTTTTATCGATTTTATCGATTTTTTTGCAAAGTTTGAGCTAGGGGGCTGGAATTTGGCACAGGGGTGTAATCGAGCATGCTGATCACCCCCCTTGGGAGTGATCAGCATGCTCGATTACCCCCCTGTGCCAACTCCCAGCCCCCTAGCTCAAACTTTGCAAAAAAATCGATAAAATCGATAAAAGTAATCGATAATCCCGAAAACCAACATTGTATTCGGAATCCCCATGCTCGATTACCCCCCTGTGCGAACTCCCAGCCCCGTAGCTCAAACTTTGCAAAAAATCGATAAAATCGATAAAAGTAATCGATAATCCCGAAAACCAACATTGTATTCGGAATCCCCATGCTCGATTACCCCCCTGTGCCAACTCCCAGCCCCGTAGCTCAAACTTTGCAAAAAAATCGATAAAATCGATAAAATCGATATCGATCGATGACGAAAAGTAGCCTATGACACCCGCCGGGGCCCGTAGTGTATGTGTGCCAAGTTTGGTCCGGATCGGTTCAGAAATGGAATTTTCTATTCGGAACATACGTACAGACATACAGACATACATACAGACAGACAGACAGACAGACATACATACAAACAGACATTCAGCTTTATATATAAGATGCAAGCTCCGCCCACTCGACCAAAAATGTCAGAAATTGCCCAGATTTTGAGAATCCATGCGGATTCCGCCACTTCTGAATGATGGGCGAAGCTTGCCAGTCAGGGGGCGGAGTCTGACGGTGGGCGGGGATCGGATAAAAGTTGCTTGAGGTTTTTGCGTTTTTGCGCTCATCTGCGGCCTCATCCATGCTTTTTATAAATAAAAAGAGTCCCTGTGAGGGGTATAGGAGTGGGCAGACTTTGCCAAAAAGGGGCGAGGCTGATATATGAGGTGCATCTGAGCCTAGATTATATGAACAAAAACCGAGAGGATTGGACAGATTGTCTTAAAATCGTTGCCGCGCACCATTGCGCGGCACCGTCGTCAACATGTTGATAATCGAAAGAGGTTGGTATAAAACTTCTTCGCGACAGATTCAATCTTGTATCGGGAATGTCAGGGTCCCGTCTTCGTTCAAGAGTGAAGCCAGCGAGCGAGAATACGGAGCGGTAAGTGATATCCAAGTTCCCTTCGGCAGTTCTTGAAAATTCGTCTTCTTCCATTGCTTCAAGTATCTTGCATGCCTGTGTTTTCTGAGATTCCCCTGCAAACTGTTCTACAACCGTCGTTGGCCATCAGTCTTTTGAGATGCGTTGCGTTCGGGTCTTGCCTCAAGGATCTCCCTTTTTGAATAATTCCTTGGTGGTTTTCGAAATGCGTTTCAAGCATTTCTCGGAAGTCCGAGTACTCTCGCTCGAAAGTGCTGTGATCGGAGCCACGGCGGAAGGATGAAATCTGAGACATCGAGCGAGTTCCACTTCTCTTTGTGAGAATGTGATATAACTTCGCATGATTCTACGGTTGGGCAATTCTCATGCCTACCGGTGATGTTCTTTCTTCATGAAGATGGAATTTCCATAAAAGTCGTGCGGCGAAGAGAAGCTTTAACGAAACGAGACGGTTGCCGTTTTCGTTCCGGTCTATATATACAGTGCTGGCCATAATTATATAGCCACCCTAGAAATCGTCGTAATTTTCGTTCTTGTCAATGAATCTGTCTGAAACTTTGCTGTATTGTGCGCATGTCAACCTACCATGACACCTCAAAACGGCTTCCAGTCTTCTTCAGTTTGAACGGAGAAAAACGTAAAAATTCGGAAAAGCCCTCTTTGAAAGCTGGACAAAATTATATAGCCACCTGGTTTTTCTAATTACTATCGCATTCGTTGACTCTCAATTTTTTTGTACAATAATACCCCAAAATATGAAACATTTGCAACACCTACGGCCTGTCATCCTACTCAAGTAGAAGCGATCACTGCATTTTTTGCTTTCAAAAGCACCAAAAATCAGTTTGCTTCAACAAACAACTGGTTTGAAGAGTTTTCAAGCTCTTGTTCATTTCAAATAATAATCATGAAATCTACTGATCCTTTTCTGGATAGATGAGATGAAGAGCGCTTTCGTAAACTCTGCATAATCGCTGATTTTGACGGACAGACTCCAACCTCACCATAGGGTTGACGCACTTTTGCACCACAAAACTCGATTTTCAAGCAACAGAAAATACTGTAATGTAGCCATTACGACAGCCATACAACAGTAAACTCGTGTGCATGACTGGGAAAAAATTTCGGGATTGAGCACTCTGGTTCAGCCGCAGTTGACATCCACTGAATGTTGAGTGGAGCACCCTGCACAATCAAAGCCAACTCAGATCACGAGATAAAACCGGAGACGCTTAAAACTTCAAAATCTTAGCTAATCTCATTCATCGGATGTAGTATGACGCGAAGCACAGAGGGAAGTAAGGAGATCTAGGGTTATATCGAATCTTCTGCTCGCAGGGAATTTTCGTGGAACGTATTTCAGGTCTAAATTGCTACCGCATCGTTAGCGAAAATCTGAAAGTTGTTGCAAAAGCTGCATCCCCATGTATGCAGTGTAATAAATCAAGTACAGCACTTTGTGGACATTTCAAACTGAGTTTTGTGGTGCAAAAGTGCGTCAACCCTATGGTGAGGTTGGAATCTGTCCGTCAAAATCAGCGATTACGCAGAGTTTACGAAAGCGCTCTTCACCTCATCTATCCAGAAGGATCAGTAGATTTTGATTATTATTTGAAATGAACAAGAGCTTGAAAACTCTTCAAACCAGTCGTTTGTTGAAGCAAACTGATTTTTGGTGCTTTTGAAAGCAAAAAATGCAGTGATCGCTTCTACTTGAGTAGGATGACAGGCCGTAGGTGTTGCAAATGTTTCATATTTTGGGGTATTATTGTACAAAAAAATTTGAGAGTTAACGAATGCGATAGTGATTAGAAAAACCAGGTGGCTATATAATTTTGTCCTGCTTTCAAAGAGGGCTTTGAATTTTTACGTTTTTCTCCGTTCAAACTCAACAAGACTGGAAGCCGTTTTGAGGAGTCATGGTAGGTTGACATGCGCACAATACAGCAAAGTTTCAGACAGATTCATTGACAAGAACGAAAATTACGACGATTTCTAAGGTGGCTATATAATTATGGCCAGCACTGTATATATATCGTCGCGACATTCTTGAAAGTTACTTATATGGGTTATAGAAATGTGCAAATGACTTGTTTATTTTTGTAAATAATTCAAATAATTTTTAAAATCTTTGAAAAATTCAAATTAACCTTGTAAAAAATTTTTTTCGGAGGCGTGGCTGACGCCACCCACCTTCTTTAGAAAGAAATTTTTGTCGCCCCCCCCCCCCGAGCCGAAATCCTGGGTACGTCACTGATATATATATATATATACAGGGTGTCCCAAAAAGATGTGCACACTGTTTGATTTTGAATAACTCTATTATTATGAGGTCTTTCGAGAAGCGGTAAGCGCCATTTCGTAGAGCTAGCTTCAACTTAGATTTACAGTATAGAGTGAATCACCGATCACTCTTCATTACTGTAGGATTACGGTAGAAACTTGGAACATATGGTGTCAATGTGGAAAAAGCTACCGTTTCAAAAATTTTCAAAAAAAAATGTGAAAACTTGTCTAACAGGGTTTTCGTGGACGCTGAGTTCAACACTCAACTATTCACAAGATTGCGAAGCTTTCTAAACGGTGTAACCACACTTTTTAGGAACATTGAAAAAATGGCCGCTACCTTTTACCTGGCGTAACTCTTCAGTGAAGCATCATAATAAGTTGGAAACTTTACAATTATAATCAGCAACTCTAATTAGCCTAGTATAAAAGTTTTTAGGTTGTTTTGATTCCTGTCTGAGGCAAAATACGGCATTTCATGGCCCAAAACCCTCTTTCAAGTTATTACCGTAATCCTACAGTAAAGAAGAGTGGTCGGTGATTCACTCTATACTGTAAATCTAAGTTGAAGCTAGCTCTACAAAATGGCGCTTACCTCTTCTCGAAAGACTTCATAATAAGAGAGTTATTCAAAATCAAACAGTGTGCACATCTTTTTGGGACACCCTGTATATATTAGGTTGAACCGAAAGTTCGTTCGCACCATTTTCAAAAAATCATAACTTCTTTCGGTCACGACGATTTTGCGCATTTTAAGTTTTGTTAGAAAGCGTAAAGCATGTAGCTTCCAAAAGTCCCCTGGCGACTTTCCAGCATGTTCAGATTGTAGAGATAAAAATGAAAGAACGAAAACATCCGAAATTCGGAATTTTTGAGAAACAATTCCAAAATTCTAGAAACTGCGCGATTAAATCCAGAAAAGCCATTATCCTAATTTCTCTTATATTTGATTACTAACCGAGTTAAGTTTGTGCTGATCGAGCTCTTTTTGCAAAAGTTATGATTTTTTGAAAAAAAATGCCGAAAAATCAAAATCTTAGGAATTCTTAGGAAAGTGATTTTTCGCAATTTTTTTCAAAAAATCATAACTTCTGAAAGAAGAGCTCGATCAGCACAAACTTAACTCGGTCAGTAATCAAATATAAGAAAAATTAGGATAATGGTTTTTCTGGATTTAATCGCGCAGTTTCTAGATTTTTGGAATTGTTTCTCAAAAATTCCGAATTTCGGATGTTTTCGTTCTTTTATTTTTATCTCTGCAATCTGAACATGCTGGAAAGTCACCAGGGGACTGTTGAAAACTATATGCTTTACGCTTTCTAATAAAATTTAAATAGCGCAAAATCGTCGTGACGGAAAGAAGTTATGATTTTTTGAAAATGGTGCGAACGAACTTTCGGTTCAACCTAATATATACCCTATTTCAGGTGTATAAGCCGCACCTTTTTTGCCCTAAACGCGAGCAGACCCAGGCGTGCCGCTGCGCATGTGCCTCGCGAAGCGGTCGCTTTCTCGCACATTGCTCTCATTTAACGCGCCCCATCGTAACAGGCAGTCTTTTGGCATGTGCGCCTTTAGAGTGAAAAGGGTGCGGCTTATACACCTGAAAATAGGGTATATATATATATATATATATATATATATATATATACAGGGTGTCCCAAAAGTAAGTACACACTTTTCAATCGTCAATATCTCTCTTCCCAATGAGTCTTTTTGGCCAGCCAAGTACCATTCTGTAGAGGAGGCCTCAACTTAGATTTACAGTATTGATCAAATCACCGACGCTTTTCGTTACTGTAGGAGTAAGAACTTACAGTAAGAACTTCCAGCATGTGGAATCATTGTGAAATATGCCATCTGACAAAATTTCTCTTAAAAAATCTGAAAAATCGTGTACTAAGGTTTTCGCGCAAGCTGATTCTACTACACAACTATTTATGAGCGTTTTCAGCTTTTTTGACGGTGTAATCACATTTCTGACAAATACTGGGAATTCGGCTATTACGGTTTACCTGGTGTAACTTTGGAAAGAAGCACCACAGTAAAGTAAAAATTCCATATACGAAATTAGCGGCTTCCGTTACCATAATACAAGAGTTTTTGGCTTGTTTGGTTTTGTTCCGAGGCAGAATGTGGCTTCCAATGGCTTAAAATCCTTGTCGAAGTTCCTACAGTAATCCTACAGTAACGAAGAGCGATCGACAATTCGCTCGATACTGTAAGTCTAAGTTGAAGCCTTCTCTACAAAATGTTACTTTAACGGCGAAAAAATATACAAGGGGAAGAGAGATATTAACGATTGAAAAGTGTGTACTTACTTTTGGGACACCCTGTATATATATATATTATATATATATATACATATATATATAGTATTTGATTCGTTGACACGAACTGAACATCACTGTGGCGTACGCGCCAAGAGTAGAACGCTTGCCTCAGTAGCCGCGGATGCTTCTTAAGGTTTGAGCAGTCCATGCGGTCAATGAAACGACGATACAAACCTCCCTATCCTATATTCCTCTTTCTGGTATCCTGATTTGCGCGTTGAAGTCGCTCGCAACAAAATCTAGAAGGACCACCTTTCATTGCGCAAATCTCCTCTACGTCTTAGCAGAAAGCATCTAGTTCTGATTCGTCGGCTGCTGATGTTGGGGAGTAGCACTGATTATGCTTATGGTCTTCTGACGTGGAGGTCGTAGTCGTAGGATGGCTAGTTGAGGTGAAGGATCTCATGCGAATTGACAAGATGGACGATAAGTGGGTGGACGTCAATGTTAATCCCTCCAACGTTTGATGGAACTTTTCACCACGAATGGTGAGGGCTCTATCACACATTTGTCGCACGTCCTTCTTTATAATCTTTGTTTCCTGCAGAACTATGACGTGGTATTTAACAATGACGTAGTATTTAATCTGCTCTGTAGCGCCGAGAAGAGCGTGGTCGGCGTTTATGGAGACTGTCTTGGCGTCAAAGGTGCAGAGCATGAGGCAGTCTTCATGACATGTCGTCCGGGTAGATGTATTGTTTTTTCCGATTCAAAGGGCGCCTTGAAAACGTAAAATCATTCTTGCTACCACCCGGCGTGGTAGGCAGGAGCCAGTGTGCAGGCTTTCTTCTCTTCCCGTTTCTGATGGAGTGATAAAATTTTAGCCCTGTAAAAGCAGACTTTAGTCCTACTCTTAAGTTCCACGGAGCGATCGCTAACCGCGGATGTAGAGCGGAAACCGCTTAACGATCAGAAACGCCAGACGGCGAGGGCTCTGGCGTGCGCTCTTAGCTAGGCAGCCGGCCGAAACCGTGTATCGCGCACTCCTTCACAGCTTGGGAGGCTATACCAGAGTATAACTACATTGCACTTCGACACCCACCCCACGCCACGTTGAGGCAGCGGATCATAGTCTGGGTTCTCGAGTTATTCGTAAAGACAGTAAAACCTTTGAGCGAAATCAATGAAACAAAAATTGGGCAGGCATCAAGCAGAATCATGCTCAAATGCCAGTGCCACTATGTTTTGATAAGTTTTCAAGGCGGCAACAACGTCTGCCCCAATTTATGTACAGGCGATTCACAGCACGCAAAGACTGCGAACGTATCTGCGTCTCTTTGACCAAGCACTCTTTCACTTCTCTTACCATCTGCTGTCTCTCCCAAGCAAGAACTATCTTGCCCGGACGCAGCGGCGCCCAGTCTTTGCGTGTCATGAATCGTGTATACCTATTTCTTCAATGGCATGTAGCGGTATTACTCAGACATTCGCGGTTAAGTCCCGCCGGTGAAAAAGCTGTATCCCGACGGAATGACTGCGGGACACAAGTAAAATGGTTCGCGAGAAAACCGGGACTCCCGAGATTCGTTCGGGATAGTCCTGCGCGACACGAGCTTTTGTCCCGAAGTGCTTTCTCCTGAGAAAGCCGGGAGCTCCTGCGGGGGTCCTGATAGTGTCGCGATCCAATCACCGGCGGAACTCCCGCTCATATATAGGGGTCGATTGGGGCCACCGTACAGCGGCTTCGGAGACCAAGTCCGAGTTCAACACTGAATAACGCCAAGATCCTATTGAAGGTTGTCCGTTGGACAACATATTGATAGTGTTCTTGCCTTTCAGATTGGAAACACATCCAAAGTCGTAGACATTGAGGGTAGTCTGACCATGCGTCGTATTTCACGCAAGTGTTCTTTACGCTCAGACACTGGGAGCGCGTCCCAAAATCGCGACTCCCGATAATTTCCCGCTTCAATTTTTCTGTCGGGATAATCCCGAAAGTCGGGACAAAACCGGGTGTCGCGCAAGAGTCTCGATTTTCTCGCGATTTCTCATTTTGTGGGCGGATCTCCTGCGGGACTTAACCGCGAATGTATGAGATCAATTTTGCAATATTTTACGATTTCGTATGAAAGTGCGCGATTCCCGCAAGTTGGCTTGAAACTAAATTTTGCTAGTTTTTCAATAACTTTCATGATGCACTCAAATTTTGATTATGTGGATTATGTCTTAGCCACATTCGCAGCAACTATTCTGCCAAATTTTGACGTCAGTGAGGGTTACGGTAGGTATGGGGAGAAAATTACAAAATACTAGCTGGCTTACCCGACTCCGCCCGACCTTGTCAAAACACTGTGGTAAAGGTCCCATCCCTATCCCTGTACAACCTTTCCCTGTGCCCACTTCCACATGCCAATTGCCTATTTTCGCTGTGTTAGTAATCAGCATGCTCACTTACGCCTGTGCCAACTCCCAGCCCTATTTCGTATGAAAGTGCGCGATTCCCGCAAGTTGGCTGGAAACTAAATTTTGCAACTTTTTCAATAACTTTCCTTTCTTTCTACATGATGCACTCAAATTTTGATTATGTAGATTGTGATTGTGTCACTATAGCTCAAACTGACAGACATACAAACAGACATTCAGCTTTATATATAAGACTACAGATTTATGTGGAACTTGGCTCAGGGGGGGGGGGAGATCCGACACGCTAACAACGCAAACAATACTGAAATTGCATGGTGAGACCTTTTTTGTAGGACTGCCGTAGGTCTACGGGGCCTATGGCATCTTATAGGGTCTCACCCTGAACAAAGGAGGCATTAATTTATCAAATGTTTGTCCGTGCTTGACGTGTCTAACCCTATTAGACGAATTTTCGACGATTCTAATGTTCCAACTCCTTAGTCATTGGCGGATGTCTCCAGCAGCCTTACACATAGCGACTCTTCAAATCAGTGAAGACGCCAAATCTCGACTTGCTACTTTAATTCTTTCTAGAGCTGACTGAGTTGACCCCCAGCAACAAATCGTGCACAGTTTTAGATCATTGTGCATGTGGTTGCTAACGGCTTCATCTTGGCTTATAACCCCAAAAAATTCTCGAAATTCATTAGTTATCAAAAAATGTCTGGCATTTCTTTAATTCATGTTCAAAATGTAAACAGTTTGCGAGCAATTATAGCATACATTACGCTCTAGATATTCTCAAAGCTTGGTGCGTCACATCCGAAGGGAATAAAGTTTTTAAAAAAGTTCCGAGACTTAGTTTCAAATCTAATAGATTAATTGTTTCAATCCCCTTCCACCAATGCTAGGAAACTAGCTGAGACAGTGGTGAACTTAAGAAGAATGTACATATGTATGTTAATGAGGAGCTGCGGCTGTGAAACAATGCCTTCTTTGACCGAACAAAAACTCGCTTACGTACTTGAGGACTCCCAACCATTCATGCGCAAGTCTTACATGTCTTCGTCTTTTTCGTTCAAAACTGCTAAGCCCAGAGTGGTGTCAAGAACGCAAGATTCCCGAAATCTGCTCATGATCAGGTTGTTTCGAGCTTACAGCATTATGGAAACATGCATAAATCTTTACGAATACATAAATTGATGGCGATACCTATGCATCTCACAACTGCAACGTGAGCTGAAATGTAATGTAGTACTAATCAAGATACACTGCCTACTTGAAGCAAGTAGGGCACTTGAAAATGGTCCATTAAAAAACAAACTCGTCTTTGCTACTGATTTCTACGATCCCTTGATTGCGTCAGCTCGGTCACATATTTGAGCGCTGCTCTTTGCTTAGAATCTTCGGTATTACTCTGAGTAGCGGAAGAAAAGAAGTTTCAAAACTGAATTCCTTCACAAGAAAATGTGGATTGAAAGTTTTGCCACCCTCAAGGTGACTGTAAAGTAAAAAAGTCAACGCTCTTCATTCACATAAGTTTCTCAAATAACTTCATGCCATGTTCTTAGCCCTTTTGCGCGGTTACGCACTACTGACGTAACTTGAATTTGACGGTTCTGTGCTTGGTAGGTGCATCATTCTCCTTGGTTCAAGTGGTGGGAAATGTCCAGAAAACTTGCCGCGCTCTTCATATAATTTCCCATATTTCGTCCTGTCTCACCCTTTGTAATCTACGTAACAGCTGATTTGTGGCTTTACTCCAGACTCCGTACGAATCCCCTTGTGACACCTTGCCCTGACTTGAACTTCGATTATGAGTGCAAATGGTCAGGGTGTAGTCAACCATAGCATCTCTATTCTTCATACTCGTACTTACCCTTTCATTCAACTGGATTGGCGGCTAAAAGGAGAGGCTTTGTGACCTAATCAAGGATTGAAGAATGATCAAAGAGCACGTTCGCAATGGAAACACAGCCTGCGTCGCGGGCGCAACGGGTCGCCTTCCAGCCTCCAATTTCGTTGAATCAAAGGGTACATTGACCAGCATTCAAGCCCTCTCGAACATACATCAGAATAGAACCTACGGCAAAATCATGCGACGTACCCTTTGATTCAAAGGGATTGGCGGTTGAAGGGCGCGGCTTCGAGGCTCAGTCAAGCTAGAGAATGATCAAAGAGCACGCTCGCCAGAGAGACGCAGACTGCGTCGCGAGTGCGAGCGGTCGCCTTCCAGCCGCCAACCCTATTGAACCAAAAGGTATATACTTCGCTATATGTTAACGTGCAATGCTTAGATAACAGGACCGCTAGGGGAGTTTGCCATTTCACTCATTCTCATTTTTTCTTCTTTTGCAAGCATGGGAGAAATACGCAGTTTAGACGAATTTCTTGTGTCATTTTTATGCTTGAGGCAGGTGGGATAAATTTAGGAAGTTTTTTGGCAAAGATACGATTTTCGACATTTTATCTCGTTCTCAACTAATCTCGGAATAAAAATTTACACCTTCGTGAATGACTTAGTTGGAGGCTTAGTAGCCACTTTGTAGAGTTTGTTTGTCTTGCTCTGTTGAATGGTGACCCAAGCCGCATTAAATAAAAGAAAGAGATAGAAAAGCGATGTTTTTAGTATTTTGGAAAAGGATTGCGGGACAACCTACCCTTTTCACGGACAAGACGCACCTGTTTTTTTTCTAAACACTACCAGCATAAAAATTTGAGACCAAAGGAGCCTCTACCGTGCTGCTCCTTACCTAAAAGAATTGCCTGGAGGAGCGACTATTTTGCGAAGCACAGTAGTGCGGCCAGACTGTTTGCTTGAGGAAACAAAAAAGGTGCGTCTTGTACTCTTGAAATTAGGGTAATATTAGGCTGGAAACTAAGTTTTGCAACTGTTTTCATAACTTCATTCTCTTTGTATATGGCGCACTCAAACTTTGGCATCATGTAGAAGGCAATGTGAGCTACAAGTGAGCACGAATTGTCTAAATTTTGAACACGAAATAGAAAAGTTTCAGGTGTTTTTCGAAAACTAGTGAAATTTGAGAATTTTTGGGGTTTCAAGCTAAAATGAAGTCTTTGGCAGCCTAGACCATGCACAGTAATCCGGATTCGCCTACAAATTATAGCTGGAGGTTGACTCCTTTGGTCTATTAAGAAAGAAATAAAATTTAGGGGTATGTCGGGATTTGGCGTCCTCATAAAGTCGAACGAGTCGATGTACGCAAGAGCTGCTGGAGACGACCGTCAATAACTAAAGAGTCCGAAGCTCAAATTCCGCCGAGACTTTACATAATAAGGTTATTTGACCTGCCAAACGCGAATATCACATTCATTTGTTAAACCAACGCCTTTTTCCTTGTTTAGGGTGAGACCCCATATCGTACACCTACGGTAATCCTACAAAAAAGCCCTTATCACGCAATTTCACTATCGTTTTCGTGATCAGCATGTCGGATAACACCCCTATGCCCCAAGTTCAAGCCAAATCCGTCAAACTTTGACTTTTTCCCCTTCATACCATGCACCTACCGTAACCCTCACTGCGACGTCAGAATTTGGTAGGACAGCTGCTGCGCTTGTAGCTTACGTAGTAGCTAATGCAGTGGCAAAATTTGAGTGCGCCATGTTGAGTGAGAGGGAAGTTATGAGACTAGTTGCAAAATTTAGTTTCCAACCTAATACATAGAATTTTGCCTGAATCTAATAGTATTTGATTTCCTCAAAAAGCGCACAAGCCCGAAATAAATTTGCAAGCGCTCTTGGTTTGAATGTATCATATTATTTTAGTCCGGTCCGAAAATTCGTGTCATTTTTGAGACCTATGCCAAAAGCATACAATAAAGATCGACAAACGCTTCGAACAGTGTTCGATGCAAACATTTTTTCCTCTTTCTAGCAGTGGTGTTCCTGTTCCGATTTCTTTGATGGTCCCTCGAATAATCGTCAGAATCTCCAGCCCTTGATTTTTAGCTCCTCTTGCTTTAGCTAGTTTGAGAAATCACCATTTCTAACTTTTGGAAGAGCTTTAGTCACTGTTGAACATACTCTTTATACATAGAGCCATGTACTGTGGTAAACTTCACTTTAGCAACATAAAACAAGCTTCACCTGTTAGAAAAAGAGAAGTGATGCAGAAGCATATTGGAATGAATGTGAATGAAGCAAGTATAATGGGTGATACCTCAAAAATATCAAACAAAACCGAAATATTGCGTTTAACCTTTTTTGAGCCACAAAGAAGCTTTGTGAAAATTTCCCCAGAATTCAGAACTACATTTCTCACCTAAGCTCTTTTTAGACTACGATTGAGTTTCAGAAGTTCACGAAAGCTGTTGGAGTTCAATAAAAACGAAAACAGCGCTTGAGTCCTGCGCAGAGAGTAGCTACGAAAATGCTGGTTATTTCGTTTATAAGTGATTTTCAACCTTTTCGACGTTGTCATTATTCCTAGTCGTGTCATAACGATCAGAATGATATATGGTGTCGCATGGTTTCGTTAAAACCCCGCGGAGATCCACGACCAGAGCAACATCTTCTGTCGGCTGTGGTCTTTTTCCTCTGCTCGTCTGCGTCTCCGCGCCTTCCGCGTTACTTCGTTTATATAAACGCGGGGCACGATTTTAGGCCTTACAGGGGAAGGATACTTGGATGCCGTAGCCATTCATAATGATTTGTATACCAAAAAATGCGCTTTTGAATGCTGGTTCGTAGACTGTCTTTCATATCTGCGAAACGATGATCTGAATGGAGTTATGATTTTTTTTTTCATTAAAAAATTGCGTTCCTGGGGAGGGTCAAAATCATCAATAAAAAATTTTCTCTCCTTTCCAAATGCTGAGTATGATCCAGATAGTCTAAATAAATATTACTACGTCTAAAATTTTCTTCAGTAGCATCAAACGGTAGGCTAGATCAAATCTGGTCATTTTTACTGTCCAAAAGTAGGCTAAATTTTCAAGGAAAAAAGTTCATAACTTTCTTCAAAAGACCGTTTCGCAGATTTCGAGCACAGATTCAGAATCTGCATTCGAAGGCGCATTTTTTGGTATACAAATCATTAGGAATGGCCGCGGCATCCAACTATCCTTCCCTTGTTAGTACCCTTTTATTCGTTGTTCCAAACCCGACTGAAGCAAACGGCATATCAAGTTTTGATGTATACTTTCAGGCTGACAACGTCTTAACAGCTCATTTGATTTCAACGAGGAATAGAACAAAAACCATGTTTATCGTAGAGCTTACCTCTTCGATTCGATTTTTTTGTGAAAAATCGTGAAAATTGCGTTTTTTTTTTGCTATTTCAGTGTTTTCGCAGCAATTTTTTTCCGACTTGGGCCCTTATTGCTCAGAATAATGAGCGCGACAATTTAGACAACGTCCAGAGAAACATAAGAGTCAATGTGGGGGGGGGGTAAAAATTCAACACACGTACCAAAAATTAGATTTGGCTTTGACGTGCCGACCTGGTGGAAAGGAAACTTTGGGTTCTAATAACTGACTCCTTTCTTGTTGTGTCTTGATAATCACCAGTTTCGAAAAATGATCATTTTCGAGATGATCACAAAGAGACCACCTTTTCTTCGTTCTCCCCGTGTTGTGGACCTGGTCGTCGCGAAAACCTGCACTTCGAAAAACCGCCAAGTGAAGAATATCAAACGCATTGCAACGTTTTTATTTTCTCTTGCATTTGCTATCTGTTTTGCATCTTTTTTTATCTCTGATTTTCTTTGAACAACCCTCACTTTTTATAAAGGGCAGTGGCGGACTAAGGGGGGGGGGCTCAAGAATGGGTCTCAAAATTTTTGAAATTCACTTACGTGGGTTATAAATGTGCAAGTGACTTCTTTATACTTGTAAACAATGGAAATATTTTTTTAAAATTTCTTGAAAAATCAAATCAGCCTTATAAAAATTTTTTTCGGGAGTTTTAGGGGTTAAGGACCGGCAAAAACTTTGAGAAGCACCCCTAGAAATTTTTCGGAGATGCCACGTACCTGCATTTGAAAATTTTTGCCCCCGGACGGAAATCCTGGGACCGCCACTAAGATAAAATGATCGTAATTCCAGTTTCTAAACGCACCCAAGCTGTACCGGAAACTTCGAAACTTATCAATCCGAAGCGGTGAAAGATCATTTGCTTTGTTAGATTAGTGTTAAGTTATAACGACTTATGGAAGATCTAAATTTCGAAGGTTTATTGGTGCTTGAAGCTTTGTAAGTAAATAATTGCAGATTGTCGAAGAAGCCCGAAATTTATTGTCTTGCATTTTTTTTACTCTATCCAATGAAATATCTTTCAAAAATTAGAAAGGGAAAGTTCAAATAAATAGCTAAAAAGGGTAGGTAAAAATTATGGAGATTCTGACAATTATTCGAGCGACCATCAAAGTAATCGGGACACAACACTGCAGAAAGGGGAAGAGATTGTGCATCGACTGTTAGCTAATTTAAACGGTTTTAGGATAGGTCTCAAAAGCGACACGAACTTTCGGACCGGACTAATATATGCCCTCTTGCAATAGCAACGTAAGTCTTGTACAAAACAGGTCAAAATCGCAATAAGTCATCTCCTATATTCTACGGGGTACTATTTAGTAGAGAAAGCGAGCTCTACAAACTGATCCATTTCCGCCTCAGAAAGCAAGCCAAATAACCTGAAA
Source organism: Cylicocyclus nassatus (assembly GCA_958299035.1). Lineage (NCBI taxonomy): Eukaryota > Metazoa > Nematoda > Chromadorea > Rhabditida > Strongylidae > Cylicocyclus > Cylicocyclus nassatus. The sequence goes on from CATQJL010000326.1 coordinate 32,550,734, forward strand.
ATTCTTCAGTAAGGTAATCACAACTTGAAAATTCTTCAGTAAGGTAATCAGAGGCACCGACACTCAATATGTCTTCACCTTATATGAAATATTGTTTCAATGTTTAGTTCATGAGATAGCTGTTTTTACAATATTACTTCAAACTGCATTACACCATTTCAAAAGCTTCACAAACTCGTGAAAGGTTGACTAATGAATTAGCAAGCGTAAAAACCCTGGCACACAATTTTCAGATTTTTTGGACAATCAATTGAAACACGACTAATCCACAATGATGTTGTAAGTTGAAAATCTCCACAGTAATCCTACAGTAATGGTCTTCACTATATTAATTGTATACTGCAAGCCTTCAGTAGTATAGTGTAAATTTCTGATCTTCTACAACGGTTGGTTTCCGAGGAATATCAAAACTGGCATAAAAACAACAGTGAAAAGAGTTAAATTCGATATTTTTCGATGCACATTCTTGTGATTCTTCCAAAACTAATTCTACCACCGGAACAATGCGATCAATAGGTGGCGTAAGTCTGACAGTGCAAAAAAAATTTCCGGAAAGATATGAAGCAAAAGAAATGAAGCGATGAATATGTTAACACTAACACGTTCATTGATACAGTTTTGACTTCACAACCGTTGAAGAAATGACTGTTTCTCTGACAAGTTTGGGAGATCTCAAAAAAGTGCATTCATGAATCTGCGTAGGAGCGAGGGTTTAAAGGTGCAGTCATGGAATGTTTTTGAATCGTTTTGTAGGGATTATGGTAACCAGACAATCACGCGGTAAGGCCTAACGCCTAAGGCATACCTCGCGCGATTCCTGTCGCTGCGCGATTTGGCACAACAGCGACTCTCTGTAACTCGTCGTTAATGCGTTTTTTTGGTCAGAACTTAACCTGTTTGCAACAACTCACACAAGCAATCCGCCTATGCATTCGCGAAGCGCGCACGATAAATTTGTAGAATTCTGGCAAATCGCCAAGTCGCGTGAAAGTGGCCATTTGGCCAAATCGCATGAGGTATGCCTTAGGCCTAAGGCATACCTCGCGCGATTTCGGTTGTTGCGCGATTCGGCACAACAGCGACTTTTCGTAATTCGTCGTTAATGCGCTGCCTTTGGTCAGAACTTGCTAGGTTTGCAACAACTTACGGAAGCTACCTAAATATGCGTCCGAGAAGCGCGCACGGTAAATTTGTAGAAATTTGGCGAATCGCCAAGTCGCGTGAAAGTGGCGATGTGGCCAAATCGCGTGAGGTATGCCTTAGGCCTAAGAATTATCACTACTTTCATGCAGTGTGCCTAGAGAGATGACCAGATTTATTCGAAAGATTTCTACTAAAGCTCCCTGTTGAACTGTCAAAGCTTTTGAAAAACCGTCTTACAAAGGGTTAAAAATCACTACGATCATGGAATTTTCGGCAAAACAGGTACCTCAAACAGTAGCACTATCAATACATAAACTTGAAATGGAAAATTATTCTGAATTTTTTGAGCTTTTTTTTTTCAAAATGAATCTAGATAGCTGAGGAAAGACACCATCAGTTGTTCTTGCGCAACAGCACTAATTTCGACATTGACAAGGTGCACGCAAGCAGACAGTATTTGTGTTCTGCATTATTCTTGTGTAATGAGGATGTCCTTCTGAGATTTTACTTTTAACACATTCACGACAGGGCCGATTTTTCGATGACTGCCATTTCGGACCAGAACATGTTCCCAAAATTGAGTTTGCGTAATATTTTCAGGATCACTGATGGTTCTGTGGTCTGAAGTGTTAATCTTTTGGAAAGCACTCCAAGAGTTGTATACAGAAGTTTACTCGGTTTGTCTAAAAAGTTTCACCGTGAACTAGCAAAATCAAAAATTTCAGAGAGCATACGACCCACCAATGGGTCGTATTGTCCAAAATAGCAAGACACGTACGACCCACCGGTGTGGTCGTATTGTCACGAATGTGTTAACGCTGAACTGTCGAATTGTTGTCACTGTCCTTGGATGCTTGCATCCATCCCCGCCATACATAGCGAGATTATTGAGCTTTGAAATTTCATCTGGCGCAGAAGAACCACGGCAAATGTTTATGTTTGTATGATAATTCCTGAGCTAAAAAGCGGTGGATCTGTGGACTTTGATCTCTGCAAAGTTATCTTTCAAAAAAAGACGCGATTCAGGTGTACAGCGGGCCAAAGTAGCAAAAAATTCTAGGTGTCAGTCCCATATGAAAAAATATCATGGCAAGAACAGAGTTCATTCCAAACGATATGTATATAAACCTAAAAGAAGAAACTTTTATGGAAAGAGGAATTCGAAAAAAGAACAGTTCTTGTAAAAGCCACCACACTAAGAAAGAAAAAAAAACCGCTAGGCACGGGGACACTCTACATTATGGGAGGAGCTCAAAGATAAATACGAGTACGTGATACGCACTAGAGGAAGTTGTGTATGCTTAAAAGCACTGTCAAAGAATTTATGCCGTTGCGGCTTAAATCAGCAAATCTAATCAAATATTTAGTCTCAGCGCAGTTTAGTAGCTTGCAACAAAGAACCTGGGAAGAAAGGGAAGAGTTCAAAGTGGTAGAGATGCAAAAGCGGAATTAATTTTGAGAAATTTTGCAGATTCGATGCTCTCAGAGTACTGAAAACGAATGAGAGAAATAAACCCTATGCGCGCCCTTTTTTCGTGTTTGAGGGATAGATCGCATTATCGCATGTGGTGGTGTTACATCCGGATGTACACTCGAGTCACAAAATATAAAAGAAGCTATAAAAGAAGGCCGCCAGCAAGAACTAAGTTTCGGGTTTCTCACATGAAGGACAGCGGTTACGAGGAGAAAAAACATTGTTGTTGTTTTATACACCTGGAACTCATTTTAGGGAAAGACAAGCGGAGCCTACACGAGTTTGATGGCCATTTATTAGAATGTATGATACGTTAGCAAGGAAGGTTACCACGCGCCTTGTACGCACATAAACTTTTGCTACCCTTCCCTCCCCCCCCCCTTACCCCCATCAAAAAAAAACTTTCGGAGCCCCTGACACATAAATATGTCAGAATTTTATTTAATTGTTTGCGATGTGGCAGCGAACGGTATCGACACGAGTGAGTATACGGTAATTGATAGACGGGGTAGTGCCATATATGTACGGGCCGTTGCAAATGCGTTTGGGAACGTTCCAACTATCATTTTCGACGCAGTAAGTCTCGATCCTCAGGATATCGTGAAACGACCTTTTTAATTAACAGTATATTGTACAAGGTGTTCAAAAATGTACCTACTGTTTGATTGTAAATAACTCTCTTGTTATGAAGTGTTTCGAGAAACTTTAGGTGCCATTTTGTAGAACGAGGTCAAACTTAGATTTTCAATAAGAAGCGAATCATCTATCGCTCTTCATTACTGTAGGATTACGGTACGAACTTCTACAAGGATTTTAATCTATTGGAGGCCATGTTCTGCCTAGGAACAAAACCAAACAAGCCAAAAACTCTTATACTGCGATAATGGGAGCCGCTGATTTTTTTGAAAAAAAAATTTGAAATTTTCATTTTACTGTGATACTTCTTTCGCAAGTTATCCCCAGTAAATAATAACTCGATTCCCAGCATATGTCAGAAATGCGATTGCAACGTCAAAAAAGCTGAAAACACTCGTAAAAAGTTGTTAGGTGGAATTGGCATGCGCGAAAACCCTAGTACACGATTTTTCAGACTTTTTGAAAAAAAATTTGGTTAGGTGGTATATTTCACAGTGGTTCCATACGCTGGGAGTTCTTACCGTAATCCTACAGTAATGAAGAGCAATCGATGATTCGTTCCATACTGTGAATTTAAGTTTGACCTCGCTCTACAAAATGGTACCTAAAGCTTCTCGAAACACTTCATTACAAGAGAGTTATTTACAATAAACCGTAGGTACATTTTTTGGGACACCCTGTATGATCAATCAGTATAGTATAATACAGTACAGTATAATCAATCATTCTCCTTTACTTTAGGATTACGATAGAAATTTGCAGGAACGCCAAAACCCTCTTACGAAAGGCGATCGGTAAATACCGTATGTGAGTTTTCTCTGGATATGGTTACTTTGAACAGTGTAAACATTGAGGCAGAAAATCTTTTTCAACGATGAAACAGTTCTATTACTTATTATTGTGAGCAAAGATCCACCTGAGTTAGGTGCAAACCTCATTCACGAATAAAAATAAACACACTGAACGAAGCCACAGCAAGGCCAAGTGAACTTCTGAGCTTGCTTCATTTCACTAAGACGAGAGAGGTGTCACAAGGAAAGGACTGTGCCAGTCGTCCAAGTTATGCAAGTAGAAGCAGTGTCTGTGCTTTTAAGTAAGAAACAAGTCTTTTTGTTAGAAGTTCCATCAAAAATGAATCAGTCACTGAATTCCATGCGAGATTCATAGCTGCTCCGACGAGTCAAGAAACACTCTTCTAACAAGGATACGGTCAGAAATCGAAGTGGCCAATCCAAGCAAGCTGCATACCATTAGATGCAGCTTAAACTGATGACTCTAAATCTGTTTTTCTTATCTGCAGAACACTTTTGGGACTGAAATTATATGCCGTTAAAGGCCAATATTTTGCTAAAAAATCGTGCGTGTAAAGGGCAAACTTGGCGGTACTGAAGCATTCTCGACTCATTGCTGGATCAAGACATGCAACTAGGTCACTTTATGTGGCCCGTACCTAGAGGTGAGCTAAAAAGGCAATATTGTGCCTAAATTTGCAATTTTTGTGTGCAATCTTTTCGCAGTAAAACTGCTCATAACTTCGCCTACAAAGGCGTTCTGCAGATATGGAAGACGGCTTCAAAGTTAGCGTTCTATACTGCATCAAATGGTATGCAGCTTGCTTGGGTTGGCCACTTCGACTTTTGACCATTCCCTTGTGAGGATCGGCACGCGAAAACATACAGGCCGATGAAGCCGTTCGTTAGATGTGGCTCTGAGCTTAGCTCTGAAGATGAATTTCGGCCAGGGAGAATACATTCGCGCAGCGGCTGGGTAGTGGGCTTGTTAGAGCCCTTGAATACTTTTCGCTTAAAAGCTTTATGACCCCTAATCTGGGTGGACATTACCTTCAAACGCTGAAAAATCAAACAGTAAAAAAGTGAACACTCCAGAAAAAAATGGCTTTGCGCAGCCATGAACGGAAGTCAGAATGGAGCTCCGCTTCCAATATACTCGCCACAATAAGATCACTAGAATTCACGGTTTTCTTGACAGTTAAGAAGTTTCTTGTGCAAGGAAACAGGCACTTCTTTCAAGGACATATAAAATGCAAGATTTTATCCAGCCAGTCTGACGACATTCGCGTGCCTTGTCTCGATGCGCAGGATAGAGACCCTCATCAATAGCTAAATGTGGTCAAAGTATCGTTCCATCAGGCTGTCTATGGCTTGACTAACAATAGTTAGATGAAGAGTGGATATCACAACGTTTTGGAGAGACATGTGATTGCGTCCAAGGTCCCCACTGCACACATCCACGATTTTTGGAAAAAGCCATAAAGCAATTCTTCACCTTGCGACTTCGCGAAAATCATTGATGTGACTCATTTCCGTAATCCTGTACTGCATTTCAATAACAATCAAAGCCTTAGAAGATGGGTAATTGATCTGAATGTTTGTGATCACTCTATTTGATACCTTCGTTTCGCGCTTAGAGCATAGCGAATAGTAGGTCGGCCCATAAGCATCAACGATTAGATCTTGTTAATTCTAATTGTTTGATTAGGGCTCAAGACGGTATTCAATAAAGCAAAACAAGCTCTACGAGATGTTTCTTAATATTCGCACAAGATTTATTCATGTGTGCTTTGGAGCAGCAATTATAACTTTTAAATCACCCAAAAATTGGACCTCCCAGATTACTCTGGTACCAATTTACCGGCCCCGGAGGGTAGAGGGATTGGTTGGCCCTCAGGGCGGGGATCGAACCTGTGTCCGATTTGGTCATAGCGGCGCTTAATACCACTACGCCACTCGTCTCCTTGATGCTACAATACCGCTTGTAATTTGCGTTAAAAGACCGAGGCGACCGCCGAAGTCCGGCGGCAACCAACGAGTTTGCCAAAATCTCGCCATAACTCCGTCCAATGTAGACGATCTACCCAAGAATACCATTCGAGGTTCGGCGAGGCGCATCTTCCGGTATGGAAGTGCCACAACCTGTAGGGCTATGGTAAGTATGCGTTGTATAGTTATTCCCCCACGTTTTTTCTCTTCAAATCTTGGCAGACGGAGCTCAGTGGGTTGATTGCAGTGACCTTCTGTTGAGCATATGTAGTGCAGAGATACGGCAGGTAAACTGTGAGAGCTCATTTTGCACGGATATGTTTGCTAGGGGTTATTCGGTGCGCTGCTTACAACGAACTCAATCATCTGTTGCGATGATGGCATGCTGCAGTCATACGGTGAATATACGGTAGTGAAGTCAGCTGGTATGTTTGCAGCTTTTTCACGCTGTTATTTCAAAGTTTCTTGCAAGAATGGCAAATCAGCATTTCCAAAAGTCTCAAACTGGTGAACTTTTGCTTACGGTCACCATACCTCAACGGTTGGTCGACAGAACAGTAAGTAACTGTTGTTCCTGCGAAGAACAATAGATATATACTGGGAGTTGCTGCAAACATATCGATTAACTTCCTACCGTATAATCACGGTATTAGACCCGTAAGAAAATTCCGGAATGAAATTTCACATGCTTCAACTTTCACAATGATACTTAGTGTTTATGTTTGAATCATCTTGTACAAATTGTTTTGTTTTCCGAATAATAAGTTGAACTTGGATTGAAACGACTTAGCAACGCGTTGATATGAAATACATAGAACAAAATAATAAACACGCAAATAGACAAATTTGAACGCAGATGACCCAGATTAACACAAACCGTTACTGCAATGTTTTATAACTTTGCTACCAGAACAGCATCTCAAAGAACAAGCGTTAGGTGTGAACAGTAGGATACCGCTAAGACAGAGGTGTATTGTGTGTACGTTTCAATTTTATATCCCCCTTTTTACTCTAAAAATCATCTGGAGTAAAATCATCTGGAGCTCAAAAAGATTCGGACCAGCGTTGAAGGTACATTCGCCAGAAAAGTACACTAGGCAAAAACTTGCTTAGCGCGAAGTTTTTATATTATTTTTTCACCCATTGCAAAAATTAGCACCTCCCCTTCTTCGTTGAAACTCAAAATGTATTGTATAATTACGCAAGCAACATGTTTTTATTAGGTCAGTGTGGAAGTTTTTTGATTAGGCTTGGGTAGTGTAAAGTCTCAGCAGTAGTTCTACACAGGTGCTACAATTTTGCGCCTACAATTTTTTTTTCTAGTAATTGAGTGTGAAGCCAGAAGAGCAGAAATCTGTCATCTTCATTTTTGTTGATTTTTTAATTCCTTCAATTATTTGCAAACCCGTTACATATATGAGATAGAACAGAGCTTAAGCTATCCGCGCTGTTTTATGGATTCGTGATCTCCAATGAAGTATACAACACGAAAAGATTTTTTGGCTGTAGTTTCAAGTTATTGTTGATAATCCCACGAAATTGATTATTCCGCTATCAAGAAAGTTCACTAATATTCTGCTGTAGATTACAGATGGTCTTATCCAGCATGTAATTTTACAGCTTATTGTTGCATTACGAGCAATCACAATGGCTCCGATAGATAGGAAAATGCAAAAGGTCAAAGCAAAAGAGAGTTTATTGGAAAGTGTACAATCTCCCATTTTCTATTTACGAATTTAGTCATTCCGAGGTAACTTCGGAGTGACCTATGATTTGCAAATAACTGACAAAATTTTATAAAAGATTTAGTTCAGCTTCTGCAAAGAAAAAGTTTTGCAGACGATTGCAGCCATGATTAGATCTCGTGTAACATCAGAAAGATCGGAAACTCTACAAATGATTTCTGAAAGCTACATTCATCTTTTATTCGGGAAAATCTCTGCTTTTATTCGGGAAAATCCTTTGAGAGAATTTCTAGGACCGTCACTGTTAGCTGCAAATGCCTATGGTTGAGGTTCTACTCAAACGATGGAAAAAAGTGGATTCTGTTATAAACGGCTAGTATAGTGTTGGTGAGGGAATCGGTGCTAAGTGGTGCTCCATCATGCTCGAGAAATCTAAGATCCCATTAGAGCATGAGAAAATGGGCACGCTAACTGTAAAATTTGTTTTGCATGTGCATCTGTCGCTTCGGGGAGCTGAAAAGAGATTTCCTGACGTGCTTTGATTGCAAAATTTTTGGAACAGACTTCTGCATAGTACAGACATCTCCCAGGCTTTTGGGATTATCTCCAACGTGAGGTGCATAACTGGATTTGAAGAACAGACAGTGAAGGGCCTTTTTGTTGGAAGGGTAGAAGTAGGAACTAACTTCGAAGAAGACCGGAGAGGCATGCAGAAGATTTTTGCTAAAGTTTTCTATTTGTGAGTACATTCAAAAGTCGGCACATGAGCCCATATGTACGAATAATAGCTTCGGAGTGTGTAAAAAAGGAGTAGAACATCTGCCACGACGTAGTTGTTGTGACTCTCTTCATATAATTTCCGGTGGAGGGACTTCCGGATAGGTAAAAGCGTAATGCTTATGGTGAGGTAAATCATAAGCAAAACTCCAAGAGAATCGAGAACATGAGCACGGAGCATTGAGACATTTCTCCTCGGCTAATAATAATTAGCAACGATACGTCGTGCACAACCTAACGTGCATATTTACGAAGGCTGTGCCCGCCGAGTAATGAGTTAAGCCTTGCACGCGTACAATAAAATAGGGATCTGACGCGAACAAGTGGCACTTCAGCTGGGAGCACAAACGTGTTTAGCCGAACGAAGGCGACGCGCCAGCACCTCCATCCATAATTGATGTCGGCTCTTCTAAACGCTCCTTCGAGAGCCGCCGTTATGCGGCTCGGCTTCCGACTCGATTTGTTGCTGATCGCGACGAACCGTGCGACTGCGCACAGCGAGAGCCCGATTCGACTGGCGCGAAGGAGTATGTTTGGCACACGTATGTCAAGATGTAAGTTTAAAGGTGCCAGTGCGGACCTGATGTGAAGGATAAAGGATTCGGAGCCTTCAATACCCTCTACGGGCATGCTCCGAGCGCGTTCTACTTCTTGGTCGAGGAGGCGGGTGAATACGTGCAGGCCTTTTACGATGACTTGGGGGGGGGGGCTAGCCGATCATCAAGTCAGTGCTTTGATGCTCCCAGATTACTTTGGTACCGATTTACCGGCTGCGGGGGGTAGAGGGCTTGGTTGGCCCAGGGAGAGGATCGGACCTAGGTGCGATCTGGTCATAGCGGCTCGTACCACTACGCCACTCGTCCCTCCCTCCTCCCTGTGAACCCGTTGTGGTGGTACAAACTGTTGAGTATAGTCATGAAAGGAAAATAAGAAAATTTTTGTTTACTAGAGAAAGGTAACGCCTATATGGCACAAAAGGCCATTTTTGATGAGAAACATGCGCTTTGATGAAATCTATATGACAAAGCTAAATAATTTACGAAAGTCCCATATAACGTTAGGTTGCACTAAACACTAAATTACTTACTCCAGCAACTAACATGGAAGATAGTTTTTATGAACAAATTATCACCTTTATAGCAGAATTTTCTACATAGTTTTTGACGTATGAGTGGGCATAGAAATGGCAAAGAGTCATGGAGCAGATTCATTAGCAGCGTCGTTGAAACTTCTTAAGTGGTGAAACTTTTGCTTATAAATTGATGAAGGCAAGTGGCCATATGAGGTTCACACCGGAAGGATGAACATGGATAGCATCAAGGCAGCAGTTCTTGCGTCAGGACTACGATTCCTTCGCTGGGTAGCAGCAAAGCCGATGTATTTGAAGAAGGTATCTAACAAATAACCAGCCAATTTCACAATAAGTGGCCCTGTGTCTCTTATATTGGCTTTGCGATAAATAAAAAAATAAATAGGACTTTACGTAATGCTGAACTCGAACGGGAATAATCATAAGAAAAGAAAGTCAGAAAGACATGGTGCATTCTTGGCCCCAGATAATAGCAATTATAAGGTGGCAAATTTGAGACGTATTCGGAAACAAGGAAATGCCAGGACCTCGTCCGGAAATATTCTTGAAGGTTAAAACTGCTACACATCTCACTAAAGAACTTTGACTCACTGACTCGGCGATGGTTGTCGATTCGCCTCCTTCATTCTGGTCATCAACAGTGCGCATGTCTTGTGGTCGCTCACATCCACAACTCTAGAAATATCAGCATTCAGCACGAATTCTCCGACTAACCAACACTGTAATCAAAACAACTGCTCTTTAGCGCGACATCCACACCCTATGCTGAGCTAATTGCCTACTTGCTATTCGCTTCTCTGAATAACGTAAAGCAGCCGCCAACATTGAGCTGCATAAAAAATGAAAGTCATGATAAAATGAGCGCGGTTTTTGCTTGACCGGCCTCAACGTTTTCTTTTCCTTTTTTTCTTTTCTCTCTCTCTCTTCACGTACATTGTTCAATGGAGAAAAATACAACAGAACTGTAATCGCCAAATGAGATAAAAGAAGTAAGTCCTTCAACAAGATGCAGGAGTTGTGGTTCGTTGAGTATCTTCAAGAACCTTTACCAAGATGCAGGAGTTGCGGCAACTGTTCAAATTTTTACTGCTCTAGATCTCTTTACTCATGCCTGCTAAACATGATGACAAGGGAATGAGAAGTCGAAGTGACAATCAAGGAGCTGCATACCATTTGATGCATCATAAAACGCTAATACCAAATCCAACTTTCCCATTTGTCGAACGCCTCCGCATGCGAAGATATGCCAAATTCTCGTTGCAAAGAAATGGTGTATACAAAGCGCATGCTTAGACATATGCATGTACACATGGCTCAAGTCCAAGCTAATAGTCGAGCTCAAAATGCGACAACGCAACAGAATTTGAGATTCGCTCATAGCAGTCCTTGCAGTAAAGTTGGTCAGAATGTCACTTACTACAGAGGCGTTTTGCAGATAGGCAAGACTGGTTTGTATACACTGATTTTGTACTGCATCGAATTGTGTGCGCAGCTCCTTGTCTCCTTCTGGGTATTCAGCAGCTGATGAAACAAACATGTTTTTACGTTCAACATCTGCGTGAAGTTGTCAAAATGTACATATGTGCAAGCTTAATTTTGTAAACTTGTTAACAACTTTTGCAAGCTAAAAGAGAAGTGCAGTACTGCGTGATAGTGAGTATGCCTTTGCTGTCCACCTGAAGTGCGAAGCACATCCCCAATGCACAAGCGTTCTGTGCAATGACACATTCCAAATATTAGCGAAATTTTACGTCGTTCAGTAAGTCCCTTCCGTTTTTCGATTAAATACATGAGTGAAGGTAGGCAAAAACTTCAAAAACCATACAACGCAACTTTTCTTCCTCTTTTAGCGATCGTGTTTATTGAGTAGTCCTTTGTGTCACTAAAATTCTCCAAAATTTCATCCATTGCTGTTACCATGCCTAGGTCTGGTAAATTTGCAAATTTCTCTTTGATGTTCTAGAAGAGTTCTGACAACCGATGAATAGAGTAAATAATATGCAAAACAATTACATTTCCGGCATCTCCAACTATCTTTCTGGGGTTATTTCTCAAAAAATTCTCCAAGGGTCTTCACTTTTGCATATTCTTGTCATACACGAAGGGATAAACACTAGGAAGTTTTTTGGAGTGCCCTAATTTCACGGGTACAAGGCGCACCTGTTTCTTTTTTTAGCCTGACACATCAAAATTTCGCGACCAAAAAACCCCCTACCGTGCTGCTCCTTACCTAGAAGAACTGTCTGAAAAAGCGACCATTTCTGAGCCAGTGTAAAATGAAAAAGGAGCTTCTGGTATTGGTTATTTTAGGGTAATTTCTCAGTATTTATAAGCTCCTGCAAGACGAAGGCGGTCGATTCAATGCGCAACGCGGCTGCGACATGGCTGCGTCACAGCCGAGTCACAGCCGCGTCACAGCCACGTCGTACCTCGAACCGACCGCCTTCGTCTTGCAGGAGCTTTTAATTTCCATTTAATTCGAAAATTTTGCTTTTTTAATTTCCTTATTAGATTGATTTTCCAAAAATCAAAAAAGTGTTCATCGCTTCAAAATATAGATATTGGAAATTCGTGTATAGCCAGTAACGCCTCCAAAAATTTACATTCGTGATGAATTCATTTATGAAGGTTCCTCAAGGCGGAAAGAAGAAACTCCTTTCAGAAAGAGTAAAGCTGCATCGAATAATATCCATGCTCGTTGTTTATTGTCCTGTGAGTTTGACTTAACTGAATAAAGAAACTGATCAGAAAAAGTCCAGACACTTTTTAAAGCAAGCTGCAAGACCAAGACAAAAATTGTACGGCGCTACATACTTTATTCATAAGTTGCCAAAACTCTTCCAAAAGTTCAAGATGAAAACTTAAAAAAAACCTGGGCGTGATCAAAACCATGGGTTCGAATTTTCACCGATTATCCCAGTGATTACAAAAGGAAATGGTCAGAGCACATGGCTAAAAAGAGGAACAAATATTGCGTTGAACACGGTTATAAGAGGTTCGCACTTAATGCTTGCTAATTATGCGTCTGGAGTAGATGACTTGTTTCAAATGCAATTCAGCGGTTGAATTTGGCTGACAAACAGTGAACTGGAGAATTAAACGTAGTTTGGACACTAAACTTCCCTCTTCTTCCTCAGGGGTAGCCTGACTTTACTCCGCGTGCTAGTTGCTTCTGCAGGTATTAGATCGTGACATAAGTCCGTCCTTTTTCTTTTTGGAAATAAGCTATGCTCCCCAAAGATAACTGACAAGGGAAGTTTATGGTCGAAATAGCCTTTCATATGTGTTCTATACCACTTTGAAGAGCATTGAACGCTGATTTCAAATCTGTTATCGCTATGCGGGTACGAATATATTAGACAAAACATGTGCGCTAGGAACGTGCTGTGATATACTAAACATATGGACGGTCTTGCAGTAACTATGCTTTTGATTTTTGAAAGTGTTTTGACCCAAAGAGGAGATTGGTAGATAAAGAAGATAAGTTCAAAATCATCATTTCATGCTCCTTCATTTGCTGCTGATTTCGTGTGGAAAGGCCACTTTGATTGAAAACGCTTCTTTGTGAGCAATAGCGTTCGTTTCGATAGACCAGCTACTTCCATTCATCGATAAGATAGAGAAAACACGCGATAGAAGCAGAGCTATGCTTTGCTTTTGTCTCCGACCCCTTCATTGCGCGATTTTTCTCGCTTAAGATAAGTTCAGCTTTCGAGTGGTAAGAGAATGGCACTCTATGAGGTCTCATGGTGCAAGCAAAATACGTATATTCTAACAAAGGAACGATACTTGGTGTCCGTGTCCTTTTGAGATGAGATGCACACCATTACACTCGTCTCGGAGGGATTCCAAGTCTGACTTCCGTTTTTGCTAATCGTTTCTCGGAAAGAAGTTGTGAAGGATTTTCGCGCCAAGGGAGATGTGGTCGAAATGCCAAAATCACCGCTAAGATTTGGTGTAGTGGCTAGTGCGATAGCCTCGCAAGTTAATGCAAGCTTAGGTTCAAGTTCTTTCGACTTTTAAGTTTTGCATTGCTTCAATCAAGCTTCCTTTCAAAAATTAGGCATCCTCGACCGTATTTCTTTTAGGCGACCAATGACGCGAAAATCCCTCATAACTTCTTCTAGAGAAATGATTAGCAGAAACGAAAGTCAGATTCGGAATCAGCGTCCCAATACAAATGTGATGGTATGCGTTTCATCTCAAAAGGCCACGGACACCAAGTAGTTTCCTTGTAAGAGTCTACCTGGCAACTCCACAATCGCACAGTAATTAAGTAATTAAGTAATCGCACAGTAATCGCCTTCGTTACTAGGGCAGGAGGTCTTTTAGCACTTTTCATGTTAAGAAAATGTCTTAAATTTGAATTAAGCTTGTCCAAACCGACTGCAACGCTAGCTAGAATAAAATGATAGTGCTTACATATAGAAAAGCTAGAGCGTGCTGACCTTAGAAAAAAAATATTCATGTAGTAACAGTTCAACTTATCAGTTCGTCGGCTCGAGCGATGAAACAATGTGGAATGTGTTGCCTGCGCATCAAGTGTCACCTTTTGCAAACTTAGATTGCTATTACTTACTTTAGTGCTATTATAATGATCTATACATAAACATTCTGGCGAGGAAAGCGTCTCAAATGTCTGCATTTCAAAGTTCTGATAACTGCAGTGCGTCTGAACGCCGAGTTATGAGTGTTTTGAGCAAATAAAGAACATAGGACTTGAACAAAATCAGTCGTTGAAGGCAACGTCCACCCAAATCCTCGAATACCATGTTTTTGCCGTTCCGGTGCCTCCTCATGTCTCTGATTCCGTCTATCAAGTCGAAAATCCGTAGAAACCCCGACACCGTTCCGCAGAACCCAAAGGCCGAGTTCTACGGAACGGTGATTGGTTGGGTGCGCGCGGATGGGTGAACGAACGTCACGACCACTCAAAGGGGAGGAGCCAACGTGACGAATCCGTCATCTGAGGCAAATTTCAAAGCAATTTTCTCGCTTCGGAAGCAACTTTTGACGAAGCGAGTAGGGCGAGTGTAAAACTGGGGGCCTCGCGTTAGGCATCAAAATCTCACCGAACTCATCTTGGGTGGACGGTTTAAGGTCCTTCAGAGCAGTGGTGATAGTATCTTGGACAGAAAGTAATCACTGCTTGAATGCAGCGTCCCGGCAGAGTAGTAAGTACTGGAAATTTACAGCATTGCAATAGTAGACCTCTCAACTAATCTTTTAATGAAATATGGAGCGAAAAAGCGCGCTGGCAGACCTAAAATCCACCTCGGATGCTTTGCGCACTCCGCCCCATCGTTCCGAAATCGCCCACTTACGCGCATTTTCCGGCGAATGCGGATATAAAGAGCCATGGAAAAAACTCATTTTCGCCATTTTCATGCGCTGTAAAGCCCAGATATAGATCAGCACGGTGAAATGGCTCCGAAAGATGAAACAAGCGAAATTTTGCCGGGACACTGCATTTGAAGGCAGTGTCTAGACTAAATCTAACTCCCTCCGATTAGTGTCGATCCTGAATGTAGGCCCCACGAGAGCATCTGTGTTTGTCCGGTACTCTAATGTTGTCTCTGAATGGAGATAAGGGGTCTAGAACAGCCAAAGTGCCATCAGACCCCGCCCAGATTTTATTAGACTACGCCCACCCATGTATTAAAAGCCGTCCGCACCCTCAAGACAGGGCGCTCAGGCATCGGCTTTTCGTGGGTTTTGGACTATTTGATCATAACTGTAATCAGGACCACGAAAGGCCACGGGATGGCAAAAACATGGGAGGCAAAACTCTGAGTGGACGCTGTCTTTACGGTGCCCTCATCTTGACATTAGGGCATCTAAGCTGTTCTAAAGGCCGCATGCACTAACTCCCCGCGGGGAGGGATTGCAGCTTAAAAGAAAGCTTCATATCCTGAAGCTCCAGATATCTAGGTTTCAAGCTGCTCACCTTCCTCTCACAATTCTTCACTATGAACATACTGAACAGGAGCGAAAAAGTGTACAAGCCACATTTTCCCGCTTTTTCCGCAATCGTCTGATGATTCTCGGTGGTCAAACGTTTGTTCTTCAAAGTTATTTTTCCGTTCCTCGAAGTTAACAAAAACCTTTATGAAATTGTACCCTTATCTAGTACAAATTGCCAACCATGTTGCTGATAAGAACAAATGGTTAACGTAGTCATGAAATTTTTGATGAAGCATTAGGAAAAGTTGGAGTTTATCGAAAAATTCGATATTTCAAATACTCATTTGTTCTTATCAGCAACATGCTTAGCACTGTTGGGCTAGATAATCAGTACAACTTTGGAACAGGGCTCGGCACGAGGTGGCTAGATGAAAATGGAAAAAACGAAGTCCTCCTTGACTTTTGGGAATTTTTACGAAGTCCCCTTTGACCCTCAACCAAATTTCCTCTAAAAACCTGAAAAATTCCCCAAAATCCCCCAAAAAACGAAACGTTAAAAAAAAAAGGTCGCCGTTGCCAATTTTCCGTGTCTCTTCGGTCACAAAAAAACGAAACCCCTTTGCTTTTCGTCCCAAAAACGATATCCAGCTTGCTTGTAAGCCACCTCGTGCCGAGCCCTGCTTTGGAAGGTTACGTTAACTGCGAAGAAAGAAAAATGACTTTGAAGAAAAGACAGTCAGCCTCCTGGGATCATTAAGGGACATACAAAAAGCTGGAAAATGCGGCTTGTACGCTTCTCACTCGTTCAATATATAGTGAAGGATGTTGAGAATATTGAGGTAGGCAGCGTGAAATCCAGATATCTGGAGCTTCAGGTTATGAAGTTTTTGAAGCTGCGATCCCCCCCCCCCCCCCCAGCGGGGATGTTAATGAAAGACCTTTTAGCTCGCGCACGCAGGTGCTCAGCAGCTACCGAGGGTAGATTTGGTATTGCCGTTCAGTGCTCTTCTCAGTGGTCTACATCCCATCTGAGAAAACTCCTTCCATCGAGAATGCTGTTGTAAGAGTAGCGTGTAAGGATATACAGACTGAAAGTACTGATGTACGAGTATCTTTGAGCCTACAGAGCGTTTACTTTAGATGATTTATTTCTTTGAAGGCAGTGGTAACGTCAAACTACGTACAACCGATGTAATATAGAGGGAAGAGATCTACCTCTTAGAGAGAAAGAATAGATGTATTCAATGTTACTATTGGAGGTCGAGAGTAGTGCTAACAAAGATATGCGCACGATTGCTCAAGTGTTTTCTAGCGGAATAAGGGAGACAACAGCTTTTAAGACCCTCGCCGGAGGAGTGCTCCAGTAGATGTTGAGCAAATCAGTGCACTCAAGTGAGAACGCTACATCATGTACATCTCTGGGCAAGCAGTGGAATGGCCGCCATCTGGCGATTTTTTGAGGGACTGCATCGAAAACTGCGAATTAGATAGAATGTAAGACGGCTACAGCTCAGGAAAAATAACACAATGTAAGCGAGCAGAAGCGAAAAGAATAGAATAGGTGACCTATGTTCTGATATCAGCTACGAGAGAAAGTGATAGACGGTGGAATAGACGGTGAGCTAATGCTTTCGAATATTATGTGTTCGAGAATCCTCCGGTAGCCCCGACGCATACCACTTAGCAAGCCTAATCTCAATGCTTTTTGAAGCACTTCCATGCTGAATGTCTCCTCATTTTACTTTCATAACAAGCATTATCGATGGGCGATTTTCTGGCGTTATCCAGACTTTTTTGTTCGCTACCGTAGTATGCGCACCCCTACATGACAGAAAAGAATAGTTGAGTGCTTCGAATTATGGGTGCAGTTTCTGAAACATGAGATTGGTGGTTATGGCACAAGTTTGCAAGAGTATGAGAACAAAGCAAAGCGTTCTGCAACATTTTGACTCGCAAGCAAACGTTGGATATGATGTTTTAGAAAGCTCTCGAGTGAACACACTTGAGCGCGCGAAAATGCAATTCTCCGACATTTTGACTATTTAGAAAGCAGCATAAGATCGAAATTTAAGCTAAGAATCAAGGAAAATGACGGAGCATGAGAGATTAGTCAGAGATGGAAATAAAATCCACGCACCTGAAGTGTCACGTGCATTCAGCTACCTTTGTTGCCACTGGAGAAGCTCCATTGAATCCAACCAGAGTCCCTTCACATTTGCCTCACTATTGTGATCGGAATGTAGAGGATTCAGACGAAGCACTATTCGTAACGAAAATTCATGGAACTAGGGCAACGACAGCGCCCTCATATCAAAAAAGAACGCAAGACACTGCAGCTTTACGTAGCGACCGCCTTATGCGGTATGAGTGTATGAAAGCAAGGAAAATCATCGGAAATTCACTAGCAAAGCAATAAAAGTCGAAAGTGAAAAGGCGTGCGAGCTAAAGGCATTTCCTAAACGTGACATGCTGCACAAATTCTGGTAACAAAAACATCAACTTTGACTGGCTTTTCCGCTTTCACAGTTAGCAAACTTTGATCTAAACTTTTTTGTGTTCGGAGGTCTGTTTGTTCCGATATTTATTTGGCCGTTCAATTTGTTGCCATGGAGAGTGAAGTTTTTTCTCTTACACTGTGAAAAGGCCGATCGCTTCAGAAGCCCGCATTCGCATGTTTATTGCAGTTGTTTCCAGCTTTTCTACTATGATGAAAGAAATTTGATGGAAGCTTATGCAGTCACCAAACCATAGGTACATACTGTGCTGCTTACAAATCATTCCTATTTGGTGCACCATTTATTTACACAACATTTGTAGCATTAATTATTCCGTTTACAGACATGTTCAAAATTTTGTAGTCTCGCTTAATTATTAAGCTGTTCATTCATAATATTTTCGCACTCAATTTCACGAGAATATGCTTATCCCTAGTGATTGCTGTTTTAACCAAGACCTTATGAGCTCGATTTCCAGATTCAAAGTTTCTAAGCCTTTTGCAGAGTTTGAGGCACATTTAAAAAAAAAACACCTGTAGCATTAAATTCATGGCATGCATCACTAGCGCCTCAGTCGCACCATTTGGAGAAGAAAATTTCTGTTGCAGCCGCAAAGAAAAACCAATCACGAAGATGACATTCATAGGTTATTCCTGATTATTAGGCATCGAATTACTCGAGGCTGATCTACTACAGGGTATCCCAAAAGAATGTGCCTACTGTTTGAATTGTTAATAACTCTCTTGTAGTGAAGTCTTCGGAGAAGCTCTAGGTACCATTTTGTAGAGCTAGCTTCAACTTAGATTTACATCATAGAAAAATCATCCATCTCTCTTCATTACTGTGAGATTACGGTAGATTTCAAAGAAGGTTTTGAGCCAAGAAAGGCCTATTTTGCCTCAGAAAGGAAATAAAGCAGCCTGAAAACTCTCACCTGGGTTCATTAGAGTTGCTGATTCAAAATATGAAGCTTGCAACTTATCATGATGTGCCATAAAAAAGTTATGCGAGGTAAGCAGTAGTGGCCGTTCTTTTAAATGTTCCTAAAAAGTGCAGTTACACCATTTAGAAAGCTTCACAATCTTGTACATAATTGAGTATCGAACTCGTTGTCCACGAAAACACTATTACATAAATTTTCACTTTTTTTGAAAATTTTCCTAACGGCACTTTTTTCATAATATTACCATATACTCGAAGTTTCTACCGTAATCCTACAGTGATGAAGAGCGATCGGTAATTCGCTCTAAACTGCACATCTAAGTTGAACCCAATTTAGAAAAGTACTCAAAGCTTCTTGGAAGATTTCATTACAAGAGAGTTATTTACAACCAAACAATTGGCACATTCTTTTGGGACACCCTGTATATACGCAGGGTTGTTATTTCTTGGTATTTTGCTCAGCACTTGCCAACTGAGCAAAATCAACGCGGGAGCCCCTACATGCTGAATTTTCACATCTGTCCGGACGCTGCACTTGTATGGTCATAAACAGATACGATCATAAAACAAACAAGACTTAATGGATAGGAACAATTTCCAAAATAAAATGTCTTAACCACGCGGTACACAGCAGCCCATTTGCGCGCGAGAAGAATAGAATATCAGAGAAGCAGGCCGCATCACCATTCTGAAACTTTGCCCTGGAGCGCATAAAGAATACGAAGAAAATGAATAAAGGCGATGAATTTTAGGATGCAGCAATCTGTAGATGTATTGCACAAAACTATGATGACTACGATATGAATAAGGTCATGAGCATGAGAATATTACCTCTTGACAGGCTCCATTTCATTCCATTAATTTACTTGCTTACTGTTGTATGACTCATAAATCAATAATAAGTAATAATAGAATGATCATATAAAAGTATAAAGACATAGTGTTGTGATGATTTATTAATAATATTATTAAAAAATTATATATTATTAATAATACAATAATAAATTATTAATATAAATATTGATGCTAACGTTTGCCAAAACATTCATACGCGTATAATGGAATGCTTGATCACAGCCGAGCAAATTCTACAAGACAAAAACTACATAGCAGCGTTCAAGAAAGGGGTTATAACAGACAAAAGAGATCTTCCCTACTAAAACATCTTTACCTGCGACAATCTGCTGTTTCTCGATGACAAATTATCCGTTTTATAGCACCACTCTGCCGCGGCTGAATTTTTCTACAGGGCATTACGTGCTCATCAAAAGATTAGTGCGTGAGAATTCATACATCACGTAAGTTTCAGGGAAAAAAACGAATTGGAGTGGGAAGGCCCGCGCTAACACAATCTTCTGGAAAAACCTACTAGCTTTTCACAGAGCAGTAGGTAGTATCAAAAGGAATCAATGGATTCTGTGGCCTTTACGGAGAGGATTACGGAAAATCTCAACTTTAAAGTGAGCCCTTCTCTTCCGTCGTATTTGCGTCGCTTAGTGCCAGTCACGCTTTCGCGGAAATGTATTCAGATATCGAGCTTACTCCGAGTTATTTCCATAATAATAATAGAACTGCAGCATTTTGACTAGCACATTGATATTTCAATAACAACATGAGCAGTCATTCAGTAATATCGCCATTAAAACAAGAATAACAACAATTTGGCTCACATTTTGGACCTTGATTCAACGATCTGGGTATTCAAGTAGCTAGAAACTTCAATCGTTCATTTGTATCTCAGCATTTTGCGACATTCATAAATGGGTCAACAAGTTCTGACAATTTCACATTTTGTAAGAAGAGCAGCGAAACAAGGCAATAGTATTACGTTACAGCTACCAGGTAGAGTTCATGAATGTCTGTTCCCGTTCAGGTGCGAACATTTACTCAGTCTGTGGAACATAAGAACAGTGAGGGACAGAAAACCGATTACAAACTTCTACTTGTGTCTAGGAATACGTTGTGAGATTCTGATCACTGTGAAAGGCAAAAATGTTTACTTGAGTTGGCAAAAACGACTATGTTTGTGAAGAAGGTCGGATAAAATTGTTAGAAAAGATTGTAGCCAATCAAGCTTCTCTAGCAGAATTTTCTAGACCGACTACCTTTGCAGAATAGAGAAATTTCTTTGCGCCCTTGTCGAGAACATTGACCGCTGCTTGACATTCGTATTTTTCATCATGAAAAACATTTGGACTTTTGAATTCTTTACAAGCGTACGATCTACGGATACACAGCAGAATTTGGATACTGCTCTGAGGAAAGCGAAATGAAACGAGCGGGGAAGCGGTATTAGAGGTTATTGGAGTATGAATAGTGTGAAGACGTAAAGAAAGTTTAGTAAGTTTTGTGCAAGCCCCGCTGCGGAACTTGAACATTCCTTGTTAGCAGTTTCGTCCTTGTTCCCACGCTAGAGAAAAAAACCCATACCTTCTCCTTGCTGGACTGCTGTACGGTCGTTCTTCTTCAAATGCAGAAAAGCATGACGGCGTCGAACTCTCTTGTGTGGGCGGCGATGCGTTCGGGTGTAGGGAAGCTCTTCTGGCTGCCTGAATAGCTGTCGCTAAAAAATTCTAGCAACGAATATTATGGAGTTGCAAAGAAAATGAAGATAACGGAATACTTTCGATAATGAGCAAAGCATCAGTTTATGAAGGAGTAAAAGCCGCATAGTCAGAAAGGTGGCGATCCTTTTGCGGCTAAAGCAACAGGTACGCATTAGAACACTGAAATGAGCGGACATCCGGAGGAGCAGACACCAAAGAAACGCTTGCTCACGTAGACAGTTGAGTTTGCAGGACCAAGCGAGTAGGAGGAAAGGTAAGCGAGTTTTTGCCCTCTTGCCCTGCGATGTCGTTCAGGCGCGAATTCATGCAAATTTACTTGGTAGCAACGATGAAGCCCGATTCAAAGGGCGCCTCTCGACGGCCGAACGTTACTTGCTCGAGCCTGGAGGCTGACGCAAAATGGTCACCGCTTCATCCAACGATAGGGCCGTGTGGCAAATTAGCCTAGTTGCTCCCTTGAGCTGATAATAAGCCAAATCTAGCGGCGCTTTATCTGCTGCGGGAAGTATGATTGTTCTGCATGCAATCTGCGCAGGTGCTTCCGGGGGGGGGGAGGGGGGGGGGGGAGGGGGGACGTTTTCACGCATTTCGGAGAATCGAGGCTCACGTGTTCATACAGGCACTCGCACGCAAATTTCACAGTGTGACGACACTCACCCCGCTCCGGATGCAAGACTCAGAATCAGCAGGCCTGCCAATATCACGCAATTCCCTTCATGGAAGTGTGTTGATGCATTCACAAGCTCTTTGCAACTTTTCGAAACTCTTCCCTGTTTGCTGCTAGAAGAGAAGGATGAGCCAAGCACTAGCGAATATTCGGGAGATTCAGTCTGAAGAGGCAATCAAGCTCATAAAAGAGGGAGCACAATGGCGGCGACCAACAAGGAACGAAAGAGGTAAGAGACCTCTTCCAGAAATCGACGACAAATGGATGCAGAAAGCTTTGAGGAAGGGGTGGAGTAAGAAGGAGTTAGTAATCGTACAGTCATCACCAAAAGAATGGCAGGATCAATGAACGAAATCAGTGCGCCATGTGATTCAGATGAACTGCGTCAACACTGTAATTGACAAGAACAACGCTAACACTGTTCTTCCTGAGGTTCCCCAAAATGAGTGAGAACCACTTCATCCATGCTTTGGTTTTAAGAATCATGGGTGTAAGAAGACACTGACCTCAAGGACTGCAGTGGGGAAGTCGAGCGATGGACGGGAAAGCTGTTGTTTCTTCTCATGTTGTTTCGAATTCCTTGGCTGGACTGAAACTATGCAATGCGACAAAGATTAAACAAAGGATAATGGCAACATGCCTGATATAGGCACCCCATCATCTTTGCTCTTGCTTCGACTGGTCACTGAAAATTAAATAATTCAAGTCAAAGATATCTTTTTGAATAAATGCCGACTTGTTGGCTGCTATCGTACGAATTTTACAAATGTGAAAAGACAGTTATTTGCATGCTTGCTATTATAGTCGAACTCTGCAGTTTTCCCATATCTTGTGGAATATTTATTTCCCGACTTAGAAGATGCTCATTTTTTGTAGCTTCTCTTTCATAGACATTTTATTGAGACGTATCGAAATAGCTTTCCGGGGGTTCAAAATCATGTTTATGTCCACGATCGTTGCAGTAATTTGAGCGCACAGCTATCCTAATTACGTTAGAGCTCACCTTTCACGATAACATACCCATATACACAGCGATTACATAGTGAAATGCACAAACTGGGAAAACGAACTCCGCCTTGTGCTGCTGGCTCGGCAAGACATTGATCCTAACGTAGGTCTGGCGCTGAACTGAACGCTCCGTGTTCGATGTATTGAAGTGCGGATCATGCCGACGTTGATGCTTGATGACTGGACGGCAATGAATCCAGGACTGCCACACATCTCCGACTCAATTGTGAGCAGTTGGAAACGTCAAGTGTTTGTTCAGCACGAGTCTATGAGCAAAGAAGCTCATGGTTCTAGACTAGCAATTTGGTGCGATCTCCAATAGTTTGGAGCTGTTGGAGCGACGAATCCGAAGGAAGACAAACAAATCAACTTTGGGGCAGAGCAAAATAGGGTCATCAAGACTCGTTAGGTACTGGATTTACGGCGCGGATTAGTTCCTAAGTGATGACTGGTACGTGGTGGCCCATTCAAGATGAGCAATAGTTTTGCAGTCACGTTATGCTTTCATTCCCCCTATTCATATCTATTCCCGATGTGCTTTCTAGTTATGTCCTGCAAAGGACTATAATACGTGAATTGAGAAGTTGGGACCTTATTTGTTTTACGTTCAGAGCAGCTGCCAAATTTTGACTGACTCTACCTCTGCTTCGCATGGAAGGCGGAGCCAGCGATTGGCGTCGCCAAGCAAACGCACGGCCAACGATCATTACATCTGAAAAACGGTGTCAAAATCTATGTGTTTCATTTCTCAAGGGTGTGAGAAGAGCTAAGGTATGTAGTTCATAACCAAAAAAGCCATCATGTAACAATAATACGCAACTGACATCTTGACGCCCCTCTCTCCAAGAGAAATAGAGATATACCATAAAAACCTACAAAAACACTATGGCCAAGATAGGAGAAAAAAGTCAGAATGCTACGCTGAGTTCATTCGTTTTGGAGGCATGATCATCTATGATTATTGGTAATATTCTATGCCGCAACAGCCTTTTCATGGGAACATCCCTTTTGGACCTCGAGTTCAAGCAAAAAGCCGTGATCAGGGGCTCCAGGTTGTGTTTATAATTCTCAGCTTGAAGAATAGAAATAATTTATCACATTCCAGTACTCTTCTTGTTCAAAATCCGAGTTAAACGGAGTTTGCGACTAGGCTTGCAATGCAATATACCACATTCGTTGCCTCACAGCATTTGCTATTCTTCCATCATTTTATTTGTTATCACTCTCGCTCGTAGTATGATGTTGCCAGCATTTGACATGTATCCCCTTCGACATACTGGTCGTAAAAATTTTACCTCAATTTTCCTTTTTTGATATCCTATCGACAAAATTTGGCAAAATATTAGGTTGTGCAAAAATAATTTCGAATTTCCACTTTGACGTGCTATAACATTCTAATCTTATATATAAAGCTGAATGTCTGTTTGTCTGTCTGTCTGTACGTCTGTATGTCTGTCTGTCTGTACGTATGTTCCGAATAGAAAATTCCATTTCTGAACCGATCCGGACCAAACTTGGCACACATGCACTTCGGGCCCCGGCGGGTGTCATAGGCTACTTTTCGCATCGATCGATATCGATTTTATCGATCTTTTGCAAAATTTGAGCTGCGGGCTGGGAGTTGGCACAGGGGGGTAATCGAGCATGCTGATTATGAATATAATAATGACAGGGCCGGGCGGAGCCGGGTAAGCCAACTAGTAATCTATAATTCTGAATAATAAAGACCATCAGAAACAAAGAACCTTTTGCGATACAAGGCACATTCATTCACACTCAAATCACAAACGCGTAGAAAAATATGGATTGAAAAACGAGAATTTTTTTGCACAACTTTGTTTTTGACAAACAACTATAACAACTAACAAATATAATAATGACGAATTATAACTCCCTGCACAGTTTGTTAGTGCGAATGATAAGTTGCCCTTTCGTAGCCGCAAGCCAGTAGGGCAAAAAAATGAAAGGGGAATTTGGACAAAGAAAATTTGCGACCAGGGCTCGACACGCTGGTATGGAGCAAATTTGAAAACAAAGTCCTATGACTACGTAAATTCTACGAAATCGCCCTTGACGCTGAAATAACTGTGGAACTATCCTTGCATTTATAAAGTACAGAAGCAAAAAAAGCATAAAATGAGGTGTCTAACGCACAAAAAACGCAAGAAAAACATATTCTGAGGTGTTTGATCGAAGTCTCTGTGATTGAGAATGGTACCATTTTATTGTTCAGTATGTCGAAAACCCGTTAGGCTAACATCTAAGGAAATCTGTAGCTTACAACAACCCCGTCGCCAGACTGTTGTGGGCCAATTGACACACATGAGTGGAGCGCAATTTTTACCGATGCGCATGTTTATGATTTTTGGCTCAAAAATGACGAGAGGCAATGGTTTGATTGTTCTCTTCACTTTATGATAGTGGGCGTTGATTTTGTGCTGATCTAGAGAACAACAAATTCGGAAACGGGTATTAGGACACAAGGGTTTCTAAGACTTCTTACATAATGTGGTTCGGATTGATATTTCATACACACAGTCTAGATTCAGTCTCATGTGATTGTTTATGCGCTGTAAACAAGCCATTTATTTATTTTGGTCTTGCATTCAAAATTCGCATGAACGCGTAAAACCTGACATGCTGGATTTTTTCCGGATCTCAACCCTGGACCCTGAAAAACGATATCCTCTTTGTTTTGAATCCCCAAAAAAGGACTCCGGTTTAACCCCAGACCATCTGTGCCAGACCCTGCTCCCAGCCGCACTGCCTAAAGTTTGCAGAGAAATCGACTAAATCACGCATTATGATCTACACAACAATCGTGTGTACGTATTTCTGCTGGGATTACAAAAGTGGGCCAAAAACACGAAAATATTGCCTATCTCATATTTCCACGAATTTGATATTTCTCTACAACTAGTGCTAAAAAACTGCAATTTATTCACTATTGAGGCTTTCAATATGGAATTCCTTATGTCAGAACAGTCCAGCATTGCTTGGAAGCTAAAAAGGAAAGGTATGATTGCAATAGTCAACATGCACATTATCGTAGGACCACTAACGCGTGGCCAGAACGAACGCTCAGCATTGCAAAACTTTTCCAGCCAAACACACTATTTAACGAATAAATAAATAAATAAATATCTATATATTAGGTTGGCACGAAAGTTTTTGCGTAATTCAAACAAAATTCAATAACTTTGCAAAGACTAAACCTAAATTCACAATCTCGTATGCTAAAAATATTAGAAGCCTTACGCTTCATGACGAATGTTTAAGCATAAGATTCCGTGAGCTGGACATCAAGAACGAAGCTCTCAAACATGGGGCTTCAAATTTTGCGATTTTGAGTTTGGTGGCAGAAAATCGCAAAGGGCCGCTAGCTAGCCGAAAAAAATCGGTAGAATTAACCTACACAACAAAAGTCCATACGTTATTTTAGCAGGCTTTGATCTCGCATGGAAATGCGAAAACAAAAAATTTGTGAAATTTCTCATTTCACAGGACAAATCCCCTCATCGCACTAACTTTTCCACAGAAACACAGTTTGCAACCAGAAATTAGACATAGTGCCTATTCAGAGCCTTGCGACGTTTTCTCCATTGTAAAAAAAGTGTTTTCGCCGGAAAACTGCGGACATGAGGGAAGCTCCGTATTCGAGAGCTTCGTTTTTGATGTCCAGCTCATGGAAACTTATGCTTAAACATTCTTCATGAAGCGTAAGGCTTCTAATATTTTTAGCGTACAAGACTGTGAATTTAGGTTTAGTCTTTGAAAAGTTATTGAATTTTGTTTGAATTACGCAAGAACTTTCGTGCCAACCTAATAGTATAAACATATTCTTAGGCCATCACAGGAAGAAGTTGCGTTTTGAGATTTAAACGTGTTATAACTCTAGGGTAAGGTTACATGTCGAAAAAGCTTATTGTACCTCAAACCTTCAATTGGTTAGGGTGCTCAGATCTCAGAACTGTTTTAGTGCAATGATTACAACTTTCGCTATTCGAGAAGAGTAAAACTTGTTTTGAACTGCCTGACTTCAGCGTGAAGCAGATATAGTAAAAATAGTTATTGTGAATTCACTAAATATTTTTATGCGAGAAGTTGCAGCTTTGAGTGCCAGAGCTGTGCTCGAGGTGTTCGTACTATTACGAACAGTTAAAAATTCATATTTGGCGCATAATTCCTCCTAAGATCAACACCGACCTTTTTTTGCTGCGTATATCGTTTTTGGCTATAGTATTCACGTAGCAACAGCACTTTTTGTTTTCTTCCAGAAATCCCAGAACTCTCAAAATGAAAAGTGTCCATCTGATGATGGACCGCACTTTAGGTAATGCGATAACTAACACTCTCGAGCAAATCGGACATTTGTGAGATTCTTGGGACGAAAACCAATTTTTATTTCTTATGATTTCCCAAAATTCGAAAATTCTGTGATTATTGAATATCTTGCAGAACTTTTGCTCTTTCAGATGATATGTGCATAGATTTGTGAGGATGATTACTTTACGTTGGCACAAAAGTCATTGCGTTAATCGCGCGAATCAATTACGTTCTATACTTATAAAAATTTATCATCTTTCTGGTTAAAAACAGAAGAGGTTTGCGTTCCATGAATATCAAGCGTAACTTCTAAGAGACAGAGAACGCAGCTTCCGAAAAGGGCGTTCCAAATTCTGCGATTTTGAGTCTGGGGCCAAAAAATGCCGAAGGAGCTAGCCACCTCAAAAAAATTTGTAAGAATTTTTTACTTAGCAGAGTAGTAGGCTTCAATCTCGCGCAGATTGCCAATAAGAAATTTCTTGATGTCATTCTGCAGGGAAAACCCCCTTAGTGATGCACTTCCACAGCAAAAACACGGTTTTACGTTCAAAAAAGTCAAGTAGTTTAGAATATGCACTACTCTATGGCACCATTACTGAAAGAAGACATTACCGCAACTTCTTCTCGACAGAATGGAATCCGTCACGAAGAATTCCCGCACCAACTCTCTTGGCTTCATACTACTGACTGCGGCCCTTCAGATCATAAAGACATCTACGTCTCCAGTACTAGACTATCTTTTCTGCGAGCTTGTGCGGGTCAGGAACACTGTTTATATGAAAATCTAGCGCAGTATCCAGCACTTTATCTTTGAAAGGAGAAGATTTTCGATCAATGGAAATATGAGCTTTTTGATCTTGTGAAGAGTCAAATGCAATGGTCATGATTTGAGATAGCTATCATTAAGTGATTGAGGGGGGAATACATATAGTGGCAGACCAAGGTTATGATTTTGGAGATACCCTATTTGCTTCCAAGTCATCCGGTGAGTACGTGGTTAGAATGTCGAATAGCTCAAACCTCGACACGAAACGATTTCTAAGGTTTGTAGAAGTCGTTTGAAGAAACCTTTTCGATGGCAGGGCTCTGTATGTTCGGGAAAGGCGTAATGAAATAGCTGGTATAACGCACAGTAAATAGGTTTTGTGTTATTTTGTCAATCGCTGGAATTTTCTGGAAAGGTTTTTGATACTCGGTGCACAGCGAAATCTTTTTGAAGTTGCCCGGCCCTTAGTCAAGTTTCTACGCTAGCATTTCAAAGATTCCTCATGATTACACCCAAAAATTGATTCATACGCAAAAAAAGTTGCTTGCATAAACCTACATTCAGTAGATTTTCTCCAAATCTGATTCTATTTTTTCAAATCACTTTGTATTTGAGAAGTGCGATTTCGTTGCACAAGAATCCAGGTTCCGCTATTCATGAATCTTGGCATTGTGAATCTTCTTCTCGTTTTTTCTTCGGCAGTACACCAATGGTAAACAATCTTATTTTACAGACTGACGCCTTTTTTGGGGCCAAAAGTCGAAGCACATAAATATTCTAGCCATCAAAAACTATGTAAACTAAACAGAAAAGCCGAACCCGTAAAAAAACACTAGTGACCAAAACGCAAGATAAAGTAGTGTCACCTTATCACATGATAGATTTGCTGCTGTTGAAACAATTGTTGTAATACTTGGCGCATTCAATTACCCTTATGTAGGATTTTTTAAAATAAAAATGAGCAAACATAATCTCACTTTCCATATTTCATACAATTTGTAGCAGCCGTGAATCTTGAAAAATCTGGAATCTTGGAATATTAGCATCAGTAAATATCGGTAAGTGATTGATTTTCTGAAAACTGATATTACGAGTTTCCAAAAGAATTGCTTGTTTTTTCCAAATTTTCAAATTGAGGCTGGCACCTGGCAAGCCTTCAAACCG
The DNA here is from genome assembly GCA_958299035.1 of Cylicocyclus nassatus. NCBI lineage: Eukaryota > Metazoa > Nematoda > Chromadorea > Rhabditida > Strongylidae > Cylicocyclus > Cylicocyclus nassatus. The sequence goes on from CATQJL010000326.1 coordinate 32,580,158, forward strand.
TTTTTAGTCCAGATTTATTGACAGCAACCATTGTTGCTTATAAAATTCTTGTAACATCCAAAAGAGACTGCGCTCGCCAACCGAGTGTGCTCCAACCCACAATACCTAGGTACTTTGTTTCTGAAAACCGGTATGCTCGACTTTTGGGTTCGCGAACTACTGTGGCCTTCGTCAACGAAACCCAGTGGGTTATCCTACCCAGTGGGTAGCCTCAACCCACGAAACCGATATTCACGAAGCTGCTAGGTAAGCGAACTCAGAGGGTTAAGTCTACCGTTGGGTCGGCTAACCCACAAAATGCCGCCATACCGGTATTCACGAACAGCTTCGATGGGTTAGCCTACCCAATACCGGTATTCAAGAAACTTCTTACCCAAAAACCGTGGGTTCCGATACCCACTACTCGTGGGTAACTTCATACCCAAGCATACATCGAGAATCGCAATGGGTAACAAAGGATTGGCCTTTTCTTCAAACGCTGTAGAAGTTTCAGAAAGAAGCAATGGCTATTGGCCGTAGTATGTCATTCTAGAAATGCTAATGTTCCTACTTGGATACTAAAGCTTTTTTTCATAAAACCGTCAAAAAAGGTTTCATAGCAGAAAACCAACTTACTAATTCAATGAAAAGAAACCGAAACATTAGGTTGAACAAAAGTTCTGTCGTTCTGATTTCGAAAAATTCACAGCTGCTCCCTATGTAAACGTAATTGCTCATGAGGAAGTAGAGAGAAAACTTCAGTTATCTCCTAGAACATCTTCGAAGCTCCTGGCGACAAGAAACTCTATACATAGAAATTCGAATAAGAGAACCACCTTAATTCCTGATTTTTGAAAATCATTTGTTAAAAATCTCAAACGCTGCAAAAGAATTTAACGCGGTTCTTAAGTTCACGTAAGCTGCTCTCCATAAAAGTGCTACTTTATGCTGATTGATCCATGAAAAGTCATAATTTTCAAGAAAAATGCAGAAAAATGCAAAAAAAATATTTTTATCGATTTTTGCGTTTTCATCGAAAAACAACTTTGTACAGAAAAGCTCAATCAGCACAAATTAGGGTCTATCAGAAAGGACAACTTACAGTGGCTTCAACAAACGTGTCTTCAGATTTTTCTGCCGCGTATTTGTGATAGTTCAACTTCGAAAATCAAAAGTTGGGATATGTTTTCTTATTCAGATTTTAATTGGCAGAGTCCCTTTCTATCAAGAGCTGCGAAGATGTTTGTAGAAAGTAGATGGATTTTTCTTCCTGATGAAGTTTTTTGTAAGCAATTATGTTCACATAGGGAGCACGCGCACCTTTTTCGATTTTTCAAACAAGCCGCCCGCTCCAATGTGTTTCGAAAAGCGAACCTTAAACCGTTCAATTCTCTCAGGCAATACGAAGCCCGGTATAGGGTTCTTTGGTCGCGAAGTGTTGTGGCGTGTTTGAGCTGGCGGATTTTAGAAAAAAAAATCCCCCGAGCCTTGTACGCGTGAAATTAGGGTAATTAACGTCACCATTCTCCGAAAAATTCAAAGTGAAAATTGACATTTTTGCAAACAAAAAACTCTTTGCTATGGAGTTCATCAATGCTAGCTTATCTTAGTTTCTAATACTACTGCAACTACGGAGAAGTATCGTATACGAAACTATGTCAATCACTTGTAAATTTAGTGCTCTATTCATGCAAAAAAATGTTCTGTTCCTCTCGCACTCAAATAATTTAGGCTACGTGTGCAAAATGCTTTCCCTCCTTCATCCGAAAGCTTGAGCCCCTTAAAAAGACTGCAGAATCATGACTGCAATAAAAATGTGTAATTCTGTAAGGCTTTAGGCGCCTTATTTCATGTATGTTATTACAAGTTTCCCACATCTTCGAAGTCTGAACTCAAAAAACCATTCCCTTTCCACTTTCACGAATCTGAATTTTGCATGGTACCGGATCATGTCAATTTTAGAAAGATGGAAGCCTTCGAATAATGATTCAGTCACGCGGTCGAATCAAACTATTAGCTTACATGCTAAAAAAACCCAAACCTACTCGAGAATTTTGATGAGAATTTCGAGGGCCACTGCTGAGTTCGATAACTCAGCGGAGGCGTTCGTGAATATGTAGTAGAGATATTGTACACAAGTAGTTGTGAAAAAACTACGAAAAGGATGCAAGGGCACAGCAAGGATGCCAGTACGTGTTTTGAATAGACGTCAATGAGCACCCTGCTGACGTCAGCGCTGCTGGGTAAGCTAACCCAGCGGCGGAGATGTTCGTGAATACCGATCATGGGTAAGCTTACCCACTGGGTAAGTGAACCCATGGGTAAGCTTACCCACTGGGGAGCGGAACTCACTGGGTAACGTTGATGAATACGGCCACTGGATTTCTTTGTGAATGCCGGTTAAGTTGCACTGTGTGGGTTCCGGAACCCAGAGGGTAGGCTTAATCTGCTGGGTTCCGCAACCCACTAGTTTCATGAATACCGGTCCCGTGGGACAATCCTACCCAATAAGTTGCGGAACCCACATAGGCTGATGAGTACGGTCAAGTTGCACGCGTCAAATGGTGGAGGTTGAAGACACTACTAGCAACTGTCTCAAGCCTGCAGGGAAGCTGAGAGAGTCGGAGCAAGCTTGTGGAAACGAGTCCACCAAGTGGCACGCATGTTCTTGGAGAGTACAAGGCCAGGAAAAGGAAAGATCAGTGAAGATACATGGTGTTGGAATACGAAGTACAAAGATTAAGTGAAGAAGATGGATGAGTTCAAGCATCGCATAAGTCGAAATCTTGAGACGATTAAGCTATCAACTAGCGCAGTTTTTATGCCCACATTATCAGCAACAACCAAGGTAGTAGATGAAGCGCTGCTTAGCAGAACGCTAAACTCGATTATAATTGAAGACATACTGCTATGATTTCGCTCCCAAAAAAATGCGATGTGAACACTCAAGTTTAAAGCCTATGTGATCTGACAAAAAAGGCTCAAAAAGAACTTCCAGATACGAACTGCAAAATAGAGTTATTCGCAGAAGAAAGAAGAAGACGACGAATTAAAAAGCAAACATTTTAAACAAATAATAATGGCCGAAAAACCATCTATCAAGCATTACAAACTTCGCTGAAAACTTTATTAATTGTATAGTAAATCAGTTTTCGAATTGTATAGCAATGTAATATAAGAAATCAAAATCAGTGAACTACAGGAGAACTCGAAAAGAGATCCGTCGAAATATGATTGCTTGGTAAGCTTCAAATTTGGGGTTCGCTGACCCGGTTCGCTCTTGTGTTTGATGATTGAGCCTCAGCTCTCCTCAGCCATAAGGGAACAAAGCAAACTGTAACAGAGATAGCCAGTTGCATGTATCTTGCGAGCATTCTCCAGTTCCCTTTCCCAAGCAGAAGTGAGAAAGATTTGCTGATTTTTAATGGCTCTTTCATATTTCTGTGTCTAAAGTGAGTCACGACGTTTGTGATGACTGCGATGTGATTACACACAAACATTTGGGGTGTTTTGGGTTAGAAGAGCTGCCAGTAATTTTGGCTTTGAAAGTATAACTTTACTAAACAGCTAATTTGGGAACTCATATCTAGTATTTTACAGCCTCGGGGGGGGGGGGGGGGGGCTTTGCAAATCATTGCGTCTTCAGTTCTCGTTATTCGTAATTGCGAGTTTGGAGACCTCATATAATAAGAAAACGATTCAGAATGATGGACGGAGCTGTCCTCTCTTATGAAGATATGATGTCTCTCAAAGGTCTCCTTGGAGGTGCTAAGAACACCTGCAAGGAGATATGGCTAGGTTCCTAAAATGGAGAGAAGGTCACAATGCCGTTGTGTCCTAGGGAGCGTAGCGATCTGAAGTACCCTGCAACCGTGCATGACTCTCGCTAACTGGTTCAGATCCCCAAAGTGTGATAAACCTTTCTTGACTTTTGCCGTGTCTTCTAATTTTCTGATTATGGGATTACACCTCGCTTGTAATCTCTGCGAAAAGATGAGAATGCGAGAGTCTCGCATTCACTAGTTCCCGCAACCTTCACTATTTCTTGAACCCGCCCTTTCACGGGAATATGTCGCGAAATTTAAAATTTAATTACATGGGTTATAAAATTGCGAAGTGGCTTGTTTATTCTTGCAAATAATTGAAATAATTCAAAAAAAGTTTTTAAAAATTCAAGTTAGTCTTACGCCGCCTTTGTCTAGAATAGGGGTTATGGGCAGGGCTCAGCAGAGGTGACGCTTTCACACGCTGGATATCGTTTTCGGGGGAAGCATATTAGAAAGCACAACTCTAGCAACTCTAACTCTTAGCAAGCCCGCATTCAAAGGTCCAACATGATTTTACCAGTTACAGGAGATTAACAAGTTACAAACACGAAGTTCATAAGCTTGTGTGCACACGATTCAGCTTCCAAAGCACTTTTTACGCACAAAAATATAAACAATCGCTTCGTTTACAGCGACTAAGCAATGTTGAGCCACCTAATCTGATGTTATCCTCGGCGATGATCAAGAGAAAAATACGAAAACTTAAGAAAAAATTATGAAAGCGAGTGGAATTGTAAGTGTTTTTCGATTTTAGGTTGCGCCTAACCTGGGAGCACCCTGAGGTTGCGCGAGACCAGAAAAAAATTAAGAATTTTCACAAATCTCCACCATTCTCACATAAATTTCCAAATTGTTTCGCATAAGTCTACTCACTAGATCACGCTCTATCTATAAGTGCTCGCTTTGACCCAAGTTTCGTCCCCTACGCTTTGTTATGGCTCTTGAAGGTATAAAAACAGCCTTCTTTTCATATTTGCTTTTTGGACTTTGATTTATTCTTGTCTTTTCTTCTTTCAATTAACTTTTTTTCGTTGCATATTCTTAGAGCTTCTATGGACACTACAAAAGGTATCTCGTAATTGTCTGCAATGTCAAGAGGGACTTCGATTCAAAAATTTTCATATACCACCTCGTGCTGGGCGCTGGTTATGAGCCCGCAAAAACTTCGAGAAACACCCCAAAAAAATTTTCGGAGTGCGTGGCGCCAGCCACGCATTTCCTATGAAAAAATTTTTCACTCCCTCCCCCCCTGAACCGAAAGTTTGGGACCGCCACTGCCTCACACATACATCAACCGCAAAAATTGCTGAGAAGCGATGTATTGTTAGTAAAAGACACATACCGTGATCAAGCAAGATTTCTCAAAAAAACCGAACAAAACGGGATAGCATGCGTGCGGACGATTAGTTTCGTCTTCATTGCACTTTCAATGTGACACAGACAAGAAGAAAAAACTTTCATATTGCAGGGGGAGAAGTGCTATTGCATACGTACATAATCACACATATCGAAGAAACAAAAATTCTGGAAGCAACGCACTTAATTCGCTCCAAAAATATGTGTTCTCTGAGTGCTGTACCACTAAAAATTTCTTTTTTGTAGAGGTGCATGCTAAAATATATCAGTTTGGAAAGTAAAGCACGTTGTTTTTCATGGCAAAGCGACAAGATGAACCCGCGAAAATATGAGGGGTATCATTTGCTAAAGCGAAGCAAACGCTATAAGATAGACCTCTGAACATTAGCATTTGTCGCGAACATCGAATCTTTGCCTCAAAAATCCTCAAAATGTTTTATTTGCTCCTGCATATAGGAATACATGTACTTATACGTATGTATACTTGCTACTTTTTCGTGGCTAGGAATCAAGAAAATGGGCAACTGAGAATGGCAAACTCTGCGGCTTACTTATGGCCTACGTTTCCGAAATAGGTTTGCGTTACAGGAGTTTGGGATTTGAGTATAAAATTTCTGCCTTGTGAATGCTTCCATTTTTGGGAAATAGCAATAACAGTCGAAACACTCAAGAAAAAAATGACTTTTTTCTTATCCAACAATAGATAATGTATTGCGCTTTCCCAGAAGAATCACTAGCTTGGGCTAGTGAAAAAGTTCAAAGTGTGGAGCAGATAAAATGATGCAATCAGAAATAGGCATAATCAGACAATCACGCACTATCTTTTCGAAAAGCTCATAATCATATGGCAATCCAATACTTATTAGGTGAATTTCAAGAGATAGACTCTCAAACATAGTTTTCTCATGAACTCAAACTCCAATGGTGGAGTGGTTGTGCTGTGGTTGATTCTGAGATGGATGAGCTTCATGGAACCACACATGAGCAACTACATAGACAAAATAGTGTACATGGTAGTAATATCGTGAAATTTGAACAGACATGATCAATGGCGCCTGCAGATGCTCTTAACTCCCTTTGCTTCACAATGACCTGTAGGATCTGTTCTTCACATTATACGGTTGCTACTATGCACTGAGAGAGAAATTACCCTATTTTTAGGTGTATAAGCCGCACTTTTTCGAATTTTCGCCCAAGCTGCTCAGCCGCTTCATTGTGTTTGAAAAAGCGACTTATGCCGCACGATTCTTTCGGGCAATACGCAGCACGGTGTAGGGTTTTCTGGATGCGAAATCCATTGATGTGTTCGGGCTGGTCGATGTAAGCTAGGACCACCCCGCGGCTTATACACCTGAAAATAGGGTATATCTACTGTGTTTATTTCATGCTACAGCTCATAGCTATGCCATGAAATTCCGTCAATATATGTTCGGAACGCTCTCGCTAGTTGCTTGTCACTTCATAATGTGCTTCCTTCACAGAAATGCAATTTTAGTCCATTCCCGAAAAACGCTTCATGCTATCAATGTCTAGACGTACGAAAAGAGTGTCGCCTTCCATGATAGCAAGATTTATGTTCACAAATCTTCACAATCACACCATGAGAGGATTAAGCGAGATTTGTGTATTGACAGCATCAGTTATTCGTGAATTATGAAACTCTAAAGGATATAGAAAAAACAGTAAATACTATGCGAACAATTTAATCAAATACAGCATGTAACATGGGGCAGTCTCTCAAGAGAAGCAGAACTAGCTTCGAGCGCAGTTCATATCATATTCGAATCATGAGCGAACAGCGTCCCAAAGGATTCCAGAATTTGACTTTGTAAACGCCTTATAATTTAGTAAAAAAGCTTTCCAACAAGACATGCCCAACCAAAGTTACTCACGATTGTCGACGGCATGCATACGTGCTCCATAACAAGCTGTCGCAGTTGTTTACGTAAAAAATGCGGGGCGTTGCAACGCCTTGGAAGACGTTGAAGGAAGGCCAATAAACAAAGCAAATCCATGGTATCTATGTGGCATCTCGAAACGATTCTATTCGGCCTTGCTGTGGCTATATTTCAAAGATGCAACTCATTTATGCAGTTAACCTCGCGGTGCATAAACAAAGAAGCGCAAACTCCAAAAATGAGCAGCTTTGCTACACAAATTAGCGTATATAATTGGCGGTACCGTTCCGTACGTCTGAATTTGTTTAAAGGCGGTCAGCTGCTTCACAGACTAACTCTTCTCACATTACACTTGTATTCAAACTGTAATCGCAGAGCTGAGAGAGCAATCCACTTATATAAGGTGACAGAGATTGATGAGAGGAGATGCTTTCCTACCATAATGAGAATGGTGAAGTCAGTTGAAAAAAAAACGTAGAAGCTATAAAAATGTGCAAGTGCCTTGTTTCTTCTTGTAAACAATTCAAATAATTTTAAAAAATGTTTAAAAACTCAAATTAGCCTTATAAAAAAAATTTGGGGGCGTGGCTGACGCTACGCCCCCTTTTTCCAGATTTTAGGGGTTGAGGCCCGCGAAACTTTCGAGAAGCATCCCTAGAATTTTTTCGGAGCCTTCTTTTGAAAAAATTTCTGTCGCGCCCCTTCCCCGAAATCCTTCGCCATTGATACATAAATTCGTTCCAGCAACCATCACCCCTAACAACTTCTTTTCAAAAACCGAGTGACACCTTGTTCCATCATCAATGAACGTTATTCTATATGTTCGAGCAAGGGGGACATCATATTTGGGTGCTGGCACAGTCACCCCACATTTCATCTTTTCATGGCAATCACTCCCCCACGATTGATGTCATACCTCTTGAATGATTGATGAGGTGAGTTCAATCCAAAACAAAGTTAGTTCAACTTACCCCTGCAAGATTGCGTGTTCCTTGCAATTCTGGCAGAGAGCGAACTAGTCGGAATATAACTAGAGCGATGGAGCGCATGCATTCATACAGAATTGTGAAGAACAACTGAAAATATCAGATAATCAACGAATAGCTCGCACAATAGGAAGAAAGAAGGGAGAATGTGCTGAAACCCTCCATACACGAGTGTAATATTACGTAAAAACACTTGAATCAGGGCTTGCCATGGATGGCACATGAGTAAGCTCAATATCGTTTTCGCGGTAACGTAGGGAATTCCGGGAGGGGTACGGAGCGTAGAAAAACTGCTTATACTCGCTGAGTACCGTAATATCAGACATTCTACACCCTAAGTCCCATAATGAACAGTGAACCGTCCCAGTTTCCTCCTCCCTGCTTGATTGCAGACTCCAAAAACTCTAAACGGGCGCTTTTATGCTCCAACCGCGCCCTAATGCGCGCCAAAAACAACATGCTGCCAAAGTATACACGATCTATGACACGCCAAGACTGTGCTACATTGCGTCCGGCTAAGGTAGTTCGTGTAAGGAAGAGACAGCAGATTGTAAGAACAACAGAAGAGCGTACGATCACAGAGACGCCGCTGCATCCGGTCTTTGCGTACTATGAATCGCCTATACAAAACGAGCTTCATTATTTCTGTGCGTGTTTAGTGTTCTTCCAGTGTTCTTTTGTAATTTTTTCTCTAAGAACACCTTGTAAGCCACGTGGAAATTTTTTGCAAGCCAACGGGGACATCGTTTTGAGACAGTATTATCTCTCCTCAAGCCCTGATTCCAGCACGTTAGTTGATACATGCTAACAATGACAGAACCTGTAAAGCCTTCTACTAGGCAGATTGAATATAAGCAAAAACTATAAGTTAGAAATGGATACAGATTGTTGTTGGTAAACGACTGGTTGAATGTTTGGTGGTGCTTAGTTTGTGATGAGAGGTCTTGACATAACTATGATCACGTTGAGCGGGCGCTAATCACAAAATCCTGAGATTACTAAGCGTTATATTCAAGGACAAAGAAATTTACTTTTTATATTCAAAAACAACGAAATGTACTTTTGAAAATCTTCAGCTCAAGAAATATAAAGAACTGCAGGAAAACCATGTGATATTTTGTCACAAAGTGGACGATGCCTCGATCGATAAATCGATGATCTACCTAATATCTTAACACTAGCGGGGCTGCCAAAAACCGCGTTATCAAGACTTCGCCCGCTTTCATGCTGCGGGTCTATAATAATTATTGTAAATTCGAATGTTAGTCTTTCGCTAGATAGTCGCACAAACTTTGGTGCTAGCCCGTAGTTCTTTCGTTGAGAGATGCTTTCTCGACTGTTATAAGACGCACAAAGTGTGAAACGAACAGAATATGCATGAATGTGCGGGTTGAAATGAACAAGTCTTTACATAATTATACAGTGCAGAGAAACACATTTGTAGTGTACGAAGCTTTGCTTCAGTGTAGGATTTCACACACTCATATGGTACCAATAGAGATCGGAACCACATGTCCACATGCTATGAGTGATGGAACACAGGACCCAAACAAACCTTGCCCCAGTAGTTCGCTCACCAGTTTGCGTCGAAAAATTTCAGCCAACTGCAAATGTATTTCATGGAGGTAAATTCTTAGTGTATGCTGCATTGAAGCGCTCGAAAGCGTTGTGATAGGAATGCTTTCCTGAACTTCTCGCCGACAGGGATTTGTTGTGTATAGATGTTTATGAAATCGACAGGCAAATCTGATGTAGAACGAATATGGTCGCGGAATCGTAATAGCGGCTCCAACACAAAAGAAACCTATGTAAAAGAGCCAGAATATTTCCACATACAGGAAGACCCAGTGTGGGATTTCTAAATAACGAGTGAGCCCAGATTGAAATTCAAAGAAAATCTTTTATCGAAATCAAAAAGACAGTCCGAAGCCACTCCAAGCGCTTTTTCGAGGACCCTCAGAGGGCCGAGAACAGAATCATCCAAAAAGGAACAGATTTTTCCGATCGAAGTGTTGTCATCAAACTTTGGGCTCCTAAGCACCTTAGACTAAATATGACTGAGGGAAATAAAGCATATAGAAAGTCGGGTAGTGTACTTTCCTAATGAAGCATTAAGTTGCTTATCCTGGGATGTACTTTGTCGAAGTTAGGGTTTTTAATTCGTTATTTTCGAGGCAAGCATAAAGGGTATTTTTCCTTGAACCCCTTTTCTCAAAAAATTCTCATGGGATATGCGCTATAGCCTAAAAATCAATTTTCATAGATTGTATAAGGACTGTCTCTCTGTCATGTCAGTTTGGCTTTTTTTTCAAAATCGTTTCGAAGTTACAAGACCTTTTGGGATGACTTACGAGCTTCTAACCTGTAACAAGAAACAGAATAATCCAAACACTTACCAGGACAGCTTGTCGCTTTCATCAATGATATAAAAACTTCCTTTCCAGTGTCTCCACCATGGTAATTCACTAGGAAAGAATATAAATGTGCGCATATTTCTATTCTAGGCGAACCTAATGGCTCATTGAAAACAGACCGACTAATACTTGGAATTGTTGAATGAAAAAAGGGTCATTACTGAAAACAAATCGGACTCCTGTTAAACTTGTAGAAAACATGTCAATATTTGTTTCGAATGCGATGGAAAGCTGCCAATCCTTCCTGTGATGGGACCCAGATGTGGTACAAGAGAAGGACCAATATCCTCCTTTGAAAAAATGGGTCCGGGCAGCGGAAAAGTACCCAATAAACTTCATCGCTAAATGGCACCTTTATCGGTAAGAGGGAACTCCTTGAAAATCAGTTAAGTGTATCGAAACGCCAAGATGATATTAAGGTTTACATCCTTCAGAGAACTTTTGAGCTCCCGACATTGTCAGCGCGACTGCACTCAGTGGCAGAATGCGCTAAGTGAGATACGAGTAATGAAAACTTTTCATCCGCTAACTAAACCTATCAGCGAATGCATAGGACAACGGTGGACAACGATTTCGATGGGTGTTCGACGCAGTGTTTCAGATCCATTTTTAAAACCTTTTCTCTGAAATGATTCTTCTGATGATGGCTCAGACAACTGCCTAATAGTAGGCCTCAACCCATCACTTTTACATTGTCTAATTTCAGCTATTCCTCATCTGATCTCTTTTTGAGGGTACCGAAGGAGGCTTGCTAAAATCAGGACAGAGAAAGTCTTCCACGCAGGGCTTTCTTGTATTTTCTCAACTTGTCTGGAATAGAAGCCCCGTTTTTGATGCAACTGCCTTGTGTGTCGTAAACGTTATCACGGTTGAATCTTTCTCTGCGGCATTACGGAAAACCGTAGTTTTCTAAGCACTACGTATAGACACAGACAGAGTTTGAGAAATCAATTCGTCGACATTTACACCTCTCATCCGAATCCAATTGCTTTAAAGGCACCGTCCACCCAGATTCTCGACTTCCAGGTTTTTGTCGTTTCAGGGCATTCTCATGTCCCTAATTCAGAATATGAAGTCGAGAATCCGCGAAAACCCCGACAATCCCCGTTCTGGAAAACGCATAGGTCGGCTTTCCGGAACACGGATTGGAAGGGCGCGCAAAAATGGGCGGGCATGGATGTGGAGGGCGGCGCCGTCTTGTCCTTGTGCATATTCGTTATTCCGGAGTTTTCTCGCTTCTGAATCGACATTTTGCGCCGCGCTTGTGGCTTGATAGGGGGCCCTACTATCATAAGCTGCCAAAAGCTCAAGACCCTCAACTTAGGGTGGAGAATGCCTTCAACACCCAATGAAGGACTGCGATGGTTTGGCCACTAACGTTGGCTCCAAAAAACAGCTGATTTCTCCACAGATTCCTCTAATATACAAAGAATCGAAACCAATACCCCCCATTTTCCGGGAAATCGTTGCAGCCTGACTACCGTACCGCCTACCCCCCCCCCCCGTTCCCTCTTTGAAGTTGATAAAAAAAGCAATTGGCCCGCACAATCACAATGTCACAATGCAGTCTCCAAAGTCTAGTGGCTAAGGGGTGAGGCTCTCAGCTGCCAGACCTGGGTTCGATTCCCCACTCAGGAATTCCTTCTTGCCACCAACGTTGGCTCCAAAAAACAGCTGATTTCTCCACAGATCCTCTAATCATTTCATATAAAAGAATCGTAAGGTACAGTATGAATTTTTTGCAGAGAAGGACATTTGAGCATCCACCCGTCCTTTGATTTGGGAAAAACACTGAGACGCAAAACCTCCACCCAATGTTTTTTGTCCTACGCCTTATTCAAAGCGAGCTCGTGCAGCCCCCGCCCCCCACATCAATCCTTGATTTACGATCTGATAAAGAAAGGCAGCTAGAACACATTGAACTGCAAGGGTACAATGCAGCGTCCATGTTCTAGTGGCTAATGGGCGCGGCTCTCAGCTGGAAGACCCAATCCCGCGTTCGAGGGCTGTTTTTTGCCGTTAACGTTAGGTCTCAAAAATCAGCTGATTCTTTCTCCACATATCGTTTCATATAAAGGAATCGAAAGGTGAAGTAGGAATTTTTTGCAGAGAAGAGTTGAAAACGGCGGCTAATTAGGGGGGGGGGGGGAAGGAGGAGGGAGAGCGCGGAAACATGACTTGACATCATAAAAATTTCTAACAATAAGAAACTAGCGAAAAGTTTTGCATTGCTTGCTCTTTGCGGGTATTGTCGCTTCCGAGTGCTCCCTTGCCCATCCCTGCGTTTGCGCCGACAGCGTTTATTCTCTCACTCGCATAAAAAAACCCACTCAGGCAAGCTAGTCAGTTTTCTTATTCAATGAAATTCAGTGCCACACATGAGATATGTACATCCACCTCACCACAACTACTCTGGATTCTTACCATTTGCGCATTTCAGTTATACTTTGCTCCCAAGATGCTTTACCATCAGTACGGCAAAACTTGATTGAGATTGGTACACTACTCGGTAGTATGTCCTTTCAGCTTATTTCTGGTCCCACTCATATGTTATTGCTTGATTTGCTGATCAAAAGATATCCGGTGGTTTTTTTTTGTTCTGTTTTGTGTTTACTGCTTCATTTTCATTGCGCCTCTCCTAAGTATTCTCATGTTAGCTGTTTTGTTCGGTTGATAGCACGCCGAAGTGCGTGTGAATAAATAAATAAATAAATAAATAAATAAAATCTGTCCCTAGTTGCGTCCATAGAAAATGTTTATCTCACCATCACCTATATGTGTTTCTCCTATCCCTTGTGTATATCTTATAAACGATGAGGTGGAAAACTGCAAAATTAGCAACCAATCTTCATTTGCAAAACCAAAAATGCGTTAAGAAAAATGGAAGTCAAAATACTCTAACAATAAGTAGTAAATATAGCACTTGCAGCATACCCGAATACCTGTATATAACGCCAAAACTGAGATAATGGCAGGGTAGCAAAAATGCTTGATTATTCGGTAGCAAGAATGCTTGATTATTTGTGCATAAAGGACATATAAATTGAATAATTTTCGACAAAAATCAGAACGAACATTATTATCTGTATTGCTACAGCCGACGGTTTAAGAACTTGACGGACATGGCGTAGGTGGCGATGTCGCAGCACTCATGTAATGGGGAGAACATGTACAGGGCTTTTCAACCTGAGAGTCGCAAGTTTCGCTTGCGCGGCTCCTCCAACGCGGCCGCCTCGCTCAGGCCGCGCGTGGCGTTTGCTGCGTATCGCCCGGATTTCGCCAAGCTTCAGTCGACGCGCAGCCAGCGCCACGAACGCTGCGCGGACCTAAGCGTGGCGTCCTAGCGGGGCGGGTGGGACAAGGCCTTCAAGGAATCGAAAGGTGAAGTAGGAATTTTTTGCAGAGAAGAGTTGAAAACGGCGGCTAATTAGGGGGGGGGAAGGAGGAGGGAGAGCGCGGAAACATGACTTGACATCATAAAAATTTCTAACAATAAGAAACTAGCGAAAAGTTTTGCATTGCTTGCTCTTTGCGGGTATTGTCGCTTCCGAGTGCTCCCTTGCCCATCCCTGCGTTTGCGCCGACAGCGTTTATTCTCTCACTCGCTTAAAAAAAACCCATTCAGGCAGGAGCTAGTCAGTTTTCTTATTCAATGGAATTCAGTGCCACACATGAGATAATATATACATCCACCTCACCACAACTACCCTGGTATTCTTACTAATTGCGCAATTCAGTTATACTTTGCTCCCAAGATGCTTTACCATCAGTACGGCAAAACTTGATTGAGATCTGTCCCTAGTCGCGCATAGAAAATGTTCATCTCACCATCACCTATATGTGTTTTTCCTATCCCTTGTGTATATCTTATAAACGATGAGGTGGAAAACTGCAAAATTAGCAACCAATCTTCATTTGCAAAACCAAAAATGCGTTAAGAAAAATGGAAGTCAAAATACTCTAAGTAGTAAATATAGCACTTGCAGCATACCCGAATACCTGTATATAACGCCAAAACTGAGATAATGACAGGGTAGCAAAAATGCTTGATTATTCGATAGCAAGAATGCTTGATTATTTGTGCATAAAGGACATATAAATTGAATAATTTTCGACAAAAATCAGAACGAACATTATTATCTGTATTGCTACAGCCGACGGTTTAAGAAACTTGACGGACATGGCGTAGGTGGCGATGTCGCAGCACTCATGTAATGAGGAGAACATGTACGTGTAGATCAATTAAGCATTGACACGAACATTCGCCAACTTCGTGTGAGTGTAGGAAGCGGTGCGCAAGACACCCATAGACATAGACATAGACTGTCGAAGCTCCAGAATCAGATGAGCTAGATTCCGAGGATTGCCTTGAATGTCAAGAGATATTTACTGGTATATACATACATCCACAACAAAGATCAAGATCGTTAGCTGTACATAAAACTTACGCATGAGCGGTATAAGTATTCCTGCCACAGGATTATAAAAGTCAAACCAACATCGTTTTTGACTTAGGCGTCAAAAAATAAAAAGTGCGTAACGTCTGCAGAGTACGGACTTTATATTTGATTTGACGCCTAATATCAGAAAAAAATGGGAATTCCTTATTTCTGACCGTCTTTTCGACTCGATTGTATTATAGAACCCAACAGACACATGCTGAAACTGAGACTTCCAAAAGTGCTCCAAAGTGAAGTTCAGTAGTCAATGAACCAATCACGGCCAAAATCGTTATTTATATGTTTTCGAGGTCTTCCTTTTCATTAGCAATGTCTGATTTGCGTAAAAGTTCAGGAGTTACAAAGAGAAACAAGAGCTACAAACAATATCTGAAAATCAGAATCCAACGGTTGGAACTGCAGAAGCTGTTTTTTAAAATTATCTGTGGGTAAAACTAGAAACTTGCCTGTATTTGATCCTAGTTGTGCATGTATTACGGTCTCCCCTTCCCCGCGTTGCATGGTTCTGACCTCATAAAGGTTGTGGTGGCTGTAGGCTTTATTGTATCCTTAGGCGGATGGGTGGCGCCTGTAGTGGAGTATGATGGCTCCTGATGTGTTATCAGAACACGTAAGCTGTTAGAGCTTTATTGAACAGACGACATGCACCCATTCGTGCAGTGGTAGAATGCTGAGGATTGAAGGCGTGGTAATGTAGTATCACAAACATCTGGGCGATAACACACTCATATCACAGCAGGTCATGCTTATGGCATGACCTTCGCAGTGCTTAGCAGGAGTAATGATATGGTTATAAGAAAGGTGCCGACAAGTCGGCACACTCCGGCCAGCGGGAGAAGTAAATGAGAAACAGCGAATGAGCAGCACATAAACATACACAATTAATGTAGGCAAATGTATAGATCTAATACTTATCAGGATACCGTAGTGGGCGTCCTTGAGGAGCTAGGCAAATGAAGTCAGAGTCCAGGTTGATGTAGTGACAGCTGGCATGAAATGGTGAACAGGTAAGCGGAGAGGCAGAATATCGCAGATGGTCATGACGTAGTCGAGCATTTGTGAGCGACGAAAATACAGAGTAAGGATCGTGAGTTGAAATCTTCTTGTTTGTGGGTTGTCGCTTTACAGCTCTGTCTCTTCGGAGAACATCATTATCTTTGGATCGAGGCTCTACAGTTGTGGTGACTTGCGGGGTCAGATTATCCTCTGTTGCTGGTATGTTGCCATTCATGGCATCTCCGCGGGCCACAGTTGTACAGTCTTCAGAATAAGGACTGAGGCGATCTTCACCGTGGTCTTCTTCCATCGTCGCGGAATCCATCATGATTGCTAGAGCATCCGTCTCCCTTTCCGCATCACGTAAAAAATTGTTGAACATGCTGGATTGCTGTTCTTTAACTACTTGACTTGATGCGAAATTCTTGTATGTTTTTGCGTATACTATCTGATATCTCCATCTGGACATCTACAATGATTTGGTAAACTGGCTCCTTCTGAACAAACGCATTCTAGATTGTCATTGCACGTGTGAAAATTGTTCACAGCATCATTTCGGTCCTTGCATTCGACCGCTATTTTGTGCGTGTCCGGTACAATGAAGGAGTCAACGTCGGATATAGCGAACTTGTTTGACATCATTGAATCTACAGGCTTTTGTAGGGCTATGACTGTAACATTCATTCCATCAACGCTTTGGCTAATGTAAGGATCGACTTGTAGTGTTTGCCTTGTTGTAATGGATTTCAACTTGGTTTCAACTTCCAGATGTAGGATGGGTTTCCATTCCGCACATTCTAAGATCTCGTAGACGATTTGGGTGCGGGGAACGTGAGATACTCTGTAGAAGGTACATGATGGAAGCGGCAAAAGGCATCCTGCACACAACAGTCCTCCGCAAGAATACTGACAACCTGAATAGCCAAGATAATGACTAACAGACTCCAATTCAGGAACAGTCTCGTTTCTTTGGAGTAGATCGCATTTTTGCTCAACGCATGAACCCATCTGTGGACATCTTCTAGAGAAGTGTATCTGTAATTCAGTTTCTCTTGTGAAATACTTTGAGACTTTGACACATTCCAGTCGCATTGACTTCATCGTGATTTTTATGAAGCCTACACCTTCGCCCTGCTGGCGAATTTCGATGCACTGTTCTTTCTGCAATGTGTTGAACAAGATTTCACGCCTGAATTTTTGTGAGCAGTGCTGTTTCGGCCCACATACCATATCTACGGAATGACGCATGTATCCGTTCTGGCATGCAGCAGCTGGCTGGATCATGCACAAAGACATGACGCACGCCACAGCCATAAGACGACCGCTGATTGGTATGGGTGAAAACGAATCAAGCGTAAAAACGTTCTGTTGTGGTCTTGGTGTAGCTGGTGTTGCTTTGCGCCATTCCGACCGTTTCATTCTGCATACAATCCAAAATGTAATCATTGCTAGCGCAATAATCAGGTAAACGATTATTCCAACGCTCAGTATTGCTCCGACCGGCCAACAGTGTGGGTTTCCGATCAATGATGTACTCAACAATCTGCCAGCGTAATCACAGAACGATGGCGGGGTACAAGAGGTCTTAACCAGTATCGATTCATTTCTAATTGAGAATTCCATACTGACATTTACACTTTCATCGTATGGCGATGGAGGCAGCTTAAACTGGATAGTTTTCTGCGTGTCAGCCATAAAAGCTTGACAATCATGATCGAAGCATAGTTTAAACGAGGTTTCGGGTGTCCAAACTTTTACCGCTCCATTCACACATTCGATATTGGTGTGTAGCTGGCTCGTGACCTTGTTGCTCAGAGTACACATAATAAGAAGTGTTCTAACGAGTGTTCGTACACCAATTGCAGGAAAATTGTAACTTTGGCGAGATAGCCTCGCCGGTGCAGGCGTTGCAGTTGCGAAGTTTGAGTATCCGTGTTGCTGACTTTGGCTGAACTGATCATCATCTTCAGTGCTGTCTCCTGAAGTTTTCAGGCGTTCTAAAGCTCTCAGTTTAGATTGACGCGCAGGTCTTTCTTTTGTTTCCTGCTGCGGCTCACAGGCTGGAGGTGTTGGAAGTGAATCGTTTTGGTCTTGTGACACCGCACTTCTAATTTCTAAGGGATAAACCTTATTCATGGGGCGATGCATTACTTTCCCATTCGGGATCATAATTTTCAATGATCGTAGACCGCCATCTGCGCTTTCAACTAGGGCAATGATCTTGCCGTAACACCAGCTTCCTCTTGGTAACATTTCTTGCTCAATCAAAACGATTTCACCGATTTCTGGTTTGGCTCTAGCGGTATGCCGCGGCTGCTTGAGTATACTTTTTTGTATCTCTCTCAAAGCTGTTAGATATTCGGAGCTCCACCGTTCCCAAAATTTATTGGCAATTTGAGAAGAGTACTCCAATGCTTCATAGGCTTGCTTTGTGGTTTGTATCAAATCAGGATCATAGCTAAGATCGTTGCCGCAATTAGCACCTGCTGTGTCCGGTAATGAATACTTGATGTTCCCCCGCAGGAAATCAATAGGACGCAAGGGAATCTCTTCCAAACACGATGTGCTGAGTTATGTTAGTGGTCTAGTGTTGATGACAGCTTCTATTTGACTAGTAACCGTACAAAACTCTACAAAACTGAGTCTTTTTCTGCCAATTGACTTTTGCATGGACTTTTTGACGGAACCGACCAGCCGTTCCCAAGCTCCACCCATCCATGGGCTAGCTGGCGGGTTGAACAACCATTTAACGCCGTTGGTTGAGCTGTACGACATTACTGAGCTGCCAGAGTACTCATCTGTACGGAATAGCTCCTCAATTACTCGTGACCCGAGCTTGAAATTTGTGCCGCAATCGGTGCGCATAAGTTGCGGAACACCTCTTCTTGATATGAAGCGTATGAAACTGCTCAGAAAGGCGCCTGTTGAGAGGCTGTCAACAACTTCGAGGTGAACTGCTCTTGTAGTGAGACACGTGTACAAGCAGATGTACGTGTTTTCTCTATTTTTGGATAAAAACGGACCCATAAAGTCACAACCGCAATTAAGGAATGGTTTTGATATCTGCACTCTATCTTGCGGTAATGAAGGCATTGCTGGTGCACCAAATGGTAAACCCTGCCAGCGCTTACAGACCGCGCAATTCTTCAAGTAAGTACGGAATGCACCAGACGGCTTTGGTATCCAAAAGCGTTCTCGCGCTATCGCAAGCGTGTGATCTTTTCCGCAATGGTAATTCTTCTTATGTATATCTTCCAAAACGAGTCTAGTAAATTCGCCTCTGTTTGGTAAGAACATCGGGGATTTTGAATCAAGAGGGATGTTTGCCAGTTGTAATCTTGATAAGTGACGAATCACACCATCTTTATCCCTTATTAGGCGTTTGTCACAGTACTTTTTCTGAAGTTCGTTGAGATCGAAATTTTCATGTATCTGTGAAATCAGAAGTATTCGAGCGGCGGACATATCCTGCTCTGTGACATGTGTACACGAGTCAAATTGAGGGAGCATTTTCCTACTCATATTGGTACCTTTTCTTTTATCAACGCCTGTTGCCAACTTGCGGAGGTACTTCGCAACTCGGACGACTGTCCTCAGGGCAATGTCGAGTTTGGAGAAACGCGACAGGTCAATGACGGAGTCCGTAGGTAATATTGATTTTTCGATTGCGACTGTTTCTACACTTGGTTCTTGGAAAGATTCTTCGAAATTGTCTACTTCAATTTCGTCCATGAATCTCAAATTTTGCAACAACTGCTCGTTATTGAGCCATTGCGGTCCCCGGACCCAATCATGGCTAATAATCTCGGTTGCTGTGAGACCTCTAGTGCCAGCGTCAGCTGGGTTGAAGGATGTGGCAACATGCATAAATCGTACCACAATGTCTTGCTTTTCAAACTGACTTTTGAGTTTGAGTATTTTATCTCGTTGATTTGCAACGAAAATGGGAATTCGATGTTGTGTTTTAATCCAACACAAAGCTATTTCGCTATCGCTGACGATATTTATAGATTTTATGCCTCTATTGACAGCTTGCACTACGCTGGTACCTAGTCGTAATGCTAGTAGAATAGCAAGTAACTCTAAGCGAGGTATGGTCTGATGTGAGCTTTTTGGTGTAAGCTTCGTTTTCCCACTAATGAGCTGACTAAGAGCTTTGTTTTTTATGTTTTGAATGTAGGCGCAAGTTGCCATTGATGATTTGCTGGCATCTGCAAATAGCCATAGGCAAAGATTCGCACATGCGTCATTTGCGGAGATAATCAAACGCGGGATCTCTATCAGAGCTCCATCTATCTTGGCAATTTGTTCATTCCATTTCTTAGCCAACTGGATGGGCACACGGTCGGACCAGCCGAGTCCACCGTTAAATGCATCCCGCATAAGTGATTTCATTCCTACTACCAGTGGACCGGCTATGCCAAGTGGATCATACAAAGAATTGATGGTGCTAACAATCTCGCGTTTAGTTAAATGATTTTTGCATGGAAAGTGTGCAGGGACCGAAAAACGGTCGTTCACAGTGTCATAACTCACTCCAAGCAATTTAATTTTCCCTGCTGGTTGTCGGTCATGGGTGGGAATTGCTTGATTCACAATGTCTGAGTTGGATACATATTCGCGTAGGTTCATACCAATTTGCGAAAAAATGTTCTTGGAAAGCGCGTACTTTTCCAAAGCTTCCTTTTCAGTTTCTGCCAATAGCAGTATGTTGTCAACGTAGATGTTGCGTGCAATTTCAGATGCAATTGCTGATTCAAGAGATTCCAAGTAGGCTGAGATTGCCATGTTTAAAATGCTTGGAGAGGCAGTTACTCCGAATGGAATCCTAGTAAAACGGTATTCTATAATATTCGTTTTGGATGGTGGCTGCTTAGGATCCTTGAGCCATAGAAACCTGCACAAGTCTTTATGGGATGTGCAAAGGCGTATCTGTTTGAATGCTGCCTCGATATCGCAAAGTAAAATGTATTTACTTGTTCGAGATGCGAGCAATATGTCGTGAATCTTATTTACAAAAGATTCTCCTTTGTGGATTACGTCGTTTAAAGAAAGCTCGCCTCTCTTTTTTGAAGAAGCATCAAAAACAATTCTCAGCGGTTTTTGTTTTTCTGGGCGCCAAACGCCAGTATGCGGCATATAATACTTGCCTACAGCACCATCTTCTGGTTCGTAAATCCTCTCTATTACGTTCTGGTGCTCGTAATCTGTGAGTGTTCTGCTATACCACTCCATCTGTTCGCCATTGGCGTGTAAGTTCCTTTGGAGAGCCGCCAATCTCTTGATTGCGACCCCATAGTTATCGCTGAGTTCAGCGATATTGTCCTTGAGTGGAAACGGCGCTGTGATATAGTCGCCGTCGAACGTAATCGTTTTCGAGTATTCTCTGAAGTACTTTAGAGTACCCTGATCTTTGTCACATTCAAGAGAAGTGATTCCTATGTTTTCTAGCTCGAAAAGTTTTTGAATGTTATCGCTGTCTGAACATTCGCATACTGCAGACATGGAGTGGACCAGAGCGGTTGTGTTATTGTTGTCATTGATATGGCCACGACCATAGACAGTAGGGCCGAACACTGTTTTGGCTACATGCAGACCTGACGGAGTGGTAGTAGCGCGGTTGTATTCGAAATAATGAAATCATAGTAGCGATCAAGGCCGACTAGTATATGAGGAATCTGGCGTTCTCCTCTAATTTTTGAGTTTGCTATGCATAATTCACTCTTTTGTAGAAAATCACGATCACTTTCTGTAAGTTTGACGGATGGAAATCCGCCAGTTATGATTGGCTTTGTTTGTATGGTCATATCTATTTCTCTGCCATACGCTGTGCCAACTTTAAGGGCCACTAAGTGGCTTTCAAACTTTTCGGTATGTCCACCAATACCCGACATGATGCAAGTCTCGGATGTAATGCGTGGCAATCCGAGTTTTTCCGAAAGAGCCTCTTCAATTACCGTTTTTTGAGCTCCAGTGTCAAAAAAAAACAAAGCTTTTTCAAAACTGTGCGCTTTGTGGTTCCAAACATTTCCTTCAGCTGTCATGAGGACGAGCTGCTCGCTTTTTCTATGTGCAGAAGGCATGCAGTTTTCATTTTGGATGTTTTGGTTTGAAGCAAGCGGTTGATTAGCGCTTTGCTGCCGGCGTCGTATATCATTTCCAGAATACGCTTGTCTGTTAGTGGGTTGTGTATTCCTAACAGGAAAACTGTTGTTAAAACGATTTTGGGTGGTTTCATTTTTCGACCACTTGGATGCGTGCGGCTGGCTCAACGCGGAGGGACCCGGATATCCCGAAGAAAGGCAGACGGACGCATGATGAGCGCGTCCGCATCTGGAGCAGTCCGCCGATTTGCAGCTGCTGCTGGAATGCGAGTTTTGGAAACATTTCCAACACCTTCTCTGCTGTTTGAGAATGTCCCGGCGTTTTTGCCGGTCGACGATAGACCTGCACATAGCGGCCTGGTGGTTCGACTTGCCGCAGAAAATGCAGTCAGCTGGTAAGTTCGGGCGACGATCTTGAGGATGTGACCCGTGTGAATCAGTACTGGTAGTACCGAGGCGTAGCTCCACATAGGCCTTGGCTGAAATTTCCCTGTCCAAGGCTTCTAACAGGTCCTCGACTTTCATTGTATCGGTCGCCTGATTTTTCACCAGTATGTCCTTGACAATTTCGTAAGGAAATTTTTTGAGGATGGTCTCCGTCCACATGGGGTCACACATAGGACGAATGTCGTAGCCCGCGGACACCATCTGATTGACAAGTGTTTTTATGGAGTCGAAACACTCCTGGCAGCTCTCCGCCTTTTGATTTGCGGACCTGAGCTCGAACAGTTTCTGCACAATTTTGGACCTGTTCGTAGTTTTATTACCAAAGCGTTTCGTTACAGTATCGACCATCCAGTCGTAATTGGCTGGAACCGGCTTGATGCCTCGAATGGCTTTCTCAGCTGCTCCTTGCAAACTTTCTCTGAGATGTACGATTTTTTCGACTGTAGATAACTCGTCATTTTCATGTATGAGCGTCTCAAAGACGGCCCAATATTCTGGAAATTCTTCCTGGCTACCACTAAATGTCGGTAATGCGACTGATGGCGCTTTAATAGTACGTGTTTTTCTAACTGGCAATGTTTGCGTGTTAGCAGACTCATTGCTAATCGTACTAGACTCTCCTGGTTCGTCTTCCTGAACGTTTTGACTGGAAGACTCACTTGCCACGTCTTCCTGAACATTTTGACCGGAAGGTTCTACGTGGACAGGGATTTTCAATTTACATTGTACCTGTTGTAATTTTATTTTTGCGTCTGTGATCTGAGTTTTAACCCTGAGCACGAAATTGGCGGACTCGTTAAGAATTTTAGAATATTCCGATTCTTTTTCAAACTCTTCAATCTCCGCAATCCATTCTTTTTGCTCAGTTTTGGATTTGATACCCATGAAAACTTGCTCCATACTGTCAACTTTGCTCTCGAGCGTTTCCGTATACTCCTTTACCTCGTCTAGGCACTCAGCTAATGATATCAAGTTTGCTGCGCATTTATCATGCCGTTCCTGATCGTCCTCTGGGTAGTCGACCTTTTTTCCGTGTCCATTAGCTTCGTACGTTTTGAGAAGCTCTGACAGTCTGGACGAACTGGTACGGATGGCTTTTTTGTGAAAATATAGAGACATTTTTGATTATTTGGCTCTAACACAAAAATTTCCAACTGCTTTTGAGTTGGGAAAGTGTGACAAACAAAGGCTTGTAAATTTAGGGCTAGCTGAGTCCCAAGGTCGAGTAGATCAACCTCAAATACGGCGATAGTTTGGCCGATGCACCAAAAATGTGGTGGCTGTAGGCTTTATTGTATCCTTAGGCGGATGGGTGGCGCCTGTAGTGGAGTATGATGGCTCCTGATGTGTTATCAGAACACGTAAGCTGTTAGAGCTTTATTGAACAGACGACATGCACCCATTCGTGCAGTGGTAGAATGCTGAGGATTGAAGGCGTGGTAATGTAGTATCACAAACATCTGGGCGATAACACACTCATATCACAGCAGGTCATGCTTATGGCATGACCTTCGCAGTGCTTAGCAGGAGTAATGATATGGTTATAAGAAAGGTGCCGACAAGTCGGCACACTCCGGCCAGCGGTAGAAGTAAATGAGAAACAGCGAATGGGCAGCACATAAACATACACAATTAACGTAAGCAAATGTATAGATCCAGTACTTATCAGGATACCGTAGTGGACGTCCTTGAGGAGTCAGATTGATGGGGGTGGAATTGTGGCTGATGTGGTCGTGACAGCTGACATGAGGTGGCGAAGAAGTAGATGGTGAAAAGGCAGAATAATGTAGATCATTACGACGGAGCGAATCCGCATTGGGAGACGAAAATATAGATTTAGGAATATAAAATTGGTTCTTCCTCTTACTGTTCTCAAGTTGTCGCTTTGCATTCTTGTACCGTCTCTTGAGATCGTTGTCCTTGAGTTGACTCGCATCAGGCATAGTCGGTGACGTCAGGCTATCATGTCCATCGCGAATTGCTGATGTTTTGTCATCCATGGCACCTCCACAAGCCACAACTCCACAGTCTTCAGAATAGTGTTCACGCTCCTCATTTTCGTTGCCGTTTTCTACGGTCGCAGGAGTTTCGCTCATCACTGCTACACTGTCGAACTCTCTTTCAGCGTCAAATATGAAACGGCGAAGCAAGCTGGATTGCTGTCTTTTGACTACTTGACTTGATACAAAATTCTTGTATGTTTTTGCATATACTATCTGATATTCCACAGCGATAGTAAAAACATTAGCATTAGAAAGCAACTGGTGAAAGTCAAGCTTTTTTTCAAGCTCTTCTAGCTGGAGTATGACAGTTTGTCTCTCGCTTTTAGACTGCTTGAGATAAATTCTCCAAACTGGTCGACTATTGAGTCCAAAACTGTCGTTCTTGCTTTAACTTGTGAAAGGCAAGAAAGGAGAATATCTAAGTTTTCGAAACATTTCTTTTGAAGCTCTCTATCAATTTCTAAAGTGAATTTGAGCTTGAAGTTGTAGGAGTCAAATTTTTCGAGCAGATTTGCCAATGCTCTTGAGTGAAATGAGATTGCCTCTTTGAAAAAATTTAGAGACATTTTGATGTTCAAAAATTGTTAGGAAGATATGGCTGCTTTTTGAGCCGTTCGCTAATTTTGAGCGAAAATTGGAAAGATTCAGTCCCTGATGCGGAGGCGAATGGCTGTCGCTAGGTGCGAGGCAGCGGATTTAGGGCGCTAGGTCCCAGAGTTAGAGTAGCTAACCCCTGTGTAGCTGAGGCGAGTATGATCGGCCTTGCGTATTTGGCCGATGCACCATAAATGTGGTGGCTGTAGGCTTTATTGTATCCTTAGGCGGATGGGTGGCGCCTGTAGTGGAGTATGATGGCTCCTGATGTGTTATCAGAACACGTAAGCTGTTAGAGCTTTATTGAACAGACGACATGCACCCATTCGTGCAGTGGTAGAATGCTGAGGATTGGAGGCGTGGTAAAGTAGTATCACAAACATCTGGGCAATAATACACTCATATCACAGCAGGTCATGCTTATGGCATGAACTTTACGGTGCTTAGCAGGAGTAACGATATGGTTGTAAGGAAGGTGCCGACGAGTCGGCACAAAGGTTTTCTTCGGGTAAAATGCCGCAGGCGCACAAAAGTTATGACCTGTATCTCATGTATACATAATCAGTTGACTGGTATTTTGGAGATGCCTTATGATTACCCATAGATCCGTTGTCAAGCAAAACTTATTTACCGTCTTGTTGGCTACAAGCGGTGCACCTGTTATTGCGAGGTCAGTGATGTCGTATGCATATTATGTGTACGAATATCGAAATAAAAGAACTTATGATTTTGGCGTGAGCTCATTATTTAACCTTCACCTTGAACATTTTGCTGAAATTGAACTTGGATTTTGAAAAGTTGTTTGAAATAATGCTTCTTGTTTTTTGTTTTTGCGAACAACCATAGCTAGAAAAAGATCGAAAACGTATAAATCCCAATTCTGGCCATGAATGGTCCACTGAAATTCCTGAACTTCAACCTGGAATACTTTTTTGAAACCTCACTTTTAGCATTTGAAATCTCACTATCAGCTTTCAGCAAACAGACATTGTTACTGAAAAAGGAACCTCGAAAACATGTAAATCCCAATTTTAGCCGTGATTGGTTCATTGTGATCACTGAACTTCACTTTGGAGTACTTTTTGAAATCTCAGTTTTAGCGTAGCACTGCGGGCTACCCTGGTTTCCGTGGTTGGCGAGAGACAAACTCAGTAAATTTTTCTTAGCGAAGTTTCTGCAGTTACGCTTGGTTTTGACCACTGTACCAAGTCGATGACCCGTTCGGTTCTATAATGCAGTCGAGTCAAAAAGACGTTGTCGAAAACACGTTCAAAAATAAGGAATTCTCATTTTTCTGATGATAGGCGTCAAATTAAATGTAACGTCCGTACTCTGCGGTTCTTACGCACTTTTTGTTTTATGACGCCTAAGTCAAAAACGATGTTGGTTTGACTTTTACAATCCTGTATTCCTGCCCTGTTCAGCATATCGATTAGCATCGTAAAGCGAGGTGGGCAGTGAAGTAGGGAGATTCACAGTTTGATGTCCATATGTCAACACATAGGTCACCCCTTCCAGTTCGTAAATAGATAGATTGAGGTCGTCAACCAAGACAATATATCTTGGAGTGGCGAGAAGACCCGGATTGGTGCAATCGTAGCAAAAATTCATCATGGTAAAACATTTCTCACCTGTAAAGTGATATGAGAATTGAGGAAGAACATTTTAAAAGAAGGATGGGTGAGTTCGGTATCCACTACAATTCCAGTGTGATAATCTGATCGGTTGGCTTGCGAGAGCGTTCAATCTGTAAACCACACATCGATCAGGCACCACATTCATTAAGACCATTCAACGGGAACTTACACGATCTAGCACAAGGCGGACATTGTGTTCTTTTTGTGCAACAATAAAGACAGTTTTGATGTTCTTAGCACCCAAAGCAGAAAGAGTTGCAGAAGAAGGGGTATCTCGTGAGTGAGTACCTAAGCAAGAAAAGCCAGTGGACTATTTACACATCGTCAAGACTAACAGTGCTGAAGGAGCCCTCTGACAGACCGCTTCTGTAGATTATGAGATCTCAAGGCCACTTCTTATCGTGATTTTCGGCAGATTTTGGCAACACATTGTTGACTACTTTCAGACATCGTAGAGATTGCCTGTAACGAGAACTAGTAGATGAGACAGAACAGAATGACAGCTAACCTTCTCTCCTCGAGCTTTGGAAAAGATAATCTCCGACTGTGTCGAAGCGATTGGCCTTGAAGTTTGCAGCGTACTATAACAGAATGAACAACAACTGGCTGAGCCCGGCGACTTTGATCAGTACTCACTCCAATAACAGAAGGGGCACCTTTTTCAGGATCATAGGTGGCTGACGGGGAAGGATGACTGACTCCAATTCCTAGGAAAAGACGACCAGGACGGATCCAGTCTCTGAATATTCAACTCTACGCCGGACTCTTTACTGGTCCAGATATCGTTCGAGCTATAGGTAAAAACAAAACCCACTTTGCCCCTTCTTGCGGCAAGATTCCATCCAAGTCTCTCGTAGTTCAGTCCACCTAACTTCAGGTTCGACTTGAGAATTATACTTTCTAGAGTAACAACGCGTCTTTCGCCAACCTTCAAAAGAATGTGTGAGTTTTCTGTAAACGAAGTACCACTGAAACCTTGAGTGCATTCGATAACTTCACGTTCTGTGTCACCATTTCCAGTTCCCTTTCCCAAAGCTTAATCTGCTCTGAAAAAATAGTCATAAACATGCAGAAGTACATCCCATACACTGAACAAAATCAGATCGAACACAGCATCAAAACATTAGCCGAGATCACAAAAAAAAAGAAGAGATAAGATAACAGGACAAACAATGGTCTGTGGTAAAAAGATGATGAGGGCGTTTCCTGATGGTCACCAGTTGAAAGTGCAATATAATAGCGAAGCTCTTTCAAAGGCAGTCCATGAGCATTTCAAAAACACAACAAACCTACTGTGAGCGGTGCTTATAGTCAGCAGTAACAATGAGACAGAACTTGCAATTACGATACGCAGCGGTTTTCATTCTCTCCTCAAGATCCTTTTCTGATGAAAGCAACTAAACGTGAAGTTAAATTTCGACAATCCTACTTTGATTCGTTGCATCGGAAATACCTTGATCTCTGCCGGAGCAGCGATCTCAGTGCCGCGCGAATTGGCTTCCGGTAGTAATTCTCAGCAAAGTTGCTGAAAAATCTCGCAAAAATCAAAAAGAAAAGACATTAAAATAAAAAATTACCGCAGCACTCTTCATCGAATCTGCCCGCCTCGTAAGTGGGTACAAGAGCATACACAGCCCATACATCGCACTCGGCTGGTACGAACGCCCGTAAAAGAGCTCGGACCTGGGAGGAGTTGCAGATGCGCTCCATTGCCATTTCGATTAGAGCACCGTTATTCGACTGGAGCGCACTATCTCCAAACACTTCACGTTTCACAGATTTGAGCCGTTTCTAGATACAGCGATAACTACATGTATATCCTCTTGCATCCTTGCATCTGATCATGCTCCATTCGACTCCACGATCACAGTCTGTGCATTTATTGTTTGTTCTGTCTTCGTTTATACTTTTATTATCGTCTCCTTTTCACAGATGAGTGATGACTGTTCGAGCTCTTCCAACAGGAAAGCGCAAGAAGTCTGGTAATGGCGTGATTATGAAAACAACCGTTTCTTCCAAACTTCAGAAAGAGGATGTCCGGCTCAGTCATTCCGTCAACAACTATATGGAGTCAAATAAGTAAGCGATGATTGTTCTTGCTGTAATCGCTTTTTATCTCTTGTACTAGTTTTTATATGCATTAGCGAATCTCTTGTTTTGAGTACTGTTATCTCCAAACCACGCCACGTCTTCTTCTTCTACAGTGTCGTCATCGTCGTTCGCTTCTATCCGACTCCACCACACTATTCGACGTCTCATAGTGAAGTTATGGCCATGCAATGCGCGCCGACGGGCATCGCGTTGAGAGCAATCTGCAGGTAGTCACAAAAAACTCTTTTTTATGTTTGCCGTAAATCATTTTTGAATATCTAATTTCTTAAAAGAAGTGCTCATGAAGCAGCCTTGCGGCATTTGTTGTTTTTTTCACCATCGCTGTTCTTTTTCTCAAGTGCGTTACAAGTTCGAAAACAGCAACAGTACGAGCAGTTCAACGGCACAATTTGGCTTGCGACACAGAATCTGCAGCTGAAACAACCTCAAGGACCCCTCTTAGTTCAATTGAAAACTCTTTTGACACGTCACAAGCGCACCCGGATACTTCCTATACTCTACCAGCCACTATAATCGAACAGGACCGTATCAGAGAAGCTCTTCACGAGGCAGAAGGGGTTTGTCTCTACAAACTATTGACATTTTCTTCACCAGCACTAATTTTCCAGTTGCAAAACCAAATTGAAGAAATGATCAAGTCGTATGCGAAGAATGAAAGGCTTGACCTCCTTCAAGAAATCAGCGAAGTTATGAGAAATGGGATCAGACAGCTGCCACTGGAAACACTTGAGAATCGTTTCGCGAGGCGACAGGAAATGCAGACAACAGGAGCTGGCCCCACCCCAGTGCGAATTCAGTCATATAAAAGTGTGCGTGTTAATTGTTAGGTTGCTACACTCCTAAATAGATTCTTTTCCAGAGATTCCAATTGAAGCTAGAAAAGAAGAAACAGGAAAAACACTAACTTCCGAGCAGTGCTGCCGTTTTTTCTCCACAAAGATTCGGCACAAGTGTCGTTTTTTCAAATTTTTGTTCTTGTTTTCCTCCTAGATTCTGATTTTGCTACCTCTCTGAAGATGTAAGTGGTGTTTCTTTTCCACTTCTCAATGGACATATGTCTTAGTCGGCTTTACAGCTTTATAAAATGCCGTACTAGTCATTTTTGATCTTAGTGTTTTGTCGTTTCTCAGGCAAACTACTGCTTTCATGAAGCCTTTCCATAAATTTGTTCGCCTTCTCTCACTAATATACGAGGTATAGCAGAGCTACTGTAATGCACAATATCCGTAAATTTGCTCGCTTTTTCTCACTGATATACGAAGTAGCGGAGCTACTATAGTTGGAAATAAAGTGTTTATTCTCTTCTGTGAATTTTGACTAAGCGAATACAAATTTCGCCGCAATATATGAATGCTGTTGTTAGATGGTTTTTGCGATTCGTTGATGCTCTTCCGAGCAGGAGTAACATGATTTCATTCTGCGCTTTTGTTGATAAACACTTTCACTTTGGATGTTGTGTAGTAAGTGCAGGCTATATATGGTCCATGAAATTCTGGTTTCTCAAGGTTACAATCACCTTTGTTCTGCCTCACCTGTTTCGAAACTGAAATTTGTTCAAGAATTCACCTGTAAAATCAATAAGCTTTACTCAGTTCTGTTATTTACGTACACTTCCTTGCTTTGGTGAAAGTGAATTTCGACTTAGGGTGCTGTGTAAGTTAACGTGATGTTGCGCGAGCTTCATCATATCCGACACCAAAGGATGCAAGAGGATATACATGTACTTATCGCTGTATCTAGAAACGGCTCAAATCTGTGAAACGTCAAGTGTTTGGAGATAGTGCGCTCCAGTCGAATAACGGTGCTCTAATCGAAATGGCAATGGAGCGCACCTGCAACTCCTCCCAGGTCCGAGCTCTTTTACGGGCGTTCGGCTGGTACAAGCAGTGGTCTACGAGGAGTCCTGCTACGAGTTTGTGTGGATGAATCCTACACCAATGGATTGGTCATTACCTCCACTTCTCATACCTGACAAAAGCCGTTTCATTCTGATATTTGATTTTTTGGTGGAGGGAGCAGTCTTCCGTGGACCTACAATTAGCGACTGATCCGTATATACTTACAAGTGCAAATGTTTACCTTGACAGGCTCGCTATAAGTGTAAAGTCCAGCATTTTGAACATAAGAGTTCTCATCAGATTAAAAGAGCTTCAGAGCCCGCGCACCTTTCACAACATTATCCTGGCGTTCCCCGGGCGGCACAGCACAGCTCTAAACATTGTCGAAACATGGCAAATTTTTTTCAAATGCCCACTCGTTCGCCTTCAAAAAAAGCAAACGTTTGACCCGAATGAAAAGGTATGTATTCAGAGAAAACTTGTATTTAATAAAAGTCTTTCCTTGGAGGATTCTTTCAAAGGTCTTTTCGCACATACCCTCGTGATTTTGTGGATTTGATCGGGTGTCTGTTGCGAAAGAGTCTTTTCCCGCCGCCGACATTGGGGCAATCCGCCGACTCTGTAGATTAATATGGGGCCCAATCATTCTTCTTCAGAATAAATTAAACTGACTCACTTTGGCACTATATTTAGAAGTCCAAACGAGTTAGCATTGTTAGTTAAAACAATAAATACAGATCTGGCCTATTTGGCTCTGAAAAAGAAACAATATGAGAAGCAATCATGAATGCATCCGCTCCATGTCCCCCCAAAAATGCGAAATAATAATAGTACGAAATACCATATCAAATCTTGAGACTCACATTTTCGCGAAGCCGCAGGTTTGGGCTCAAGTTCCCTGCTAGGGAGAACCCCTCCTTCCTGGATTGTGACATTAGATAGAAGCTCATTTAATTCTTCGTCCGCCCGGATCCCAAGTAGTAAGTGACGCGGGTTGATCCTTGCTCTCCTGAAGTTTCGTGCGACATTTCCGGCCAGTGCGAGGACCTCTGCCACCATGTACTCCAGTACTGCGGCTAAGTAGACGGGAGCAGCTTCTCCAATTTTCCTGGCGTAGTTTCCCTTGCGGAGTTTGCAATGAATGCGGGACACGGGGAACAGGATTCCAGCTCTGGACGAGCGCGTCCTCCGTCTCCTACCATCCATTCGTAGGATGCTTTACGAGAACAAGAAACATTACTCGGTTATCTAATGCGCAGGGCGAGTCCAGAGAAAAAGCACGAGTTGTAAGGTGTACATTTCTATTTCCGAAAATGAGCTTCACTAAACGAGACTTCTTTCTTGACTATCATACTCTCTATAAAGCGCAAGCACCCCCATGTGACTCATCGTGGATGTTTGTAACCAGCAGTGATCTTTGATATCTTGCCACTGCAGTCGTGTTTTCGTAAATGAGCTGCGCACCGTTTATAAGTACAGATGCCCTTTCGCATCACAACTGTACGAGTGCCATTGCGACCATATACGAAAATCATGCTTCCGAGATGTTTACGGTTTCATTAAGTGCAGTCTGTGAAATACTGGCAACGCAGTCGGCGGTAAGACTGACCAGTCAGTTTCGTCAATCGTCACTCTCTGACATTCGGTGCGTGCGGCGCACGCTTGTTAATGGCCAGCAGTGCGGCCCGCGCGCCTAGATTTACGGGCGGGGTCATGTACCGTGCGGCCCGCGCGCCTTGTATCCTTAGCGTACGGCCCGCGCGCAATATATTCTCCCCGTGCCGCCCCGCGCCTCCAATTCTCACACGCTATAAGCGTAATAGGTACCCGCGTGAGGTACGACGCTATGATAAGGCTGCTCCATCACTTGTGGAGCTGACTTAGCTACCATTTCTTGGCATTTGAGTAATCACAGGAACATAAGAAGTTTTTTACTTCTACGGAGGTTATTCCTCGACAGCGTCCCGAATGGATGCCGAATTTGAATTTTGAATTCTGTGAACTCAAATTCAAATTTTCGAATTTTTTGAATTCGGAATTTTTTTGGACTGTGAAGTTGAGAATGCTCAAGGCACGACGGAAGAAGAAAAAGAAGATCTATGAAAGAGATTTATTCTCTGGTAGCTTGCGGACGGAGCGCTTTCGATACCGTGCGGCCCGCGTGCATTCACCGTTCGGCCCTCGCGCATTCACCGTTCGGCCCGCGCGCACGGAGCGTTCGGCCCTCTCGCACTACAAGGCGCCGCACGGGAAGCACGCGCGCCGCACGGACCGAATGTCAGAGCTATACTACTTCAAAGACTACACTCACAGATTTCGATGTCAGCAAACAGGTAGGCCCATGCAAGTGTGGTTGCCATGTTGGTCTTACCACGACCAAAATTTGTGAAAACCATCCCTCCGAGACGTTTTGTTACATACATTAGGATCATTTTCATTCTTTAGAGAGCTTAAAAGTTCACAGTTCGCTGCAATTTAACATTATGAAAATGTATCGATTTCAACCCGAAGTTATAGCAAGAGATGTGATCTGTCCCATCAAAGTTTTAGGTTTTGATACTAAAGAAATTGACCGTTTTAGGTAGCGTAATGGGTTTCGGGCCACTTCGGGTAAACTAAAGAGAGCGGGTCAAACGAAGGTCCACAGAAAAGAAAAACCGGTCGGAGATTTTCGGCAAAAATTTTGAATGACAATGCACATTCTCGAAGAGGAACTTTAGGAGCGAAAGAGAGGGTTCTGGAGGAACTCGGGAGAGCGCTGAAAAAATTTTGTTTACGTTAAAGGCATCTTGGTGGGAGAAACTCGAGAACACGAGGACCGAAAAATGTAGAGAAGTATTTGAAGAATTCTGCTTAAGAGAACAGAGTGAAAAAGCTTTGACAAAAAGTTCTAATAGAAACTTTTCAATCATCCTAATATCATCTCTTCTACTCCTACATTCTTCGGCAAAAGTAAGAAATCAACGGAGGTGGGGAGGGAGGGAAAAAGAAGATTGGCTTAGAACTCTATGGATGGCGGTAAAACGGCACACGTGAACATATAAATTGCATGGTACCTGTGGAGAATAGAGGGGTGAGGGACACTATGGGAGGGAGGGCTGTAGAGAGCAGGTGAGCATCTTTTGGCACGTTTACTTGGAAAAAAATTTTTGGGCAGCAGGACTGTGAAGATTTGACCAGGGTAGCACGGCCATTATGGCGAATAAATAGCGAGTGAGACCAGAATGTTCGGAGAAGATCTTTTATTGAGATCAAAAAGACAGTCCGAATATTGATCTCTGCGCTCAGCGCTTTTTTTAAGAACCTTCAGAGAGCCGAGAACAGAAGCATCAAAAAAGAAACGGATTTTTCCGGTCGAAGTGTTGTCATCAAACTTTGGGCTCCTAAGCATCTCAGTTAAATATGATTGAGGGAAATAAAGCATTTAGAAAGTCAGTAGTGTACTTTCCTAATGAAGCATTAAGTTGCGTATCCAGGGATGTACTTTGTTGAAGTTAGGGTTTTTAATTCGTTATGCATAGGACAACGATGGACAACTATTTCGATGAGTGTTCGACGCAGTGTTTCAGATCCATTTTTAAAACCTTTTCTCTGAAATGATTCTTCTGATGATGGCTCAGACAACTGCCTAATAGTAGGCCTCAACCCATCACTTTTACATTGTCTAATTTCAGCTATTCCTCATCTGATCTCTTTTTGAGGGTACCGAAGGAGGCTTGCTAAAATCAGGACAGAGAAAGTCTTCCACGCAGGGCTTTCTTGTATTTTCTCAACTTGTCTGGAATAGAAGCCCCGTTTTTGATGCAACTGCCTTGTGTGTCGTAAACGTTATCACGGTTGAATCTTTCTCTGCGGCATTACGGAAAACCGTAGTTTTCTAAGCACTACGTATAGACACAGACAGAGTTTGAGAAATCAATTCGTCGACATTTACACCTCTCATCCGAATCCAATTGCTTTAAAGGCACCGTCCACCCAGATTCTCGACTTCCAGGTTTTTGTCGTTTCAGGGCATTCTCGTGTCCCTAATTCAGAATATGAAGTCGAGAATCCGCGAAAACCCCGACAATCCCCGTTCTGGAAAACGCATAGGTCGGCTTTCCGGAACACGGATTGGAAGGGCGCGCAAAAATGGGCGGGCATGGATGTGGAGGGCGGCGCCGTCTTGTCCTTGTGCATATTCGTTATTCCGGAGTTTTCTCGCTTCTGAATCGACATTTTGCGCCGCGCTTGTGGCTTGATAAGGGGCCCTACTATCATAAGCTGCCAAAAGCTCAAGACCCTCAACTTAGGGTGGAGAATGCCTTCAACACCCAATGAAGGACTGCGATGGTTTGGCCACTAACGTTGGCTCCAAAAAACAGCTGATTTCTCCACAGATTCCTCTAATATACAAAGAATCGAAACCAATACCCCCCATTTTCCGGGAAATCGTTGCAGCCTGACTACCGTACCGCCTACCCCCCCCCCCGTTCCCTCTTTGAAGTTGATAAAAAAAGCAATTGGCCCGCACAATCACAATGTCACAATGCAGTCTCCAAAGTCTAGTGGCTAAGGGGTGAGGCTCTCAGCTGCCAGACCTGGGTTCGATTCCCCACTCAGGAATTCCTTCTTGCCACCAACGTTGGCTCCAAAAAACAGCTGATTTCTCCACAGATCCTCTAATCATTTCATATAAAAGAATCGTAAGGTACAGTATGAATTTTTTGCAGAGAAGGACATTTGAGCATCCACCCGTCCTTTGATTTGGGAAAAACACTGAGACGCAAAACCTCCACCCAATGTTTTTTGTCCTACGCCTTATTCAAAGCGAGCTCGTGCAGCCCCCGCCCCCCACATCAATCCTTGATTTACGATCTGATAAAGAAAGGCAGCTAGAACACATTGAACTGCAAGGGTACAATGCAGCGTCCATGTTCTAGTGGCTAATGGGCGCGGCTCTCAGCTGGAAGACCCAATCCCGCGTTCGAGGGCTGTTTTTTGCCGTTAACGTTAGGTCTCAAAAATCAGCTGATTCTTTCTCCACATATCGTTTCATATAAAGGAATCGAAAGGTGAAGTAGGAATTTTTTGCAGAGAAGAGTTGAAAACGGCGGCTAATTAGGGGGGGGGGGAAGGAGGAGGGAGAGCGCGGAAACATGACTTGACATCATAAAAATTTCTAACAATAAGAAACTAGCGAAAAGTTTTGCATTGCTTGCTCTTTGCGGGTATTGTCGCTTCCGAGTGCTCCCTTGCCCATCCCTGCGTTTGCGCCGACAGCGTTTATTCTCTCACTCGCATAAAAAAACCCATTCAGGCAAGCTAGTCAGTTTTCTTATTCAATGAAATTCAGTGCCACACATGAGATATGTACATCCACCTCACCACAACTACTCTGGATTCTTACCATTTGCGCATTTCAGTTATACTTTGCTCCCAAGATGCTTTACCATCAGTACGGCAAAACTTGATTGAGATCTGTCCCTAGTCGCGCATAGAAAATGTTCATCTCACCATCACCTATATGTGTTTCTCCTATCCCTTGTGTATATCTTATAAACGATGAGGTGGAAAACTGCAAAATTAGCAACCAATCTTCATTTGCAAAACCAAAAATGCGTTAAGAAAAATGGAAGTCAAAATACTCTAAGTAGTAAATATAGCACTTGCAGCATACCCGAATACCTGTATATAACGCCAAAACTGAGATAATGACAGGGTAGCAAAAATGCTTGATTATTCGATAGCAAGAATGCTTGATTATTTGTGCATAAAGGACATATAAATTGAATAATTTTCGACAAAAATCAGAACGAACATTATTATCTGTATTGCTACAGCCGACGGTTTAAGAACTTGACGGACATGGCGTAGGTGGCGATGTCGCAGCACTCATGTAATGGGGAGAACATGTACATACGTGTAGATCACTTAAGCATTGACACGAACATTCGCCAACTTCGTGCGAGTGTAGGAAGCGGTGCGCAAGACGCCCATAGACATAGACATAGACTCTGTCGAAGCTCAATAAGATGGGCTAGATTCCGAAGATTGTCTTGAATGTCAAGAGATATTTACTGGTATATACATACATCCACAACAAAGATCAAGATCGTTAGCAGTACATAAAAGCGCATGAGCGGTATAGGTATTCCTGCCCTGTTCAGCATATCGATTAGCATCGTAAAGCGAGGTGGGCAGTGAAGTAGGGAGATTCACAGTTTGATGTCCATATGTCAACACATAGGTCACCCCTTCCAGTTCGTAAATAGATAGATTGAGGTCGTCAACCAAGACAATATATCTTGGAGTGGCGAGAAGACCCCGGATTGGTGCAATCGTAGCAAAAATTCATCATGGTAAAACATGTCTCACCTGTAAAGTGATATGAGAATTGAGGAAGAACATTTTAAAAGAAGGATGGGTGAGTTCGGTATCCACTACAATTCCAGTGTGATAATCTGATCGGTTGGCTTGCGAGAGCTTTTAATCTGTAAACCACACATCGATCAGGCACCACATTCATTAAGACCATTCAACGGGAACTTACACGATCTAGCACAAGGCGGACATTGTGTTCTTTTTGTGCAACAATAAAGACAGTTTTGATGTTCTTAGCACCCAAAGCAGAAAGAGTTGCAGAAGAAGGGGTATCTCGTGAGTGAGTACCTAAGCAAGAAAAGCCAGTGGACTATTTCACACATCGTCAAGACTAACAGTGCTGAAGGAGCCCTCTGACGACCGCTTCTGTAGATTATGAGATCTCAAGGCCACTGATTTTCGGCAGATTTCGGCAACACATTGTTGACTAATTCAGACATCGTAGAGATTGTCTGTAACGAGAACTAGTAGATGAGACAGAACAGAATGACAGCTAACCTCTTCTCTCCTCGAGCTTTGGAAAAGATAATCTCCGACTATGTCGAAGCGATTAGCATTGAAGTTTGCAGCGTACTATAACAGAATGAACAACAACTGGCTGAACCCGGCGACTTTGATCAGCACTCACTCCAATAACAGAAGGGGCACCTTTTTCAGGATCATAGGTGGCTGACGGAGG
Source organism: Cylicocyclus nassatus (assembly GCA_958299035.1). NCBI lineage: Eukaryota > Metazoa > Nematoda > Chromadorea > Rhabditida > Strongylidae > Cylicocyclus > Cylicocyclus nassatus. Next base: position 32,617,851 of record CATQJL010000326.1, read on the forward strand.
AGGATGGCTGATTCCACTTCCTAGGAAAAGACGACCAGTGGCCGTATTCATCAACGAACCCTGAGGGTTAAACTTACCCTCAGGGTTAGTTTAACCCTCAGGGTTCATTGGCCGTATTCATCAACCATAGGGTAGGGTTTACCATATAACGCGATCCACCCGTATCGATCAACGAACCTGTGGCCGTATTCATCAACGAACCCTGAGGGTTAAACTAACCCTGGAGGGTTAAGGCGTCAATTACGCGTGCGCTGTGCAAACTCACATCACAGAATGTCTTAGTACGTGCCAAATTCACTTTATACTTCTATTCTTTCACTGTTATAGTAGCATAGTCAACGAATAAGCTTCTAACACTACTTTTTATAAAACATCTCTAGCATATCTGTGCAGCATCCAATGTTACAGCGTGAGTTTATTTTCATGCGTGCAACTGTGCAGTGTAAGTTCTACTTTTGCGCAGTTCGTTTTATACCGGGCTTGTGCTACTCCTTTAGGGGTCAACGCGTGTTATTATAAAGGGGTTCTTCTGTTTTGGCACTTGTCAGAGTGGAATGCGCAACCATTTTTCCTAGTCGCATTCATTTGTCACCATTAGAATTCTCTTTCTCGCAAAGTCAGTGTTTCATGTACTTCGAATTTGAACATAAAACGAAGTCGAAACTAGATATTATCACAACAACTAAAATAAACACTACAATAATCGTTGGTCGTTTTCCATAGAATTATTAGGTGCGAGTAAATGTTTTTATGAAGTGTTAGGGTAGAGTTAACCCTGCTCTGAGCTAGGGTTAAATTAACCCTGATGAATCACGTAACTTTAACCCTCCAGGGTTAGTTTAACCCTCACGATTCGTTGATGAATACGGGTTAGTCGCTTTCGGGGTAAAATTAACCCTCAAGGTTAGATTTAACCCTCAGGGTCAAGCCTACCCTTTGTTTCATGAATACGGGTTAAACACTTTCCAGGGTTAAATTAACCCTCCAGGGTTAGTTTAACCCTCGGGGTTCGTTGATGAATACGGCCACAGGACGGATCCAGTCTCTGAATATTCAACTCTACGCCGGACTCTTTACTAGTCCAGATATCGTTCGAGCTATAGGTAAAAACAAAACCCACTTTCCCCCTTCTTGCGGCAAGATTCCCTCCAAGTCCATCTCGTAGTTCAGTCCACCTAACTTCAGGTTCGATTGAGAATTATATTTTCTAGAGTAACAACCCGTCTTTCGCCAACCTTCAAAAGAATTGTGTGAGTTTTCTGTAAACGAAGTACCACTGAAACCTTGAGTGCATTCGATAACTTTACGTTCTGTGTCACCATTTCCAGTTCCCTTTCCCAAAGCTTAATCTGCTCTGAAAAAATAGTCTTAAACATGCAGAAGTACATCCCATACACTGAACAAAATCAGATCGAACACAGCATCAAAAAATTAGCCGAGATCACAAAAAAAGAAGAGATAAGATAACAGAACAAACAATGGTCTGTGGTAAAAAGATGATGAGGGTATTTCCTGATGGTCACCAGTTGAAAGTGCTATATAATAGCGAAGTTCTTTCAAAGGCAGTCCATGAGCATTCAAAAAACACAACACACCTACTGTGAGCGGTACTTATAGTCAGCAGTAACAATGAGACAGAACTTGCAATTACAATTCGCAGCGGTTTTCATTCTCTCCTCAAGATCCTTTTTTGGTGTAAGCAACTAAACGTGAGGTTAAATTGCGACAGTCCTACTTTGATTCGTTGCATCGGAGATACCTTGATCTCTGCCGGAGCAGCGATCTTAATGCCGCGCGAATTGGCTTCCGGTAGTAATTCTCAGCAAAGTTGCTGAAAAATCTCGCAAAAATCAAAAAGAAAAGACATTAAAATAAAAAATTACCGCAGCACTCTTCATCGAAACTGCCCGCCTCGTAAGTGGGTACAAGAGCATACACAGCCCATACATCGCACTCGGCTGGTACAAGCAGTGGTCTACGAGGAGTCCTGTTACGAGTTTGTGTGGATGAATCCTACACCAATGGATTGGTCATTACCTCCACTTCTCATACCTGACAAAAGCCGTTTCATTCTGATATTTGATTTTTGGTGGAGGGAGCAGTCTTCCGTGGACCTACAATTAGCGACTGATCCGTATATACTTATAAGTGCAAATGTTTACCTTGACAGGCTCGCTATAAGTGTAAAGTCCAGCATTTTGAACATAAGAGTTCTCATCAGATTAAAAGAGCTTCAGAGCCCGCGCACCTTTCACAACATTATCCTGGCGTTCCCCGGGCGGCACAGCACAGCTCTAAACATTGTCGAAACATGGCAAATTTTCTTCAAATGCCCACTCGTTCGCCTTCAAAAAAAGCAAACGATTTGACCCGATGAAAAGGTATGTATTCAGAGAAGACTTGTATTTAATAAAAGTTTTTCCTTGGAGGATTCTTTCAAAGGTCTTTTCGCACATACCCTCGTGGTTTTGTGGATTTGATCGGGTGTCTGTTGCGAAAGAGTCTTTTCCCGCCGCCGACATTGGGGCAATCCGCCGACTCTGTAGATTAATATGGGGCCCAATCATTCTTCTTCAGAATAAATTAAACTGACTCACTTTGGCACTATATTTAGAAGTCCAAACGAGTTAGCATTGTTAGTTAAAACAATAAATACAGATCTGGCCTATTTGGCTCTGAAAAAAAACAATATGAGAAGCAATCATGAATGCATCCGCTCCATGTCCCCCAAAAAATGCGAAATAATAATAGTACGAAATACCATATCAAATCTTGAGACTCACATTTTCGCGAAGCCGCAGGTTTGGGCTCAAGTTCCCTGCTGGGGAGAACCCCTCCTTCCGGGATTGTGACATTAGATAGAAGCTCATTTAATTCTTCGTCCGCCCGGATCGCAAGTAGTAAGTGACGCGGGTTGATCCTTGCTCTCCTGAAGTCTCGTGCGACATTTCCGGCCAGTTCGAGGACCTCTGCCACCATGTACTCCAGTACTGCGGCTAAGTAGACGGGAGCAGCTTCTCCAATCCTCCTGGCGTAGTTTCCCTTGCGGAGTTTGCAATGAATGCGGGACACGGGGAACAGGATTCCAGCTCTGGACGAGCGCGTCCTCCGTCTCCTACCATCCATTCGTAGGATGCTTTACGAGAACAAGAAACATTACTCGGTTATCTAATGCGCAGGGCGAGTCCAGAGAAAAAGCAAGAGGTGTAAGGTGTACATTTCTATTTCCGAAAATGAGCTTCACTAAACGAGGCTTCTTTCTTGACTATCATCATACTCTCTATAAAGCGCAAGCACCCCCATGTGACTCATCGTGGATGTTTGCAACCAGCGATCCTTGGTACCTTGCCACTGCAGACGTGTTTTCGTAAATGAGCTACCACACAGTGCACTAAGTACAGTTGCCCTTTCGCATCACGACCTTATACGAAAAGAATGGTGTCACCGCGACCATACACGAAAGTCTTGGTTTTTGATATGTTTACGGTTTATCACCGCGACCATATACGAAAGTCATGGTTTTTGATATGTTTACGGTTTATTGAAGTAAGTGCAGTCTATGAAATACTTTCTATAAAGCGCAAGCACCCCCATGTGACTCATCGTGGATGTTTGCAACCAGCGATCTTTGGTACCTTGCCACTGCAGACGTGTTTTCGTAAATGAGCTACCACACAGTGCACTAAGTACAGTTGCCCTTTCGCATCACGACCTTATACGAAAAGAATGGTGTCACCGCGACCATACACGAAAGTCTTGGTTTTTGATATGTTTACGGTTTATCACCGCGACCATATACGAAAGTCATGGTTTTTGATATGTTTACGGTTTATTGAAGTAAGTGCAGTCTATGAAATGCTGGCAACACTGTAGATTCTAAGACGGGTCAGTTCAGTTTCGTCAGTCATCAATTCTGCTTCACATACAATACACCAACAGATTTTGATATTAACAGCAAACAGGTAGGTCACAATGATCCTCAGTTTGTGAATTACATTATCTAATGCCATGTTGTTATCATATTTTTCTTTTTATGCAAGAAAAAAGGAAAATATTATTTCTTTTTTGTCGTAAACCTAATTTATACGAATAACAGGATAGTTGAAAGAAGCACCGTTGTTTGTTCAATTCCACACTGCTTACTGTGTTTCTTCTAAAATAAAGGAAGTTGCACCATATCTGTACTTGGTAAACTTGGTCTGTCCCTCTGACTATTTGAGTTTGATCTGCATTCATAAAATTCTTGCGTAAGTGGTATATCGTCGAATCTTTTTTCTGCAAGCTTCTCGCACTTTGACTCCTCTCCTTGAGCATAACTTCTACCCATGATTTTTTTCAGGAGCACTTCTTTGAAAATGCACCGTAAGTCTAAGAAATTCTGCTAGATATTCTGGCGAAAAAAAGTTGTTGTCTCCCCAAGTTTTCCATCAAGTTGCTTGGAAGTTGCGATAAAACCGTTTTTAAAAAAAATCGTAAAACTTCATTTAGCAAATGCGTAAATACTTTCTGAATTGAACAATCCGCACTAAAGCTGTTTTGGGAAAATTCTCGCTAATTTTTTTCTTTTCAGCACGATCTCTGTTGTTAGAATTTCAGCAAGAAAGTTGCAGTTTCCCAGATTTCATGTCAAATGCTAACTGAGTGTCTCTTAGGAAGAAACCACAACGAATCTGTCCGTTTTTGGATAATTCAGTATCGTACTCCATAATAAAGCGCGAACACGGTTCTATTCGTGACATCTCACAACTGTCGGGACTTTTAACATTATTCCAAAAGGTAACAGCGTGTGACGCCAATCGCTTTGAAACTTCTTCAAACTTGGGCGCAAAAGTTCTCCTAGCTAGGGAAGCATACGTACTAACAAAACAACTTTACCTCTGAATTTTCGGATATTCACCAAAACCGAAGTTCGAAAGTATGTAAAAGAAAGTCATTGCGATCGTAATCGAAGTTTTTCAAGAAAGCTCTATGCTGAATTCGCTAATCTTTCAGCTATGGGTAAGTTACAAAATAAAATGCAAGTTGGCGTCACCAACCATCAGCTAAAGTTATAGTATAAGAAGTATGAAGTTTTTGAATTTTCAGCGCAGTTTTGTCAAAATATAGAAATCTTGAAATTGTATGAGCAACGAAAAATTGCTTCAGATGACAACATAAACACCTTTTGATAATAGGTCTCCCTATAGAATTTACATGAGCCTGTTAAGATAAGCTTGAAGTGATTTTGAAGAACTTTGATGAAATTCCAAGGGTGTTGGGCAGTTTGTAAAACCGGAGGAGAATATTAATAGTGAGATGTTTTGCCGCTTCCAAAAAAGAATTTTGCAAAGAGAAAGAGGACTTAAGCTGTAAAATTTTGAATTTGGAAGGTTGAATGTTGGCCAGATGTTTCAAGAAATATTGACTCAAATTTTTTCTGATTCAATTTCGCGGAGAAATAGGAGCAGAAATTCCAGAGGAAGTGGTAGTATTATACTAACGCAGTTTAGGACGGACATTTACTGTGAGGAATTTTTTGTGAGTGCGAGAAGGCCATTTCGGTCTAAAGTTTTGCAGCATACGAGGATCCTCGCTAGATGTAGGAAAAATAAATTTTGGCGACTACAGTATATCTCAATCGTTAGCCAAAACGTTGAAAGAAATCAGCTCCAACGCAAAGAGTCGCTGCATTTGCGCGCTTACAGCAGCTCGGGAGATTGTGAAAATGAAGGAACACAGGTCTCAACGCGGTGACTTACTAAAGCGTTGCAGATGAGGACCCGCTGTAAACATAAAATTGACATTTCCATTACAGTGCTTTAGGGCTGGAGAGTGGGAATGCGAGAAAGATCAGTAGCTCAGGCACTTTCATATGCACTAACTTTTGTGTAGGAGAATGAGGAGGCGGGGAGGGGGAGGAGGGGAGGAGGAGAGCAGCTTGGAAAAACCCGCAGAGGACCAGGATTTGCGACTATTTGTCTTTAACGGCCTCTGGGTTCGACGTGTACAAATTCGCTCTTTTGCTAAAAAATTCAAAAGTCTTAACTTTTAGTCACATCCTACTTCACACACACAGCCAGTTCAAAGCGCCGCGAAGCGGCGCTTTGAACTGGTACTCTCTATAAAGCGCAAGCACGCCCATGTGACTCATCGTGGATGTTTGTAACCAGCAGTGATCTTTGATATCTTGCCACTGCAGTCGTGTTTTCGTAAATGAGCTGCGCACCGTTTATAAGTACAGATGCCCTTTCGCATCACAACTGTACGAGTGCCATTGCGACCATATACGAAAATCATGCTTCCGAGATGTTTACGGTTTCATTAAGTGCAGTCTGTGAAATACTGGCAACGCAGTCGGCGGTAAGACTGACCAGTCAGTTTCGTCAATCGTCACTCTCTGACATTCGGTGCGTGCGGCGCACGCTTGTTAATGGCCAGCAGTGCGGCCCGCGCGCCTAGATTTACGGGCGGGGTCATGTACCGTGCGGCCCGCGCGCCTTGTATCCTTAGCGTACGGCCCGCGCGCAATATATTCTCCCCGTGCCGCCCCGCGCCTCCAATTCTCACACGCTATAAGCGTAATAGGTACCCGCGTGAGGTACGACGCTATGATAAGGCTGCTCCATCACTTGTGGAGCTGACTTAGCTACCATTTCTTGGCATTTGAGTAATCACAGGAACATAAGAAGTTTTTTACTTCTACGGAGGTTATTCCTCGACAGCGTCCCGAATGGATGCCGAATTTGAATTTTGAATTCTGTGAACTCAAATTCAAATTTTCGAATTTTTTGAATTCGGAATTTTTTTGGACTGTGAAGTTGAGAATGCTCAAGGCACGACGGAAGAAGAAAAAGAAGATCTATGAAAGAGATTTATTCTCTGGTAGCTTGCGGACGGAGCGCTTTCGATACCGTGCGGCCCGCGTGCATTCACCGTTCGGCCCTCGCGCATTCACCGTTTGGCCCGCGCGCACGGAGCGTTCGGCCCTCTCGCACTACAAGGCGCCGCACGGGAAGCACGCGCGCCGCACGGACCGAATGTCAGAGCTATACTACTTCAAAGACTACACTCACAGATTTCGATGTCAGCAAACAGGTAGGCCCATGCAAGTGTGGTTGCCATGTTGGTCTTACCACGACCAAAATTTGTGAAAACCATCCCTCCGAGACGTTTTGTTACATACATTAGGATCATTTTCATTCTTTAGAGAGCTTAAAAGTTCACAGTTCGCTGCAATTTAACATTATGAAAATGTATCGATTTCAACCCGAAGTTATAGCAAGAGATGTGATCTGTCCCATCAAAGTTTTAGGTTTTGATACTAAAGAAATTGACCGTTTTAGGTAGCGTAATGGGTTTCGGGCCACTTCGGGTAAACTAAAGAGAGCGGGTCAAACGAAGGTCCACAGAAAAGAAAAACCGGTCGGAGATTTTCGGCAAAAATTTTGAATGACAATGCACATTCTCGAAGAGGAACTTTAGGAGCGAAAGAGAGGGTTCTGGAGGAACTCGGGAGAGCGCTGAAAGAATTTTGTTTGCGTTAAAGGCATCTTGGTGGGGGAAACTCGAGAACACGAGGACCGAAAAATGTAGAGAAGTATTTGAAGAATTCTGCTCAAGAGAACAGAGTGAAAAAGCTTTGACAAAAAGTTCTAATAGAAACTTTTCAATCATCCTAATATCATCTCTTCTACTCCTACATTCTTCGGCAAAAGTAAGAAATCAACGGAGGTGGGGAGGGAGGGAAAAAGAAGATTGGCTTAGAACTCTATGGATGGCGGTAAAACGGCACACGTGAACATATAAATTGCATGGTACCTGTGGAGAATAGAGGGGTGAGGGACACTATGGGAGGGAGGGCTGTAGAGAGCAGGTGAGCATCTTTTGGCACGTTTACTTGGAAAAAAATTTTTGGGCAGCAGGACTGTGAAGATTTGACCAGGGTAGCACGGCCATTATGGCGAATAAATAGCGAGTGAGACCAGAATGTTCGGAGAAGATCTTTTATTGAGATCAAAAAGACAGTCCGAATATTGATCTCTGCGCTCAGCGCTTTTTTTAAGAACCCTCAGAGAGCCGAGAACAGAAGCACCAAAAAAGAAACGGATTTTTCCGGTCGAAGTGTTGTCATCAAACTTTGGGCTCCTAAGCATCTCAGTTAAATATGATTGAGGGAAATAAAGCATTTAGAAAGTCAGTAGTGTACTTTCCTAATGAAGCATTAAGTTGCGTATCCTGGGATGTGTTATTTTCGAAGCAAGCATAAAGGGTATTTTTCTTTGAACCCCTTTTCTCAAAAAATTCTCATGGGATATGCGCTGTAGCCTAAAAATCAATTTTCATAGATTGTATAAGGACTGTCTCTCTGCCACGTCAGTTTGGCTTTTTTTTTTCAAAATCATTTCGGAGTTACAAGACCGTTTGGGATGACTTACGAGCTGCTAACCTGTAACAAGGAACAGAACAATCCAAACATTTACCAGGACAACTTGTCGCTTTCATCAATGATATCAAAATATCTTCCTTTCAGTGTCTCCACCATGGTAATTCACCAGGAAAGAATATACTAGACATGGCATGAAGTATGTCGCAGAAGCTTGTTTGCCGTTTGGATGATGGAATTCTATAGATATTTCTATTCTAGGCGAACCTAGTGGCTCATTGAAAACAGAACGACATTCTTACAATGGTTCTAATATTTGGAAGTGTTGAATGAAAAAAGGGTCATTACTGAAAACAAATCGGACTCCTGTTAAACTTGTAGAAAACATGTCAATATTTGTTTCGCATGCGATGGGAAGTTGACAATCCTTCCTGGGATGGGACCCAGATGTGGTACAAGAAAAGGACCAATATCCTTCTTTGGAAAAATGGGTCCAGCTAGCGGAAAAGTACCCAATAAAGTTCATCGCTAAGTAGCACCTATATCGGTAAGAGGAAAATCCATGAAAATCAGTTAAGTGTATTGAAATACCAAGATGATATTGAGATTTACATCCTTGCAGAGAACTTCTTGAGCTCCCCACATTGTCAGCGCGACTGCACTCAGTGGCAGAATGTGCTAGGTGAGATACGAGCGATGACAACTTTTCATCCGCTAACTAAACCTATCAGCGAATGCATAGGACAACGATGGACAACTATTTCGATGGGTGTTCGACGCAGTGTTTCAGATCCATTTTTAAAACCTTTTCTCTGAAATGATTCTTCTGATGATGGCTCAGACAACTGCCTAATAGTAGGCCTCAACCCATCACTTTTACATTGTCTAATTTCAGCTATTCCTCATCTGATCTCTTTTTGAGGGTACCGAAGGAGGCTTGCTAAAATCAGGACAGAGAAAGTCTTCCACGCAGGGCTTTCTTGTATTTTCTCAACTTGTCTGGAATAGAAGCCCCGTTTTTGATGCAACTGCCTTGTGTGTCGTAAACCTTATCACGATTGAATGTTTCTCTGCGGCATTACGGAAAACCGTAGTTTTCTAAGCAGTACGTATAGACACAGACAGAGTTTGAGAAATCAATTCGTCGACATTTACACCTCTCATCCGAATCCAATTGCTTTGAAGGCACCGTCCACCCAGATTCTCGACTTCCAGGTTTTTGTCGTTTCAGGGCATTCTCATGTCCCTAATTCCGAATATGAAGTCGAGAATCCGCGAAAACCCCGACAATCCCCGTTCTGAAAAACGCATAGGTCGGCTTTCCGGAACACGGATTGGAAGGGCGCGCAAAAATGGGCGGGCGTGGATGTGGAGGGCGGCGCCGTCTTGTCCTTGTGCATATTTGTTATTCCGGAGTTTTCTCGCTTCTGAAGCGACATTTTGCGCCGCGCTTGTGGCTTGATAGGGGGCCCTACTATCATAAGCTGCCAAAAGCTCAAGACCCTCAACTTAGGGTGGAGAAGGCCTTCAACACCCAATGAAGGACTGCGATGGTTTGGCCACTAGTTGGCTCCAAAAAACAGCTGATTTCTCCACAGATTCCTCTAATATACAAAGAATCGAAACCAATGCCCCCCATTTTCCGGGAAATCGTTGCAGCCTGACTACCGTACCGCCTACCCCCCCCCCCGTTCCCTCTTTGAAGTTGATAAAAAAAGCAATTGACCCGCACAATCACAATGTCACAATGCAGTCTCCAAAGTCTAGTGGCTAAGGGGTGAGGCTCTCAGCTGCCAGACCTGGGTTCGATTCCCCACTCAGGAATTCCTTCTTGCCACCAACGTTGGCTCCAAAAAACAGCTGATTTCTCCACAGATCCTCTAATCATTTCATATAAAAGAACCGTAAGGTACAATATGAATTTTTTGCAGAGAAGGACATTTGAGCATCCACCCGTCCTTTGATTTGAGAAAAACACTGAGACGCAAAACCTCCACCCAATGTTTTTTGTCCTACGCCTTATTCAAAGCGAGCTCGTGCAGCCCCCGCCCCCCACATCAATCCTTGATTTACGATCTGATAAAGAAAGGCAGCTAGAACACATTGAACTGCAAGGGTACAATGCAGCGTCCATGTTCTAGTGGCTAATGGGCGCGGCTCTCAGCTGGAAGGCCCAATCCCGCGTTCGAGGGCTGTTTTTTGCCGTTAACGTTAGGTCTCAAAAATCAGCTGATTCTTTCTCCACATATCGTTTCATATAAAGGAATCGAAAGGTAAAGTAGCAATTTTTTGCAGAGAAGAGTTGAAGCGGCGGCTAATTAGGGGGGGGGGGGGAGAAGGGAGAGCGCGCGTACATGGCTCGACACCATAAAAATTTCTGACAATAAGAAACTAGCGAAAAGTTTTGCATTGCTTGCCCTTTGCGAGTATTGTCACTTCCGAGTGCCCCTTGCCCATCCCTGCGTTTGCGCCGACAGTGTTTATTCTCTCACCCGCTTAAAAAAAACCCATTCAGGCAGGAGCTAGTCAGTTTTCTTATTCAATGGAATTCAGTGCCACACATGAGATAATATATACATCCACCTCACCACAACTACCCTGGTATTCTTACTAATTGCGCAATTCAGTTATACTTTGCTCCCAAGATGCTTTACCATCAGTACGGCAAAACTTGATTGAGATCTGTCCCTAGTCGCGCATAGAAAATGTTCATCTCACCATCACCTATATGTGTTTCTCCTATCCCTTGTGTATATCTTATAAACGATGAGGTGGAAAACTGCAAAATTAGCAACCAATCTTCATTTGCAAAACCAAAAATGCGTTAAGAAAAATGGAAGTCAAAATACTCTAAGTTGTAAATATAGCACTTGCAGCATACCCGAATACCTATATAACGCCAAAACTGAGATAATGACAGGGTAGCAAAAATGCTTGATTATTCGATAGCAAGAATGCTTGATTATTTGTGCATAAAGGATATATAAATTGAACAATTTTCAACAAAAAACAGAACGAACACTATTAACAGTATTGCTATAGACGACGGTTTAAGAACTTGACGGACATGGCGTAGGTGGCGATGTCGCAGCACTCATGTAATGGGGAGAACATGTACAGGGCTTTTCAACCTGAGAGTCGCAAGTTTCGCTTGCGCGGCTCCTCCAACGCGGCCGCCTCGCTCAGGCCGCGCGTGGCGTTTGCTGCGTATCGCCCGGATTTCGCCAAGCTTCAGTCGACGCGCAGCCACCGCCACGAACGCTGCGCGGACCTAAGCGTGGCGTCCTAGCGGGGCGGGTGGGACACTCAGGTTGTAAGGCCCTGTACGTGTAGATCACTTAAGCATTGACACGAACATTCGCCAACTTCGTGCGAGTGTAGGAAGCGGTGCGCAAGACACCCATAGACATAGACATAGACTCTGTCGAAGCTCAATAAGATGAGCTAGATTCCGAAGATTGTCTTGAATGTCAAGAGATATTTACTGGTATATACATACATCCACAACAAAGATCAAGATCGGTAGCAGTACATAAAAGCGCATGAGCGGTATAGGTATTCCTGCCCTGTTCAGCATATCGATTAGCATCGTAAAGCGAGGTGGGCAGTGAAGTAGGGAGATTCACAGTTTGATGTCCATATGTCAACACATAGGTCACCCCTTCTAGTTCGTAAATAGATAGATTGAGGTCGTCAACCAAGACAATATATCTTGGAGTGGCGAGAAGACCCCGGATTGGTGCAATCGTAGCAAAAATTCATCATGGTAAAACATGTCTCACCTGTAAAGTGATATGAGAATTGAGGAAGAACATTTTAAAAGAAGGATGGGTGAGTTCGGTATCCACTACAATTCCAGTGTGATAATCTGATCGGTTGGCTTGCGAGAGCGTTCAATCTGTAAACCACACATCGATCAGGCACCACATTCATTAAGACCATTCAACGGGAACTTACACGATCTAGCACAAGGCGGACATTGTGTTCTTTTTGTGCAACAATAAAGACAGTTTTGATGTTCTTAGCACCCAAAGCAGAAAGAGTTGCAGAAGAAGGGGTATCTCGTGAGTGAGTACCTAAGCAAGAAAAGCCAGTGGACTATTTCACACATCGTCAAGACTAACAGTGCTGAAGGAGCCCTCTGACGACCGCTTCTGTAGATTATGAGATCTCAGGGCCACTGATTTTCGGCAGATTTTGGCAACACATTGTTGACTAATTCAGACATCGTAAAGATTGTCTGTAACGAGAACTAGTAGATGAGACAGAACAGAATGACAGCTAACCTCTTCTCTCCTCGAGCTTTGGAAAAGATAATCTCCGACTATGTCGAAGCGATTGGCATTGAAGTTTGCAGCGTACTATAACAGAATGAACAACAACTGGCTGAACCCGGCGACTTTGATCAGCACTCACTCCAATAACAGAAGGGGCACCTTTTTCAGGATCATAGGTGGCTGACGGAGGAGGATGGCTGATTCCACTTCCTAGGAAAAGACGACCAGGACGGATCCAGTCTCTGAATATTCAACTCTACGCCGGACTCTTTACTAGTCCAGATATCGTTCGAGCTATAGGTAAAAACAAAACCCACTTTCCCCCTTCTTGCGGCAAGATTCCCTCCAAGTCCATCTCGTAGTTCAGTCCACCTAACTTCAGGTTCGATTGAGAATTATATCTTCTAGAGTAACAACCCGTCTTTCGCCAACCTTCAAAAGAATTGTGTGAGTTTTCTGTAAACGAAGTACCACTGAAACCTTGAGTGCATTCGATAACTTTACGTTCTGTGTCACCATTTCCAGTTCCCTTTCCCAAAGCTTAATCTGCTCTGAAAAAATAGTCATAAACATGCAGAAGTACATCCCATACACTGAACAAAATCAGATCGAACACAGCATCAAAAAATTAGCCGAGATCACAAAAAAAGAAGAGATAAGATAACAGAACAAACAATGGTCTGTGGTAAAAAGATGATGAGGGTGTTTCCTGATGGTCACCAGTTGAAAGTGCTATATAATAGCGAAGCTCTTTCAAAGGCAGTCCATGAGCATTCAAAAAACACAACACACCTACTGTGAGCGGTACTTATAGTCAGCAGTAACAATGAGACAGAACTTGCAATTACAATTCGCAGCGGTTTTCATTCTCTCCTCAAGATCCTTTTTTGATGTAAGCAACTAAACGTGAGGTTAAATTGCGACAGTCCTACTTTGATTCGTTGCATCGGAGATACCTTGATCTCTGCCGGAGCAGCGATCTTAATGCCGCGCGAATTGGCTTCCGGTAGTAATTCTCAGCAAAGTTGCTGAAAAGTCTCGCAAAAATCAAAAAGAAAAGACATTAAAATAAAAAATTACCGCAGCACTCTTCATCGAATCTGCCCGCCTCGTAAGTGGGTACAAGAGCATACACAGCCCATACATCGCACTCGGCTGGTACAAGCAGTGGTCTACGAGGAGTCCTGTTACGAGTTTGTGTGGATGAATCCTACACCAATGGACTGGTCATTACCTCCACTTCTCATACCTGACAAAAGCCGTTTCATTCTGATATTTGATTTTTGGTGGAGGGAGCAGTCTTCCGTGGACCTACAATTAGCGACTGATCCGTATATACTTACAAGTGCAAATGTTTACCTTGACAGGCTCGCTATAAGTGTAAAGTCCAGCATTTTGAACATAAGAGTTCTCATCAGATTAAAAGAGCTTCAGAGCCCGCGCACCTTTCACAACATTATCCCGGCGTTCCCCGGGCGGCACAGCACAGCTCTAAACATTGTCGAAACATGGCAAATTTTCTTTAAATGCCCACTCGTTCGCCTTCAAAAAAAGCAAACGATTTGACCCGAATGAAAAGGTATGTATTCAGAGAAGACTTGTATTTAATAAAAGTCTTTCCTTGGAGGATTCTTTCAAAGGTCTTTTCGCACATACCCTCGTGGTTTTGTGGATTTGATCGGGTGTCTGTTGCGAAAGAGTCTTTTCCCGCCGCCGACATCGGGGCAATCCGCCGACTCTGTAGATTAATATGGGGCCCAATCATTCTTCTTCAGAATAAATTAAACTGACTCACTTTGGCACTATATTTAGAAGTTCAAGCGAGTTAGCATTGTTAGTTAAAACAATAAATACAGATCTGGCCTATTTGGCTCTGAAAAAAAAACAATATGAGAAGCAATCATGAATGCATCCGCTCCATGTCCCCCAAAAAATGCGAAATAATAATAGTACGAAATACCATATCAAATCTTGAGACTCACATTTTCGCGAAGCCGCAGGTTTGGGCTCAAGTTCCCTGCTGGGGAGAACCCCTCCTTCCGGGATTGTGACATTAGATAGAAGCTCATTTAATTCTTCGTCCGCCCGGATCGCAAGTAGTAAGTGACGCGGGTTGATCCTTGCTCTCCTGAAGTCTCGTGCGACATTTCCGGCCAGTTCGAGGACCTCTGCCACCATGTACTCCAGTACTGCGGCTAAGTAGACGGGAGCAGCTTCTCCAATCCTCCTGGCGTAGTTTCCCTTGCGGAGTTTGCAATGAATGCGGGACACGGGGAACAGGATTCCAGCTCTGGACGAGCGCGTCCTCCGTCTCCTACCATCCATTCGTAGGATGCTTTACGAGAACAAGAAACATTACTCGGTTATCTAATGCGCAGGGCGAGTCCAGAGAAAAAGCACGAGGTGTAAGGTGTACATTTCTATTTCCGAAAATGAGCTTCACTAAACGAGGCTTCTTTCTTGACTATCATCATACTCTTTAATAAAGCGCAGGCACCCCCATCTGACGTCAGTGTCGGTCTGTTCGTGCCACGTTTGGTTGTTTACCACTATGCTCCATGAACCTGCACTTTAAAACTGCCCTTTTTTCATTGATCTTTGCCATCAGGCTGTCTGCCTTCGGTATTGGAGCTTTCTAGCCGTTCTGTGCGGTACTCTGTAAAGAGCTGTAGGGATTGCGATAAGCAAATTGAAGTAACGCATTGCGACTAAGGCAGCGTCAGTAAAAGGAAAACCCGATAGATAAGACAGAAAAGAAAAAGTGGAGATATTTGAAGAATTTTTATTTTGAAGAAGCTTTAGAATAGAAGAATTTTTTTTACAAAAAGACTTTGGAAGCTGTTTGATTATTTCATTCGTGATCCATTCGTCCATTATTCGTAGAAGTAGGAAACTAATGGGGAATGAGGGTTGGGGGCAGCGAAAAGTATAAGCAAGATTCGCTCAAAACTACATATAGACGCAGGATAAACGGTGTTTCGTACAAAGGAGGGTGCGGGGGAGTTGAGAGGGGGTTGGGGTGGATGTAGTGGGAAGGGAGCGAGAGAGGAAGGTGTGGCACGAATAGAAGAAACCTGATATGCAGTCGAAGTTAGTGGTACACTTCCCAGAGAAAATTTCTAGCATTGAGAGGATTTCAAAGCTAACGCAGCATGGGGCGTGCAGCTATTTGAGCCCGAGCTAAGGATTTCTAGAGTTTTCCTGCGAGCTAAAGAGCTGGGAACTAAGTTACTACTCTTCAGTGCTTTCTGCATGAAATTGTGCATGCTTGAAAGGCATTACGCTATACTTTTGGGGATTTCGAACCGCTTTGATTGAAACTAAAGCGAGTGGGACAAGCTAGATAGGCCCGGAAGGAAAACGGGAAAGTACAGTATTTTGGCATGAGAATTTCTTAGCGGGAATCGGATCGTAAGCATCAAAAGAAAAAAAATTTGATTTTTGTGAATTAAACGGTGGCTAGAATCACAACAGGAAAAGTTCGAATTTTCTTCGCAAAATTGGTAGAAGGTAATATGGTATCTGATTTGAAGTTTCTGAATTTCGAATCAAAGATGGTTAGAATCTGAACACTGGAAAGTCCATTTTCTTCGAAAAATTGATAGAAAATGTCATGAGCAGTTGGCCCATTGAGAGCGGAGATTAGAGGGACTTCCCATGTAGTATTCAGTGTGGGATCCAACAGGTGAAATCGCGGGACCGGCACCTTGGCCAGCAAATTCTGTCTACCTGGCAAAGGGTAAAGATATCTCATGCGAAACTTTGAGGTAAGCAGTTTTAGCAAAACCCGAAAAGGGAGAGCACAAGGGGTGCTATGGCACGATTAGACGAAGCCTGTGGATCGCACGAACAAGTGGCGGCACATTTCCCAAAGAAAATCCGAGCATTAAAAATTTCTGTGGAGGTAAGGTAGCATGTGGCGTAGAGCTATTTAAGCCCAATTCAGCTAAGGAAAGTGTCTTCGATTCGAAGACCGCATGGGCTGCTCAAACGCTACGGATCGCGCGCGGCGCGGCTGAAATTTTGCGAGAGCACGATTTGTGTCATGGCGAATTTGTAGTGGGGCAAGCGTTTTACCGCGCGGTGCATGCTCGGCAGTCATGTCCAGTCCGTACGGTCAACGAATCGAGGATACAAGTTTGCTGAGGTGATAAAGAGCAAGGAAGTAAATACTACTGTTCGGTGTTTTTCACATGAACTATGCTGCCTGGAAGGCTCCATGCTACACATTCGGTTACGAAAAGATATGAAGACAATGCTCTAAAGGTTCTAACTTTTGATCACTTCTTACTTCACACACACAGCCAGTCAAAGCGCCGCGAAGCGGCGCTTTGAACTGGTACTCTCTATAAAGCGCAAGCACCCCCATGTGACTCATCGTGGATGTTTGTAACCAGCAGTGATCTTTGATACCTTGCCACCGCAGTCGTGTTTTCGTAAATGAATGAGCTGCGCACCGTTTATAAGTACAGATGCCCTTTCGCATCACAACTGTACGAGTGCCATTGCGACCATATACGAAAATCATGCTTCCGAGATGTTTACGGTTTCATTAAGTACAGTCTGTGAAATACTGGCAACGCAGTCGGCGGTAAGACTGACCAGTCAGTTTCGTCAATCGTCACTCTCTGACATTCGGTGCGTGCGGCGCGCGCTTGTTAATGGCCAGCAGTGCGGCCCGCGCGCCTAGATTTACGGGCGGGGTCATGTACCGTGCGGCCCGCGCGCCTTGTATCCTTAGCGTACGGCCCGCGCGCAATATATTCTCCCCGTGCTGCCCCGCGCCTCCAATTCTCACACGCTATAAGCGTAATAGGTACCCGCGTGAGGTACGACGCTATGATTAGGCTGCTCCATCACTTGTGGAGCTGACTTAGCTATCATTTCTTGGCATTTGAGTAATCGCAGAAACATACCCTATTTTCAGGTGTATAAGCCGCACCCTTTTCGCTCTAAAGGCGAACACGCCAAAAGACTGACTGTCATCATGGAGCGCGTTAAGTGAGAGCAGTATGCGATAAGGCGACCGCTTCGCGAGACCTAGGCGTGGCGGCACGCCTGGGTCTGCTCGCGTTTAGAGCAAAAAGGGTGCGGCTTATACACCTGAAAATAGGGTAGTTTTTTTTTACTTCTACGGAGGTTATTCCTCGACAGCGTCCCGAATGGATGCCGAATTTGAATTTTGAATTCTGTGAACTCAAATTCAAATTTTCGAATTTTTTGAATTCGGAATTTTTTTGGACTGTGAAGTTGAGAATGCTCAAGGCACGACGGAAGAAGAAAAAGAAGATCTATGAAAGAGATTTATTTTCTGGTAGCTTGCGGACGGAGCGCTTTCGATACCGTGCGGCCCGCGTGCATTCACCGTTCGGCCTTCGCGCATTCACCGTTCGGTCCGCGCGCACGGAGCGTTCGGCCCCCTCGCACTACAAGGCGCCGCACGGGGAGCACGCGTGCCGCACGGACCGAATGTCAGAGCTATACTACTTCAAAGACTACACTCACAGATTTCGATGTCAGCAAACAGGTAGGCCCATGCAAGTGTGGTTGCCATGTTGGTCTTACCACGACCAAAATTTGTGAAAAGCATCCCTCCGAGACGTTTTGTTACATACATTAGGATCATTTTCATTCTTTAGAGAGCTTAAATGTTCACAGTTCGCTGCAATTTAACATTATGAAAATGTATCGATTTCAACCCGAAGTTATAGCAAGAGATGTGATCTGTCCCATCAAAGTTTTAGGTTTTGATACTAAAGAAATTGACCGTTTTAGGTAGCGTAATGGGTTTCGGGCCACTTCGGGTAAACTAAAGAGAGCGGGTCAAACGAAGGTCCACAGAAAAGAAAAACCGGTCGGAGATTTTCGGCAAAATTTTTGAATGACAATGCACATTCTCGAAGAGGAACTTTAGGAGCGAAAGAGAGGGTTCTGGAGGAACTCGGGAGAGCGCTGAAAAAATTTTGTTTGCGTTAAAGGCATCTTGGTGGGGGAAACTCGAGAACACGAGGACCGAAAAATGTAGAGAAGTATTTGAAGAATTCTGCTTAAGAGAACAGAGTGAAAAAGCTTTGACAAAAAGTTCTAATAGAAGCTTTTCAATCATTCTAATACCATCTCTTCTACTCCTACATTCTTCGGCAAAAGTAAGAAATCAACGGAGGTGGGGAGGGAGGGAAAAAGAAGATGGTAGAGCACGTGTGCCGTTTTACCGCCATCATAGAGTTCTAAGCAAATTAGAACTCTATGGATGGCGGTAAAACGGCACACGTGAACATATAAATTGCATGATACCTGTGGAGAATAGAGGGGTGAGGGACACTATGGGAGGGAGGGCTGTAGAGAGCAGGTGAGCATCTACTGGCATGTTTACTTGGAAAAAAAATTTTTGGGCAGCAGGACTGTGAAGATTTGACTAGGGTAGCACGGCCATTATGGCGAATAAATAGCGAGTGAGACCAGAATGTTCGGAGATCTTTTATTGAGATCAAAAAGACAGTCCGAATATTGATCTCTGCGCTCAGCGCTTTTTTAAGAACCCTCAGAGAGCCGAGAACAGAAGCATCAAAAAAGAAACGGATTTTTCCGGTCGAAGTGTTGTCATCAAACTTTGGGCTCCTAAGCATCTCAGTTAAATATGATTGAGGGAAATAAAGCATATAGAAAGTCAGTAGTGTACTTTCCTAATGAAGCATTAAGTTGCGTATCCTGGGATGTACTTTGTTGAAGTTAGGGTTTTTAATTCGTTATTCTCGAAGCAAGCATAAAGGGTATTTCTCTTTGAACCCCTTTCCGCAAAAAATTCTCGTGGGATATGCGCTGTAGCCTAAAAATCAATTTTCATAGATTGTATAAGGACTGTCTCTCTGCCACGTCAGTTTGGCTTTTTTTTTCAAAATCATTTCGGAGTTACAAGACCATTTGGGATGACTTACGAACTGCTAACCTGTAATAAAACGAACAATCCAAACATTTACCAGGACACCTTGTCGCTTTCATTAATGATATTGAAATATCTTCCTTTTCAGTGTCTCCACCATGGTAATTCACCAGGAAAGAATATACTAGACATGGCATGAAGTATGTCGCAGAAGCTTGTTTGCCGTTTGGATGATGGAATTCTATAGATATTTCTATTCTAGGCGAACCTAGTGGCTCATTGAAAACAGAACGACATTCTTACAATGGTTCTAATATTTGGAAGTGTTGAATGAAAAAAGGGTCATTACTGAAAACAAATCGGACTCCTGTTAAACTTGTAGAAAACATGTCAATATTTGTTTCGCATGCGATGGGAAGTTGACAATCCTTCCTGGGATGGGACCCAGATGTGGTACAAGAGAAGGACCAATATCCTTCTTTGGAAAAATGGGTCCAGCTAGCGGAAAAGTACCCAATAAAGTTCATCGCTAAGTAGCACCTATATCGGTAAGAGGAAAATCCATGAAAATCAGTTAAGTGTATTGAAATACCAAGATGATATTGAGATTTACATCCTTGCAGAGAACTTCTTGAGCTCCCCACATTGTCAGCGCGACTGCACTCAGTGGCAGAATGTGCTAGGTGAGATACGAGCGATGACAACTTTTCATCCGCTAACTAAACCTATCAGCGAATGCATAGGACAACGATGGACAACTATTTCGATGGGTGTTCGACGCAGTGTTTCAGATCCATTTTTAAAACCTTTTCTCTGAAATGATTCTTCTGGTGATGGCTCAGACAACTGCCTAATAGTAGGCCTCAACCCATCACTTTTACATTGTCTAATTTCAGCTATTCCTCATCTGATCTCTTTTTGAGGGTACCGAAGGAGGCTTGCTAAAATCAGGACAGAGAAAGTCTTCCACGCAGGGCTTTCTTGTATTTTCTCAACTTGTCTGGAATAGAAGCCCCGTTTTTGATGCAACTGCCTTGTGTGTCGTAAACCTTATCACGATTGAATGTTTCTCTGCGGCATTACGGAAAACCGTAGTTTTCTAAGCAGTACGTATAGACACAGACAGAGTTTGAGAAATCAATTCGTCGACATTTACACCTCTCATCCGAATCCAATTGCTTTGAAGGCACCGTCCACCCAGATTCTCGACTTCCAGGTTTTTGTCGTTTCAGGGCATTCTCATGTCCCTAATTCCGAATATGAAGTCGAGAATCCGCGAAAACCACGACAATCCCCGTTCTGGAAAACCCATAGGTCGGCTTTCCGGAACACGGATTGGATGGGCGCGCAAAAATGGGCGGGCATGGATGTGGAGGGCGGCGCCGTCTGGAGGTCCTTGTGCATATTCGTTGTTCCGGAGCGATTTTCTCGCTTCCAAGCGACAATTTGCGCCGCGCGTGTGGCTTGATAGGGGGGCCTATCAAGCTATCTTAAGCTGCCAAGAGCTCAAGACCCTCAACTTAGAGTGCAGAGTGTCTTCAACACCCACTGAAGGACTGCGATGGTTTGCGATATAGGCTATCCTGGTGGCGTTGTAGGTGAAGGGAAGAGTGGCTATCTTGATGACCGGGCCTGCTAACAAAGGATTGGTTAGAACTTGGTCCTGCCAATCCAAACAAGCTTTACATCATTCCACTCTCCTTGGAACACGATCTCGAATTTGAAATTATTATCTGCTGAACGACTATCTGGAAGTAGTTATGCGCGTTCAAATATATGAGACCTTTCTCAATGATTAAAGTTTGATAAAAAGCAGCCTGAGCGAGTATACAGAGCTATTAAGTTTTCTAAGTACAGGGAAGGAGCACACCCATTGCAAACCTAGGTAAGTGTTTTTCAAACGTTTTTCATAGAAATACTTGAGAAACCCACGATTTCTAACGTTCAGAACTTCTAGACTCGTCTAACAGTTAGTAAACATATAAACATCAGGTTGTCTCGAGAATTTTGACCGTTTTTTTTTTGATCGATCACCAAAACGCTTGGACATTGACCAACGAACGACTTAGGTATCGTTCGATTTAGGGTCCTCTCCTCTTTCTGATATCCAAATTTTCTCACTAATCGACGAAATCTTTGCTATTGTGGATCTTTGAGCAGTCTAAAAGTGACGCCAAACTTTCCTTAAATTTGAAGGATTTTATACTATCATTGAGAAAAAGCGCTCGTATTATGTATGTAGAGTGAACCTTTGTCTACATTTCGCTCATTTTATATTACCCAGATTAGGCTAGAGTCTATAATAACTGTTTTTGGGAACTCCTGTCCACTCTTTTTGAGCACAGATAGCGCGCAGGCGTCGAAACTAGAAAGTTGTTTCTTCGACGCAAATCGATACTGAATTTTTTGCAAATGATGTTTACAACCAGGCTTGAGTTCGCAGAAAACTCAAAAGCTCTTATGTTTTTACTGTAATCTGTTCTTTTATGACTTTATCAAAAACCGAAACCAAAGAGGTGATTATTTGAAGCTCCAAACAGACTGGAAGCATTTAGTGGCATCTTATATATAAAGCTGAATGTCTGTTTGTCTGTCTGTATGTCTGTCTGTCTGTCTGTATGTCTGTCTGTGTGTACGTATGTTCCGAATAGAAAATTCCATTTTTGAACCGATCCCCACCAAACTTGGCACACATACACTTCGGGCCCCGGCGGGTGTCATAGGCTACTTTTCGTCATCGATCGATATCGATTTTATCGATTTTTTGCAAAATTTAAGCTACGGGGCTGGGAGTTGGCAGAGGGGTGTAATCGAGCATGCTGATCACCCCCACGGGGGCTGATCACCCCCACGGGATGCTGATCACCCCCACGGGGCTGATCAGCATGCTCGATTACACCCCTCTGCCAAATTCCAGCCCCGTAGCTCAAACTTTGCAAAAAATCGATAAAGTCGACATCGATCGATAACGAAAAGTGGACTGTGACACCTACCGGGGCCCGAAGTGTAAGTGTGCCAAGTTTGGTCCGGATCGGTTAAGAAATGGAATTTTCTATTCGGAGCATACGGCGGAGCCGGGTAAGCCAGCTAGTGATCAATAGTGCAAGGTTTGCTCTACTTGTGTTATGCCTACTCTTCTCCGAAAGTCTAGAATGAAGTTGAAAATTAGCCGAACTTTAAGCCATGTTTCAAGCTTTTCCTAATAAGCGAAAAGCATACAAGTTGATTTATTCTGCCTGTATATATGTGCACAATAAAAAGATGATTTTGCAGCTAAAGTGTTCGTACGCATGTTCCAGTAAAAAAACCCGTTTCTAGAATGATCTGCTCTAAGCATACTCCACTACGGTGTGGTGCAGGTATCTTTGGCTACCTCTGGTTATCGATCGATATCGATTCATCAATTTTTCAGCAGAATTCAAGCTACTTAGGTGGGAGTTGGCACAAGGAGAAGAGAGAGCATGCTCGTTTCAAATCAGTGGTATCGTCAGAATCGGTCTTTGGATTTTATTGTCTATTTGCGCGCGTTGAACTGAGGCGCTAGGGTATGATAAGGTAAGTGAGAATCCTGATTGCGATAATATGATAAGGCCGAGACAGTGACATTGTGCTATTCTACCTGCTGTCACAGCTAGTAATCTACAAGTGACATATGCCCATGCCCATTCTCTAGTGCGAGTCACAGAACTGAATCACTGTATAAGATAGAGAAGGCGTTAAAGGGTTTGCAAACTCAATAATCTTATGATTTACAAAATGTAAACATATGTACTGATATCTTTCCCATTCATATCGAAATACGTGAGGAAACCTTCGGTTTCCTGTCAGAGTTGGTATTTTTTGGCCCCACAGAGTGTTTCATCAGCCAGCGTTCCGCATGCCACATGCCAATTGAATGCTTTGACGGAAAGATTCAAAATTCCCGCTATATTCATTCTTAGTTTATTTGTTGTGTTGAAATCCAAAGCGAATCCCCTCCAATCGTAGTTGAGACAAGTGGTGCGAAACCGCCTTCTAAAGCTAGTCGTTTCGAAATGTCGTTATCAAAAAAGACAATGGATTGTTATCTAAAATAGCGCTCGAAAAGACACATGCTCCGTCCCCTCCCAAATATAACGGGAATTCATCTCTTGACTTTTCATTTTGGGGGGCATTTCACCCTTCATTCCTTTTAAGAAACGAGGTTATTTGGATAGCCAATATAGTCCCATGATTCCTCGCCAATTATCTGTACTTTTGAACATCCCATGGCCCATCGATATTCATTATTCAACAAAAACCTATTTAAAAGAGTCACATAAAGTGCTTCATAATTTTACAAGCAGGACCAAGGCACCAATCCAGAATATGAGGTCATCTTGCTGAAAAGCGCTTTTTGTGCTTGCAAGTTATCTTTGTGTTAGATTGAAAAGAAAAAATTGTCGTTTTTTATTTACTCGTCATGGCAACAAGGCGAACCCCAGAGAGATGTATGGGATACCATTCGATAAAGCAAACCAAGCTCTTCGAAACGGCATTACCTTGCACCAAGTTATATCTACGCGAACTTCGAAGACGGAACTAAAAAGTTCCGAGTGAAGAATCAAAAAAATTCGTATCTCCCTCCAAGAAATTTCTACGGACCCTCAAAGTAGCTCACAGACAAGATCTGCCATCAAACATTCATACGCATAGTTTACAGTAATTTTTTCATTTCTAGACACCCAAAAATTCAAATTCTTATGCTTTTGCCAAAGTGATGCCGGGTTATTCCCGTGTAAATTCTATGTTAATTAGCCTGGGAAGTACAGCCATAGATTTTCAGCCTTCTTAAAGGGTTAATTCTCGAAAATATCAAGTTTAGCTTTTTTCTTGTGTTCTTTGATTTAAATTCGATATATCTTTAGAACTAACTCTTGTAGAAGCTGAAAATCTACGTTTGTACTTCCCAAGCTATAATTTTTTTTGAATTGTATATCCATGAGCAAGTTGGGGGTCCGTAGAAATTTTTCGGATAAAGATAGCAATTTTTCGACTTTTCGGTCAATTGAAACCTTTTAGATTCCGTCTTCGAACTTCACATGGTTCAAGCTTGCTGCAAAAGTAGAAAAAAATCTTGTGGAGTTTGCTTTGCTCTACCGAACGGTGTCCCACACATGTCATTGGGTTTTACTTGTTGTGATGCCATGAGAGCAAAGCGACATTTTTTTTTCAACCTAATATAAAAGGATTATCAAGCCTTTGCCTCAGCGAAAACTTTGTCTAGAGAAGTGCAGGTGGTGGACTGGGTGTGATATAAGTGAGAAAAGGTGAGAATGTCCCGTTATAAAATCGCCTCTCCGGCCATACCGCTCTTCTCACTTATAGAAGGTTTTAGGTTGACTAGTAAATGATTTCGTTTCGACATGCAACTTTAAAGCTCATTGAAAGTTTACTTAGCTACTGTTGTAGAGCCGTCCTTTATATTGGAACTTGCTCACTCACTATAGGCTAAGTCGATATGGTCTCTGTGGTTGCGGCGTAACGGCCGCACTTTGATATATTTGTGTGTGTTGTTCTCTAGTTATTCCTAGTGAACCCTCGGCATGTACGCCGATAGGCAGAGGGGGAACTCTTGTGTTTTTGAAATAAATGGTCAACGACTCAAAGCGTTCTACTACAACTGGCGATCAGGATCAAGGACAACAAGCCTTGACCGACAAGGACCAGAAGGAGCTCGATCGACAAGGACCAGAAGAAGCTCAATTCAGAAGGACCGGAAGTCTCCATCGTCCAAGAAGAAGAAGCGCTGCAGCTCGAGTCGAGGAAGAAGCTGTCACTGGTCGAGGACAGCCAGATAAGTAAGCTTTGCTGAGAAGCTTATCGATTTAGCAGAAGACTTCGTCGACACCAGAGAGGTCTACCATGCCGAAAGCCCGTGAAGAGCGGCATGGCGACTCTCTGGGGAAGGTCCTCTCGGTCATGGTCGATCAAATGCGGCTCCAACAAGAAGAAATGAAGCTGCATACGCAGCTTCAACAAGAACAGATGCAGGCCCGGATACAAGCTCAACAGGAGCATATGCAAGCACAGTGGCAAGCTCAGCAGAAGCAGATGCAAATGCAGTCGCAAGCTCTACAGGAGCAAATGCAAGTGCAACTGCAAGCACAACAGGATCAAATGAAGACGTTGGTCACTGCTTTGACCAGTAACCAAAGGGTAACCGTCCAGGACGCCAGCAAGGAGCAATATGATCAGTTGAGCAAGGACGTGCAGAGATTTACCTCAGACGAAGAAGCAGGTAACACCTTTGCTTACTGGTATGGCAGGTATGGACCGGTCATTCGAGACTCCCAGCTTTCGGATCAGAAGAAGCGCGACTTGATTCTAATGAAGCTGGATGAAGAAGCATACCGGAAGTATGCCGATGAGGTGCTGCCTGCGCAACCAAGCGACTTGGACTTCGATACTACCATCGCGAATCTCCAAAAGCTGTTCGCCTCCAAGAAGACGCTCATCAGGAGACGGTATGAGTGCCTGAGGATAACCTGCCCTCCGCTTACGCCAGCGTACGTACCGTTCCGCGAGTACGCCAACACCATCAAGCGGATGGACGAGGATGCCCGGCTTAAAGAGGTTGACTACACGGCGATGAAGACGCTGCAGTTCGTAGCAGGTCTTCAAGATCCCTCACTTAGGGAAGTGCGCCTTCGGATGATTCGTCGACTGGACGCTCACATGGACGAAGCACCGTTGACAATCGAGGACCTCGTCACGGACTGTGAAATCACTGCCCTGAAAATGGATAATACAGACATGGAAGGCACGCGCAACATCCATGCTGTATGAAAGAAAAAGGTAAATTGCTTCATCTGCGGAGGACCACATTTCAGAAGAGAGTGCCCTCAATCTGGCAGCACTGGTCGGAAGAAGCGACGGAGGACAGGCGCAAAACACTTTGGTCGCAAAGGACAGTGCAAGAGTGTGGTCGCATTCGACGCCGAGCGTGCACGGACTTACCTCGACGTCATAGTCAAGGGATGTTCTCTCAAGCTCCAGCTGGATACGGGTGCAGACATAACCTTGATATCGCGTATAGCTTGGAAGCGGATGGGATCCCCTTCTCTGGAAACCTGTATTATGCCAGTCAAAACTGCAGACGGGACGCCGATGCAGATTTACGGTAAATTCTCGACCAGCTTTTCCATCAGAGATCGAGTTACAGGGAAGATGGTTCATGGAAAGGGCACATGCTACGTCACCGAAGGCTCAAATCTACTTGGATTGGAATGGTGCATCCAGCTGCCGGCATACAAAAAGCTGAAGGACAACTACCATTGCAGAAAGGTGACTAGCGTAGAGAAAATCCGAGCCGAAGTGGTCGCCGACTTGAAGAAAAAGCATGGGGAAGTCTTCAACAGCGACCTGGGAAAGTGCATGAAGAGTAAGGGCATCAACAGAGACATCAAGGACCCAGTGCGCCGCTGTAGGACATGTCAAGAAGCAGCCAAGATGCCAGTGAAGACTGTACTGCATGCATGGAAAATGGAACGGGAACCATGGAATCGACTTCATACTGACTATGCAGGGCCGCTGAATGGTAAGATGTATCTCGTCGTAGTTGACGTTTACTCGAAATGGCCAGAAGTTTTTGAGATGCCTTCATCGTCAACTACAGCTACCCTGAGAGAACTCAGATCTCTATTCGCTTGATTTGGAAATCCGCAAGTGATCGTGCCGGGTAATGGGACGCACGCAGTTCACAGCAAAGAAGTTCCAAGATTTCTGTGAAGAGCGAGGAATCAAGCATATGCGTTCACTCCATTCCATCCACAATCAAATGGACAAGCGGAGAGGTTTGTGGATTCTTCAAGAGAACCTCGCAGAAAATTAAGGAGGGAGGAACGGCAGAGAAGCTAGCGGAGTTTCTGCAGTCTCATCGAAGGACGCCTTGTACAACTGCTCCAGGACAACGTTCGCCTGCCGAGCTGCTGCTGGGACATCAGATGAGGACCTCGCTGTCGGTGTTAAACGAAGAGTACAAAGAAGAAGGAAAGATGTGCAACGAAAACATGGAGAAGCAGTTTAACCGTCACCATGGAGCACGAAAAAAGGAGTACCAGCCACAAGAGTCCGTCTGGGTACGTGATTTTCGCTCTGGAGGTGAAAAATGGATTCCAGCTCGAGTGAAGAAACGCTACGGAGAAGCATTATATGGCGTGCTTACTGAAGACGATCAGTTATGGAGACGACATGCGAACCAGATGCGCCGCGCAGCAAGTATGGATCGACATCGTGACTCAACACAGTCCATCCCCGACGAGGGCCGACGTAACAATGGTATGGATGCTGCTGAACACCAAGCCACCTCGTCTACGCCACCGACATCAACCAGACCAAGTCGCCATCGTCGCCCACCAGAACGTCTACAAGTAGATCCTTATTATAAGATGTACCGTTGTTCATCTTAGGAGGGAGGTGTTGTAGAGCCGTTTCTTATATTGGAACTTGCTCACTCACTATAGGCTAAGTCGATATGGTCTCTGTGGTTGCGGCGTACCCGCCGCACTTTGATATATTTGTGTGTGTTGTTCTCTAGTTATTCCTAGTGAACCCTCGGCATGTACGCCGATAGGCAGAGGGAACTCTGTGTTTTTGTAATAAATGGTCAACGACTCAACGCGTTCTACTACAGCTACTATTTGCCAGAGTATTTTGAACAAGGCAGTCTCAAGCCTTTACTTTTTTGTCATTTCGAATTTTATATGAGTAAAGCAGTTGCGCCCCGGGCTAACCTCCTAAAAAGTCACTACTTCGATTTTTTGGATTTCGTTTTTGAGCTGTGCTGTTGCACACGAGTAATTTTGTTGATTATTTGGCTAAAAGGCGAACTTTATGAAGATGTGGCCAACTGTTCATAAATCTACAACCAAAAATGTGCGAATCAGGCATTTCAGCGTGGGGATCAAATTTTGAGCAGTTCCAACCTCCTAACTTTGTCCATCTATGACTGTAGATGGTTGCAATCAAAATCGTGTGTGTGCGGTCTATATCTATATCCCATTTCCTATTCCTTACCTAATTTTTCGAAAATTCAGAAGGAAATCAAGACGCACTTTCCTGCCCCGTTTTGTCGTAAGAATTGAACATATGCTTGAGCAGAGTAAATCATTCGACTCTCAGTCGTACATAAATCAGTCTGTGACGTCTTAATAAACTGTCAAAAACGCCATAATTTGCCTATTATCCAACCTGATATTACCTATCATTCCTTGTGTGTATGAAGATGAAATGGGCATGAGATTGAGTCTGACAAAGAAGCTCCACGTCCGTCTACGAACTGAGGGTTGTGGTTGTGTCGTTCTCCAAAAGGTCATTCACACTGTAAGCCTCTTGCATGCGAGACTTTAGCGCGCTCAAGTGCGTCTCGCACGTGCTGTCCCAAATATATCTCCTCATAATTCCGATCGGAGCACTCAAAGTCGCTCTACTTCACAGGGAGCGTATCGGTCGGCCCACCTAGACCTTGTCGTTCCTATTGGAGCGGCACGACTCTCACCGCTATTCTGTTACATGTGTGCGCTGTTCCCCTTGCGAAAATCTAGTACTCAATACCATCCAGATTCTATTAATTGTTGCGTGTGTATATTTATTGCTATGAAGTTACAAAGCCGCACCATTATGTAATGCTATAGATTGGAACTCAGCACAAATTTTTGCCGCTTACAAGTTCACTCGAAGCTCAACATAGCTATACTTTTTTCATGACGCCTCTAATTTTTTGCTTTCATTCTGAGAGTGAACGACGAGCCAGGAAACATCATGACTTGTATGTGCACATCTCAAGCACGTTGTCGGCAGGTTAACCTTTAATTCGTTCGCCAGTCCACACTTCCATTCCTGCAACTTGCATTTGCGTTCATCTCTCTGAGTTTGCAGCACTATGTCCAGGGCCCGGCACGAGGTGGGAAAACGGGGTTTTCCAGAACGAATTCCCCTTTGATCCCAATAAATTTTACGAATACCCCCTTGAGCCCAAAAATGACGTTTTGTGCTTGTGCGACGAGATTACCGGCCACACTTCGCCTAAAAGCGCTCAAAAGCGCCCAAATTGCTCAAATTCCTCAAATTACTCCTCAGCTGTATTAAGATAGGAAACAGGAAGAAAAGTAAGCAAGAAAAATGATTAAGGAATGAGAAAATATCAAAGAAACGCAGTGATAGGAATGAGAGACGCCGTTCCCGCGCGTATCGATTGACTGGGGCGCGCTTTCCGTCTTAGAAAGCTAGGCTGCTAATGCGGTTTTGGGCTCTAACAAGGACAAGAGGAGGAGCTTCGGAACCAAAATTTCACCATGTAGTAAACTTTAGGTGTACAACAGATTTATGTAAAAGTTTTGAAAAAATTATGTGAATTGAGAGTTTTGCCGACCTCAGGTGGGAATTAGGTCGGCAAATGCCGACCTAATTTGGAAATTAGTTAAGGAAACTCTTCATTCACATAAGTTTTTCATAATATTTCATACTTTATTACTTAGCCCTATTGCGCATATACACACCGAATCCCGCGCGATTTCGTTACCTCTGCGTTGCAAACGAGCCATTTTTCCATTTCTTTGGTAGCGCAAAATTTTCAGATAAAAGTTTGCCACAACCTTCAGTCACATAATTTTTCAATGAAACTCCTCAGTTAAGCCCTGCAAGCCCGTGTGCATTTACTTACCAAGTTTCATACCATATCGTTCATCTGCGCATTTAAACGAGCCGTTTGAATTCACATCTTCATTTACCAGTTTTGCGAAATTCTCGGAAAAAATGCTAATTACTCGTTCCGTTCACATAAGTTTCTCATAATTTTTCATACTATGTTTCCACTAGCCTCTCTCCGTTCGCATACAAAATTTGGTGTCATATCGTTACACATACATTGAGAACTAGTCATGTATGCTGTTACAAATAGCATCGCTTGGGCGACGTCGCGCCTGCGGCAATTAGCGACGGCGCGGTTTGACGCGCGCGAACTCCAGTGTTCGCCTGTTGAGGCACATAACATGTCAAGATAAGTAGCGAGCATGAACTATCAATTTTTTTCCGGGGCTCCGCCCCGGACCCGGCAAAAACGATTTTCCCTTTGCTTTTTGGCTCCAAAACGATTTCCAGCTTGTCATTTGCCGACCTCGTGCCGGGCCCTGACTATGTCACTTGGCGACTCAAGGACCCACAAACTGCGTATAATTTTTCCACGCATAAGGAAACTGCCCTTGTTAGTCGTACCTTAATGATTTGGTGCAGCCGCTGTAGGCCAACGTCAGGGAGGACTCTTCGATGGGTGATGGCTATGCTCTGTATCAAAAATTGATGCAAACTGCATGTCAGCTGCCAGCTTGCTCGCTAATTACTCCTTTTGCATCGACCTAGTTTGTTCATAGATTAGTGGGCTACTGCGCGCAAGCGTCCTCATGTTTATGAGTAGCGAGGATTTCAGCTTTCTCAGTTCTACAGATTTTAGTATTGTCATATGCTCTATCATGATGTAACGTTCCAGCGCTTGCTGCTTCTATAACAACATTCTGGTAATCTGTAGTTCTCGAAAAACACGATGATTTCATCCCCTCAGTATGAACTATGCAACGAACTTCATTGGAGATGATGTGGTTATTTTCCGATTACCTATTTCCGCGCTGGAAGCCTTCATTTTCTGCTAGTCAAGTCTTCGACTGTGGTACTGCTTACACGTTGTTTCAATGTCTTGGAAATCGACACTGTACTCGATGCTTACTAGATTTTCAGGATGGGGGAAGCATATGTCGCTATCTGCTTTCTGTCATCCCCCTTCGAGTGAAAAAAAAGGATCGCTTGTGGTTGTCTTCGCTGTCACGGTTTCCCCATGCAATTGCTCTGCGTGAAAGTGGCTCGTTGTGCGAGGAGAGGTTGGAGTGCTGAGAGCACCGAGCATTAGCAACGATTGTTCGGATGACCCGCCGGAATTGCGTGGAAGGGTGGGGAGTGGGCGAATGGCACACGATAACCGTGGCCGAGAGAGCCTCTAAATAGGGGAGGCAGGGCGAATCGAAAAGGCAAATGAGGACCGGGATCGATACGCATTCCTTCTTTCACGCTCGCTCCACATCGCCCTCGGCTATTGGTCGTCGAGTCAACAGAGACACTACTGCCAAAGCCGGCGGAAATCCTGACCCTCGAGCGATCTTCGGTTTCGGTAGTAACTCTTGTGCCGTTTCCTTTCACATTCGGTGATTCCTTGACATCGTTGGCGTGTGCAGTGCGGTCGTTTGAGAATATGCATGAGAGTTGTTACTACGGGAAACTTCATTAGGGATTCTGCAGTTTCGTTGCTTGTGCTTCCCCTCCGATGTATATGCGTCGCCTAGCATTCACTTTCTCAAGCTTTGTGCCTTCTCTGCTTTCTCAAGGATCCCTTAGGCCGGTTGCTACCTTTCATCGTTGTACATAGACACACATATGTACGATTGAGTGCCTGTATTCATCGTAACAGTCAAATGTACCGGAAATACTCTATTTGTAAGCATGCAGTACTCGTGTATTCGGAGACTTGTTTGATTCATTGACTTTTACCTCAACAGCCATGTCTTTTTTTGGCGTTACAATCTTCCAAAACAGTTAACTAAAGCAAATTCTGCTTCCGGAGTAAATTACGAGAACTGTGAAAGAAACACATCAAATCGCGATGAGGTTCCTATGTTAAGTCAAAAAAGCATTTCTTTTCATTGTTCTCGTTGCTGCGACAAAATTGTTCCGATATTTGAGACGTTGAGTTGAGACCGCCGTAAGCAAAAATAGCAATTGAGCTCTTTCCATTTGAATTTATGTCATCCTCAGCAGCTATTCAGGAGATCACCTGTATTTAAGCAAAACGCGTACTGCTACTTGGACTTCGAGGGTTCGTTGATACATTGAGAACCTTTGGAAATGAGATCAGCGTCGACGCCCGTAGTAAATTGCACTCCTTATACGCTACACAATACTCCACGCTAGCCTAGTACTATTCGGCTAAGCATGTCGTGTTGACTCACCTGGTTCCCTACGCGCTCCACACTGCCTTCACACCACCCTGCTTAATCGAGCAATGCAATGATCGGAGTGCTCGAGCTTGCCTCTCCACTTTACCCGCTTTCTCATTTGAATATTTTGTTTTCAAGCACTCATTACGGCGGTTTCAGGCGGAAAATTTTTCCGAATTGGCGGGAGCAAGAAGCTTTTCGAATCCGTTTTTTGAAATGGACGGCGCTCCGTCGTCATGCTACTGTAGCATGGCGGCGAGTAGTTCGAGCGACGTCACCATGCCGTATCCCATACCGAATGCGTCGAGTGCTGTGTAAGTTTAGCCGTCATACTTGTATTGTCAGCTACTATGCGCATGCCGTGTGTTTAACATTCAACGACACCTATTCCTCCAAATCCTTGATAATCTTGCTATGTCTAAATGGCGCTAAGCTGTCCTCATACGTGCGCCGTCTTCTCAAAAAATCGCCGCTTTGCCGTAGCACCGTGCTTGACGCGAACATCCTTCTAATCATCGGAGCTGTCCGACCACTTTGAGATACATAACTGACAAATGAAGAAATTGTAGGATAACACTTGTTCATCATAGATAACAATGAGAAACTAAGGCAGAGAAGATTGCTAGATGTGGGTGGTTCATGCAAATTCTCTCGCTTCTGCATTATGCTGCACGCTTCATGCGTTTTAGCCATCGGCGTGACTTATTTTTTCAACTCTTTTCTCTTTCGATGGCGAAAGTACTAATCATCACATCGACTTCTTCATGTCCTCTTCTCTCATATATTTTGTTTTTGCGTCATTATCATTAACCAAGTGCAATGAATTCATGTCAACGTCCCGATTGCAACGTGCAAGTGTGATTTCCTGTAGAAGTCAATGGTTCCCACCGCACCACCTCTTCTACTTCATTTTGTTTGTTTATGACACCCCAACCGCCGAATAGCTTTCTATGCGCAGCCCAAATAATCATATAGAACTGGCTGGACCCGCATTTTGAATGTTTTTGGAGAACAACGCGTCCAACACTGCGGTGCAGTTTTTTTCTTCCACGAAATCTATACGCTGCCATTACATGGTGTTGTTCAATACAAGTACACCGACGCCGAGCAGACAAACGTCTTCCAGCGATAATAGCAGCTAATGACGGCTGCGTGCTGGACACTGCACGTTCGCATCATCAGCTGCGATATCGGCTACTCAAATCTCGGATTGGCCACAATCGAAGCTAGGCTTACCTCAAGTCTAAGCGTGTTTCGCACGAAACGCTAATCCAACCTACCGTCGGGGTACGAGATCTATGCAAAAACCAGACGTCATCAGAATTCTCCCCTCATTTAGTGCAACATTTTTTTTCCTATGATTTTCGTATGTGAGTGGAGAAAGTTTCTAGAAGGGGAATGGTAATAGTCGCATCCATTAGGCACGAACGTTCGTTTGGGAATTATTTTGATAAGACTTTCATGTACTTTTTTCACATCAAAGCGCACTCATACAATGTAACAAAAAATCTTTTTCGTATTTTTAGCGAGTATGGGTGTGATTGCATAAATTTCGGGAGACAGTCAAGAGATCAATTTCTTTCCCGGTCATCTACTCGAACAGTAGGTGTTATACTGTGCGAAATTGCAGACGAAGAGTCTTCAGACTTGACGTCATAAACTAATCAAATTGTTCACGACTTGCTGTTACCTGCATTTATGAACATCTATCCTTCAACCTTTAACTCCAAAATCGATAATTTTATATCCATGAGACTATGCATACATCCCCCTAGCAACTTGCGATTTTGTTATAGGCTATAGTACGCCAAGTAGCTGGTCTTGGGGGCCAGCCGGCAATAAAGGGAGATGCCTCTCGACATATACCAAATATTTCTACCCCTTTAATACAGTGCAAGCCTTGTGGAATCGCGAGGGGATCAGAGGCGTAGGGTCGCATGAATTAGCGGTTGCAGAGATGCGCGGACCGAACTCGTCCTTCACACCTTTTGCGCACACATAGCTACTATGGTCAAGAATCTATGTTTGCCAAGCAAATAGGACGACACTGTTCAAACTTGGTTGACCTTTGTTCTCATCCGAAATGCAAGTCCACCAACAAAATGCTGAAAAGTATCGCAAAAAGCAGAACTCTTCGAAAATTCCCGCTTTTTTTCAGCGACCTTTTGACGCTCTCAAGGTTCACGAAGTTCTCCTTAGCATGCTCAATCTACGCGCGAAATTTGACTTTATGTTATTGTTGAACGCATAGTAAACTCATCGCTCTACGCAATCCAACCAGTTCGACCACACCGTTACCCGCCGTTACCTGCCGCAGGGCCGTTTTCTTAGCTATTGCTCTTCCAGTTCTCCACCGCATGCAAGTGACGATTTCATCGAAGCGCCTGTCTTCTTTTATGACATGGACTACGATCTCAAAGATTTAAATGTGGGTTGGAACTTCGAAATGTCTCCTTTCTAAGGAAACAATTTCTTATAGACTGCTCTCAAAGGAGCTGAGTTCCTACAAGACTCCGGCTACCAGTCGGTGCTGGAACGATCTGCTCATCCGTTCTCAGCCAGCATCGTCGAAGATATTATCAGTGAGAATAGCGATGCTGCCAACGACGAGGACTGGGGTAAGCGGTCACTTCATCCCGGCGTCAGGCTTTTCGAAGTTACTGAATTCAATCAATGATTTGCAATTTTCTTATTGTTTTTGTGCCTATGCCTTCAATTTCAGTCTAATCTAGTATTGGAAACTTTGCTGGTCATTAGATCATTTTTCAAATCAATCAGGAGATGAAGCTTCTGACTCGCTGCATGATGTTCAACATTTGAAGCTTGTGTTGAGGGTTAGAGCTAGTCTATGCCGGATAGACGTCTGCTATGCAGCAATTATGAAGAGACCCTCGGAATTGCTCTGCGGCGACAGCGCTTTTAGTGGCTAGGCACTTAATAGAATCTGTGAGAGAAAAACATTCCCACTTCATATTATTCTACCTAATTGGGCGAGAAAATTGATTTGCATTTGCTGCAGATGCGAGAATACTTCTTGCAAACCAGATGTATGCGAGAATTATTGTGAGACTTGCAATTTATCCGTCGCAAGCGAATTCTCCAAAGAGAAGTAGCCTGTTTTTTCTAATTGAATGCAATAGGGTGCTAATTGTAAGACAGAATGATTCCTTTTTTTCATACGCTTGCTAGCCCCATACTTTCGATACCTAGTTGTCCTAAATGTCTAGAATGCTACGGAAATACTGAAAGTTATACAGATTCCTATCCTTTCATTGGATGAAGAAGTTATAGCTACATGGTGCAAAAGCGACCTAAAATGGCTGCATCTTGAACTTCTGTTTCTGCTTTCAGATGGCTTCCTGACGGTCGGGGAGGATCGGGTCCGAATCAAGGACATGTCAGATATCCTAGCCTCTCGCTACGCGTTTCTCACTGGTAGGTGGAGCTTCGTAACAGCGCTAAAAGCAAGATGGGTACAACAAATAATCATCAAGAAATGTCCTCGACATATAAATGAGAACACGACGCACTTGAAAACTGTTGTACACTTGAGTATAAATTCCTTAGTTTTTACATATTTAGGGGCTCGAACGAACGAGGGCATGTCGATCGTGACGTTTCCGGACTCACGAACTGTATTGTCATTCGAGGACTATCAAACACTCATAACCTACTTACTACAAGTGCCACCGTGAGATCACTGCGCTAATTTTAAAACATATGCGTGTTGGCTGAATCAAGTTCTTCCTCTTGCGGGTCGAATCATAGTGGTAAACAAATTGTTCAGACTGGAAGACAGCCATAAAGGTTTTGTGGTTATTGTGGACCGACGCAACGATAAATGGTCTTCTGTCAGGACACTTTTTTTGCAGATAACGGTAAGCTTTCCATATCCAGCCCTCATTTTCTACGTTTGCTAGCTCACC
Organism: Cylicocyclus nassatus; assembly: GCA_958299035.1. Lineage (NCBI taxonomy): Eukaryota > Metazoa > Nematoda > Chromadorea > Rhabditida > Strongylidae > Cylicocyclus > Cylicocyclus nassatus. Next base: position 32,654,294 of record CATQJL010000326.1, read on the forward strand.
TTTGAAATATGACCTCTTTGGACCCCGGGTTTACCTCAAGCGATTCCAGTCGCCACGCGAATTGGCATCGATCCAGCTGTTTAGTAAGCGCATTTTGAGTACACGGAAGGGTGAGCATTTTCAATAACTTCGATAGTTATCCACAATATGCATTTGCTGACGCGTTGGACTTCAAGACGTTTGGTAAATCGCCGAATCGCGCGGCGACTGAAACTGCGAGCTATAGGGCTTATCAAACGCAGTGTCGCTTGCATCAGCATCTCCACTCCCGCGCTGGACTCTGCGTCTCTTATGCGATCGTGCTCTCTAATCACTTTCAATCGTTGAGGCTCCGCCTCTCCCACGCTCGCCCTGTGAAAGTGACCAGAGAGCATGCTCGCGTAAGAGGTGCAGAGTCCAGCGCGCGAGTGAAGATGCTGATGCAAGCGACACTGCGTTTGATAAGCCCTGTACGTCCGGAGCCCCATTTTGACAAGCTGACCATGGCAAAGATAATGCTTGTTCCCTCTGCAAATATTCCAAAGGGCTCGAAATTCATGTTAACGAATTACGTCATGCTGGCGAAAGTTGATTCGGGCTACAAAGAATTTCTTTGCCTACTACCGCTTGTCTAATACACGTCACTCCTAGTGTCTTGCGCTAAATTCCTGCAAAGATCTTGTCGGAACCCTATAAATTACGAAAGATCTTGTCGTGACCTTATCAATTATGATGTCCCTTACGCTGATGAATTCAATACTTGAATCAGAAAACGACAGTGTTGTCGATGATGATTGAGAGTAATGTGTGGCAATATAGAGTACTATGTAGTCAAAGGTAGAGCAGGATGCCATGAAATATAAAGAGAATAAAGCTCGACTAACTTCCAGCTGTTTATGTCAATACTCACAAGGGATTTCCATGCACACAGCTGTAAGTTGACGTGCACTTCTGATTAATGTAAGATCTCCCCAGTGGTGCACATGTGCGCCGTACGAGACCGAGCTTGTAAACAGCATTACTCCAGTCATTCCATAAGCTCTTTCTTCTACCGCTCATGTACCCGTGCAAGTGAACTTTTTCAGTCGTTCTTCCCTGGAACAATTCGAGTGCTGTTCCTGCTGAAGCCGGAGGGAGTTCTGCAGCGAGCGTTGGAAGTAGGATACCGTGCCATCTCCGAGAATTGTTCCTTTAAGGTTGATTTTTATCTCGTGAGTGAAGCATGCAGACCAATCGCTTCAGGTAATCACTTGCGACTCTTCGGTCGAATTGAGGCGCTTTCTAAGGGCGGAGCAGCTTACGATGGATATCGGTGGCTTGATAAAGTACAATCATCTGGAGTGGGTGCAGCATAGGATGGTAAGCTAGACTGCAACATACAGTCTGAGCTCTTGCAATCGGAGCTAGAACTGAAGAATACAACGCGTTCTTTGTTTATGAAGCACTTGATCGCATCATTAGTTGAGCGCTGTAAAAAGCTCCGTCAAGTTCCTGGTCCTCTCTTGCTACGGAGAGACGGCGAGGCGTGCAGCGCAAAGTTCAGGCTAGAATGGAATTCAAAAGCTAGCCGGCGATTGTTTAGGATATCGAGCGCATGAAGTCCTCTGCATCAGCTATCGCTCAGTCTTTGAGTGATTTTGGACGTGTTTTGCGTGAGACGGAACTGCCAAACGATGTCGAGACTACTGCAAGGATATTGCAGATTCAGACGGCTGAAAGAGACGCCATAAAGGTATGCAATGATCTTAGTTCCTACATCTCAAGGGGACAGTGAGAGCGCTGGTGATTGTTAGGAGGACTTTCGAATATCCGTGCGAAAGGGATTGTCGCTGCTGCGCGCTGTGCGTCAGATCGAGTCGAAACCCAAACACGAACTCCTCAGTCCAACCAGGTTACACAACGTGACGGCCATCGAGCGCATGCTCGTCCAGCTAGGTTTGTTCCCGCCTTCCTTCGTTCTCTCATCTTTCGTGTTAAATATCTGCTCGTACATGAAAACACCATCGTAATTCCAAGTCAACAGCAATTGTAGGGTCAACGCATGGTTTTTAGCAGTGTTTATCAGAATTTCCAGTGCTTCTTTGTACCAAAAAAGCAATCGCTTATTTCCTGCTACATCTCGTCACAAGACATCTCGCCGCTTTGCTGATATGGAGAAGCGCAAAAGTCAAAATCAAGCTCGCGGAAATATGTATAAAAAGCTGAAGGGAGAAGTCCGAGTGTATCAGACAAATCCAAGCAATCAGGTTTTGGGCACTCAAGCCTTGAAAATCCTCCGGCGAGTCGTCTCTCATAGTGACAGACGCTTGAAAGGAGCTGTCAGATGAAAAACCCCAATGTATTTCTTTCCAGCAAGCTATCAACGTTGTAAAACCGATCATATACAAATTTGACGGCAATCCATGTCTAAATTTAATTCATCTGTGACGTTTTCTCGCGTGCTTCATATTGAAATTGGGTGTATGAGCACAAGCTTGACATCTCGCAAGAAAGTATGAAAAATCTCGTGGGATAATCAAGCAGCGACTACAAGTTCAAAGTGCAGTGCAACGACATACCGAAAATGAGCAGCAAAAATCTTACTTCAGGTTGTGTCTATGTTTTTCGATTGTGGTTAGGGATTCTCATAAATTTTTTCGTCATCGCTTCAGCCACTCGCCGCGACAGATTCCAAGGGGGGAGCCGACATTTTGAACAAAAGAGGTTTTCGAGCGACCAAACATTGCATCCTTTGTTATAATCGTTAAAAGGGCTTCACACTTCGAAAATCCGCTCGAATTCTTCTTATTCAAACCATTATAGACTTGATTCTACCTCTTGCAAGCTTCCTGCTTTTCCTGCTGTCGTATGCCTCGATTGTATCGAATTTTCGTAAGAAACGCATTATGGCAACACCTCGAAAGCTTCTCATCACCATGCTTTCATCTTGCCTGAGCTTCATGCACTCTTTCATTTTTCAGAGGAAACGGAGCGATCATTTGACACATTCTGGGCGAAGCATGAAAAACGCTTGATGAACTGCTTCCAGCTTCGACAATTCGAGGAGAGCTTCAGAAAGGTGATTTTCATCAGCCGAAAAGTGTTTCGTTTAAAGTTCCTCAATCTCATAGGCTCTCTAATGCGCCCTGTATTGAGTTCACACGGGTTCTTTTGCTAGTGACCTTATTTGGAAAGTATTGTTCACGACACAAAAAGCCTTCCGATAGTGCCCGCACGCAGTATGTAGTTATGGAGTATCTCCGTTATAGAAGTGTATGCAAAAGCTGGCCTCATTTTCCGCTTGCCGACATATGCGCATCGTCCATGTCGGAGGCCTAAGAACGTGCGTGCGGTCGTATTCGACCTTGCAACTAAACATCTACTGGCCGTTCTGTATTCGCTGATCTTTTGCCCACCATTTTCCAAATGAATCCCCTCTCATATCACCTCCAGAACTTGAGACACTTACGTGGAAATTTTATCATTATTTTCACTTCTTTCTCTGCCCTTTTACTGGGTGTTCCAGAACTGTTTGTTGTGCGCCGACACGTCCAAAGTGCTCTCCTATAGTGTCAATTCTCTGCATCTTGTAGAGCAGAGTAGCTAGATTTGCCACATGGCGAGGAGTAAGCTTGAGAAGGGTACGAAGCATGTTTTAGGATCTTACTCGCTTGGCAATGTGGGTGACACTAACGGGCACCATGCATCCGGAAGCAACGGTTGCTAGCGGCACGAGTTCTTTCTACTCGGCCCAAGGCACGCTTGATTTACATCTCTCTTTGTTAGATCGGCTTAGAAGTTAGAAAAGACGTTCGCTGCGAAACACTGACAAGGTTGGGAAGTTGTCATGCATCGTGTCCCCATGTTCGAGTAGGCGTAAGGTTTGCCACTACAGTCCGGCGCTTTGTTGCATATGAAAGATGGCTTTCGACGTGGAAATCTATAAGGTCTCAATAGAAAAGTGATTAGCGTTATGGTGATATCCTGTGTGGTTCGTTTTCACTTGGTATACTGTTTGGGTTCATATGCCAACAAGAAATGAACAGTCTGACAAAACTGATACATCACTCATCTCTCATGTTCTTTTCTCTGCTGTCTGGTGCTTATTTTTACACAGAGCGACTCGCAGCACGGATGTAAGCAGCTTACGTCTACTCGAGCTGAGTGCCTCATTTTTTCTTCTTTCTGCGTGGTCTAGTTGAGAAGGTTTGCTCGACGAGTTGATTGCGATTGGATTAGCTGTCATCGGTAGCCTTAAGAAACGAGTGAGAGAATTCTCAGGATGCAAAGCTCTATCAGAAGCCCTATGCGCGTCTACAGCATGATCACAAGCTCTGGTTACATTCGAAAACGGTATTGTAGTGGTCTGCACTTTCTATCTGCATGCATTTTGCTGTCACTATCATGCAATCCGAATGGTCATCTGTTACACATGTTGCGACTTCTACAACAGGCCATCTAGGAATCTTGGCGACGTTTCCCTTTCACGAAACGCAATGCGATAAACACTGTCGCAAAATGTTAGCCCGCACACCCGTTTGCAATCAATGGATCAATGACGGCGTTGGTATTCTTTATCTCTGAGGTCATCCTTGGGACCCATCGTTCTTGTCATAGTCCTCGTATCCTATGCTAAACACGATTATATTAGGCATATGTGGATATGACGACTTATGAAAACACTATTGATAAAGACGTTTGCCTAAGACTTTCATTTCACTTAGAACTTCTTTAAGACATGTTCACAGTGTTTCTTATTATCCTTCCTGTTCCGAGTATGCAAGTACTTAGGTTGAAGACCTAATGTGCAAAGCGTGATGTAGTGTTCACTTTCTATTCACTGTTCTAGAACTAGGCGGACCACAGACAAAGCTCCTGTCACCTATAGCCTTTGAGATCCTTATCTGGTCTGCGAATAGAGGAAAGCTTCCGAAGAAGTAATAGAAATGCGCTAATTTTTGAAATGTGACGAGTACACCTGTTGATGTTAAAAATATGAAGTCTCTTTCCTTTTCCCCCTCAACTATAGGTTGCGTTTGCATGAGTGGCCTAGGTGGTAAAATTGTGCTTTGATTGAGCTGTTTGTTGAAATTGTTTGAGCTTTGAATGCTAGTGTGAAACATTCTCAAACTCGCAGACTTAGATTGACAATTGACTTACGTCACCCGTTTTCGCTCTATTTTCAAAAATCGATCAGCCTTCAAGAGATTTTTTAAGACAAGCTGTTGCGTTCCTATTCCCAGAATTTCTGCACTGTTACTGCTATGATCCAGTGTAGAATCTAGAGCTCATTAGATTGTTAGCAAATTATCGAAGCAAAACGTTAACGATTCCAGGGTACTTTAGCGAATGATATTATTTTCCTGACCATTGCTCCTTCCTTAGTATCATTGTAACTGAAAGTAAATATTAGGTTGGTCCTAAGTTCGTGTCGTTTTTCAGATCCATACTCAAATCACTTGGAATAATGATTAACGAATACTCTGAACAGTGTTCAATGCAAAATCTTCCTCTTTAGCGGCGATGTTTTTGTTCAATTTGATGATCGCTCGAAAAATCGTCACATCTTCAACCCATGGCATTTTTCTTCTCTTGCTTTAGCTATTTTAATGCATTGCAAACTTCTGGAAGAGCTTTGATCACAATTAGATAGGGTAAACAAAGTGCACTACAATGCAATTTATCTGCCATCTAAAGCGAGCTTTTTAAAATAAATCAATTGTTTTCCAATGGTAAAGCATATTTGGTTATCACAAACAAACCTCATGTAACATGAAAGGACGAGCAGTCAGGGTGTCATTCGATGCAGCTTTTCATTCCCGTTTTGGAAGTTGTTTTCTTTTTGATTTGTGAAGCCCGTGGGATAAAATTATCATAATTTTTGATTCTGAAACATCCCGGGCTGTACTCGAGGACTCGAGAATTAATATCTTAAGCGATGAACGCCCATTTGCTTTGCAAAAAAAAATAGTGTCTGATCTCAGTCTATTCTGAAGCGTTTGCGTATCATACGACCTCGCAAGATTGACGAGTTCTTCAAAAAATCATTTTAAAAAATGCCTGAAAGCTAGTTGAAGACGTCCAAACAGTTAATTACATTGCTGTTTGTTTACTATATCCACCTATTATTACAGCATTTTCAAGAGAAGTATGAAATGAATTTTTCAAAAAATAGTTAAAAATAGGTTAAAATCCTTGAATAGGTAAGTCAGATATTATATTAGGTTGAACCGAAAGTTCTGTCGCACCATTTTCAAAAAATCATAAGTTCCTTCGCTCTACGACGATTTTGCGCAATTCAAATTTTATCTGAAAGCGTAAAGCATGTAGTTTCCAAAAGCTCCCTGGGTAGTTTCCGACATGCTCAGGTGGCAGAGATTCTAATATATAAAGAATCGTAAGCGCAATTCAAAAATGTGCACATAGCGGGAAACCACGTGGCGGTCCCGTAGCGCGCGCATGCTATAGCACCTTCAAATGCTGGTTCACTAGTAAAAATGAAAGAACGAGATCATCCGAAATTCGGAATTTTTAAGTAAGAATTCTAGAAATTCAGAAACAGTGCGATAAAATCCAGAAAAGCCATTATCCTAATTTTTCTTACATTTGATTACTAACTGAGTCAAGTTTGTGCTGATCGAGGTCTTCTTTCAGAAGTTATGAAAAAAATCCATTTCTTAAGAACTCTTAGGAAATTGATTTTTCGGCATTATTCTTCAAAAAATCATAACTTTTGAAAGAAGGGCTCGATCAGCACAAACTTGACTCAGATAGTAATCAAATGTAAGAAAAATTAGCATAATGGCTTTTCTGGATTTTACCGCACTGTTTCCGAATCTCTAGAATTCTTGCTCAAAAATTCCAAATTTCGGATGATCTCGTTCTTTCATTTTTATCTCTGCCACCTGAGCATGTCAGAAACTCCCCAAGGAGCTTTTAGAAACTACATGCTTTACGTTTTCAGACAAAATTTGAACTGCGCAAAACCGTCGTGAGCGAAGGAACTTATGATTTTTTGAAATGCGACAGAACTTTCGGTTCAACCTAACATATATATTATATATATAATTATATATAACTATATATAATTATATATAATATATATTATATTTATATTATTATATATATTACTAGATGGCTTACCCGGCTCCGCCCGGCCCTGTCATTATTTTATTCGTAATCAGCATGCTCGATTACCCCCTGTGCCAACTCCCAGCCTCGTCGCTCAAATTTTGCAAAAAATCGATAAAATCGATATCGATCGATGACGAAAAGTAGCCTACGACACCCGCCGGGGCCCGAAGTGTATGTGTGCCAAGTTTGGTCCGGATCGGTTCAGAAATGGAATTTTCTATTCGGAACACACGGCGGAGCCGGGTAAGCCAGCTAGTAAACAGTATGCAAGACGAGTTGTCATTCTATGTTGCAGTAGTTGCTCGATTTCACTACTCAGTACAGTTAGGAAAATTCAAAAAAGTTTTCGAATGTTCGAAGATCGAATAATATTCGAAAATCAAGAATTTCAAATATTCGATTGTCGAATATTCGAAAATCAAGATTTTCAAATATTTGACTATCGAATAACATTCGAAAATCGAAATTTCTGAATATTTGACTTTCGAGTAAGATTGGATGCTGAATATTACTCGAAAGTCGAAAGTGATACATCAAGAGACTTTAGAACTAAAAGACTACGATTGCGAAGAAACTTCTAGTAATTTGAAGGAGATTATCATTACAAATCGTGGCGTCCCTGTGTTGAAGTTGAGCAATTATTGCCATTATTTGATCTTAGTTAACCTCCCACAAATTCTTTTGCCAAAGTTAGTTACCATTCCGTAGAGCTGCTTCGCTTAGATCTACTATGGAGCGAATTGTCGATCGCCTTCATTGTTGTAGGATTACCGTAGAAGAATTGAAGAGGGTTTCGAGGCACTGGGGGCTATATTTTGCCTGAGGAAGGACACCAAGAAAAACTCTTATATCAAGATTCTAGTCACTGATTTCAAATATCAAATTTGCCCCCACGCGCAATGCTTTTCCACAACTTTGCCAAATACATCGCAACACATTGTGGTGCACAAAAACAAGGTTACACGATGAAAGAGCTTGAAAACTCGTGAAATTATGTAGCAAAATCAGCATCCGTAAAGAATGTGCCACAAAATTTATTTTTTCAGAGAAGTTTTTTCAAACGGCATGTTTCGTTGTGTTTCTCTATGCAAAATGTTCCTGCCGTGATCTCACAATATTCAAAAGTATCAGGGCTCGGCACGAGGTGGCTTACAAGCAAGCTGGGTATCGTTTTTGGGACGAAAAGCAAAGGGGGTTTCGTTTTTGTGACCGAAGAGACACGGAAAATTGGCGACGGCGACCTTTTTTTTCCGTTTTTTAGTCGACGTTTCGTTTTTTGGGGGATTTTGGGGAATTTTTCAGGTTTTTAGAGGAAATTTCGTTGAGGGTCAAAGGGGACTTCGTAAAAATTCCCAAAAGTCAAGGGGGACTTCGTTTTTTCCATTTTCATCTAGCCACCTCGTGCCGAGCCCTGAAAAGTATGGGTGATTTGTTTTTTGTTGCAAATGTAAGCTGAAGCCAGCCCTACAGAATGGTACCCACAGGTTGGCAAAGCGTTCGTAAGAGATGTTAGCGACCAAACAGTGTGTAGACACTTCCGGACTACCTTGTGTTGCTACGGATATCGAATTTTCGATTACTCGATGGTCGTCGAATTTTCGAATATTTGGTGCTCGCCGAATGTTTGATGAACATCGAATGATCAAATTGGTGACCATCGAATATTCGTCTATCGAATAATATTATGAGATCTTCGAATATTCGACTTTCTAATAATATTCGAAAATGAAAAGTCCCTAATATTACTATCAATATTAATCGAAATCCTAAATTCTCGAATAGTCGAATTTTCGAATCATTCGCATTTGAATCATTTAGTCGAATAATCGGATAATCGTGTTCGGTACAAACTATACCACTCAGGGATGCCATGGTTGAAAATGACAATCTTCTTCGAATTTTCAATCTCTTCACTGTCATAGGAGTGTGCATCTAGGTTTTCAAATCTCTTGATTTCATCATTAAGCCGTTTTTTCACTATTAATAATGCATTCAATTATTCGAATAATACTCGGAAACCGAATAAAATTCGAAAGTCGAATGATATTCGGTATTTGAATATTTTTCGAGTACCGAATATTCAAAAATTTCGTTTTTTGAATATTATTCGATAGCCGATTAGTCAAAATTTTCGATTTTCGCATTTCGATATTCGAATATTCGAAAGAGATTTCGAATTTCCCCAAGTATATACAAAAATTTGCGAAGGTTGTCATTGCTTAGCGCGGGTAAAGTTTCAATCCTCCAAAATGACTCTGGTACCAGAAGGGTTGGAGGCTTCGGTAAAGCGTGAACCGAATACTATCTCTTTAGTCGAGCGACGACTCATTTCATGGCCACTTGCCACCCTCCTTCCCTCCCCCCCCCCCACCTTCGAGACACTCATCAAACAGCTCCTATCACTTTTGAAAGATTGCCGGCGTATGATCGCAGAAGGGTTCAAAGTCGTAGAATCCTTCACGTTTCTAAAGGAAATGGACTGGCTTATTGATGAAGTTCTATTCAAATTCTCGAACTGCTGCGCATAGTGAAATCAGTGGAGAATGACAACAATGCTAGCCAATTTTTTTGCGGTTATTGATGACTCAACATAGTCTCTCAAATCCTAAATGTTCTCGGTTCTAATAATACGAGTAATTTTTTGAAGAGGTTTTCTAGGACTCTTGAACATTTCGTCATTATTCAGTTGCGCTCGTGCTGCGCGGAGTGTCGCCGTTAACGCACTGCTTCCGATGGGATTGACGACCAGAGTTTAGAGATTAATATAGGACACCTCCTTGCATTCGAGCACGAGGCGGGCTTGCCCGTCTCTACTTGTGGTTCAAAATCACTTGCTTTTACTGTTAAAAAGACTGTCATCTTTCAAATCGAAGTGATGATTTTCTGCCTAGGTGGAATTAGGGCTCGGCATGGAGGTGGCTTTTCTTTTTTTTTCCAAAAACAAAGTCCCCATATACTTCGCCACAAGAATACGACATCACCGATGACGCGATCATGAATGGATCAAACACGATTAACAAGAAATAATGGAACAAAAAATAAAAACAACATTAAACAGAAGAAAACTGAGGAAGTTCGCATTCTTCGAATTGGCGGCATACTGTGCGCTGCGCACCATTGCGCGCTTGGAGCAGGCTTGCCGCCGTCGGTACAAAATATTTGAAGGGCTGTAACTAGGCGAGGAGGAGGGGATTTGGGGAGATTCAAACGCTCAGTTGTACGGTTTTTTGATGACCAATAAAGTCATGTTAGACTTGTGAAAAAATTAAGTAAAGGGAAGGAATCATAACTTTTTCTTTTCACAACCACCTTAGGTGACTGTCCAGGTGGTTGGAAAGCCACCTAACTTCGAAAAAAGTTTGCCACGTCTTCAGTTCACATAACTTTTCTTAATTTTTCGTTTAGACTTCTAAACCCCTGTTGCCCATCTACACACCAATTTTGGTATCAATTAATGTTCTTTTCGCTGTAAACAAGGATTTTTGTTTATTTCGGAGCAGGTTTTTGAATTCGCGCGCTTAAACGGAGAACCTGTTGAAACAGGAATCTATTGGTTTTTGCAGGAATAGGACCGATAAGGCAAGAATGACAATCTGCCTCCTCTATAGAAGGTGAAGAGTGACATAAGAGGGAGAAAGGGAATGTGGAGGAGGAGGGGGGGGGGAGGGTTTCCGTAAACGATATCCCCTTACTTTTTACCCCGAAACGATATCTAGCTTGTCCCGTAAGCCGCCTATGCCGAGCCCCGGGTGGAACTTTTGTTCAGCACCCCAGATTCGAAAACTGTGAGCATTCGAACTCGACCGCTTTGGCCGCTCCAAGAACACTTGATTTGGTTTATACTGGTTCAAAGAAGTAGTTTGCTAGTAAGAAGAAGCTTGTCAACGCACATACCAGCTTACACATACCACATACTTGACTAAATGTAGATGTAAAAATTTTCGCTTTTTGTCCTATGTAAATTCGAAAATGTCGTTTAGTAAGATACTAAAATGCATGCTTCACCAGAGATGCTGTTCTGCTTATCTCTCTTTTGACATAGAAATTCAACCCCCTAGGTCGTACTTCTTATGTCAAACCTTTACAACCTATCAACCGCACTTTTGAATGTTCGTTACGCTCCGACAGTGCGGATTGTAAAGAGAGATAGAGTCAAAGATTGGCTCTTCGTTCGCTAGCCAGTTTTTTATACACGAAGAAGATAGCGTCTTGTGAAGGAGTGAGTCGGACGCAACGAATCGCAAGGACAACCCTGCATTATTTTGCAAAATACTGACCGCCCATTTCAGTTGCAATCCTCGTTTGCCCGTCATATGCTTTACCTAGAGGAGCATCGAGCAGTCGGCGAAGGTGTCCAAGCAGCTCAACTTTTGGCGGAGAAACACGAACAGTATGCTGAAACGGCGCAGGTACGCAACTTTTGGGTCTCCTGAAAGAAGTGCTGGCAACATTACATGTATCTTTCGCAGTCATGTTCGCTCAGAGCGGAAGCCTATTAGTCACTTTGTCGTTCCAGTCATTTGCGAATTTTTGAAATCCTTTCGAATCTCAAAACATATGTTCAAGGAAGACGTCAAGGCAGCGAAAGCCCTCAAAAATACTGGCGAAGAGCTGATTTCCACGAATGATGTTGGAGTACGTCGCTGTGCAAACTCTTATTCTAACGATTTTTTCGCTCACCAAAGATTATTTTTGCGCGCTTGGCCGGAACAACTGTTTGACGTTCAGATTTCGGGCAGTCTTCTTCCGAAATGTGACGAACTTGAGCGTATGGCGGAAGCACTGAACGGGGCTTTGCAGAGGAGAGCTACTGTGCTCAAGATGAGCATCACTATGCATACTCAGATATCTCAGGTAAGCTACGAAATGCCTTCAATGTGACCATTCAGTTGGATATCCTTGCAAACTTCACTTTTCTATCTGCTAGGAAAATCTCCTTTTAATGCTGATGCACTAATAAATCGCGCTACTTCATGTGATTTTGAAGCAAGTAGTGTTTTTTAATATGTTCAAAGCGATGAGATGATAACTCTAGCCATTGTTTATTGGAACTGTTTTCTATTCTTTTTCTTAGGATAGATGGCGAATTCTTTGGTAGCCATTTTTGTCGAAAGCGACAACAACTGCTCTCAAATTCATCGCTCGAAGAATTCGCTTTATGCTACCTTGTATCGAGCGTAGGGATTTCCAGTGCTGAGGATTTATTTGAAATAGAGCTCAAGTGCCTTTGTCTGCCGTATTTGAAGCCTCTATAAAAAATCTCTTCGCGAAGCTAGTAGCTCACGAGCGCTGTAACTTTGAACGAAGCAGCAAGCAACTACTATAAAACTTTGAAAGCAACGTGACCTTTTTACTCCTAATAGATCTTAACGATTCTTTCTAGTGTTGATATATATAAATTACAATGTTCGAAACGTTCTCCATAAATTACTATGAATCGTTGTCTTTGCGTGCCCAGCATTTGTATTTGTTGCACAAATTTGAATGTGATAGCTCTCGAACAAGTACTATCTCCTATGCACTTTAGGCCAATTCATGGTGTAAAAAAGGAGTAGAGATGCTTTCATCCATCCTCCAAGATGCCACTCCGGCATCTGCAGGTAGCAGTTTGGCGAGAATGGACGAGTTTCTTGAGGAGGGTTCAAAACTTCAGGTAAGCCTTGAGTTCGGGAACTTAATCTCACACTAATTCCTTTATCCATCGATAATTCAGCTGGATGCCATAAGTCAATCACCAACAATGAACAGCCTCATACTACTTACCACGACTGAAACATCGACCTTGCTTGCTCAGGTAGGTAATTTCAACACAGTTTTCACCATAGATTCTTCTCGCATCCGCGAAAGCTACAGCAATCCGAGTGTATTCCCCTCTATTAGAAAATGCTACTAAATGCGAAACTTGGGTCTCAACAGAGAGAATTAATATTGTGAATTAATCAACTTCTTTTTCACCTATGCACCACTCTGGCAGTCGGATTAAATACTGATTGCTACAAAAAAGTCTATGGTGCATAATCCTCACCCTTCTCTCTAGGTACTATATTGATTGCGTCTTTGCACAACTTGTCTTCTGCACGAGCCTCTTTCATTACAAACGCTGTAAAGTAAAAGAGTTCTTAGAAACACGGTGAAAATCAGTTTCTTGCGGTCATCCACAAACATGCTGCCGTAGTAATGCTCGTACCCCTTTTCTCGTCGCAAGTAGATTATCCCATATAAACTTTGAACTCCATACATAGTAGCGCACAGCATACCGCTGCTCCATTTGTTTTCTTGCCTCGAATTGGACGTGAGAAGCAAACACCAGTTTGCTTCGAAGGAGCGGGGGGGGGGAGAGGAATGGAAAAAAATACACTGCAACAGCACAATATCTCCTCTGTGGAAGTATTCTCGGTGATGATCTACACAAGCTTATGACCAAACTTCATATTGTGGCAATAACAGAAATGTTTACCCGAATAAGGCCCAAGTACAGGGTGTCCCAAGGAAATGTGCACACAGTCTGATCGTTAATAACTCTCCTGCTTTGATCTCTTTCGCGAACTCCCGATACCGTTTGGTAGGGCGAGATTTAATTTAGATTCACAGTATGGAGCGAATCATTGAACTCTCTTCAGTGTAGATTACGGTGGGAATCTCGTGAAGGAAATTAGGTCATTAATAGCCATATTTTGCTTCAGAAAGGCAACCAAACAAGCCATAAACTTTTGAGGCTAATCAAAGTCGTAATTTCGAATATAGACTATGCACTTCACTGTAATACTTCTTGCATAAGTTATTGGAGATGTACCGTAACAACGGCTTCTCCAATGTTCCAGTGATTACACCATTAAAAAGCTCAGAAAACTCTCAGGAAGTTGTGTAGTGAAATTAGCATGCGTGAATACCCTGCTACAGGATTCTCCGAATTTCTTGGAAAAAGTTTTGTCAAACGGCTTATTTCACAGTGGTTCTGCATGCTGAAAGCACCTACCGTAATCTTACAATAACAAGGATCTCCTCTACACTCCTCAACGATTTCCTCTACACTGCGAATCTAAGCTGAAACTAACTTTACAAATTACCTAAAGGTCGGCAAGAGACATTGAAGCAAGAGAGTTATCAACGATCAACAGTGTGCACTTTTCGTTGGGACATCCTGTCTTGCCGCTGATCTTTTCTTGGCTTAATCATTGATTCCTAGTTCGGCTAGTATACATCGATACTCGAAAAGATTGCGAAGTTTCTCTACAACCGTAGCGCCATGATTTACTTACTCATGCATGCGTTCGTAATTCAACAAAAAAGAAATTTTGCACTATTAATGTTATCCATTACAATCTGAGAAATCTTCAAAACCTTGTAAGCAAGTTTTAACGTAACATCGGATTGTATCCTATTCTTTTTTGTATTTTTCTTGTACCTAGGCCTCATAGGATGCAAACAACACCCTTCTTGATATTTAATTTTGTCTAGATGCGCGTTTATATCTTTATATCTTTCGTTTGCAACAGGAAAATTGTTGTGTAATCTGTGCAGCAATTATTATATTGAACACTTTTGCGAATAGCGACCACATACTGTAGCAAATACAACTTTACAACTGGTAGAGAGTTTTTGATGAATCGAAAAAGGCTCATCAACTGAAGCAATTCTAGAGAAGGCGAACAAGCTGTCCCTCCTAGTTCTCGTACAAAGAAGTATTGAACAAAAGAGGCAGTTTTGAGTTGTGTTCTCTCCGTAGTCTCCTGATACATCGCATTTTGCTATCGCAATGTGTTGCGCTGCGAACCTCGATCAGTTCTCCGCATGCAGCGAAAGCGTCGATTGATCAAGGCATCTACTAAGGTGTTTAGGTGGCCGAGCGCATTGACGACATACGGAGGATGGGAGTGGCGAGGAGAGATGCGCTGGCGAAGATGGTCGAGCGCAAGCCCGTGCAGGTGGTCACCCCCGAAAAGACGCAGACGCCTGTGGAAGAGGTACACTCGTTGAGAATTATCTGACTAACTCAAAATCCCACGAGAACTGTTCTGACCCTGGTCATCGAAAAAAATATTACCGTACACATTTGTGCATACGTTGCATGTACACTCTCGGCAACATTTCAGGGTATCTAGACGAAGAAAGCTGAGAATCCATGCGTAGGTTGTAGCTTTATCAAGTGTGAATACCGCTGCTGCGTGTAATGTCAGCAAATGACGATACAAAGCCCGCAAATCAATCAGAATTAAAAATAGGCTATTTGTTGATGACATATACCTGAGTTTCTGCAGCACTATTTCGTTGAATAGACTGCCAAGAAGTGATGTAAACCATAGAAGCAAAGATGTTTGTTTGAGTTGAAGTTGTGTACAGATAACTAATCCAACACCTGTTAAAGAAAAGTCTGATATTTTTGTGTGGGGGTCTGCGCAAAATAAAATGACCATCTGCGACACTGGCTGAAGACTATCAGACTTAAGATGCCGGCCCTCTGATACGGAGATTTCAGCGACCCAAACCCGAACTATTGTCCTGCAAACATATGCAAATGATACCTCAGAACAGCCCAATTAAGGCAGCGTAATCTGCGTATAGGAGAACGCAAACAAGGTTCTTGCACGCTGACAGTTAAAAAAGATGCATACGGAAGGGTGCGGTGCCAGCCTTCGGCTGAGAGTAGGCCAGCTGGTGATCAATCGCCGCCAGCACTTTTAGTGACCTTCACCTGTTGACGTCTTATTGATTACTCGTGGATCAGTATGAACGAATGACTTCGTAAGTCTCCTACTTTATTTGCTGCAGCTCTATAACCGAACTAACACACTCCAGAAGAGAGAGCGGTTTGCTGTTAGTTTCGCGTGGAAAAACGCCGCGCGTGCCCCGGCGTCGGCAGCAAAGCAGAAGCACTTCGTCGAGGGGACGCTTCAGCAGAAGACGTCCGATAGCCCTCGGGTCCGCGCTGGCGCGCTTTCGCGCCTCCTCCTCACCGCCGCCGCCCACTTCTTCCCGTAGTGCGCACCAGGCCGCTGCGATATTCCAGCGATATATTCATCCTCATCTCTGCATTCTATCGCAATCGCGCTACCTCGCATGTCTACTCATAATGAAGAGGACGCTGCCTCGTTTTTTGTCATTTCGAAGGCCAAAACGACGACTGGTTAATTCACTGTCTGCTCCACTGATTTGGTCCACAAGTGATTCCTCACTATGTGCCATCGACAACAATAACGACTGTAATATGGTAAGTTCCTTTTGACCTGCTTTTGTCGCTACACTGCCACAAGCATGATTCGCGGTCACTTCGCTGACTGCTCTTCGTATCGACTTTGGAGAAACGAGATTCACTCTTTTCCTGAGCGCAGCGAGCCAGAAGTGCATTTTTTGCTATCATTCCATATTTCGCTTATCCGTTCTCCTTCTCATCTCTCGATGAACTTTCGGGCGTTTCGTCTTTTTTACGACTTTTAATTCACTCGCGATCTCTGCGCATCGACACCTATACTCAAAAACGAATTAGCATTGTATGCTGGGACGAGCTGTCGTGTCTGCGGCGTTTTCGTTAGTGCACATGTGGTTTCTGTTCAGACGCGTGCGTACGAGCGAAAGCAGAGTTGCTGCTGGCGGAAGCCTGCGAGCGCATCTTCGTTCAATTCTGACTGTTTTCGTGCGCTGCACTATTCGGCTGCTGCAGTCACATTCACAACAAATAACAAAAACAGCTGATTTTCACGTGTGAAGGAAATGCGATGTGCGCGTTAATTGCCCAGCGCAACCACTGATCTTGGCCAACTTTCTGAGGCCCAGCTAAACTCGTTCAGACTCGTTCCACTCCTTGCGCAATGGCGATGAAGCGAAGCATTTGTCTTGCTTAATCCGGCTGCTCCGCTCGCACATTTTCAATGCACCTGCGCGGGAGCTTGACGTTAGTGGAATCACAGTTGTCTCCTGAGGGGCAAATTTTGCTCAGTCAACTTTGCCGTCACACTATATGTGTGGTAACAACACTGTCCACTCAGCATTTTGGGTCGCAACCTTAACAATCTTGTCTCAGAAGTCTATCCACCATCTATTATTTCTCTGACACAGAAGCGATTCTGATCGAGTTTGGCCTGCGCTACTACTCTCTCCCTGACGAACATCAGCACCGTCGCTATCATCGTTAGTCTTGCTTACCCAGAAAGCCATTTCAATCTCATCTTTGTACAAATTTAAAGTGCCAGGAACCAGTCCCTGGCCTTTTCGGTGCCGCTGAACAACTTTATTGACCGCGTATCAATCTCCTCACAAGAAACTGCGTTATGATGCGAATAGGTGGTTCATAGCTCCATTTCTTCTGTTCTCTCGTCGTCGTTGCGTTTTCACGTTTCTTGGATTGTTGCTCTAGTACATGTGTTACTGTCAATGTTTCCCCACTTGTAACGGTCGCATGTCACATAGATCTGCTTGACCACTTCAGTAGTGTCGCCCATATCGGTACATGTTCCAAGAAAGGGGATAAAATCTGTGCATAACTGACGACTTTCAACTATCAACGAACTCATTCATTCGAAGTACAAGTTATGTAAGCAGCGGGACTTTATCGAGCAAAATCGTAGTTGTACAGCATTTTCCCACACTTTCCTTTTTTTCGTCATTTTCCTACCAGAAGAATGAGGTTTCAGTTTTTTCTTTCTCGATTTCGGACTAGTTCCCATCTCATTACGCTTCTTTATTCATACTGTTACCGTGGTTATCACTATGTGCCAATCTTCTATCCGCTCGCACAGTTAGCCGAGTTATCGCGCGTTTTTTGGCGATCTGAGTGCCTGAATATGACATCTTGATTTGTACGTCAGGCTAGATGTGCGTCCAAATCTGCTTGCGAAGCAAGATGCAATTTAGAGATTTCTTTGTATTTTTCATTTGACTTTGTTGTTGAAAACTGGGAATATTCTTGTTCTGCTTCTCGCTTCTACTGTTTTTTATGACTCTCTACTTTTCCATCAAGCATGTATCCGTGAACACCCTTTATATCGATGCTGCATGGTCTTGAGGTTTACCGTTTGTGATCTCCCCATCATGGTTGACAGATATTGTATGCGTGCTGTTATTCTCTATGGTTTATTGTCGGCTCTTTGATTTTGCGCGTATCGAACCTATTTTTTCTACTTGCTTTCTTAGCTCGCTCGCTTAAGCTCATGGATGGGAAGTTGGAGACGCTGCACCACGTGCTTTCCTGATTTTTTGCTTACTTTCACTCAGTATCATGGTCTGAGCAGCGATAACTCGCTTCCACCCCCATTGCGATGACTTTGGCGATTCATGGAAATCGTTGGCTGCAAAAACTTCTTCTCAGCTATAAGCTTATTCACTCAGCTGTTCGCATCGGAACCAAGGTTTGTCTCTGACCTGCGTTCGTTGTTCTACTAATTTTATTTGTCTCTAACGTTTTGATCTTGTTGATTGTCCGTTCCAGTCGGATCGCATTCATTGCTCATTCTTTGGAAGCGTCATGCGTTGATCATGGGAGGTTGTATGCGTAAGGCCTGTGATGATTGCATTCGAGTTGAAGAAAGCCCGAGCCAGTGCGTGATTCGAGGAGGCTTGTCTGCCACTTGCCACGTTCATGCTTTCTTGCATAAAAAGCATGCCAGCTGCTATGTTTAGTGCTTTCTAAAGTTCGCATGAGCTTCATTGGGGAAGACGTGTTGTCCATTACGAGGGAGATGACTACTTACAATCTTGCTGGGTTTCCGTCCAGTAAGCCAATAACTACTAGAATCTCAGAAGTGTCAGTGAGAAGCGCTGTTCTTGCGCGCAACAACGTGTGCTATCCATTCAAGCGTGTTCTAGCAGAATCTCTGCGGAGCTGCTAGTCAGCGCTAGTTTTTGCCCACAATATGGTAGTGCCCATTCGTGCACAGCCCTATTTCATCCTTTCCTGCAAAAATGCGTACAGCTAGTCACTGGGGATCGTCACTTCATATGCAACATGTGCAGTGAGTGGTTCCTCTCACACAAAAGTTTTCGGTCCCCATTTTGTTTTGTCATATACAGAGTAAAGGAGTGCAAGACGTCAGGATTGAAGCGAATACATAGACTTCAAAAAAGATATAAAACGGCAAACTGTGGTGCATAGTCTCTCCAGGAGCAGTTCGAGCCATACGATAGTGAGATGTTAGGGTAGTTGAAGCAATGGTGAAGCAAATCTAACATCTGACATCTCAATCTTGTAAGACACACACGTGCAAAACAGGCTCATCTGTCTCTAAGACACCAAACGAGAGTTACTGAGTTAAAGAGTGGTAAAGATTTGTATGAAGACAGAGAAACTGAAACATCTCGACGTCACAATCACTCCTTCCAGCGCGACATCGCCAATGTCCGCGATCTGCAGTGCTGCTCGAATTCGGGATCTCCCCTTGGCTCTCCTCAAAGCCCTCATTCCATTTCAATCGAGTCCTTTGTGGTGGCCGAATTGGTGAGTGCCTTTTCTGATCGTAGTTTCAAATTTTCATCGGAAAAGCGCTATTTGTCGTAGATCTGCGTCAGCTAAAATCTGTCACTGTCGCACCTCTGCGCGATGACATGTTTACTTTGTCGGTTCTTCATCGTAGCATCCTTAGTGTAGTTAGATGTGTAGAGCCCACATAAGGGCTATATTCTGAATCGCGAAATTGCGCATTGCTCAACTCATGTTGAGCTAATTGAAAATCGTGCCACAACCTCAAAATTGCACTGTTCCTTAGTTTACTAGGAGAGCTGGAGACAGCTGCGGATTGCGACACGAGAATGCTTGCCTGCGTAGCCTCGTACCCTCGCACATCATTGCGCATTATTGATGTTTTATATTGTTTGGAATTTGCAGAGAATATTATAGGCAAAAAGGTGATGGTTTGGAAACAGCAAATATAGGTGGTTCATATGGCAAGCGCCGAGAATTATTGAATATAGTATGGGTGTTGTCCATTATATCCTCTCCTATAATATAAACCCGATCCCAAAAAACGAGACGGCGAGGATGGTCCGCCCACATGTATGCTTCAGCGTGTGTTTTGAATAGACGCCAGTTTCCGAACGAGGCCTTATTGTGTAGAGAGGCGATGGTGCGATCATGAGGTCAAGAGGACGCAGAGGTCCTAGCGCGAACGAGAGGCCACGACACGCAGGGTACGTTCTGCTGCTGCAATGTGTTGAAAGACGCAAGCGCGTGCCAAGGGTGTTGAAATTGCGAGCTGGACATTGTTGCAATGTTAGTTATAGAAGCATACCATTTGATCCGCTCACATTCGATCTCAGTATTCATTATGCTTCCACATTTCCGCCCAATTTTGAGAAAATCTTCGAAAATCCCGCTTTTGGGAGCTTTTGCTCTGGGTGAATCCGATTTTTCTCTCCAGATTGTAAGCGTGAGTGCGAGGGTGACGTTGCGAAAGGAGGCTGTACAGCGATGACTGGGGCAAGACAAAATTTTGGCACGATTTGATCCACTTTTCCGCCAAATTTTGAGAAAATCTTCGAAAATTTCGCTTTTGGGAGCTTTTGCTCTGGGTGAATCCGATTTTTCTCTCCAGATTGTAAGCGTGAGTGCGAGGGTGACGTTGCGAAAGGAAGCTGTACAGCGATGACTGGGGCAAGACAAAATTTTAGCACGATATGATCCACTTTTCCGCCAAATTTTGAGAAAATCTTCGAAAATTTCGCTTTTGGGAGCTTTTGCTCTGGGTGAATCCGATTTTTCTCTCCAGATTGTAAGCGTGAGTGCGAGAGTGACATTGCGAAAGGAAGCTGTACAGCGATGACTGGGGCAAGACAAAATTTTAGCACGATATGATCCACTTTTCCGCCAATTTTTGAGAAAATCTTCGAAAATCTCGCTTTTGGGAGCTTTTGCTCCGGGTGAATCCGATTTTCCTCTCCAGATTGTAAGCGTGAGTGCGAGAGTGGCATTGCGAAAGGAAGCTGTACAGCGATGACTGGGGCAAGACAAAATTTTAGCACGATATGATCCACTTTTCCGCCAATTTTTGAGAAAATCTTCGAAAATCTCGCTTTTGGGAGCTTCTACTCTGGGTGAATCCGATTTTTCTCTCCAGATTGTAAGCGTGAGTGCGAGGGTGACATTGAGAAAATTATAGGTATGAAAGACGTTTATTAATGGGTGTGCCCTACCCGCTTGCTAGCGACCCGTAGGGTCGCTAGTATAATATATATATCATTCTGTTAGTTCTGTATACTCCAGTTTGTGTTCAGTTGAGCACCGAAAGGACGTACGTTGCGGAATTAGAGTCTCTGATAGAACACTACGTCGAGCCTTTCCTCGCTCCAGAACACCAACAAAGTATTGCGGCTCCAGTTCGTGGTCGAAGTGATTTAGTCTTTGGTGATTTTTTTTCTGATTCCGATGAGTTCAAGAGTCACGGACTCATACAAATGTGTTCCCGGATAACGTTTTGTTTTTAGGTAATCTGCGCGACTTACTTCACTTTCACTCTCGCTTATTGTTACCGGATTTGCAGCTGAACGAAAATTCGTCTTCTGGTATTTGCCGTGTGTTTGTCCAGCATGCGAATAGGTTTGCTTTGTTACAAACAACAGGACTCGACTGAGATGGCACAATTTTCTTGCAGATTTCTTTCCTTGTACCACGCTTATTGTCAGAACAAGGCTGCTAGTGATGCAATTCGAAAAGAATTTTGCGAAATGTCCTCCTTTTTCGCGGTAATCTGCCCCTTTTGTTTTTTGCCGCTCGTTTTGCTAGTTTTGCATGCAGGATTGCCAGCGGCGGGCAGGTCATCCTCTGCCACTCGGGGCATATCTGCTGAAACCTGTGCAAAGGATCACCAAGTATCAACTTCTACTGCGTGAACTTGAGAGGCATTGCCGTCCCGAGGTATCCAAAAAGTTCTGCGTTGCACTAGAGGAACGAGAGCAAATTGCTTAGGTTCGCCCGGAAGTTGCTGCTGCATTGTCGACAATGCTGGAGCTGCTCGCGCAAATCAACGCCGCCATTCACCAACTCCATATATCAGGTTTTAATGTGAGTCTTGTAGCCCACATACATAATAATGCTATATTTGAGAAATCACATTTTCAGGGTGATCTACGCTTGTTGGGGCCGCTCAGGTTGCAGTCCGAATGCGATGTTTATCAGTTTAGCCGGAAGAAAAAGGGGAAGACTGCTCGAGCACAGCGTAGGTATGACAATAGCTTATATAGATTTTAGAAATCTGCTCTGCTAGTCTCACTTTACAGTTTTGTCCACCTTACAGAACTTTTCCAAACATAACCAAAAACCTCACAGCTCACGGTCCCCTAGGAAATCCAGAGCTTGCAAGCTTCTACATGAACTGGGCCTCCGCGTTTTTCCAGCTTTTATCGACAACGTCGCATTATTTGTTGATTTTTGCTCGCTCATTTATAAGCAAATATTTGCGCTGTTACTCGCGCATACTCCAAAGGCTATTTGAAAAAATTCCTCCTTCACAAGACAGATTCTCTTGTTTACTTTAAAGCTCGCAGGAAATGATCACAGTTCTCCACAAATTTCTGCAATTTCAAGTCAAACAAGTTTAGGCATCTGTTCCTGTTCGATGGGGGTGTCTTATTCTGCAAAAAACGGAACCCTCCAAGTCAGCCGTCGACCGCAGATCCTGAGTACTACGAACACAAAATGTGCATTCCCGTGAGTTTCAAATTTCGAAAGTATGATAAGTCAGTGACCAAAAAGTCTTTTCTCGCTTAAGCTTTTCCCAATAGGGACCCTCTTATCAGACTTCTGCTCAAGAGTAAACAGCTGATTTTTGAGGATTTCATTGTAATTCTCATATTTTGTTCCAAAATATTGTTGCTCGTTCCTAGCATTCAGCTCGTTTGATGTGATAGGCTTTTCCACGTGGTTCTGCGTAAGCTGAGAAACAGAGCATCTTCGCTAGTTCGCATCGAAAGTTCTATCGCATTTAGTTGCTAATATTAGTTCGGAAACTAAGTTTTGCAACTCGCTAAATAATCTTGCTCTCATTTGATATGAAGCACTCAAATTTTACCGGTTGTTGTTTATAACGTAAGCTACAAGCACATTTTCCATCAAATTCTGATGTCGCAGTGGGGATTACGGTAGGCATATAGTATAAAGGAGGAAATTGCAAATCATTACGGATTTGGCTGAAACTTGGCGTAGGGGGGGGGGGTTTCGACATGCTGATCAGGAATAACATGCTGGATTTGCACGGTAAGAGCTTTTTTGTAAGATACGGTGTGGGGTCTCACCTTAAATAATAGTAAAGACTGTAATTTAACTGACGAAAATGATATACGTGTTTAGCAGTTCGGATAACCTCACTATGTGAAGTCTCCGCGGATTTTGACGTTCCCACTCCTTAGTCATTGATAGTTGTCCCCACCAGCCTTGTGTACTTCAGTTTTGTGAAGACGCTAAAATTCGACTTGTCTTTCAAATCTATTCCTTTCCTACTGAGCTAAATGAGTCAACGTCAAGCAATTATTCACATATAATTTCGGATCATTACGCTTGATGTGGATCGCGAACGGCTCTATTTTTGCTCAAAAATTCATAAATCCTCAAAATTTACTATTTTTGGAAAAATGCTCGTTATTTTTTATTTCGTTTTTAAAAGTTAAACAGGTTGTGCATAAATGTAATACATATTGAGATCTTCATATAGCCAAAGTTTGAGTGCAATACGTCCAAAGAGAGTTATGAAAGCAGTTGCAAAACTTAGTTTCCAACCTAATAATATTTCATGGATCAGAGATTTCATATCTTCTATTGCCGGCGTTCTTCTTCTCTGTCATCTGTTGACAAAAAATGTGAAACCATTTTAGTGCGTCAGAATCTCATTTTCATATTTACTTTGATACATTTTGCTATTATAACGTTGTGGAAAAGACTACGTAGACTAGTGTTAAGGAAATCTTGCACTAAGCTAGTTCTCACAGTCAGATTCATACTCCGACTCTGATTTTAAGCTATATGTGCAATATACTCTAGCAGTAATATGGACGTGTGGATGAAGCATTTGAAGCTTGATCAACAGCGAACGTAATTATGAAAAATAGACTTTGATCGTTCCAAAAACACAGCCTCTGGGATTGCGCTCGGTATTGCCTTACACAGCTTTATAAATAATAACAAGTATGGTGGAGATTATAATTGTGACGAACGGGAATTTTCATTGATTGAACGAATATCAAATAATTGATTTTTGAAAATTTCTGGAAAGAGTGAATATCGTATGATTGAATTTCGAAAAATTTTCGAATGATGAAAGAATATTATTCTATTTTCGATTTTCATAATTCGAATTCGAGTATATATGAGCACATTCCAAAATTTGAACTTTCGAATATTCGAATAACCGAACTTGATCGAATGTTGAACTATTCGAATGAGCGAATAACAAATTTCATCGAATATTCGAATGTATTCGATTATTCGAATGCAATATTCGAATATTTGATTATTCAAACAACTGTTTCCGAAACTTCCCGAGTATTCGAATATTTGAATAACTATCTTTTAAGATTCCTGGATTATTCGAATATGACATTTTTCCAAGTTGTCGAATAAACAGATTATTCGAACAAAAGGCTTTTTCATATAATCGACTATCAGAATAATCGAATAATTGGACTTTTTTGAAAATTCGACTGTTCGAATAATCGAATAGTCGAATATTTCGAATAAATCATTCGAATACGACTATTCGGTTCCAGCTATAGTGGAAATTAAGATTCTTAAAATTTTCAATCAGTTTTAGACTTCTCTCTCTCCTTGTTATTTGACGTATTTCGAAAGCACCCCAAAAATTAGCGTGAACGGAGGAATGTCAGTGATGGGTTGGAAGTTTGACTGTTTTGTGCCCGCTAATCTCGCTCCAGGACATAGCTGCTAGTTGAAGAGAAATAAATGGTCCCAGAACTATATTTGATATGTTATGTTATGTGATGTTTATAGTGATTGAAGTGGAAAAAATTTCGAAACAGCAAATAATCTTCTTTTCTCTCCTCACGTCCTCTCTCAGCTGAATCCTCCTTTCTCCTTTCTCCCCGCTCATGCTTCGCTTTGATATACAAGCCTTCTGATTCACGACGTAAAACATTAAAGGCAGCATCCAGGCAGATCTTGACCTATGGGGATCTTACGTGGAATGTAATTTTGGGGCCCTAACTAAGGCCTAAGGCATACCTCACGCGATTCGGCCAAATCGCCACTTTCACGCTGGCAATTTGCCAGATTTCCACAAGTTTATCGTGCGCGCTTCTCGAAAGCATAGACGGGTAGCTTGTGTAAGTTGTTGCAAATGGGTCAAGTTCTGACCAAAGGAAACACATTAACGACGAATTAAGAGAGTCGCCATTGTGCCAAATCGCGCAACGACCGGAATCGCGCGAGGTATGCCTTAGGCCTAAGGCACTGTCCAAGCGACAGCGCAGGTGACTCACTATCGGCTGAGATATACCTCCAAACTGGACTCCATAATCGTATTCGCATGGATTCATGGCGCAACGCGTGGGTCCTCGCGCGAAACTGTCATGAATCCATGCGAAATACGATCCTGGTATCTCAGCCGTTAGAGCACTGCCTGAGCTGCCGGTTGGGCACTGGCTTAGTTAGGGCCCCACTATCCACGTGATCCCCATGTGTCCAGACCTGCCTGCCTGCCTCTAAAGGCAGTGTCCCCGCAAATCTGGGCATATAAGTTTCTTATGTGAAAAGCGATGGGAAACTTCTAACAAAAAATGGCCAGGGCGGAAGCGCAAAAGATTTTCTGACTGTCAGGAGGACCCCACCTCCGAAATCCCTAAAGCGCGCGCCGGTCATAATCCGGCCAGTCTTGTAGTGAAGCTACTTTCGCGGAGACGCCTTGAGAGCATGGTCACACGAACGCATACAACGATACTAGATTATACGCTGAGGGCGCGGAATCTGGGGTTTCGGAGGTAAATTTCTCAGTCATCAGTAATCTTCTACCTAATGATTTGTTAGGGTCCCATCGCTCTAAAAAATAATAGAAGGTTTGCCGTCCGCTTTAGTCGAGCATAACATCTCTAGGTTAGCCAGCGAAAACGCTTCAAATGCAAAGCGTTTCAGATCTTCGATTTTGAATTTGATGCTAGAAAATCGCAAAGGGCTGCTAGCCAGCTCAGAAATATGTAGATTTTCTACGCAGCAAAAACCCACACGCTACGGTGCAGGCTTCAATATTGTATTTTGACGCGAAAACGATGAAATTTGTCATTTTACACAAAAAATCCCCTCATTAATGCACTTCTTTCAAAAACACTTTGATGCTAGAGCGCCGGAAGTTCTAAATAGCCCATAGGTCCGATTTCTTGTTCCAAACTGCGGTTCTGTGAGAAAACCGCAGCTAGAAGGAGATTTTTCGTGTAAAATGACAATTTTACAGATTTTTCGTTTCTCCGTTTCCATATGGGAATGAAGCCTTGCAAAGTTACGTATGAACTTTTGCTGTGTAAGAAATTTTTAATCATTTTTTGGGCTGGCTAGCATCCCTCTGCGACTTTCTGGCGTCAAACTCAACCGCAAAGTGACGCTCAACCAACGCCAATCTTGAAAGCTTCGTTTTTGGCGGCTAACTCATCCGTTGTGAAGCGCAATCCTTGTAACAATTGAAACTCAACTTTGAATCTAGTTTGGTATTCAAAAGTTATTGCTTTTTGTGTGAAGAACTTTCGCGCCAATCCAATATAAACACCACTGATGCGAAGTGCGAAAAAAGCAACTCACGATCTGCCCTCAAATGAATAACCTTCAGATGTCTTCACTTGGTTTCTCGGAATGCTCGCGCTCAGGCTCATCTCGATTCGAACTCTGGGATGAAGCGAGATCAGATGCGTATGCAGTGGAGACATGTGACACGGAACAACGATCACGATGGATCCACAGACTCTCTCGCGTCGTCCCGCGCGAGGATCAACTCATTCGACAGCGACCAAAAAGCTGGACTAGTACGATCTCCAATGACTCGACTTGCTCCAGCAGTACAAGGAGCAGCGACAGTGAAGTGTAAGTCGCAGCAACGCTAAAGCTGGAAGTCAGTATGAGATCATTTCAGGCCAGTTGACACCAATGGTAATTCAAAAACGACAGCAATCTTCACACCGTCTTTACATAGTCCAACGGACACAGCGGTAAGTGCAGAATCCTATCAAAGAGCTACAGTCGAGTGGATTTTCCGCTTAATATAGTGTGCTTGCACTGTAGCTGAAATGCGGTAAAATTTGCGCGTAAAAAATCAGCCATGCCGATAATGCCGGCATTCTGCGCGCGCAAGCGGAAGGCGTCACAGGCCTAGTTATTTCTTCACGCGCAAATCTTAGCGCATTTCACCTACAGTGCAAGCACACCATATTAAGCGGAAATACTACTCGACTGTACTCTTGTATACACTTTGTAACCCGAATCGCCATATCAGTCATGTTCAGGCTGAGGTAGACGTACCTGTCACTTCCATAGCTCCGATCCCAGAATCACATTCAGCAGAGGAACTTGTTGACAGCTGCTGAGTTATCAATTTCACTGAATCACACAACTGGTACCTACTCTCATAATGACTTTTTGACCCAACTACTGTCTGTACCAATTGAGAGAATGGTCTTATTGAATTACCTGTGATCTTTCTATCAGTCGATTGCATGTTTCGCTGTGCGTTTTAGTCAAAATTTCCTCTCCGCTGAATCTTTCAACAATAGACGCTGTACAGTCGAATCATTAGATATGATCATGTGGGTCATTGCACACGCTGTCCACCTTTGGCGTTACAATCCTGGATTCGTGGAGGAGATAACCCTTCAGATAAGTGCTTTCAATGTGTTCCTGATATTTTCTTTCCTCTTTGGACAGTAATCACCTCAAAGTAAGGTAAGCGAGAAAAGGTCAGATCCTTGCGTTTTCGCGTTTGCGAATCCAGGATGAGGACGCCAAAGATGGACGGTGTGTGCAACACACATACGGTCATATGTAACGATTCGACTATATGTTACTCACCTCTTTTATTGCGCTCATTCCCATATATAAAGCCATGACTCCTTCCCTATCCATTTTCCCATCCTCCTGACTCGTTGTTGCCATTGACATCCCCAGCGTCCTATTATATCTTACCTGTCTCTTATTGTTAGAATTTTATCACATGTGAGTGGTATATTCTTGTTTAA
Organism: Cylicocyclus nassatus; assembly: GCA_958299035.1. Lineage (NCBI taxonomy): Eukaryota > Metazoa > Nematoda > Chromadorea > Rhabditida > Strongylidae > Cylicocyclus > Cylicocyclus nassatus. The sequence continues at coordinate 32,682,530 of CATQJL010000326.1, forward strand.
TGTATATGTGGATTATTGTGTAATAATAATCATCCCTGTGAGCAGCATTTACCGGTAGCGCATTTTATACTACTGTTAAACGAAGCTCACCTATCAAGCGCTTCTGAGTTGTTTACTCATGGTGTGATCTGGTGCTACTGTGTAGGTACCGTTTTTATCTCTCAATGAAGATTATTTCTTGACTTTGTCTTGACAATGTTCACAAAAACGCTTTGAACGTTGCATCTTACAAAGGAAGCTACCTAACTTAGCTCGGCCTTTTGGCAAGAAACGTATACGATCTGAATCAGCTTCAAACGCTGATTCCAAATATGCTATTTATAGCTGCCACGCACCATTCCAAAGCGAGTTATGGGCTTTTTTCTGCGCAAAATTGGCATGCTCATCGACTCACAAGGGAAGTTCACTTAGTGAAGTGGCGATTCGGAAGGAGATCTATACCAGTGGATAGGGCTCAAAAAGCTGATCTCAGATACCTTCTATATCTGCGACGCATTGTTCTGAAAGAAGTTATGAGCTTTTTTAAAGCCAAATTTTCGTGCATTTTGAGTCGCTAAATCAAGATGATCTCTACACAAAAGTGTGCAAGCTTAAGCAAACCACATTAAGTATTGTAGGTCTATTTCGAGTTCATCCGAACGTTTCCGAGTGTTTTTCGACCATGTTGTTCATTCACAGGTCGTCATTTCATTCCTAGATCACACTTCCATCTTATATATAAAGCTGAATGTCTGTTTGTCTGTCTGTCTGTCTGTCTGTCTGTATGTGTGTATGTACGTATGTTTCGAATAGTAAATTCCATTTCTGAACCGATCGGGACCAAACTTGGCACACATACACTTCGGGCCCCGGCGGGTGTCACAGTCAACTTTTCGTCATCGATCGATATCGATTTTATCGATTTTTTTGCAAAATTTGAGCTACGGGGCTGGGATTTGGCGCAGGGGGGTAATCGAGCATGCTGATCATCCCCGTGGGGGTGATCAGCATGCTCGATTACACCCCTCTGCCAAATTCCAGCCCCTAGCTCAAATTTTGCAAAAAATCGATAAAAGTAATGCACGGTTTCGAAAACTAAAATTGTATTAGTAATCAGCATGCCCGATTACACCCCTCTGCCAAATTCCAGCCCCCTAGCTCAAATTTTGCAAAAAATCGATAAAATCGACATCGATCGATAACGAAAAGTTGACTGTGACACCCGCCGGGGCCCGAAGTGTATGTGTGCCAAGTTTGGTCCGGATCGGTTAAGAAATGGAATTTTCTATTCGGAACATACGGCGGAGCCGGGTAAGCCAGCTAGTTATATATACAGAAAAGCCCCATAAACTCCATCTAGAAGAACGTGTCGCCTCGGAAACTTTTTGGAAACTACCAACGGATAGAACGTAAAACGATGTTCTCAAATATATCTTCAATATTTGCGACGCGTTCTTTTAGATGGAGGTTATGGGGGTTTTTTGTACACATAATGGAAGTGTAATCTAGGAATGAAATGACGACCTGTACATGAACAACATGGTCGAAAAACACTCAAAAGCGTTCGGATGAACTCGACTTAGACCCAATGCTTACTAGGTGGTTTGCTTAAGCTTGCACACTTTTGTGTAGAGATTATCTTGATGCAACTCAAAATGCACTAAAATTTTGCTTTAGAAAAGCTCGCAACTTTTTCAGAACAATGCATCGCAGATATAGAAGGTATGTCTGAGATCAGCTTTTTGAGCTCTATTGGTATAGATCTCCTTCCGAATCGCCACTTCGACTAAGTGAACTTCCCTTGTCAGTGGCATCAAGTCATCATCATTTGAGTGCTGATACACCTGCGTTCTTTATTTAGTGAGAAAAGATCGGATTTATACTACTTCGATACCTCAGCACCTTTTTCTTGCAGATTTTTATCTACAGGCAGTCTTCTCATGTTCAGTAATATGCCAATTTTGCGCAGGGAAAAAGCCCATAACTCGCTTCGGAATGATGGGGGCAACTTTTTTCCATCAATAGTTCTTCTTTACAATGGATGTAGTACATTGTCGCGAAGCTGTTTTCATGCTTTACTAACGGTGCTTAAAACGGGCTCTCAACCTTATCTCTTGTAAAGTTACTGAGCTTCAAATAACTGCATCCAAATTCAGAATTTCATTGCATCCACTTTTCCGGCCAGAATTCAAGCGCGTATCAATGGGATTTCTTCGAAAATATAGCTATTGTATGTAATAGAAATTTTCTACATTATGCATACTTAACTGCATTCTTGAAGTCATCCAGATTGAGATATCGGCGCCTAAACATGGTAGCTGTTGCGGTCATTTTATGACCCATAATTTTCTTCTGAGGAAGTCAGTCGCCGAAGCTTTGCTCAATTCTGTAGGCGTAGAGCTAGGACATTTATTAGCAGTTTTTGCAAAAACATCCAGCTGTTCAGTACGTAGAAACACGGAAAATTCTATATTCTGGATTTTGAGGCACACTGAAAAAATGTTGAAAAAACTGAGAAATTTTAAATTTCAATTTTTTCTTTCTCGCAAACTTTTTTGTCCGAATTCTTTTTATTGCATTTATTGCATTTATACTAAGAAACTTTGAAGGAAGTTATGAATTGTCAAAAACAAAGTTCTAGAAGAGGAACCTTTTTTGTTATTTAGTCCGTATTTCTCTTCCCGTTTATGGTTTGAGTATAAGTAAGCATGCGCTGTATTGCGAAAGATTTGCTGCTTCTGAGGGTCTTTACTGCATTCAGAAACGTGGATCTTTTAGAAAGTTATAGCACATCAAAGTGAGAATTCGCAAATCGGCCATTTCTTTTGCACCAACCTAATATATATATATATATATATATATATATATATATATCAGTGGCGGTCCCAGGATTTCGGACCGGGGGGGGGGGGGGGGGTCGCGGAAAAAATTTTTTCAAATGAAGGTGCGTGGCGTTAGCCATGCACTCCGAAAAAATTTTAGGAGTACTTCTCAATATTTTTGCGGGTTCCCAACCCCTAAAATCTGGAAAAAGGGGGCGTGGCGTCAGCCACGCCCCCGAAAAAATTTTTTTTTGTAAGGCTAATTTGAATTTTTAAAAAATTAAATTATTTCAATTGTTTACAAAAATAAACAAGTCGTTTGCACATTTTTATAATCCATATAGGTAAGTTTCGAAAATTTCGCGACCCATTCTCGGGGGGGGGGGGGGCGCGCCCCCCCCCCCCCCGGCCCCCCCCCCCCCTCGGTACGCCACTGATATATATATACAGGAAGATGTGCACACTGTTTGATTGTAAATAACTCTCTTGTAGTGAAGTGTTTCGAGAAGCTTCAGGTACCAATTTGTAGAGCGAGGTTCAACTTAGATTTTCAGTGTAGAACGAATCGCCGGTCGTTCATTCTTACTGTAGGAGTACGGTAGAAACTTTGAAGAGGGTTTTGAACAATGAAAGGCCATATTTTGTTCCAAAAAGAAACCAAAACAACCTGAAACTTTTACACTAGGCTAATTAGAGTTGCTGATTCTAACTGTAAATTTCCCAACTTATTATGATGTTTCACTGAAGAGTTATGCCAGGTAAGAGGTAGCGGTCATTTTTTCAATGTTCCTAAAAAGTTAGGTTCTATTTGGAAAGCTTCGCAATCTATGAATAGTGGGAATTGAGGTCAGCGTCCATAAAAATCCTATTACACAAGTTTTCACATTTTTTTGAAAAATTTTGAAATGGCAGCTTTTTCCACATTGACACCATATGTTTCAAGTTCCTACCGTAATCCTACAGTAACGAAGAAAGATGGGTGAGTCGTTCTATACTGGAAATCTAAGTTGAAGCCAGCTCTACAAAATGGTACCTAAAGCAAGGCGAAAGACTTCTTGGGAAGAGAGATATTGACGATCAAACAGTGCATACATACTTTTGGGACGCCGTGTATTAGGTGTATTAGGTCATTCCGATAAGTACTTTCGCTTTTTTCAAACGGACGCCACATTTGATAGGAACAAAGGATCTCTAAGAGGTTTCTGGTAGCATTCAATGCAGAATTTCATCCTCTATCTAACAGTATAAAACGTTGCAAGAGCAGTCATTGAGCTTTCAGAAAATAGCTAAAATCCTCGACCCGTTGCTTTTTGAGATGTCAAGTTTCACAATTTTTTGAAAACTTTCATATCAATCCTCAGAATAGTTCAAGCAACGATCGATAGAGCAAACCTTATAGAACACAGCACAACTTTTTTCTCTGTTTAATATCTCGTCGTAATTTTTTGAAAGATTTTTTACCAAAACCATCGGATTCAGGCCTTCGTCAGCCACAATCGCAACAATCGCAACAAACACCAATGAATTTTCGGGATTTGAAACTTCCAAGGTGGTATATCACTTAATATTGATTTTACAAAGCATAAGATAGTTCGCGGATTTTAAATATCATATTTCGAGTTTTTCGGGTAAGCGTACCCGAAAAACTCGAAATATGATATTTAAAATCCGCGAACTATCTTTTGCTTTGTAAAATCAATATTAAGTGATATACCACCTTGGAAGTTTCAAATCCCGAAAATTCATTGGTGTTTGTTGCGATTGTTGCGATTGTGGCTGACGAAGGCCTGAATCCGATGGTTTTGGTAAAAAATCTTTCAAAAAATTACGACGAGATATTAAACAGAGAAAAAAGTTGTGCTGTGTTCTATAAGGTTTGCTCTATCGGATCGTTGCTTGAACTATTTCTGAGGATTGATATGAAAGTTTCAAAAAATTGTGAAACTTGATTATCTCAAAAAGCAACGGTCGAAGATTTTAGCTATTTTCTGAAAGCTCAATGACTGCGCTGCAACGGTTTTATTACTGTTAGATAGAGGATGAAATGCTGCATTGGATGCTACCGAAACCTCTTAGAAACCTTTGTTCCATCAAATATGGCGTCCGTTTGAAAAAAGCGAAAGTACTTTCGGAATGACCTAATATATACTAGCTGGTTTACCCGGCTCCGCCCGGCCCTGTCCAAACACTTTGATAGGATGCCATTTTTTTTCCCTGTACAGCCTTTCCTTGTGCACACTTTTACGTGCAATTCCCTATTCCCGCTGTGTTAGTAATCAGCATGCTCACCTACCTCCCTCAACAACCCCCAGCCCGTAGCTCAAGCTTTGCAAAACAATACAATCGATAAAAGTAAGGGTAATTCTAAAAACTGATGGCGCTATTCGGCTTTTCAGGCCCCAAAATGTTTCTGTGATGAATCTTGCTCAAACTCGGTAATGGGGGTTGTTTGAGCCGCTGATGACAAATATCGTAATCGTTTCGCGTGGCAGCGGGTAAAAATCATGAACCTGCCTGAAACCTTGGCAGAGAATTACCTAAAGTGCTGTTCCAAGTATATCGTGCCTAATCCTCACGACAAAGGCAATTCGTGTGGTATAAAAGCTTCGTAATCAGGGTAAAGCGGGGGGTGCGGCACGCCGCAGGGGGGAGGGGTCGTTAGGGGGGGGGGGGTAGGTAGGGGGGGGGGTCGTATCGACCCAAGGTCAAAAGCACTTGTACAAGCTGTGTGACTAAATTGACTTGATGAAAGTGCTGTTGAAATCCTGCAAAATTCAAGTTCAACGACACAAACTTGCAGATACCGTATGCCTACCGCAACCTACCGTACCAATCAATCATAATTGTCGTAATCCGCGTGTCGAATAACCCCTATGCGCCAAGTTTCAGCGAACTCTGAGGTCTCCGAGCAGTAAACAACCTTGTATAAAGCAGTAATTTAAAACATGATTATCTTCATCTTAACGGTGAGTAAGCTACCTCTTCTTGCACTCAATACAAAGCACTACTCCTTCTTTGTCCACCTCAGGAATCCCGCTTCAGAAGACCTCCAAACTATTGAATTAGAAGCCAACCAAAATCTCGTTTTTCCCATTTTTCGCTTTTGATCGCTGTGCCTTCAGCAAATATTACTCAGAGCTAAGAAGACGAATCGACCCCCCCCCCCCTCAAAACCTGCGGCTGCCGCAGGTTTTGAGGGGGGGCGCAGGCCATTAACTATATCAAAAAAACATTTTTAGCGGACAGTATTTATATGAATCAATAGACTAAACCTCGTAGATTCCATAGGAATGTTTTGAGCCTGATTCGTCTTCTTAGCTCTGAGTAATATTTGGTGAAAGCACAGCGATCAAAAGCGAAAAATGGGAAAAGCGAGATTTGGTTGGCTTCTAATTCCACAGTTTGGGGGTCTTCTGAAGCGGGATTCCTGATGGACAAAGAAGGAGTAGTGCTTTGTCTTGAGTGCGAAAACGGATAGCTAATTCACCTTTGAAACAAAGTTAACCATGTTGGAATTTGACCATTTCACTTAGGTAGCCTAGTAGAATCTTCAGAATTCGCTCAAACTTTGTTTACAGGGGTTAATTGACATGCTCATTATGGATATGTTGCCCATTATGTTTGACAGGGCCTCCAAGTAATGCCATCTTAAGGGAGTCCAGGGGGGGGGGGTCGTAACCAGCGATCGTGTGCCACACCCCTTGCTTGACCCTGTTCGTAATGCTTTCTTATGGGATCACTGCCGCGCGCGATGCATCCTTCGGCGGCTTTTGCCTAATCAAAAACAGGGGGAGGGAGATCTGCCGCGTGCGTTACGCGTTGGGACAGGTTATCAGGATGGCGTTGGAGACCGCCAGCAAAACGACCGCTTCCTCAATTCATGAATATCTGGGATCTAAATTGGCCCGAAAGCGAATAAATGTCCATTCAAACCCTGCAACTCACCATTTCACAATAATGCGTTATGACCGCGAGCATGCATCATATTCATAAGCAGTATGCTTTGGACCTTTACAGGTAAGGTTTTGAGCAAAGCTGGAACTTCGATCCTCTCGTGTACACCCACCGTAACACAAGAATGCGCTATCCTGCGAAATCAGCATGAAATTCATGTTCAGCGCGCTAAATGACCACCCTAGACGAAGTTTAGAGCAAATCTATGTTCTCGATCCCAAACCGTATAACCACCAAACTCTGTGAAAAGGTCCCAATATGCAGAGAAAGTATGAATTTCGTAATTCTTCCTGCCGTACACCTACCGTAACCACACGTGGAGAAGTTCTGCGGAGAAAGTGTGATATCTGTAATCAGCATGTAAGATAACCCTTATACACGAAGTCTGAGCAAGCTCTACGACAAAAAAATTTTGGGACCCGGAAGCCGAATAGCGCCAAACTAATATTGTACTTGTAACCAGCATGCTCGATTACCCCCCTGTGCCAACTCCCAAGTAGTTCAAGCTTTGCAAAAAAATCGATAAAATCGATAAGTGTAATGGACGATTTCAAAAACTAATACTGTTTTCGTAATCAACATGCTCGATTACCCACCTGTGCAAACTACCAGCCCGCATGTGAAGATTTACAAAAAAATCGATAAAATCGATTGAAGACCATTGACTCATTCGACAATGGTCCCCGCACTAGAGTCATCCAGGCGCAGTCCGGCACCATTCCTCTCAGTGACTCTGAGTCGGATGACCAGGAACGATGGGCCGTTGTTTGATGTCAGGTCTTCGTTGCTCGTCAGCAAGTGCCTTAGTGATACTCAATTCGGAGCGACAGCAACTATTTATAGGGGATCTTAACCGTCTCCAATCTATTTATCCCGTGATCATCCGTGTGCAATTCAGTGTCATAATTGTTCAGTCAAGTTTGTTCTAACCTAAAATTTCTAATCTCGAGTCTGTACAGTAAATTAATGTAGCCCTCTAATTTGCTTAGTCATCCTTACTCATTCGCTCCTGAATTCACTTAGGTACCTCTACATACCTTGATCAATATGTTGGCTATATGCCAGGCTGACCGTACTTACTGCGTAAGGATATTACCTTGTCGATTGCTTATTATATTGTTTACACTCCTTACTGTGCTCTTACCTGGTGTCCGTGTCACGTCTATCCTATCTGACGTGTGCCATTTCATTCGTTGCCCTCTACTGCCTGGATCTTACTTTGTTTGGCTCGCTTAAAATTCGGTCTAATATAATCGTCAAAGATTGTGACGTTAAGTTAATTTCGCTTTGCACTGCCGGCTGGGCTATACCCCGTCGATTCGGCCTTTAAGCGTACATCAAGATCTCAAAGCTTTTACCAAACAGTTTAACGTAAGTCTAATTGAAAGAATAAATTAAGTTCTCGTTGGATGGTATACGCAGCTTCCGCATCAAATTTTTCCATAACGCTCTATCAAAGCATTATAATGAGAGGCTAGTTTTGATGAGGGCAACATTGCAATCAACTACGCGATCGTAATTGGTCAAAAAAGTCATCGAACTCCACGAAGTCGCGTCGCATCGCCACATATCAGTTCAGAGTGGATATTCTGAATCCAAGGGCACTCTTAGACTCAGTTCGGGACGTTTTTCGACATATAGAAGTGTTTGTTTGTGTTTACGTAGGTGCACGGTAAGCGGTTGCGTTTCATAGGGCGCAGATCTCGGTAATTTTTCGAGAGCTCCTCAAGTGTTCTGCAACGAATTCTTTGATAGAAAGAGGATGAAATGCTGCATCGAATGCTGCCAAGATCTCTTATACCTTTGTTCCATGTGGCGTTTATTTGAATAAGCGAATTTACATTCAGAACGACCTAATATATTAGGGTGTACTAGGCTGTTGCATAAGTTCTGCCCGATTTGAATTTTTGAGTTTAAAATGTCATAACTTCTTTCAGAGTCAACTTTTTTCCAAGGTCTTAGTTTCTATGTGTTGAGCAGTCCCTTGGCTAAAAAATGCATATTGAGATCTGCGCAAATCTTTGTTAAGGAAGAACCAAGAATGCAAAAACTTCGCAGCGTTTTTCTTCGAATCTGTCTTTTTTGACATGGTAACGCTCCCTTATGAAAATTGATAGGCATCTTTTCTAATAATGGATGGATAGAAAAATTTTCGTAGATTATAATGCAACATAAAAGAGCCCATAGGGTTTGCGCTGCCGAGAGATTTTTTTGACCGAACAAAAAATTAGCCACTTTTTGACCTCGCTTCAGCACATGTGTGCATGCCTATTTATGAACTACGAACGTTTTACAACTGACGTGAGCGCCGAAAAGAAATTGGTGGATGGGCCCTGTTAGCTCTTGCTTTGCCCTAGCACCTCCAACTTTGAGCTTGTCGATTACTTCTATTCGCAGAAAGTTATTGCTTGTAAAACATCTATACCAAAGATTTATGTTCGAGGATAAATTTCACTAGCAAGACGTATTCTTCATGGGACCGAACTTCTGCATATACTAGCATTCCATACCCTTATTCCGAAGCCAATGAAAGAACCTGACTTAAAGGGCGCATTGTGGAGATATCCTCGCAAGGACATATTTCTAGGGATAGAACGTACCTCGGCCACTTAGAGATTTTAGGCCTGTGATCTCCGTACACTAAGAATTTTATTGAATTCTGGTATGCTTTAGAAAGCGCAAGGAAAGCACTTTTCAATGATACCAACCGTATCGAATTAGAGATGAAATTCTCTTAGAACAGCTGCTTCAAACATGAGGCAAAAAAATCGGACAGAACTTATGCAACAGCCTAGTATATTAGGATTTGCCGATTTAACCCTAGACATCAGCATCTCTAGAGAACTGGGGCAACTACAAAGGATACAAATACTCGTACTCCTGTATGTATGAGCTATATGATCACGTGTGTGGGAGGAGCAGAACTTCTAGGGGCGGAGTTTGCCATTTTACCCATTCATTTTTTCTTTATTTCTAGCCATGGAAAAAATACGAAAAGTGTACAGTTGACTGTTCGATGTGTCAAGCATATGCTAGGATAAATGGGGACTTTGAGATTTTTTTTGGGGCCGAGATACGATTTTTTGCGGTAAATTCCGTTTTTGACTGCTATCATATTTCAGCTCAAAACTTCAATACGATTTGGGCAGACTAGATAGCCAACATTAGAACTTGCTTTGCTCTGTCGTGATCACTTGAGTCACATCAGTTTGCCGGAAAGATACAAAATAACGACGGCTGTAATAAAAACGGTAAAAAAATGTTGAGACACCCTGATATGTGTAATATCTCCATGTCCCTACACCACTTCTATGCGCCAGTTGCCTGCCTCCACTGCGTATTCGTAATCAGCGCTCGCTCTCCTGTACCAACTGCTCCGTGGCTTAAGTTTGCAAAAAAGCAAAGTCGATATGGATCAAAGAAAAGTAGTTTGCGTCATTTGCTCCTCTCCGAAATGTATATGCGGAAAATTTGCTTCGGATCGGTTCAGAAATGGAACAGTTTTCCGTTCGGAACATACATATATGCACACACAAACAAACAGACACGTATTCAGTTTTATGCACGGGAATTACAGCCTGTACCAAGAAAAAAACAAAAGTTTTTTGGTATCAAGTCAAAGACCATTCGATCTGACAAGGAAGGTCCATTTAGTCGAAGCGATCTTTTCAAATGAGTCCTTTATTGCTTCGAAGATGTGAACGCTGCTTCCAAATCTGTTTTCATGACCTGCCAAGGGCCTCTGGACGCCAAATTATGTGTGTTCTTGAAGCAAAAAATGAACGCAGAATGTAGATAAAATCAACCGTTATGGTCTTTTCAGCGCTCAAGTAGAGCAGTGAGTATGAGCGTATCAGACAGAAGTAACCCATTTGATGAAGTGCTCCGATAATCAAAACTGGATCATCTGAGCAATTCTGGAAGATTTTTGTTCGAGTTGCCCATTCAATTTCTCAAACTTAGAAATGTTCATAACTCATGGCGTTAGAAGTTGGAGTTCGCAAAAGTCTATTATAACAGCGGTAAAAACCGCACTATCTTTGTTGTGGTGTTTGGCGCAGACGGTAAGAAAGCAGGCTACTGCGATGAAGATCACGAGTTCGAATCTTGTCGATGGCATAGTCTTTGCGGCGCTTCTAATCTATTGCAAAAAATACCAAAAGTACCTCAAACTTGGGTAACTAAACCGAAAAAAGTGTGCAATTACCATCAGAAATTGTCTTTATCACAAAATCCATAATGCTTAGCTTGATAAGCAAGATTTTCTCCTTAAACGAACGTGCTGCGTAGTTCAGGGGTAAGTCAGTGGAGTACAGTGGTACATGTGTCGGGTTTGGATCCTATCCATGTGTGTCGTATGAATGCTTTTATCAGTGAAGTGGAAATTTATGGTAAATTTGTGCACGTTGAGAAGTGAATTTCTCCACAATTTACGCCATAATCAAAAGTGCGTGAGATACGAAGCGAACGAAAAGGTTGTTAAGAAAAAATCTAAGCGAGTTGGACGAGCGGGGCCAACCCAGCGAGGACAATAGTGGACAGAAGGAACACCACGGAGTGCCGGACAGAGCAACACCCGGGGGAACGAGGGGAAAGAGGAAGGACCAAGGAAAAGGGAGAACCCAGCGACTCAAATAGGATCCTCCCCGCAGCGCAAAAACACCCCAACGACCGAAGTAGAACCAGACCCCATCAGCCGACGAACACCATCACTCACAGTCGCACCCAAAACCGAGTCATCGCCGAACAGATAATCAACCAACCCGGCCCCAGCCGGGCACTGAACACCCCACATCCAGCGCAATAGTCCACTGGACTATCCGCTCGACCACATGCTCTATTTACTCGAGAGCCCCATTTGGTCATTGTTTAGCTCACAATGCTTTATTACGCGCAAAAACCACAGAAGAGTTGTTCAGTTGAATACCAATTTTGTCCCAATTGGTTATTAAACCCTCCACCTCCAGTTTGACAATCCGATGCATTACCCACTCGACCACACGCTCAAACTATTATAGTGCAATTTTTGGTTGTTGTATAGTTTAGAACGTTTTATTACGCGCAAAAATCGCAAGAGAACCGACATCCAGCCGAAAACTAATTCGGCTCCGACTGGGTATCGAACACACCACCTTCAGCTTGATAATCCTGCCCACTATCCACTCGACCATATGGTTGAACAGCCTCAGCGCTTTCCTTGGTCATTATTTGGCTCAAATGTTTTATTGCGGAAAAATTTCAGATGTTATCTGATCCTCTTACTAGATCTTAGGACTAAGATGGTATCCACTAGACCACCCAGCACAGTTTAAATGCATCTCCGCAGTTCCTTCCCGAAGTGATTCAATCATCTGTGTTTGAAATGTTACAGATGAGACTGAGGTTCTGTTCTTCGGAATTTCGAAAAACGAACAATTTATGTCTATCAGGCTGCATTGATGCAGTTCCCACCAATCTACCCTTCGAATGAAGTGCTAAGGGTAGTTTACATATTTAAGTTGACTATCTATTCTCTTCTACATTTCTGCCTCATAACAAACCTTCTGATTGGAACTCATGAAGCGATATATACATGCGCCAGAAAAAAGACCATTTCATATATAAAAAGGCCCTTCATACTATACATGACATAATTCCAAGATCGGAAAAGCTAGAGTCTGGGAACCGAGGCGATGTGCAAAACGTCAGCTCATGGTAAACAATGTCTTCTCTAGGACCAGGGTTGAGCGTGAGGTCAGGCGCGCCCGACCTGGGGGTCGTATTGGTGGTAAGACTGAGGGGGGGGGGGAGGGGGAGTCGTAATCAATCGAATTCGCTCAAAACTAAGGAAATACTACGATCGAGTAATGTGAAGAAAAGCTTTAGACCGATGCATATCACAACTCCAATAGAATTGAAGTAATGACTGTCGTGACCAGCATATTGATTGACTCCATCGAGGTTTCAGCCAAATTTCAATTCTCCATCCCTTACCTGACACTACTGAGGTCACCAGAGAAGCTTGTGTAAACTGAGTATAGTTTCCGCAATTAGCATATCAAATCACTTCTGCTAGCACTACAGACCATTCATTAGCGCTTTCTATCGTCTAAAAAGCCTGAAATTCAAACATGATTAACTTGGTTTCGAAAGTGAAAGAAGTCAGCTTCTGCATACTCATAACAAAGTAATGTTCCCTATCAGTCTATACTAGAAATAAGAATTCATATCGCTTTCAAATAGTGGACTAGGAAGTACTGCCAATATTCCAAACATCGCGTTTTTCACCTTGAGCGCGCCAACTCCGCGAACTACCACAAAGCCGAAACAAGTCGAGCTAAGCTCAAACACCTACTAGAATCCATTTCTGGTATGGGTAGAATATGCGAGGTTCGTGCCAGCGAATTACATTAAACTTGGATGAAAAAGCGTCTTCGGAGATAAAGTTAATGGGGTCGGGCGCAACCCCTCGAAAGGTCAGGCCGCCTGAGCTTTTGTAGACTTGCGCCTGACCCACTTAACTTGTCTTCAAAATTTAGAAATCAGTCCATTTCTGGTATGGGTATTGAGCTCATGGCCTCTTTTTGCCTCAGTAAAAATCTGGAGCGAAACACCCCACCCCTGGGGAAATTCTGGCTCGTTTAATAGGGCGATTCACATCAAAATCTACGGTCAAATTGCGTGTACTTGTAATGTGCAATCACAGAAAAGCAATCATGAGTCTTCTTAACCAAAAACTCTGCAGGACAGACTCGTCTTCTCCAGAATGTCATACTCTGGGGTTCCGGAGGTGGAGTGGATTAAGAGGGGATCGTTTGGGGGCTTTCCTGGAAGGGGGGGGGGTCGTCTCCGAGCGACTTGTGCCTGACCTTTTGCTCAACTCTGCTGTATAGATCGGAAAAGTGAAGTATTCGACTCGAAAGTCGGTAAAAACAAATTATGACGTACGAGCAAGATGGAAGGAATTATAATAATGAGTAATGAACTATGACTACTTCTAACAACTAACATTTGCTCGGCCTACATGGAGAAAACGAAATTCGGAAACTCGTAGAAAATCGGATAATCGACGGCATGAATGAGTCACTCAGAATTCGGATGCTTCCACGTCGAAATGATCCTGATGTCAAACCATTTCCTGACACCCTCTGTCATCGAAACGAAGTCAGACGAAGTTAGTTATTTTCATGCTGGATAGCATCATACACTAAAAACACAAGCTGTGGCAGCGATGGTATCGACAGTAGCTACAGTAGCGAGAGTAAGATGATTGCTCACACACGTTATTGTTCCGTGTCGCACTGAAAGTCCTTGCTATTTAAAGACAAAGTATCGCATCAGAACCCCGCGCAATCTGATCTACCAGAGTAGACGGAGAATTTTGCCACAATTCTTTTGTTGACTTTCGTGGTTCCGATAACGCAGTTCATCAGTGCACATGATACAGACTATACACACGTTTTGATCATTCACATCTCTTTTCCCAGAAAGCCTTTCGCCAGCCTAGGTACCATTCTATAAAACTGTGATCAATTCAAGTTTACGGTATGGAACGGATCATCGATCCCTTTTCTTTATTGTAAGATCATGGTACGAAAATTGAAGAGGCTTTTGTTCTATTACGGATTACAACTTGCTTCAGAAAGCGAGCCTAACAAGTTTAAAAAGGTTAGTTTAGGCTAATCAGAATTGCTGACATCGAATCATACTCTCGATACATAGAGCCATGTACTCTGGTAACCTTCACTTTGAGCGCCATGATAGAACACAACCTTCACATAAAAAAACAAAAAGCCATCCGGGGCGAAGCCGCGGATGTTTTAATTCTGACTATATCGGAATGGATGTGAATGAAGCAAGTGTAGGAAATGATATCTATAAATTATCTCAACGAAACTAGGAATTTGCGTTTTTATAGCTTTTTTTACGCTAAATAGAAGGTTTCTGTGAACGTTTCTCCAGAATTCGCGACAACATCTCTCACTTAACAAGCAGCGTTAGTCTAGTGGTTAGTGCTCTACGTAACATTGCCGTGCTGAAGGTCACAGCTGAGCCTAATTTCTGCGGCCAAAACTCTGCTCAATTCCAGCGTCAGGCTGCCTTTCCAAAGAAGGGCATGCGACAAGCCGACTGAGAAACACCCCGTCGCATCATAAATGCAGACATGTCTCAAAAAGTATCTCGAGGAAAGGCTAGGGCGTCCCCCGGAAGCGACGCGCATTCGAGCCCGACGAATGCGAATAGTGGGTGAGGGTTACCGTTCCAGGTGAACGGGGAAGGCTAAAGCGACTAGTTCACCAGAGGCAACGAACCAAGGCATCGCAGACTCTCCGTCTAGCTACCATCGATATGCGTACACTCACCTCTCGTTCTCGTGAGTTAGCAGATCTTCTGAAGAGACGGCGAGTCGATGTAGCCTGCATACAGGAAACGAAGTGGAGCGGGGCAAAGTCACGCGACATCGGAGATGTATATGAGAAATATATGGGAAACAGGTCTTACGAGTAATCACCGCCTATGCGCCACAAGTCGGATGTAAGGATGACGAAAAAGACGCGTTCTGGCAGGATTTGGATGACCACATCAGCTCAATTTCACTGGATGAGACACTCCTGCTAGGAGCGGACCTCAACGGACATGTGGGAAAAAGGCGAGGAGAAGCCGGGAGTTGTCACAGAGGCCACGGATACGGAACAAGCAACGAAGAAGGTGAGCGCATTCTGAAATTCGCCTCAGCTCATGACCTGGTCTTGGCGAACACATGCTACATCAAGAAGGATGATCACCTCATAACATCTGCGAGTGGCGATCGACGAACACAGATAGACTTCTGGGCTATCCGACAGCGTGACCTCAAAAACGTAAAGGACTGCAAAGTCATTCCCGGTGAGAGTTGCATACCTCAACATAGACCACTGCTTCTCGAAATCAGAATCCCAATGGATAGGCACACCAGGAGAGCCACAGAGACCAGGACACGCATTAAATGGTGGAGATTGAAAAACAACAACGCGAAACAAACACCGCTAACAACTCTACCAAGCCTGCAAGAGAATCCAGAGCAAACCTGAGCGAGCCTGAAAGATCGAGTCCACGAAGTGGCACACATGATCCTGGGAAGTACAAAGCCAGGAAAAAGAAGGATAAATCGAGAAACGTGGTGGTGGTGGTGACGAAGTGCAAAACATAAAGGAGAAGAGGAATGCTTACAAGCGATGGCATAAGACGCAATCGGAGGACGATCGTCAGACGTACCAACAAGCCAAGCACGCTGCGAAGGCTTCCGTAAAGAATGCAAAACAGGTGTACTTGAAAGAGCTCTACGATCATCTAGGGTCTCGCGAGGGAGAACGTGAGATATACCGGATAGCGAAAAGAGGAGCGGAATCTACAAAAAATATGGAACACTTCCTCCATATCAAAGACAAACTTGGTAGGGTGCTAATTATACTTGGGTCCAAATCGAATAGAAATTCGATCATTCGAATAGAAGATTCGAACATATTCGTATTCGAAATTGGATATTCGGAGTTCTTCCATTTTCGAATAATATTCGAAACTCGAATAATTGAGAAAACGGCGTTTCAAATAAAATTCAAAACTCGAATAATCAAACACAGGATTTCGAATAAAATTCGAAAACTCGAATAATCAAAAAACGGGGTGTCGGATAGATTTTATTCGGATGTTTTATTCGAATATTTGTTCGAATTCGTATTCGAATGAACTTCGTATTCAGATTATTTGACTTTGTTGCAGAGCCAAGTGCTGAGTATCAAGCTCACTTCGTCCGCGTTATTTTTTCGCAAAATTCGGTAATGCATCTTTTGCAACCGTTATGACCTTTAAGCTGTATGAAGAGTCGCATTCTTCCGACTGCTTGCGACAGTAAAAAAATCATATGTGGATTTCAATTGATGTTTTTTTCGATCAATGAGATTGTTCGTACTACTATTGGCACCAAATCAGCAAAGAAGCTATCAAATAAGCTCATGTTCCGAGTTCATATATTGAAAGTGTTTTGAAATGCCTGTTCTTCCTTCTTTGCATTGCTCATGCTTGCGGTACGCGATGCCCACACTAGTGAGCACTCTTGCCTGCATAATTTATATTGCACAACTGCCTCTATTCGTTACAGAGATTTTTTGCGAATTGGTGTATTTTGAGTAAAGGACATCGCATTTGTAGTGGAGGATTAGACGGTTTAGATCGGCCAGTTACGAGATGTCTTCAAATGTAACGCCAGCTTACCACATATGTTTAGCGTGTACAACTTACTAGAAAGATAAATGCCCTCCATTCTGTACTTTTATAACAAGTTTTGGAGAATTTGACTGCTACCTACTGCCAAACCACGTCGCCACTGAAATGCATGCAGTATGCCCGAGCTATAGGGGCATTCGTGCTCGCTTCGCGGAATAAACCACATGCCTTCGTAGCTACCTGCTTTCGAGCTACGGGGCTGGGAGTTGGTACAAGGGGGCAAGTGAGGGTGCCGTTATGGGTAGAAATTTACTTTATTGATTTTATCGATTTCTGAAATTCTTGAGCTACGAGGTTGGAAGTTGGTACGAGGGGGGGGGGGGGGGGGTAAATGAGGATGCTGATTGAAATCAAATTCTATTTTATCTATTTCAGCGATTTTTGGAAAATTTTGAGCTAGGAGTTGGTATAGGGGATACGAGGGTGCTGAGTATGATTGGATCGGCTTTAGCCAGATATGTCGGCAAGCTTGAGATATGGTTGCTCTAGTTATTCAACAAATCATTCAAATATTTATTCGAAATTCGACCTTCCAATGTTCGAATATATTCGATATTCATTCAGTCGATACGTTTGATTTTCAGAATTCATTCGGAATTCATTCATGAGAATTTTTGGACCTCGAATTTATTCAATATTCGTTTATTCGAGATTTTTTGTTTTCGAATTCATTCGATATTCATTCTTCGATGAAAAATTTCGAATTACCCAAGTATAGTGCTAAGAAAACCAGAGGACATCACCGAGAGGTGGAGAACACACTTGTAAGAAATGACCACCACAGACCGCACCACCATCAACTCCATCTCAGAAGCCAGTCCCATACAAGGACCTGTACCAGCAATCACTGAAGAGGAAGTATGGCTATCCATAAGAAGAACGAAGAATGGCAAAGCGACCGTTCAGACGACATACCAAGCGAGTTCTGGAAAATATGTGGACAATCCGGAGCCACATGGCTAGCGATTCTCCTCAATCAAGTCATAAGAAGCAAGAGTATGCCTCGCGACTACACCAGCACGACGATCCCGATATGATAGAACAAGGAAGACATAGCAGACTGCTCATCCTAGCGACCAATCCGAATGATGAGCCACACCCTAAAAATCTTCGAGCGAATAATCGAAACGCGTCTTTGAGATATTAGAGTTGTCACCGAATCAGTGCGGATTCGTGAAAGGAGTAGGCACAACTGACGCAATCCACTCTGCCCGGATAGTGATGGAGAAGTATAGAGAGAAGCAGAATGAATTGCATGCAGCCTTCCTGGACTTGGAGAAAGCCTTCGATAAGGTGCCCCGAGATCATATGATGGGCCTTACGAAAACATAGGATGCCAGAGGAATACGTGCAGTGGATAAAGTTGATCTACCACAACGCTTCAAGCCACGTGCAAACAGCTGCAGGGCAATCGAAAGAATTCCAAATCAAGGTCGGAGTACACCAAGGTTCAGTTCTCTCTTTTTTGCTCTTCATCTTTGATAAACGCCGTGATGGAACCGCTCAGATGCGACCCTCCTTGGAAACTTCTCTACGCAGATGATGTGGTCTTAATAGCAAGTACCAGAAAGGAGCTGCAAGACGAGGTACAAAACTGGAAGAATAGGCTAGAGTCGTATGGCCTGAAGCTCAACATCAGGAAGACAGAGTATATGGAAGTGGGGAAAAGACTCCTGGTACCATAAGCATCGATGGTGAAGAGCTAAAGAAGACAACATCATACAAGCATTTAGGCACTCACATCTCAGCGGAGGAAGGCTTACAAGAGGAGATTGCAAGCAGGATGAACACAGCATATGAAATGGAGAGCCTTAACAGGAGCTCTGTGCGTCAGAAGAATGCCAGTGCAACTTAAGTTCCAACTGTACCGCACCGTCATCCGGCCAGCAGCACTGTAAGGGCGCTATGCTACGATGGACCTTAGGAGTCACACTAAAGGATCACATCTGCAATGACACTATACGAGCGCAAATGAAAGTGCTCCAGTTGCCCAGAAAATGCAGGAAAAGAGGTTACGATGGTATGGGCAAGTGCGCAGAAGAGATGAAAGTCATATCACGAAGTCAGCCCTGGCTGTGGCGGCGCCAGGCAAAAGACCCAGAGGTAGACCAAGATGAGGTGGATGGATATCATCAAGGCCGACCTGCGAGACTTGGTATAGATGAAGACCTTGCCTCAGAGAGGACGACATGGAGACGTCTGACAAGAAAAGCAGACCCTGCGTAAGCGGGTCACATGCAAGGATAAAAAAATCTCTCACTTAACCTCTTGTTTGACTAAGATCAAGTTTCAGAAGTTTAGGGAAGCTGTTGGTGTTGAATAAACGCGAAACTGCGCTTAAATCTTGCGCAAAGGCTCGCGCACGGAAATGCTAGTCTATCTCATTATTGAGTGATTTTCAGCGCTTGGGACGTTGTCAGCGCTCCTCGTCGTGTCATGGCGATCAGAATGAATGTTGCGGGGTTTCGATGAGACGCCGCGGGATCTACGACCACAGCCGAATCCCCGTCGGCTCCAGTGTCTCGCTGCTCGCCTGCGTCTCCGCGCGCTGCGCGCTACCTCGCTACCCCAAGCGTGGTTGGCTCCAGTACCCTTTCTTTCGTTGTTTCGAACCCAATATTAGCAACCTATGTATCATATTGAAGCTGCTTGATCTCTGCTTTCAAGCTGATAACGTCCCGAAACCACATTTTTGATTTGAACGAGAAATCCAACAAAAACCTTGTTTTCGAAATTCTCTTGTTTTCCCCTAGTTCAACTCTTTTCACGCGCTTTTTGCATGCATTCTATAGATCTCGCTTTTGATCATTATGCAGACAACATCCCAGTGCTTATTTCTACGATTAAGGCGAATTTTTCATGCATTCTATAGATCTCGCTTTTGTTCATTATGCAGACAACATCCCAGTGCTTATTTCTACGATTAAAGGCAGTGTCCGGGCAAAAAGTCGATTTTGAGATTTTGTGCTTACTGAGGCCTATTCGCTATGCTGAATATGAAAATCCACATTGGAAAGCGCGAAAACGGCGAAAAAGGGCTCTAGCGTAGGGGTAAAATCAAAAGGGGGCGGGGTCTTCCCCACGAAGAGTTCACGGTCCCAGCTTCCGGAGCGATCCTCTCGCTTCCGATATCAGATCATGCATACGCACTTGGTCTGTGGAGATGTCAGGACGGTTAGCGGGATTAAAAAGATCGCTCCGGAAGCTGAGACCGTGAATTCACAGTGGGGAGGACCCCGCTTTCCTGTTAATTTCCCTCCCGTGATAGAGCCGTTTTTCGCAGTTTTCGCGGTCTCCAATGTGCATTTTCGGATTCAGCGGAGCGAATAGGCCCGGGTAAGCAGAAAATCTCAAGATCGAGTTTTTGCCCGGACACTGCCTTTAAGGCGGATTTTTTTTCGCAACGATTTCTTTCCAACTTGCACAATTTGCTCAAATGATGAGCGCAACAATTTAGACAACACCTCAAAAAACCGGAACCCCATACGGGGGTAATTTAAAGGACGCACCAAAAACTAGGTTGGCTTTGATGCGCATTTCACTTAGTATAAACAAAACTCTGCGTTTTCAAAACTAACTTTCTTGTTTATCTTCTCTTGATAATCGCTACTTTCGAATTTGTTTTTAGAGAAAACTAGCTTTTTCCTCTTTTTCCCCATGTTGTGGCTTACGTGGTTCTGGAGCGAAAACTTGCAATGCGCATCAAACTTATTGCAGCGTTTTATCCAATTTCCAAGAGTTTCTTTTGCTTTTACTGTTTTGAATCTTTTTTTCTTTCTGGTTTTGTACGAACAACCTTAACTTTTTATGAGGGGCAAACAATCGAACAACCTTCACTTTTGAGGTCTTGTCTCTAGACAGTTGAAAGTTTTCTGCATTCCTGTATCTGTTTCGCATAAACGAAACGGTTAGATGACAGATTTTTGAGGTTACTTGGAGGAAAAATGTATGGAAGCATTTGCGCGTTTCTGGATTTAGCATTCTGATCCCATGGAAAACGCCCCTTTTTTTAAGAAAAACATTCTTTGTCCCCAAAACGTTCACAGGTTAAAGCACTTTCAAAAAAGCAATTTCGAAAGCCCATGAATCAAATTGGTTTTGGTTTGGAAAAAGCAATCCCGAAAACGCCTAGATACGATATTGGCCTTGGCTGGGCATTATCAGTACTAATCATTGACAATGCAAAAAACAAATCTGACTACTGAAGAATCTTAAAAACCACTTAATCCGAATTTGGATCATTTTCACTACTACTTCGCTTGGAACTTATAGGCGCCGTAAAAGCTAATTGCCCGCGCCGTGCCTTGAACACCAGCGTAAGCGAGCGGTCGTCGCGAACGACTGTCGGCGTTCACTGAATTTCAAGAAATCTTCCTTCAAATCTCATGTTGTTCTCGTCAATGCAAGGTATATCTTGACGAAAGCTCCCTTCGAAAGTTTAGAAATATGTGTAAAAAGGGTGCGCGCTCATTGTCGCTCGCAAAAAGCCTGTAAGCGCTTCGGGACCAAACGTTTACAACCGCGCCGCACGTTGGTGTTCAGAGCGATGCGTGGGCAATTGGATTTTACGGGGCCTGTACTTTGATACCCAGTTTCAGCGTCCAGATGAACACTGGATAGACACTGGATAGGGAGCGGGGCTTGCTATGTCGTGTTACTCTCGCGAGGTCGTAATTATAGCGAGTTCGAATGTCAGGCACACCACTTAGGTGTAGAATATGGCTCGAAGAAGTTTGCAGCCTTATCAAAACTATAGTCCTTTCGTATGATAACATTTACGCAGCTTCTTATAATCAAACAAGGACTACATAAGTAAACAACCATAGATACAGCAAAAATTCACAAGCCAACAACTGGTACTTAGAACAAATTAGGGTCGTTTGCCACAAGCAGAGCCGAAACCTTAGGGTGTGATTACGAATCCATCGTTAGGAGAGACAAAGGACAACGAAACAAAATGGGAAATTGAACTGTTTACAAAGCAATTAGAAACTATAAAAACCATCACAGTCTTGATCCATATCGAGGACAAATGTTGATTTGAAATGGAGACAATGAAAGGGACTACAAAAGGTGCGCTCCAGCGCCCGCAATCCTCGAGGGCCACAACGATACGCATGACTTTCAGAAACAGGGAGCATATAACGAACCAGTGTAAGAAAGAACTAGAGCCCCTCACTCTGAGCACCGCCGATTTCAAAACAACGAATCTGTAGAATGATACTAGCAACATCACAATGATGACATAACACTGCTAGTTACATGACCGGGAAATGACTAAAATACAAACAAAATCAGCATAATAGCCATGACCTAACTCTCTTAAAAGATACAACACAAAGACTAACTTATCATTCAAGCCCATTTCTGCGAATGAGCAAATGAGGATTTGGCAGGATACCCAAGTATTGAGCGGAAAGACCAAGGATTTCATGCACCTTTTTCAAATGGTTCAGGGCTAGCGGGAGGAGCCCGCGCTTGGCGATCAGGAGCACCGACGGCGGACCGTTCCGCTACTTCCTCGTCCGAAGAAGATTCCATCTGTATCACCTCCAGCGGTCGTTGCTGATCTCTACCATTTGTTAAAGTGGAACCATCCTCACGCAAGTCGTCTTCCTTGAGTACACTTATGAAAGCGCAAAGATCACAGCAGCTTGAAATCTTATTGAGCTAATTTGAAAGATGATTGATTTTGCAACCCCGGAATGGCATTGCAGATCAGGATCGAGTACCAGATGTGGGGCACGACCGTTGAATACGACCTGAGTCTCAATAAGATCTCTTCGGATTACCTGTTACCTACCGTAAGCATAAGAAGGCCCTATCAAAGAAAAAAGTTTCTCCGTAATTGGCATGTCAAATAACACCTTCAATCCAAGTTTTAGCGAATACAGTGGTTTTCAAATACTGGGCCACTCAAGTGACAAATGCTTCGTACTGAGAGAAAAAGGTAGCTTATTCATCTCTAACAAGGGAAGGATAATTGGTCGAAGTGGCGTTTCTATACAAAATGTATAATATAATAAAGAGCATGAAAAGCTGATTTCAAATCTGCTTTCGGTATCTGCAAAGCGCTTCTGGGAGGGGAGTTATGGAAATTTTTGATGCAAAAAAATGAAAGCGCAGCTACGATAAAATCATTCAGAACTAGAGTCCATGAGCTCAGATGGCGCCATGAGTACTATCGGGGTGTTTTATACAACAAATAACTTCAGTCTAATGAACTCATACCAGTCATTACTCCTTTCAAGCGCCGAAAAGATCTCAATACGCGAATTTTTACCTTAGCCAAATCAATGAATTTTTACCTCAAAAAATTCTCAAAACTCCGCTCCCAGAAGCGCTTTGCAGGTAAGGAAGACTAAAATCAGCTTTCCATGCTCTTTAAGATGGTATACATTTTGTATGGAAACGCCGCTTCGATCAAGTATCCTTTCCTTGTAAGACAAAGTTACCCACGTTTAAATGGCCATTCAAACGTGGAACTTTGTCTTGGAAGTAAATTAGCCACCTTTTTCTGTCAGTACGAAGCACTATTCCTTCTTCGCCCAGGAATCCCACGTGACCGACAAAATGGAATTAGGAACCAGCCAAAATTTCATTCACTCCGTTTTTCGTTTTCGGTTGATCAGCAATTATTAATAATATTGAATTACTCAAATGAATATCAATTCTATGCAGACTGCGAGATCCAGGCTATCGAACTATATTTGAAAAGTCCCCAAAGATTTCTCTGCCACGTAAATTCTGGTTTGTGGCACTATCCCCCCCCCCCCCCCAAAAAAAAAGGTTTGACACCTTTTTGGAGGTTGTGCCACACCTCAACATTCTGTTTACAGAAGAAGTTTTGAAGGACGAATTTTATTTCTTTCAATCATTTCATATGAAAGGATCGTACGACACAGTAGGAATTTTCTGCAAAAAACTTTTTTCACCCGTCCTTTAATGTGGGGAAAATCACTGGGTGCAAAACTTGTCCTAAGCCATGTGTGTGCACGAATCAGTTCGTTCAGCCACCACCCTCCCCCCCCCCCCCCCCACATCACTTCTTGGAAGTTTGATAAGGAAAAGCAGTTGAAAAATTTACTCCAAGCCGTGATGGAACCTCCATGGTCTAGTAGCTAATGGGTGCGACTATCAGCTACCAGAACCCCGGTTCAATTCCTTCAGAGGTTCTTTTTTGCCGCTAACGTTGGAAGCCTCCAAAAAACAGCTGACTTCTACACAGATCCTATCATTTCATATGAAAGGATCGTAAGATACGGTAGAAATTTTCTGCAGGGAAGAACTTTTGAGCATTCACCCGTCCTTTCATTTGGGAAAAATCATTGGGGCGCAAAACCTCACCCGATGTTTCTTGTCCTACGCCGCGTTGTGCATATCAGTTCGTGCATCCCCCCCCCGGGGAGACGGCCCTTCTGCACCGCTAGCCTTAGATGCCTAATTACCGCGCGCCTCTGACTGGCCAGGGCTGCCGAGACGAGTTGGGTAAGCGACAAAGCTAGGCTTCGTTGGAGACACAGGAGCTTTGAATTGGACTAGTTACGCGGAAACCCCAAAGAGAGGAACCAGAGGACTACAAGAAACTCAATAAATTTTACACTTGGGGCATAGACAGGATTTTCAGGTTATAGATTCAAAGGTGTTTGAAGAACTGGGAAAGTAAAGGAAATCGTGAATTGGCCAGCAAAAATCTCAACCACTCGAAATTCTTGTTGTAGTTTGAACATCATCATTACCATTGCTCGAAAATGTACACTAGCTGCTTTAATAGCAGCGCCCACCAAAAATTTCGCCTCCCATGTTTTTACCATTCTGGGGTCTTTCCTTGACCCTGATTACAATTATGGAGTTCAAATTATCCAACCCCCCCCCCCGAAAATCCTGATTTCTGGGGACCCTGTCTTGAGTGCTCGAACTGCTTTCAGTACATGAGTGGGCAGAGCTTGATAGGATCTGGGCGGGTTTTGATAGCACTTCGGCTGTTCCAGGCATCCTCCATTCAGAAACAACATTAAAGGGCCGGACCAACGCAGATGCCCCCCCCCCTTCTGGGGGCCTACATTCAGGATCGGCACTAACCCGGAGGGGGTAACATTTAACCTGGACACCGTCTATGAAATAGTTGAAATTTTCAAAACTCTGTTAGAGAAAAGCGGAGTAATTAGGGCGCCCTGGAGTAGAGTAATTAGCGGTAGGACGGAGCAGTCCAGAAGGCATACACCTCCCCCCACATCATTTTTTAAATTTGATGAAGAAAGGCAATTGACACATTTACTCAAAAATACAATGCAGCTTTCATGCTAGCGGGTAATGGATGCGATAGCTGCCGGCGGTTCGATTCCCCACTTAGAGATTCCTTTTTGCCGCTAACATTGGAAGCCTCCAGCAAAGAGCAGACTTCTCCATATCTCCATATAACGGAAACTGGAAAGCTCTGAGTAGCACTTTTGTACCGTCGACACGAAGTTGATGCGTCAAGGCACAAAATTATTAGGTTGTCAAGAAAATAATGTCGTTTTTTATCTGCTTGCTTTAACAAAGCAACCAGACTCAACCCAATAAAGGGTAATGGGTATCGTTCCATAGAGCAAAGCAAGCTCTACAAGATGGCGTTCATGATTCTGCGCCAAGCTCGATCCACGGATACTCAAAATCTGAAGATTTCCGAATGCCCAAAAAATCGAAAAAAATCAGATGTTCGTCCAAATAATTTCTACAGACCTCCCACTCGCACATGTCAGTACTTTCAATATCTGATATCCATATGTGCAGGTGCTGTACTTTTTTCTTGACTAGAAACTGAGAAAACGAAAAATTTCGTGTTTTTCTAAAAGCAATGCTGAACCGTTTTTGCATATGTGATTCTATACTACAAGCTTCGATAAGTATATCTGTAGATTTTCAGCCCATTCTGAGCGGTAGCTTTCGAGAAATGTCGCTTTTAGACAAAAACTGAAAAGAAGAAAGCTGATTTCGATATTTCTCGAAAACTACTGCTCGGAATGGGCTGAAAATCTACAGATATACTTATCGAAGCTTGTAGTATAGAATCACATATGCAAAAACGGTTCAGCATTGCTTTTAGAAAAACACGAAAATTTTCGTTATCTCAGTTTCTAGTCAAAAAAAGTACAGCAGCTGCACATATGGATATCAGATATCGAAGGTATTGACGTGTGTGAGTGGGAGGTCCGTGGAAATTATTTGGACGAAGATTTGATTTTTTTCGGTTTTTGAGCATTTAGAAATATTCAGATTTTGAGTCCAAACTTTCCGTGGTTCGAACTTGGCGCAATATTATGAACGCCATCTTGTAGAGCTTGCTTTGCTCTATGGAACAGTACCCATTACCATTTATTGGGTTGAGTCTGGTTGTTTTGTTAAAGCAAGCAAATGAGAAACGACATTATTTTCTTGACAACCTAATACCTCCTCGTGAAGACCGTAATTCGCAACCGAAATGAAGGAAAAGTCAAAAGTCCTAGAGCATTGCTTAAAAGCTTATTCTCTTTTTTACTAGTACCATTTCCTTCAATCCATCTTCCAGTGGTTGGTGAGTTATGAGTGGCTAGCGTATCGAAAAACGCTGCGGCTTCTTACGAAGGAAGGCACCTAACCTAGGTCGCCCTTTTCAAAAACGACACAAATATTCAGAATCAGCTTGAAACGCTGAATTCAAATTTGTTGCCCGCAACTGCGAACTTTATTCTGAACAAAATTTCTGTGCACAATTTGCGCGCTCACTACTTACTGATTTTACGGTAGCAATGTTCAGATGGTAGTGCAGTGCATAACGCTGTCTATCCGTACCATAAACTTAACCTGACGTCATTTCAATATCCCACC
Source organism: Cylicocyclus nassatus (assembly GCA_958299035.1). Taxonomy (NCBI): domain Eukaryota; kingdom Metazoa; phylum Nematoda; class Chromadorea; order Rhabditida; family Strongylidae; genus Cylicocyclus; species Cylicocyclus nassatus. The sequence goes on from CATQJL010000326.1 coordinate 32,709,376, forward strand.
ACCTTTCTTAGGCAAATTTCTACCTACAGGCTGCCTTCCCATATTCAATAATGCGTCAATGACGAACACTGTAACTTTGTTTGTCAGGATGTCTGTGGCTTACAGACTTTGTATGTGAACCGAAAAGGCTGAAATTTTCTCCCATATAAACAAGCCACGGCGCAAAAGATAGGCTACTTCTCGCGACGACTCACTGGATCTTTCTATCGATTTAGTGATTTGTTTACTTACACACAAGAAAGTGAAAGCTCTTCAATTACTATCAAATCATTTCCCCAATAAAGTAGAAGAGAGCGGCAAAGATCATCTACATTTTGAAGGGAAGACGATGCGGTCAGAAGCGATCAAGAAGGAAGACAACAACTACGGACCACGAGCGATGCAATGCAAACCAGTGGCCGTATTCATCAACGAATCCTGAGGGTTAAACTGACCCTGGAAGGTTACTTTAACCCTGGAAACCGATTAACCCGTATTCATAAAACACAGGGTAGGCTTAACCCTGAGGGTTAAATCTACCTTTGAGAGTAAACCTTAACCCGAAAACAATTAACCCCTATTCATCAACGAACTTTGAGGGTTAAACTAACCCTTGAGGGTAAAACTTACGTGTTTCATCAGGGTTAATTTAACCCTAGCTTAGAACAAGGTTAACTCTACCCTAACACTTTTTACAAAATTTACTCGCATTTAATAGTTTTATGGAAAACGATCAACGAGTATTGTAGTATTTAGTATTAGTTGTTGTTCTAGTATTTAGTTTCGACTTTGCTTTATGTTCAAATTCGAAGTACATGAAACACTGACTTCGCGAGAAAAGGAATTCTAGCTTTGGTGACAAATGAATGCGACGAGGAAAAATGGCATTCCACTCTGACAGGTGTCAAAACAGAAGAACCCCTTTATGATAGCACGCATTGACCCCTAAAAGAGTAGCACAAGCCTGGTATGAAACGAACTGCGCAAAAGTAGAACTTACACGGCACAATTGCACACATGAAAATAAACTCAAGCTGTAAGACTGTATGCTGCACAAATATGCTAGCGATGTATTATAAAAAGTGTAAGAAGCTTACTCGTTGATTATACTACTATAACACTGAAAGAATAGAAGTATAAAGTGAATTTAGCAGGTACCTAGCATTCTGTGATGTGAGTTTGCACAGCGCACGCGTAACTGACGCCTTAACCCTCCAGGGTTAGTTTAACCCTCAGGGTTCGTTGATGAATACGGTCACATGTTCGTTCATCGATACGGGTGGATCGCGTTCCGTGGTAAACCCTACCCTATGGTTGATGAATATTCATGTAATTCGAAGTACATGAAACACTGACTTCGCGAGAAAAAGAATTCTAGCTTTGGTGACAAATGAATGCGACGAGGAAGAATGGTTGCGCATTCCACTCTGACAAGTGCCAAAACAGAAGAACCCCTTTATGATAGCACGACTGACCCCCCTCAAAGAGTAGCACAAGCCTGGTATAAAACGAACTGCGCAAAAGTAGAACTTACATGGCACAATTGCACACATGAAAACAAACTCAAGCTGTAAGATTGAATGCTGCACAAATATGCTAGCGATGTATCATGAAAACTAGTGTAAGAAGCTTATTCGTTGATTATACTACTATAACAGTGAAAGAATAGAAGTATAAAGTGAATTTAACAGGTACTTAGGCATTCTGTGATGTAAGTTTGCACAGCGCACGCGTAACTGACGCCTTAACCCTTCAGGGTTAGTTTAACCCTCAGGGTTCGTTGATGAATACGGCCACAGGTTCGTTAATCGATACGGGTGGATCGCGTTCCGTGGTAAACCCTACCCTATGGTTGATGAATATGGCCAATGAGCCCTGGGGGTTAAACTAACCCTGGCGGGTAAGTTTAACCCTCAGGATTAGCGAAACAGGAAGGAAGATGGAAAGGGGTAACGGGAAAAGGAATAAAGAGAGAGGGACGAATTGTAAGTTCCAAGATGTTTCGATGGGGGGCGCCCATTACTTGTGGGTGTCAATTAGAATTTGCCGCACCGCGGCGTTACAGTAACCCGAGCGAGTTGTGAAGGAGATGTTCAGGGGACACGTTATTCTAGTCAACAGAAAGCACACATTTCGTGATCAGGAACGTATTAATTTCCATACTTCCCTCCACTATCCCTCTTTCTTTTACAAATTTTGCGGCCAAACTTCCTTTAAACATTAGAAATTGTTATGGAAACGTGAAAACCTTTACTGACGGAATAGTATGCCCTGCGAGTGGGCTAGCCAAGTTTTCCGCGGATCTGATTACTGCCAGCCTGTCGCGCGCGGCGTCTGCATAATTGACAGTCACAAGTAATGGGATACATCCCGTTTCGATCACTATGCCAGGCCAGTTTACCAGGGCCCGGGCTAGACCGGGGATGTCGGCTAGTTCAGAATATATGTGTATTGTTTTTCAAAAGGCCGACGTAAGCTAGGTGAATTTCCTTGTTAGTTCTAATGACACACGTATAACATTTTCTACAACAGTGAGTACTCACAAAACGCTAGATGATCTTATATATAAAGCTGAGTGTCTGTTTGTATGTATGTCTGTATGTCTGTATGTACGTATGTTCCGAATAGAAAATTCCATTTCTGAACCGATCGGGACCAAACTTAGCACACATACACTTCGGGCCCCGGCGGGTGTCATAGGCTACTTTTCGTCATTGATCGATAACGAAAAGTGGACTGTGACACCCGCCGGGGCCCGAAGTGTATGTGTGCCAAGTTTGATCCCGATCGGTTAAGAAATGGAATTTTCTATTCGGAAACGGCGGAGCCGGGTAAGCTAGTTATACATATAAATGCGTGCGGTCATTTGTTCTTGTTACGATGTTAAAGCATTTAGCACTTTGGAAGTAATCATAGTACAGTTTAGAATTTTCCTCGGTTTTTCTGTAGAGCGACGACTTTTACAGGGACACTAATCACGGAAAAATTGCCAGGAGCACGTATCGGATGGCATCGCACCACATCATCCGCAAAGCCAGACCAAGCGCGCCTCGGTAGTAGAAGTCCTTCACTCCTTCTCTCACTTGCTAAGAAACCAAGGCGAATACTATCCAATGTCTTCATAATGTTGAAAACTCGGGCAACCAGCGCTCATGGATGGAATGTGGGTTGGTCCCTGACGATTGCGGTCGCTTTGTGAAGCGGATGCGAACGAGAGTCCAAGCGCCTTTTATGACTGAGCTCGTACGCCAGCGCACGGCTGCTTTATGCGCAGCCGCCCTCCTTTAAGACTAGCTGTAACAATCCATAAGTACAGTACTGAATATCATAATAAATTCACTCCGGAAACCACCGTAATTTGGGCTCTTGTTGATGAAAATGTCTAAAACTTTGCTGTATAGTGCGCATGTTAGCCGACCGTAACTCAAAACTGATTCCGGTCCCTCTGACTTTGAACGGAGAAAAGTATAAAAACCAGCAGAAAAAAAAAGAGATTCGGGCTTTGGCGTAAAAATTCCGGAAAATAAAAACTGTATACTTGGACTTGAAATGCTTGCGGGGGAATTCGAGCGACGGTATTCCAGTATCTGCGGCCCTTAGAAATCATCTAGACCAGAATTTCAGAGCCTTGAATTTTGCTAATTCGATCTTGGGGATCACGAATATTTGGCGGAACAACAATGGGTATAGGTAGAGAGTCAAAATCAGTTTTGGCTGAAATTTGGTCTAGATGATTCTGTTGTGCTGATTACGAATGACATACTCTTTCTGCATTTTGGGACATTCTCATGGAATTACGCGAGTATACGGTGTGGAGTGAAATCAAGAATTTGCTGTAAACTTCGTCTAGAGAGTTACCTAGCTCGCTGAGCATGAATATCGTATGATTACTCAAAATAGCGTCTAAACCTATTGCGGTGGGTGCACGGTAGATAGGCCGTAGCTCCAAATTTGCTCAAAACTTTGGCTAAAAGGGTTTTTAAGCATGCTGATTACGAATCTTATACTCGCTCGCCACATTGACGCGTCATCGTAAAGTTACGGTAATTTGCAGCGTATGAACTTTTCTTTTTTCGAGTCATTTGGGGCCGCATGCATCAAAATCCCCGCCGGGAAGGGGATCGCAGCTTAAAAGAAGAACTTCACATCCTGAGGCCCAGATTTCTGGATTTTATGCCGTCTACCTATCCGTAAGTATTTGCTATCCTTCGCTACAAACATATTGAACAGGACAAGCCGCGTTTTCTAGTTTTTTATATGATCCCCTGATGATCCCCGGCGGCCAACCCTCCATTATTCAAAATCATTTTTCCTTCTTCAAAATTAATGAAAGAATGCCAAAGTAGTACTGATTAATTGACCCAACCTAAGTATGTTGCTCATAGGAACGAATGAGTTACTGAAATATCGAAATTTTCGATGAATCCCAACTTTCGACTTGTGGTTCATCGCAAATTTCATAGCTTTCATTTGTTCTTATCAGAAACTTGTTTAGCATTGTTAAGTTAAATTATCAGTACAACTCTGGCACTTTTCCAATGACTTTGAAGAGAGAAAAATGACTATAGGAAAAAACGGTCAGCCGCTCGGGATCACCAAAGGATCGTACAAAAAGCTAAAAAATGCGGCTTGTACAGCTTCTCTCTCTTGTTCAATATGTTCATGGAAGGATGGTAGGAATATCTGCAGACAGCTACACAGCGTGAAATTCATACGTCTGGAGCTACACGATGTGAGGCTTTCTTTTGAGCTGCGATCTCTCCCTGGCGAAAATGTTAGTGCATGCGGCCCTTAGATTACAAAGATTCACCTAGAGGCTGTATGTGCGAAAAGGACATTTCAGGCAGTCTATGATTTCAACCCCTTACCACAGCTACCATAACTTCAAGAAATGGTCCCAAAAAGCAAGGAGAATATAACGCCTGTGATCAGCATGTGGAATAGCCCTTCTGGACCGAATTGCAACCAAACTTGAGATTTTGTCCCCCTATCGCAAATTTACCGTAACTGTAAGAAAGGGCCCTACAATGCAGAAAGTATGATACCTGTGACCAGCATGCCGAATAAAACTCTTAGGCCAATTTCAGCAGAATCCGTGATTAGCGCTCTATCATATACTATACCCACCGTAGCCCACAGAAAGTGGCGCTACCGTGCAAATTCAATATGATATTCGGCATCGGCGTCCAGCGACCCTCAAGACCGAGTCTGAGCAGGATCCACGAATTTCTATGGCAGCATGGCCGTTAGCGTTAAAGGCAGCGTCCAGGCAAATCTGACCCTATGGGGATTTTACGTGGAAAGTACTTTTAGGGCCCTAACTAAGCCACTGCGTAACCGGCAGCTCAGGTAGTGCCCTAACGGCTGAGATATTCCCCTCGAAACTGGACCCCGCGACCGCGTTTCGCATGGATTCATGGCGCAAAGCGTGGATCCTGGCGCGAAACGGCCATGAATCCATGCGAATACGTTCGCGGGGGCCAGTTTCGAGGGGAATATCTCAGCCATTAGAGCACTACATGAGCTACCGCTTGGGCAGTGCCTTAGTTAGGGCCCCAAAAGTACTTTCCACGTAAAAGTCCCATAGGTCCAGATCTGCCTGGACGCTGCCTTTAAGGTCGGGCTTTAATATGGAGTACAAGGAAGCTTTGGTATGGCCAGTACACCCTTGGGGAAAGTATTTTGTTATGGAAAAGTGATAGAGGAAATAGCTGTGGGAACCTGCTTTCAATGCTGAGGATGGGAGAAGAAAGCAAAAGGAGAGGAGGGAGATTTTCGAAAAGATACGGGTTTTGACAATGCAAAATGTTAGACAGTGCAGCCGCCATGGCACGAGAGAAAAAATTCGAGAAAGAGGCTCTAAGGCTTCGGCATGGAAAAGTTGAGGGAAACGCTGTGAGCAATCCTGATCGGAAATATTTAAAAGGGAAGGAGGAAATTTTGAAGGAAATATTGTGAGGAAATTTTGGAGACGGCTTAACTCTCTGAGCAATGAAAAAAAGAGTGGATAACTCGACTGTAGAGTTTTGAAGAACTTGGTGCATTTTGGCTAAAAAAATCGAAAAGAACTGTTTTCTGAGGTTAGCATAAGGAGATAATTAGGCGCCCCAAATGCCTTGACGGAAAAAGCCGCTAATGCGTTATGAAAGTTTCACACCACTTTACACAACACATTAGCTAGGAAAAGCCACAGAAAGGAGAACCACGAAAAGGACGCTTCACGAGGAAAGGTGAAGCGCTACTTCGGTTATCCAATGCAGAGGGCAAGTCTAGAGAAAAAGTACGAGGTGTAGGGTATGCATGCCTATGCGAGGATAAGCTTCACTGAGAGTGACATCTTTTTTAACTACCAGCGACAATTCCTGTTAAATCTGAGCGCTCTTCTGCAAGCAGTCACACTGCTGTTATTTGAACTATATGCGCACCATGCCTTTTCAGCAGAAATTTCTAATCGAAGCATCATCAGACGAAGTTTATTAGCTTTTACGGCATCGAAAAGTGTCATACGAGCTTTTGGTATTCAATATTTCTCACACCTGATAGCCATTAAACCGCTAGTTAAACCTAGTAGAATTGAACCACTGTAAGCGAAAAATGGGATAGACGAGATTTTAGCTGGCTCCTGATTCCATACTTGGCGCTAATTTGAAGTGAGTGCAAAGAAGGACGTAGCTAGCGTCGCCCCCCCCCCCTCCCGAATGGAAATCCGAGGTATGCCGCCGCAGACTGTAGATCTATTTCGCGGTGTATTTTTCGAAGAAAGCCACTTTATATCATGAGGAGACGAGATTACGCGAGCGATGAGAGTGAAATAAGGGCCGGGTATACTTCGCGCGATTTCAGTCGCGACGCGATTTACAATATTCCAACTGTACATAAGTCACCGTAAGCACATTTTGAATGCACAGAAGATATGACATTATATCAATCCACGTAAGTTATACACACTATGCATGTGCAGTTTGCTAATGTTGAAACTGAAGATTTCAGGCGATTTGCCATCGCGTAGCGACTGGAATCGCGTGAAGTATGCCCGGCCCCACAGAAAAAAGCATATTGCTCCTCTTATCAAACAAATCAAAAAATGAAACGTCAAATCAAGAAACAAGCAAAAAAAAACCCAGAAAAAACTTACAAGTCCATTGTACCGAGCGAAGATTGGCTTCTGCACAAAGCGTGAGCATCCGTTCTCTCCACTCCAACCTTCATATATGTTACTGTACGATGTGCTTGGTCCAACGTGTCCACACACATCATCATCTCTGGGTGGACTCTGCGGAGGACTGCATGCTCCATCAGTAGCAATCGTCCGCTCAGTTGAGCTGGATGGCACAGCGGTTGGTTGTGCAGGATCATCCTGATTGCTACTAGGTGGAGATGTTCCACAGGCCTGTTGTGTTGGCTCAACCAGAAAATCCCATATAAGAATGGTGTCATCGTGAGAACTGCTCACGATTTGGAAGTCATCGAATTGCAACCGAAATACACGACCAGTATGCTGCTGCAAAGAGATCGATGGAATTCATTCTCATGCAAAGTGATACTTACCACCAAAGTGCTAAGACAAAGCGAACTAGGAGACGAACGAGGATCAAGAGCAGCCTCTAAGTCCCAGACACGAATCTTCCTGAAGCCCAACACATACGAGCAAAACAAGCAGCGAAGTAATAACAACCATACCCATCGTAAGCTCCCGAAACAATCCGTTTATCATCAAAACGAATGCATCGCACAAGCTCTTCGTGTCCCTCGAGGACGCGCAGACACACACCAGAATGGATATCCCACAGCCTTCATAAAAGCTATCGAACATGCAGATGCAACTTTGGAACTCTGATCACCTGATAGAATTATCGCTGGATCCGGATACAACAAGACGTCCACGATACTGCAAGCATGCAATACCCCGTTTATGACCTGATAAAGTGCGGACGAACTCCAAACTGTCAGCAGACCAGACCTGTAATGTGACGTATTACACGCCTGCACCACCGATCACCTAATCTTCATCGCGAAAAATTCGCGTCGATCGTACCTCTTGATCATTGAGCGACTAGTGGGATAAGGACGATCATACAAGGTGGAGCGCCCTCCGTTGACCCTACGAACCAACCACCTTGTACTATCGTCCTCACCCCACTAGTCGCTCGGCCGGTCCCGGCTGAACGCGGCATTCTAAGCCATCAATTCAAGCCCAAGAGTATTTTTTCCCTTCTTCTTGTTGCTAAACGCTACTTGTGATTTAACAATGCAGAACGGTCAGAATCAATGGTTTTACTGTCGCTGAGTGATGTTTCGCACTTTTATGCTCGTTTGTTCGACTCTGAGTTCAAGTAAGCCTGGAGATGCAGTGAAGAATAGAAATTTCTGCTTGTACATTCTCTTTCAACGATTAACATGTACTGAACTGTTGCTTTAGTAAACTTAAGCCATCGAAAACCTATGAGTCGTACCTCTAAGATTACTTTGAAACGGGATTGAGGAATCGCAGAAAAGGATTGTATAAACACGCGCAGACAAAAGCAACCGTAAACTCTAAACACGAACATTGTTTGTGACATAAGAGATAGCGCAAGAAAAATGGGTGCTGGGCTAAGCTTACCTCTACTCAAAGTTGAAGGGATGTAAAGCATCGCTTAACCACATCAAAGTCGTCAGTTTCGCCCGCTTAAATTGTTAAAACACAAGAAGTAACATCTAACAACAAGAAAATCAGAAAAAAACATGTGTAGATTTGAAATGAGGTGCTGCCCTTCATAGCTGTCTGAGCACGCACCCCGCACGAACTGCTACGCGTGCGCCCGTACTGCTCGTAATGTGCAGGCTTGAGATTCCCTCCAGTAACGGTTCTAGGTATACGAATTGGTGGGAAGTGTCTGCCAAGCGTTTCTGCTCAGCCTTCATTCTCGCTTCATTTGGCAGAATGAATCGTCAAGCAAGTGAGTGCCGAATCGTACGGAAACCAAATTGCGTCCTTCGTAAACTTGATGAAGAAAGAGTGAAAGAGGGTTAAGTGAGGAGAGCGTGTTTGTCTTTGTCAGGCATGATTTCACAAAAAATCTATTTTTTAAAACCTTGCTGTGATATCGCGCACTAAGCCAAGCCTTTGCCTATAATACTGTCAAGTACGGAGATTGAGAAGTCAGTTCAAAAAGAAATTTTTGATTGTTCAAAAAAAGTGTCTGCGAGGTAGCCTATTGAAAAAATGGGATTTTGGCCCCCCTAAACGCGTTTGAAAATCAGAACGTCTTCTAACTCAGTTTCAGAAGCATTTTCACAAATCAATCATAATAGTCACTCTTCTAAAAATCTCATGATTAGAGAATTTATTATCTGGGAAGTTTTGCATGCCTGGTGTCTCACAATAGAAATTGCACTTATTATAGTTGCTCGTGCGCAGGTATATTTGTTCCATGAGAGAACAAATATCTTGCAAATGCAACTAGGACTGTGTGATAGTACAAGTGTACTCTACAACCTCAGCGTGGAATGGTTCAGAGAGTGTTTGATTCGTTCAGCTACAAAGCAAAATATGAAGGTATAGAAATCCCATTTGCTTTAATTTTTTTTTCTTGGAAAACCACTACTCATACACTTTTGAATTCCGCATTGTTGAATAGAGGTCTTTTCGAATTCTGAGGAATGTCGCTAACGCGTTCGATAAGAGCATTCTCTGATATAGATTTGAACTCATTGTCTCAAGATTTCTTCGTGGCAATGGTGCAAAACTGGCGCCGCTTATTTTGGCGCACCAGTGAGTGTGAATGATAGTGGGAGACCGTAGAATTACGCTTCTGACTAGTGTACTTCTTTCGTCATAAGCGCGAGTAAAATAACGCTGCTAAATAAAGATTGACGACTGGAAAAAAAACATGACTAGTACCTTTATCGTTCGATCTCCTGAAGCACTGACTATGTAACGATCATCGAAGTCGACAACGTTCACAGCCGCCCGATGTCCGACCAAAACCCGTCGAAGATTGATTTCGCGAGGAGACACCATGTCCCAAACAGCAATCGAACGATCTTTGGAACTTGAAAAAATTTAGGAGCCAAATAAATTCCCATTTTGTCACATACTTACCAAGTGACCATGATCCCGTCATTGAAACGCAAGTGCAGAACTGCTTCACAATGATGGATCAACGTATTCAAACATTCTCCTGTGGCTACATCCCAAACGCGGACCGTTGCATCAGATGAACCTGTGAATATCCTATACAGATCAAATGACCAGTGCAAGCACTTACCCGATATTATAACTCTTTCATCATATTGAAGGCACAACACAGAACCCGTATGCCCTGATAGTACCCGTTCGCAACTCAGATCTTGGCGATTCCACACCTGGAAACGTCTCAAATGTTGAAGTGCCAATTATCTTATATATAAAGCTGAATGTCTGTTTGTATTTATGTATGTCTGTCTGTCTGTATGTATGTCTGTCTGTCTGTACGTATGTTCCGAATAGAAAATTCATTTCTGAACCGATCCGGACCAAACTTGGCACACATACACTTCGGGCCCCGGCGCGTGTCATAGGCTACTTTTCGTCATCGATCGATATCGATTTTATCGATTTTTTGCAAAATTTGAGCTACGGGGCTGGGAGTTGGCACAGGGGGGTAAGTGAGCATGGGGATTCCGAATACAATATTAGTTTTTAAAATCGTGCATTACTTTTATCGATTTTGTCGATTTTTTTGCAAAGTTTGAGCTACGGGGCTGGGATTTGGCACAGGGGGGTAATCGAGCATGCTGATCATCCCCGTGGGGGTGATCAGCATGCTCGATTACACCCCTCTGCCAAATTCCAGCCCCTAGCTCAAATTTTGCAAAAAATCGATAAAATCGATAAAAGTAACGCACGGTTTCGAAAACTAATATTGTATTCGTAATCAGCATGCTCGATTACACCCCTCTGCCAACTCCCAGCCCCGTAGCTCAAATTTTGCAAAAAATCGATAAAATCGACATCGATCGATAACGAAAAGTGGACTGTGACACCCGCCGGGGCCCGAAGGGTATGTGTGCCAAGTTTGGTCCGGATCGGTTAAGAAATGGAATTTTCTATTCGGAACATACGGCGGAGCCGGGTAAGCCAGCTAGTGCTATATAAGAATCAAGCAGTTAACTAGCGAGTTCCACTTCAATTCAGTGCTATCAAAAAGAATCTCCGCTACGTTACTTTATGAAGTAACCATCAACTTAAAGTCTAGCATTGCAGCCAAAAAGCACAATAATCAAGCTCAGTACAAAAAAAACATGCAGATGCGCACACAGAGTCATCTCTTGAACCCCACCAAAAGCTTATAGATAATTCTCCCGAAAAAAATGCATTACGTGTATAAATCGAAACGACCGATTGAATGGCTGAAGCGCGCGAAACATAAACATTATTCTCTTTGAGATAAATTTCAATAACGCTCGTCCTATCTGACTGATGAGATATGCTAGAGATAATCAAAACACTTTGCGCCGCCTGAAAGCACCGCGCAGGTCATGTGGAAATACTCGGATAAGGGTACAAAACAAGTATGAATATGGAACCAGGAAGCGTATTATAAGACAAACTACCTTGATAGTGTTATCACGTAAACCGGAAACAATCTTTCCATCATCGTATTGTAAGCAATACACACCTTAAATAACATACAACAAGTAGTAAGGAAGATAGAACTCTACAACACATACCTTTACTGTTTTCCGATCGGCAGTTAATACTACTTAATTTGTAAACACCATTGCGCCAATTGGATTCGATTTTTGCAATGTCGCTAACAACTTTTGGGAACAGTTCTCTGAATTTCCAATAGCTAGGAGAAGGCGTATAGAAACAGAAGATCGTCTACCTGTAAAATTTATGCTGCAGCATGATCATCTCAGCAGAACCTCGCATCATTTCGTAAGGTACTCGATAGTTATCACAGATTTCGTGCGCCGCGCAATCTCTACTAACCAAAATAAACTTTCGCCTAAACAAACTCAGTATCATAATATGTGCTCAAAATCATAGATTAACTAACTCACCACTTCTTCTTTTCACTCAGCCCGCGCCACATATTATCCGTCCGCACATTACGTTCTATGACTTTCCTCCAAAGCTGGCCTTTAGCCAGCACAGCCCGCCACTTTGTGCTAACTGCTTCACAAGCAGCTAAAGTATGGGCATCCAGATTCAAAAGAATCATTTCTGCGAGGTGCTCTGGAACAGCATGTCGTAAAGAAAAGACGCCTGATGACAACACCGTTCAAGATCATGCACGACTACCATTTACATTTAAAAAAACCTGTTCAACATCGAGCCAGATCGCTTGCGCATGTGAGATATTTTCTATAGTGTAACAAGATTAGGAAATGTAGCTTCAGCGCAATGAGCTGCCTGAACGGTCGGCCGCCTCAACGTGGCGTAAGGGTGACATTGGGTGCCGAACTGCGATGCACAGTCGAGTGTATACTCTGGTAGGGCCTCCCAAGCTATGGAGCTCTATTTCGCTTTCGACCGGATGCCTAGCTAAGACGTTAGATGAACACATGGAGAACGATTTGAGGGGAGAACTTAACAGAAAAAGAAGAGCAGCCTGGGCCGCCTTCGGGCCTCTGTAGGAAGCCACCGCCAACTGACGGACCCGGAGCTTCGTGTCCATCTGTTTGACTCAACCGTTCTCCCGCCGCTCTGATTCGCAGATGACGACACTACAGCCACGTCGAAAGATCTAAGGACCACGCACAGAGCGCAGTCTTCTGTAGATGACCCGACAGAATCAACATCTTGTTGAAGTAATACAAATATGAGAAAAATGTCCTTCTACGTGCTCTTTGGAATACCTGCGAAAGAGAAGCATCGATGGGCTGGCTGATCACTTATGAGAAGAACTGACGACAGCTGGACACTAAGACATCGGAGTGGATTCCTCGCGAAGCGAAACGTCCGAGGAAGACCTCCATCGAGATGGGCAGACGTGTTCGTGAAACGGATGGACCAGCTGAAAAAATCAGCTGGATACGATTTTCGCCCCTGGAGCTCGTGGATGCAGTCGCCGGCGACAACCAAGAAGATCATGGATGTCCGAAGCAAGGACAGGGATCATTAGAAGCTTCTGTACTAGGGTCCGCAATCACGTGAGGACGGTCATTTAACAAGGGAAGGATACTTGATCGCAGTGACGATTGGGTAAGCGGTGTATACCGCGTATACCGTCCCCAGACGGTGATCTCTAAACCGCATTCCATATCTGATATGACGTCATTCCGGAGGAGTTATAAAGGATTTTTGATGCAGTGGATAGTGGCTTGGACTGCGGAGCTGGACGTCGTGGGTTCGATTCCTCTGGGCTGCCACCCTTTTGCTTCTTTGTAATTTTTAGCAGGCAAGTTGCAAAACCTGTCGACATCCAAAAAAGTTGATTTTCACATTGTGAAGCAATTTCATTTACATTTATTGGCACTGAACCACCGTCTAACCTAAAAACACTCGAGTAAGTAAGAGATGACCAGTTGTGGACAGACACTGCAGTTGATTAGCATATTGTGCATCAAAATCGATAAAGACGCCATTTTGACAGGTTAGCTGCTCCTCTCTATGTTGAGCATGAACTCGGAATTTTTCAAATGTAATTTAGTAAAGTGATTAATGAAAAAGGCTTAGAACGAACGTTTTTATGTTAGATGTGTGGTTTCAGTGCCAATAAATGTAAATTTATTGCTTCATATTGTGAAAATCAACTATTTTGATGTCGACAGGTTTTGCAACTTGCCTGCTAAAATTTACAAAAATGCAAAACGGGTGGCATCTTAGGGGAATCGAACCCACGATCCAGCTCCGCAGTCCAAGCCACTACCCACTGCACAAAAAAATTCTTTGTAATTCTTCCAGAATGACGTCATAGCAGATATGGAATGCGTTTTAGAGATCACCATCTGGGAATGATATACGCGGTATACACCGCTTACTCAATCGTCACTGCGATCAAGTATCCTTCCCTTTAAGTATCCGAATATCTGTAGTCTCATGTAGCGACGCTAATTACGCTGCGATAATCCTCGACTGAAGTAATGTTGCTCATTCCGGTCATTTGAAAAACACAGCAAAATTTAATTATCTAAAGCATACTATAATTTTCGAATACTTTGCGTATGATGGTTATCCGGAAACAAAATCAATAATTGAAATTAAGTGTAAGAAAACAAACAATAAGTTATAACTGCGTAGACAAACGGATTTAATAGAAAAACTCGAACATATCGATTGCATTCCTTGGCTTCCCACAATCGAAAACAGAAAAAATTTTACTCTGGTGTCCGGTTCGATTACTCGAACGTTTGTTCCGCTCCAGATAAAGGGGGGCACGCGTTATGGAGCAGAGCTACGCCGCATTCCCCTGCGGTATATCCTGAGGGCCATTTGCGTTGCGTCGTCTTTAATTGCAGCTGCGGGAGTAGGCTGCTCATGCCAGCGGATTGAGCCATTCCCTACTACTACGATCTAATATGTTCAAATTGTATAAATGCAATAAAGAAAACAAAGAAGGCTGCAATTTGAAAAATTAAAAGAAATATAGATGGATCTCAGGGATGTTTGAAAGGCTGACTGATATATCCAATGCGCTGGATTTGAGTTAAAAGTGTTCAAGAAGTGGAACACGACAATTAGTAGAGAAAATGTAGAGGTTTTCCGCCAATAACTTTCCAAGAGAAATCCATCTTTTACTTTCTCTTGGCTTGCTTGCAGACGCTTCTTCCTCATATTCTAAATTTAATTCGCCCTTGAAATGCGTTTATCATCCGCATTTTGATCTCTTTATCTATGGAAAATATGGGGAATGGCTTCAGTCCGCTGGGTAGCGCTAGCTCCTTTGCGACTGCGATCAGGAGCGATGCAGCGCAAAGGGCCCTCAGGATATACCATAGGCAAATGCGGCATAGCTTTGCTCCATAACGCGGCGCCGCCCCAGATAAAGGCCACGAAAACCAGGTTATGAATATTCGAACAATTTCTTTTGTTGATGTTTCCGCGAGTTTGCCTCCTACCCATCAGGAACTCTCTAACGTGATCTCCATCGCTACAGAGTGATGTGCACAGACTACACTACAGGAGATGCTGGCATACAACTGCCCCATAACGCCTCCTCCCCCCCCCCCCCCCCCACCCCTCCAACAAACTTGATCATGTGTGAAAATTTGAGCAAATTTGTAATCCAAGCATGCCATTACTGGCTCTGGCTTCGGATCAATCTTGAAGCTAATTTGCGACTAAATAACAAAATCATTTCGAACAATGGAGCCTCCTTGGGCTCAAACTGGCTAAATCCTGTAATTCCATAGCAGACAAGTAACTTTTATACAAATTAGACATTATTCACTGTTATGACGACATAACAGATAATAATTGTGCAGACAATTACAGAAAAAGGGAAGCTTGAAGGAAGACTTACGTGGCAGCAATGCGATAAAATCCCGCTGCAGCATTGGCTGAATTAACTTATGTGTGAAGAACAGCTGATTATGGGACATACGATTGAGAATGCGTTCAATGAAATCCAACTGTTCATGTTCATTCCAGTTCGAGCTAAACTTCTAAAAATACCAGATTGACCCACACTAGCAAGGCTTCCCGAAGACGAACTTTGAGTAAATCCAAAAAACTTCACTAAAAACTCAGAGCCTTCCCAATGAACACGAAAATCACTGCTCGCTTACTTCGAGAGTTGCCTCATATTCGCACAGATACTGATCGCCCAGATTATCCTTCGGATTGTAATCATCGGTCAGCGGGGTGATTCGCATCTTCTTATGTTTTCGGAGCTAAACAGAATAGAGAAAGCAATGCACGGAGGGCAGAAGCGCCTACTAGATCTTGACCATCCTGAGTAGAAGGGTTCGTACATTCACTGCATTCCCTCACTGGATAGTAAGAAGAGGGCAGAGAGATGCCAGAAGTGTGATTGATGTAAGGAGAATCATCCATACGCGTTACCGAATCGAAATTCGACTGAAAGTGGGTAAAAATACTCTAGAAAAAAGCAAAGTAAACTAATTCAACAATACATCAAAATAAATAAATAGATACTAAAATGTAGCATTTCGTGCAAGTACGTCATGGAAATCAGATTCTATTCGCCACTTGCGAAGGAGCCTTACACCAACTATGTCACAGATTCAAGCACTGATCAAAAATCCAGTCAGACAAAAATGGAACTAGTAAAGCGAAGTAATTTAGCGCACAGCATATGACAATAGGTATTCGACGGTCAATATCGTTGGAGGGTAATCCCATCGGGACCTCTCTACATAACGGCGAGCTCAACTACATCGGGGACAAGGTCGAGCGTGTTAATGCGATCCTAGGCCCGCCCCCCTTTTACGACCCCTCCCCCCATGAGGTACCCACCCGTAAGACCCCCCTCCCCACATAACCGCCGCCCTCGCAACCAATAACAACCAAGAAAATTCAACACGGGAACTGTTCATTTCAGTCATTATAATTGACTATTTTATAATAAATCATTTTCTAGTGACAGATAATAAACTCTTCAGCCCTTTATGAATATTCGGCGTAACTCATTTATGTTTTAGTGGTACCGAAAGATATTGAAAATGATTTTGGAAATTGGAACGTTTTAGACTGTAATGACAGTCTAGTGTTTCGTCCTCGTAAGCGACACTATTTTTTTGCAGGAATGATATCTTTGAAGTGTAAAATATGTTTTCGACTAAAAAGGTTATTTTCAACCTTTTGCACATATTTTTCTATGATAAAAACCGTTTCAGCGCCATCCAGAACGATGTCAAAAACCTGCATGAGCACAATACTTTGAAAATTCGTAACTAAAGTCGGGAAAAGAGTAAGATGATGGTGCCCAGGCTATCTATGGAAAAAGCTTCAGTCACTGAGGAGCAGTGAGCTCGAAAAAATGTAGATGCGACTCTCGCAAATTTAGATGCGATCCTAAAAAGCAAAAACTGGAATTTTTAAGCTTAAAATCTTATATCTCAGCGGAGGTGTAAAGAAACAGCCTGAAATATTTATGACGGAAAGTAGGAGAATGACCTCGTATTGCATCAAGATTGCAGTCAACAAGCTTCAATAGCTCCGAAGAAATTCAGATGCGACCCAGATACGACCCCCCTCTCATTTTTTGCTCCCATACATAAAATCATTAAAAAAATCCACAGGCTATGATGTATAACCGGATTTGCACACTGTAGAAGAGCATCCTCAGAGTGCAAGTAAATTGTATGAGCTCTCGAAAGGCATTACAAAAGTCTTAAAAATTATAGATGGTCATCGCTGGTAGAGATGAGCGCTTTCGTCGAGTGTGTGAGATTTCAGTGATGCTTCGGAACCAGCATTTCTAGGCCAGTTGGTACATTTAACATTCTTGTCACACATACATGCCTAGTGTCTGAGCTTCTGAAAGTGCCTTTTGAATCTTCGGTCATACCTGTGGCCAGCAAGTTCGATCCCCGTCTGCGACACCTTTTTTGCAGGGAGAAAAATGCTGTTATTGAAGAGTAGAGGATGTTTGCGAATGAGAATCTTATTTTCTACATTCCACACTTTTTCTTATTCGGACCATCCTCTCTCACGAGTCGTCATGTAGCGGCTCCCCCCCCCCCCCCTCGGAGATCATGAGAACATAGAATTTGAGGCTTGGGATATACATGACGATAGAGGTATAGCGGGTGTTGATGAGTCGTCTGCGCTGCCTTTGGCTGCTCGTGGCTGCTGCGCTGGGTATGCTTTGGGTGCAAGAACGAAGTAGCTTTACCCATTACTACGCTTAGCGAGGACTTTTCCGGCATTGAGAAATATGATTAACATGATCATATGAGATCCAAAGAAGTCATGCCCTCATCAAAAAATTCTTTATAATAAGCATGAAATGGCAATCTAAATGTTGCTTATATTGAGAGAATTACAATCATTTGACAAATATCCAAGGAGTGTCGCAGTAGAACCTTGATGTGCGCTTGAGATAACAACTGAACTAACTAGATCATAGTTGCCGTTAACGTATTGAGGTGTACTGCTAGCACCTCTAGCTTCATCGTTACTCAGTTTGGTTTTACTTTTGCTTCAAAAGTTCTGTGAAATGTTTAGATTTTCTTTGTCTACTTTGTCAGTTCTTCATTGATTTTCTTACCGATGCAATTGCGTTTTGGTCTTGTAAATTTGATAGTTCAGCATCGCGACAAGTGCGCTAGAAATCTTTCAGAAGTTCAAAAACGTGTCAAAAAGGGCAGATCCGCGCAGAATCAGCGTTAGCAGCAAGAAACAGCGCAGCATCGCAAGCCATAGCGTGTCTGTTTCGCGTAGGCTGCAGCAGCTAAAAGAGCAGCAGCGTCGCCTGGCGTCATTCAATAAGCACAAAAGACGTTGCTGCTGGCAGCGTCTTGTCGTCAGTTATAGCGACCCATCGTCAGGTATATATGAAGCCTGAGTGTTGGCTTCCGCACCACATCCCAGGATAACTCTTACCGAACATTGACTCTCATAGTTACTGCGCCATGACCCTGCGAATTATTGTGCGTACACCCTATAACGTTTATGGCTAGCAAAAAGTGAGAAAAAACCAAAAAGCAAAAAAAGTAAGAAGATCTTCTTTCAATAGAATCGCAGGAATAAGTGCATCTTTTGTGTGTTTTCATTGACAATTATAGCAGTGTTCCTCAAACCCAAGCCCAGACTCTAGCACGCATGCAAAATTGAGTGGTTTGAGTGTGCATAAAAAGCAATCCTCAACTAACGAGATTTGCTCTTTGCAACGCCATAGCAAGAAATAAGCGTAGATCAAGTTACAATGCATCTAACGGCGACAGGCCTGCGCAGTGCAACACCACTACGCGTTGGGTGAGGGAACTTATGTTGGGAACCCGAGCCTAATTACCCTAATTTCACGCGTACAAGGCGCGGGGTGGTCCTAGCTTTCATCGAGCTGCTCAGCCGCCCCAACGTGTTTTAAGAAGCGATCCTTATGCCGCACGATTCGTCAGGCAAAACGGAGCACGGCGGGGTTCCTTTGGTTGCGAAGTCCTTTGCCGTGTTCGGGCTGGTCGATGAAAGCTAGGACCACCCCGCGCCTTGTACGCGTGAAATTAGGGTAGCTCGATTCGGGAAGTGACTGCAGGTTACAGTCATGCCGCTGTCTCCGATTACTCGCTAGGACATGGCGACAATCTAAGCCCCGCCCCCCTGAGAGCCTGTTTGGAAGCTAGCCAAGGAATGCTGAAAACCTCAATTGAATTTCAGGGCTGGCTCTAAGCAGAAAACCTTCAAAGTGATCGTACGAAAGTGAAATTAGGCTCAAACGAAAGAGAAGAACCGTGCCATCATCATGAAGTATCTACTGATTGAAACTGATTGAAAGCAACATTCTTTTAGTTCAAAACTTTATTTAAGTGTCAAATTACTGAGAAATTATTCAACAAATCCTGTATTTCAGAAAAAATTTATTTGAGTGCTGAATCCAGGCAAACGACTGAATATCATTCGAGAAATGACAATTCAAAAACTTCACTAATGATATTGCTGAGTCTGTCAACAACAGACAATTCTGATGTGCGAAGAACATCCTGCTAATATGCTGAAAGCAATAACCTCAACCTACGGCAAGGAAAGGTTGCAATAACAGTTTGAGGCGAAACTTTCCTTACAAATAACGTAAAGGGTGAAAACCATTTATCGTTACTACCGATATCTCAACTTCCCATGTCTTACGACGATTATTTTTATTCCCACATGCAGCATCTGCTCCAACAATTTTATTCATCGGCAGATATATCTTTATTTTCAGGCAATTCTGGTACTTTCAACTACTGAGTGGCATTTCTTGATGTGTTTTGGTCGAAATTCAGCACTCAAAAAAAACTATTATTTCTGAGAAGTTTTTGAACTGTCATTTCTTAATATTCTAGTCTTTTGCCTAGACTTCCACACACAAAGAAACTTTCATTTTTGAGAATTTTATAAGCTGTCGTTTCGCGATTGGTTTCCTAGTCTTTCGCCTAAATTTCAGCATTTAAATAACTATCAATCTTAAAAAGTTTTTGAACTGTCATTTCTCGAAGGATATTCTAGTCTTTTGCCCGGATTTAGCACTCAAATAAATTTTTTCTGAAAACTTGACGGTTTGTTGAATAATTTCTCAGTAATTTAACACTTGGATAAAGTTTTGAACTAAAAGAATGTTGCGTTCAATCAGTTTCAATCATAGATACTTTATGATGATGGCACGGTTCTTCTCTTTCGTTTGAGCCTAATTTCACCCTCGTACGATCCCTTTTAGGTTTTTGGCTTAGAGCCAGCCCTGAAATTCAATTGAGATTGTCAGCATTCCTTGGCTAGCTTCCAAACAGGCTCTTAGTGGGGCGGAGCTTAGATTGTCGTCATGTCCTAGTGAGTAATCGGAGACAGCGAGCGAGAGACCAAAACATCTAAGAATAAATTGTTTCATGTAAGTATCAAAAATAGACATTTTTTTATGTTACAATTCATGATGAAGAGGTTTAGTGGTGACGTGAAGAGGCTTAGAAACCTAAAAGCGTACTCCTGTTAGGGATGTGAAGCGATTTTTCGAACTTTAAAGGAGTTCATATATTTTTACTGAGAGTTTTGGATTAACATACAGGATTTCTCAGAAGTATATAAGCAACATTGATCGTTAATTTTCCTCCCACAACTTTTGCCGAACTTACATGGGAACCTTGTCGAGTCGAAGTGGCCTTTCCAGATGAGACCCATACTGCTTCAAAGAAAATTAAGCGGTGATTCCAAATCTGCCTTCCAAATCTGCCAAGCGCCTCAAGACGCCGAGTTATGTCCGTTCTTCGGAACGAAAAATGAATGCAGAATTTAGGTAAAATTGATTGTTACAGCAGTGTTGAGTATTAGCATCTTATATATAAAGCTGAATGTCTGTTTGTCTGTCTGTCTGTATGTCTGTCTGTCTGTGTGTACGTATGTTCCGAATAGAAAATTCCATTTCTGAACCGATCCGGACCAAACTTGGCACACATACACTACGGGCCCCGGCGGGTGTCATAGGCTACTTTTCGTCATCGATCGATATCGATTTTATCGATTTTTATCGATTTTTTTGCTGAGTTCACCTACGGGGCTGGGAGTTGGCACAGGGGGGTAATCGAGCATGGGGATTCCGAATACAATATTGGTTTTCAGGATTATCGATTACTTTTATCGATTTTATCGATTTTTTTGCAAAGTTTGAGCTACGGGGCTGGGAGTTGGCACAGGGGGGTAATCGAGCATGGGGATTCCGAATACAATATTGGTTTTCAGGATTATCGATTACTTTTATCGATTTTATCGATTTTTTTGCAAAGTTTGAGCTACGGGGCTGGGAGTTCGCACATGGGGGTAATCGAGCATGGGGATTCCGAATACAATATTGGTTTTCGGGATTATCGATTACTTTTATCGATTTTATCGATTTTTTGCAAAGTTTGAGCTAGGAGGCTGGGAGTTGGCACAGGGGGGTAATCGAGCATGCTGATCACTCCCAAGGGGGGTGATCAGCATGCTCGATTACACCCCTGTGCAAAATTCCAGCCCCCTAGCTCAAATTTTCAAAAAATCGATAAAATCGATAAACGTAATGGACGATCCTGAAAACTAATATTGTATTCGTAATCTGCATGCTCGATTACCCCCTGTGTAAACTCCCAGCCTCGCATGTCAAAATTTACAAAAAATCGATAAAATCAATAAAAGTAATGGACGATCCTGAAAACTAATATTGTGTTCGTAATCAGCATGCTCGATTACCCCCCTGTGCAAAATCCCAGCCTCGCATGTCAAAATTTACAAAAAATCGATAAAATCAATAAAAGTAAACGATAATTCTGAAAACTAATATTGTATTCGGAATCTCCATGCTCACTTCCCCCTGTGCCAACTCCTAGCCCTGTAGGTGAACTCTGCAAAAAATCGATAAAAATCGGTAAAATCGACATCGATCGATAACGAAAAGTGGACTGTGACACCCGCCGGAGCCCGAAGTGTATGTGGGCCAAGTTTGGTCCGGATACGGCGGAGCCGGGTAAGCCATCTAGTAATAAATAAAACGTATCCATTGCATAAACAGCTCTGATACTTGACACTGGACCATTTGAGCAAATTTGGGCGATTTTGCTTCAGTTTTGCGTTCAATTTTTTGACCTGAAAAACGAGCATAACTCGGCGTCCAGAGGCGCTTGGCAGATTTGGAAAGCAGATTCGGAATCACCGACTAATGCTCTTCAAAGCAGCATGGGTCTTAGCTGGAAAGGCCACGACTCGACACGGTTCCCTTGTTAGTTACTATCTGCAGTTCTGCTTCAACTTGGATAAGTATGAAGCAAATCGTTGATCGCACTTCACTGCTGTAAGAGTACCTTGGATGAAATGAAGAGGATTTTGGGACTGGAGGGTGGGGGGCATATTTGACTGCGAAGGAAAATCAAAAAACTAAAAGCGCATACATTAGGCTATTTAAAGTTACTGAGAATGCAAAATTTGCACCCAGCCGTAATGCTTTGTAAGTTATGTCAATTAAGGCATAACAAATTTTTTCAATGTTCCTCAAAATGTGACTGCACATCAAAAAAGATATTTCGTGGAAAGTTGTGTAGTGAAATCAGCTTACGCAAAAATGCTGTTAAACAAATATTTGAACTTTTGGGAAGTTCTTTCAAGCGGCTGATTCCATAGAGGCACTACGTGCTACAGGTTCTTACCGTAATCCCGCAATAAGAGTAAGAGAACTAAGTTTCATCCAAGTTTTTCTTGCAGATGTAGCCGGAGCGAGCTCTGCGGAATGGCATCCCAAAGTTTGGCAAAAATCATTGAAAAACTCTATATATACTATGGACAGTGGCGTACCCAGGATTTTGGCTCGGGGGGGGGGGCGGCAAAAATCTTTTTCGAATGAAGGTGCGTGGCGTTAGCCACGCACTCCGAAAAAATTTTGGGGGTGGGCCTTTTAAAATTTTTGCGGGCCCCCAACCCGTGGCGTCAGCCACGCCCCCGAAAAAATTTTTTTTGTAAGGCTAATCTGAATTTTTAAAAAATTTAAAATTTTTTAAAATTGTTTACAAAAATAAACAAGTCGTTTGCACATTTTTATAACTCATGTAAGTAACTTTCAAAATTTTCGCGACAAGTTCTCGGGGGGGGGGGGGGGCGGGGGGCCGCCCCTATCGAATTCTTGAATACTTGATGCTCATCGTCAGCGAATTTTCGTGTGGTCAGCGCGTATCGAATTTTCGAATATATTCGAAGAACATCGAATAATCGAATTGATGACCATCGAATATTCGACTTTCGAATAGAATAGTATTCGAATTTTGAAATTTTCGAATTTCCTACTTTCGAATAGTATTCGAAAGTTGAGACGAATATTCGAATTTCGAATACATTCGAAAACTGAAAATTTCGAATACTCGATTTTCGAAATTTATTCGAAATCTTAGATCTTCGAATATTCGGCTTTTCGAATCATTCGCATTCGAATGTTTTATTCGATTGATCGAATAATCATTCGATTCGGTCCCAAGTGCTTCTTTGCTCTTTTCACTCCTCACTCTATGTACCTTTTTTGGATCGCTCTATTGGACGCAATGGAGAAATGATACTGCTTTTTACAACGGCTGATCGAAATAGTTCTTACACCCATACACCCGGCGAAGTGACGCCGCAACGCTATGTCGAGCAGTACAAGACCAGCTCCCATCAGTACTTCTGTCGTAATGTTACTTATGGCACAGAGTATATGTATACCCTCGATATCAGCCCATGTCTTCCCTCAACATGACGTGGAGCACGTGGGTCGGTGAAGCGCCACCTCACTTCAGGCTTGCGCCACGTTACGTGCGCCTCTTTGGCGTGGTGTGGCAACAGGAACAACATGAGGAAGCCTGGGCCATATTCTTTTAAGCGCCACGCCACACCAAATGATGCGCCCTCAATGTGGCACGCTCGGAACGAGGCGGCGCCTCAACAATCCACATAATCCACATCATTGAGGAAAGACATATGGGTTGATATCGAGGGTATATCTGCGCCATCCCCCACCCGCGATTGTGGCGCAGTGCCATTTTAACACCGGAGAGTATTTGTGGAGCAATAACTGAGCGCGGCAAGCAGCGCCGCCCGCGGTTGAAGCCGTAGCCGCCATGCGCGCGCTGCGTTCGCGTCACTGATTGTGCCTCTATACCGTAGTAGACCTTAAACAGATATTTTACATGCTGAAAAAAAGAGGACGACGGATCAAGAGAATCAGAATGCTCAACTTCGACCATTTGAAATCTTGCTGCAGTTCTGATGTGCGTCTTTGATAGGGGTGTACTTTGATATTTATTGAGGTATTCAATAACATTAGATCAGTGAACACCAGCGAAACTCTGAGGTGCATTTCCATTCTCTACCCTACACACTAAATCAATACAATACAAGACTTTAGCATACAAGCTGGGACTATCGATCCACTTCGCCAAAAACAATATCCAAAGTTCCGATGACTGCAACAACATCAGCTATCAATGCCATGTAGCAAATGTCGTGTATAGCAGCCAAATGCGGGAATCCAGGAGCGCGGATGTAACATCTTCAAATAAAGACATGCAAGTGTCGCCGTAAAGAAGCTCCCAGTTTACCTGTAAGGCTTGCTGGTGCCGTCAGCTACAAGATAAACTCCAAATTCTCCTTTTGGCGCTTCGATCGGAACATAGGATGCTCCAGGTGGAACTTGATACCCCTCCGTAAAAAATTTAAAATGATGGATTAGCGATTCCATCGAGTCCTGCAGCAAAAACAATCCTCATTTAAAAAAAAAAACTGGACATTCTCACCTTCATCTCGGCTCGTTTTGGAGGAACAACTTTATGGTCATCGACCTTCACTTCACCAGCGGGCATTTTGTTGAGACATTGAAGAACTATTCTCAAAGACTGTCTCATTTCCTCAACGCGACATAGGTATCTACAAAGACTTCAGAAGTAAGACCAAGTGGGATAGCTGGCGAACCTATCGTAACAATCTCCCTTAATTCCGACTGGAACATCAAATTCCATTTGATCGTAGACTTCATAGGGTTGGGTTTTGCGAACATCTTGCTTGATTCCTGATCCTCGCAGCATAACGCCACTAAAACCCCAGTTCAATGCATCCGCGGCGGAAACAAGTCCTAGACACGGTTTGTGATTACCGGATAATGGACCAAAATCGTACCTATATCAACTGTTCTTGCTTTCCAGATCCTGTTTTCAGTAAGCATGTCTTCCAACTCATCGATCCTTTCGGGAAACTGAAAAAAATCATAACTGAAAACATGTAATTCAGGGAGCGAAATATGATATCAGAAGATCTGCAAACGAGTAAATCAGCATGCCCAGACCAAGCCTGTTCTCAGAATTCAAAATTCATTCAAAATCATATCAGCAATGCTGATATGATTTGTTCTAAATGTTGTACCTTCACGGCCCAGTCGTAAATGTCATCCATTAACCCGAGAGGAAGATCCCACGCTACACCTCCTGGACGGATGTAATTCACATGCATTCGCGCACCCGAGACACGTTCTTGAAACTCGAACAGCTTCTCCCTTTCTGGAGAGTCATATTTCGCACATAATAAACAAGTGAAATTCAAAATCGAAGTATGAACATGTGGAGACTCAAGATAAATTCACCTTCGAACATCCAGAAAAACGGAGTCATAGCGCCAACATCGAGAGCATGCGTAGTTATGCCCATAATATGATTCTGAAGCCTAGTGAGTTCAGCGAACAATGCTGCAAAGATAGTTAACTTAGCTCCTTCAAACTGCATAAGACACTCACTGCGGATATACTTTGCCCGTGGTGGAATTTCAATACCCAGCAGCTTTTCGACAGCTAGAGCAAAGCCCTGTTCATTGCACATCATCGAGACATAATCCAGCCGATCAAAATACGGTACAGCCTGAAGATTTTGACTGATGAAACAACGGGAAAACTGCTGAATTCTGAAACTTTCCGCAGATCGAGGGATGCCTTGAGCACACAATCTTAGGGTAGCGAGTTTATCCCCAATAACCCCGAAACAACAATCAGGGGTGCTTTCCATTACACTACTGCAAATTATGCACTAGAAATGCTGAGATTAACTGTAACACCAAGCCATAAAGGCTGAGCCACTGATCTCAGTGATCAATGAGCTACAACAAGGTTCGGGCCTGAGATGAGCAGAGGGAGGGTTGTGATTTGGGTTGATTCTGTTGACAAAATCATGACACAGACATGACTGTGCAAAGTGGTTGAATGCCTGTTCTGCTCGATGATGTTCGAAAATTGTTCCCAATAAAAACAAACAAAAGGATCAAAAGCCTATTCCGTTGGAGGACAACCCTTGAAGACCTTTCTATTAAACAGTTTCATCAAATCTCGGGTTTATCGCATTATCTCTGAGCCGCCACGTTCGGCGATTTTCCACATGTTCGAATCCATCCCAAGCGCGGAGACTCGAATGCACACTACGCATAACCCTGTAAGTACATGCAAACTCGCTAATGTGTCAGAACATGCTTACAAAGAATCATAAACGCAACAAAGCCAAGCAGCGAAAACAGTGGAATGCGCGAGGTCGGTAAAAACCAAAACAATTGATTAGCGCAGCATAAACTTAGGGCTGTTTGCCGGAAACACAGGTTTCATCCTCAAACAAACTCAGTACCTAGTCATCAAAGCTCCCAGTGTCCTAAACATACCTGAGTGTAAGTTTTATATTCGATCAATTTCTCCGTCGCTCGATGAAGGAGACCAATATGAGGTATCGCTTTGATGACTACCTAGAAAAAATCTGGATATCAACGTTTTAGTCAAACACAACGATAGATGACCTCCAAAAAACACGTAGTCTTTGCCAAGAAAAAACAGACCTCGCCTTCCAGTTTCAGTACAAGCCGAAGCACACCGTGAGCTGCAGGGTGTTGTGGGCCAAAGTTCAGGATCATATTCTCAAGTTGTTTTTCACTTAAACAGAATTTTCAGAAATTTACAGTCTTCGACTGTACCAGAAGGCACGGTGTCTTGCCCATGAAGTCAGCGGTGCGGAAGCAGTGTGGCTTATTTCTATCCGCAACATAGGATAAATAGAGTACTGGGGACAGAATCTACCAATGGCACCAACCACCCGAACTAAGGGCAACGAGATTTTGATGCTGTATAATAGGGCGTTCCTTTACTAATCAGTCGCTCAAGTCTCATCAAGAAATGAATCCCAAAGCGAGAAAACCGCTCTGGAATGTAGAATAGCAACGCTGGCTCCGCCCATCAACCTAGATGGTTTGGAGATCAAGTCCCACGCGCTTTACAGTGGACAGAAAGCATGCTATAAGATGATTATAATAAAAGGCGGATCTACAACAATTCTGACATTGACACTGAAGCCAAATTTGTCTACGTAGTCGGGGGCCCCTCAAGCATCAAAATCTCATCCTTTTCGATGAGATTGCTGAGCTTGACCAAGATTGTTATGATAACTTTTATTGGCTGACATCGACGTTTCGGCGATCTACGCCTTCTTCGGAGCCTGGAAAGACGAAGTCATAAGTGTCTATCCACTCAGACGTCAAGTGCCAGGAACAAAACAAACCCGAGGAGATTAGCCAAAGACACGACGACGACGTCGACGTCAGCCAATAAAAGTTATCATAACAATCTTGGTCAAGCTCAGCAATCTCATCGAAAAGTGCTTACAACAATGCCAAGATTCAAGGAAAGCCGAACCTTTACTATAATAAGATCTCATCCCTTCGATTTGAAAGGACGGTCTCTCTAAATCTGGAAGACCTGCTCAACAGACGAAAAGGAATGGGCTTCGTGATGCTTATGTCAAACCTACTTTCATCTTCAGTATAGCACTAGGCTAAGTGTTTCGCAGTCTCAGTTGTCAAACCTCTACATACAGTGTTCCCATTGAGCTAGCTCTTGCAAATGCTAAGCGCTCCTTACACAAATGGCTTTACCAGCATCAGCTGCTCCAAATGCTATAACAGTGAAACATACCGATGCTTGCCTTCATATGAGTCCGAAAATACTGGCATCTCATAAGCTAGTTTCTCGAGTTTGTCCAAACCAATGGCTTTATCGTACTCATCGTACTTTTCATTCATCCATAGTTTCCCCATTCCTCCAGCGCTCTAAACTTTTATGTTATAGCGAAGTCGACCTGACAAGGGATAAAATTGCCTTGAATTGTCTCTCGAATTTGGCATCCGGGTACCAAACTGTATGCGAACTTCTCTCAGCCAACAGTGCTTGTGATGCACCTACAACTCGGCAACATAGCCCGCCTAGCTTGGTGCCAAGCATGGCCCAGCCGACTAAAACAGTCATTCACAAAGCTTAAGGTACTATATCAAAACAAAATGAAACCGAAATAAAACGGAGTCTGAGTCGGCATTCCCGTTAAGATGTAACCAAACTTTATTACAGACATCAGAATCTCAAAGATGAATACAATATGCAAAAAAGAAACCTCCCCACGCTCAAGAATTATAGCAGAGATAAAGCAAACATCATTTCAGCCTCAATCTCGAGTCACACGCAGCATGAGATACAAGGTTTAACAACATAAAATTCGCTGAAAAAGTGTGTCAGATATTTCACTCAATATTTGACAGTGGAAAAATAATGATGTGATTGAAGCCCAAAATTACATAGAATGGTATACACGATTCATGACACGCAAAGACTGGGCGCCATTGCGTCCGGCCAAGATAGCTTGTGGATGGGATAGACAGCAGATGGTAAGAGAAACGAAAGAGCGCTCGATCAGTGAGAAGCCGATATGTCCGCAGTCTTTGCGTTACGAATAGCCTAGTTATTCTTTCAAAAAAAAACTGAGCCGTGGTCCGAACAAAGTACAGATATTATCATGAAACTCGTATTAGAAGAGTCGCTAGTTTTGGACAGATTGAACACACGAATTTAGCTTGCATCAAAGAAGTAGATTATACTTCTTCATTGTCACAGGATGTTCCCTCGTCCACTTTGGTAAGCAATGTTCGTTCACGGACTAAATATTCTTTACAAAATACTTGCTTATAGAGTAATCCATCAAGAGGAAGTTACAAACCTGATTTCTTAACAAATTTCAGTGATTCTTCCGAACTAGAAGGGATGGCGGATAGATTAAGGTCCGCAAAGGTCAACTGCAATGAAATATTAGAGTTGATCGACTTTCGAATTACAACTACTGGTGAGACAAAGTTCAGATATTTGCTTAAACACATTGCGTGAACCACACCGGGTAATTTTGACCCACCCCGCGGATGCGAGATATGCTGCGAAAACTGATGCCTCACGCGATGTGATGATGTGCCTCATTCACATGTGTAGCAGCAAAAAGAAATAACATACATCACCAGATTCTTTCACGGGGGTAGAAGCAGCACGAGCGCACCAACCATTGTAGGCGGATGATATCGTTGACGACATCGGCTGAAGAGTATGCAAGCTTCATCTCGATTATGAAAAAAAGTTTAGGGTAGTGACCGTTCTGGCAGCTAATTGATCTGCAGATCTGGATGATGCTGAGGCTAGTGGCCTAGACTGATTTTGCAGAATGCTGCCTGTAAGAAAATTAAGCGCTTCTGTATCAGCCATAGAAAAGGTACTGTTTCCAATCTTAGTATGGTAGGTGCCAGAGTAAGCGAATATTTTGTTCAGGTTGGGGTCCCGCGCAGAATGGACGTCACTCATCATGCTGGCGTCAATCCAAGTGACGTCAATTCTGCGCGGGACCCCAACGTGAACAAAATATTCGCTTACTCTGGCACCTACCTATAGTGGCCTGCATGATCGCGAGAGTCGGACGTGCCTACGGCCATTGCGTCGCGCACGTCAGGTGCGTCCGACGACGGTAGGTGCCAGTCTTATCCGGTCGGGTGGCGAGCAAGAGGAACGATAGCTGATGGTTGTCAATAACTCGCGCACAATTCACCGTCATTTTTGTCAGCACACAGAAATTTGGAGCATTTCCTCCTTTTATGCTTTCATTTAGGCAGGAGAATCGGATAGATTGTGTTTGCTCAAAAATGAGGTGTGAAAATTAGCTGAACATGTCAAAAAAAGGTCTCAAAGGTGGAACTTCAAATATTGCAAGCTCATTCCTGCGAGAACATCACCGACTGCACATACCACCGGGAATTAAGCAAGACATATCTTATATATAAAGCTGAATGTCTGTTTGTCTGTCTGTCTGTCTGTATGTCTGTACGTATGTTCCGAATAGAAAATTCCATTTATGAACCGATCCGGACCAAACTTGGCACACATACACATCGGGCCCCGGCGGGTGTCATAGGCCACCTTTCGTCATCGATCGATATCGATTTTATCGATTTTTTGCAAAATTCGAGCTACGGGGCTGGGAGTTGGCACAGGGGGGGGGGGTAATCGAGCATGCTGATCACCCCCGTGGGGGTGATCAGCATGCTCGATTACACCCCTCTGCCAAATTTCAGCCCCCTAGCTCAAATTTTGCAAGAAATTGATAAAATCGACATCGATCGATAACGAAAAGTGGACTGTGACACCCGCCGGGGCCCGAAGTGTATGTGTGCCAAGTTTGGTCTGGATCGGTTGAGAAATGGAATTTTCTATTCGGAACATACGGCGGAGCCGGGTAAGCCAGCTAGTTCATTAAATTGAGTAGAACATTGATTTCATATCTACTATTTTTTGTAAGTCTGCAACTTGCGAATTGTGAAGGCAAATAGTGCATTGGCACCAGCGGCTGGCAATTACTATCGTTTTTCTTGCACCACACCCCAAATGGTAGTGCAAGCTCACAAAAAATTTCGAGAACTTTTACACAGATAACCTAGGGCATGTCGAGACCAAATGATGCTTTAAAGCTTGAAATAAAGTGCATCAACGAAAGTCGACCGTTGTAAAGGGCGGGATGAAAGAAAACAAAACTGTTACCACTTGGTTTAACGAAGTTCTCCTTTTCAGCGGTTTCTGCATGATCCTGACCATGATCCTTGTCCTCATTTTCGCTATTCTTTATGCCTTCAGTCACGGCGTCTCTCTGTGGTGCACTTTCACCTAAAAACTGGGTAATTCCTCTTCTCCTTAGTAATCAAAAGAAAATTTATGGTGTTGGAGTCAGACATTGGTTGTGACGTAGCGATACGCCGCGCGCGGACGCTCCTATCCCCGGCAGTCGGCTCCAAAAGTTATCGCCTATATTAATTGCTGCTGTCCTTCTTTTTCTCTGACCTGCGACAAGCAGGGCTCATGTTGGCAACAAGAAACAAGATGTTGTCATTGCAAAGCTACTATTCAATAGTTTATGCTAACATATTGTTGCATGTTGCCAACATGTTAGCCATGCGTGCCGCAGGTCAGAAAAAAAGAGCAAGAGGGCGACTGTGGAGCAAACGATACATGGTACGTGAACGGTAGCATGCCGCATAACGTCATTTCGCTCGCATTTTTGAAGAATTGCAGGTCATGATGCACCTACATGCTTCTTTTTCCTGCTTTTCATGCTGCTTTCTGCGATGAGCAACTTCACTGATAGATTGATTGAATTTCAAATTAAATTTGCAAATTCGAATCAGTCAATCCAAACTGTTTTGAATTCAAGTTCGAACTTCATATTCAGCACCCCTTCAGAAGCATTCAATCGGAAGTTACTTGCTGAAAGAAAGAAAAGTACTTGTTTGTTACTTGTAAAGTGTTTCTACGTTTACCCAGATACTGATGTAAGAAGCAATACAGGAATTTATCAGCGATCGAGCACTCTAACCAGGGCGTGAATCAACGCGGGTACTTTTTGCGCTTATTATCCACTCTCAAACTGAGGCAGGGTTGTGATAAACATATGAAACTGATGCAAGTATGCCCTAGCATAGGGCAAGCGCACCGCGATAGACGCTAGCGTGTATCACAAGGTCCGGGAGGGGAGCTAAGAAGGGACGCATCATATCTCGCTGCTCTAGACTTTACGTTCTTCTCTGCGTGTCTGTTTTAGGCCCACATGCACATCCCCGCGGGGGAGAGGATCGCAGCTTGAAAGCTTCTTCTAAAGCTCCAGATATATGGATTTCATGCTGTCTATCCAGCCGTAACTTTCAACTATCCTCTACTATGAACATAACGAAGTGTAGCGGGAAGTTGTACAGGCCGCTTTTTCAGCTTTTTTGGGCGATCCCTTCATAATCCCCGGCGGCCAACCGGTTTGCACCTCGCTCCTTTTAACTTGTTCATAGGTGAAGGATAGTGGGAATACTAACGGATGGATGGACAGCGTGAAATCTACATACCTGAAGCTTCAAGATATGAAGCTTTCTTTGACGCTGTGACCCCTCCCGAGCAGGCATGTTAATGCATGCGGCCTATAAAAGGTTCTCGTACCCCGATACTTGTGCATAGTGGCTGCCAGGGCACTGCGATAGAAACTGAGATTTTCGTTTTAAGTTAGCCACTGAATAATACCCAAGAATCGGCCTTGTTTTCAAAGTCGTCTATCTCATCATAAACAAGATGCAAACGTCGTAAAGATGCACTAAGATCCAAACACATCTGGCTCCTTTTTCGAACGGCTTGAGGTGAATTGTAAGCCGGAGAATCCGACTGTTTTCTGCGTCTGTAGAAGTATTAGACGGAGAGTTCGACGTTGAATGAAGAAATTGTGTAGATCGTGCAAGCATGGTAAAAAATAACTTTGAACCCCAACACAGTAAGGCAAATTCATTTGTGATGCTTGGGTTGGAAGTTATTTTGACAGCGGTAATTTGTTTGAAAGGGTTCTTACAAAGAACACTCTACAACAGTTTTGACAGATAAGGCACCCTTTGCTGGGAAAACTTCAGAGGCAGTAGAAGTCATGTACAATGTATTACACAAAATAAGAGCGAATGTACATGAACTCCGTTTCTTATACACAAGCACCGCAAGCTTTTAAACTGCATAAAACTTGCAGAACACTCTCCAAACTTTGTTTCGATCATTTTTTTCAACAAAAAAAAGCGATCACCAAAGCTGCTAACAAAAAGAAAACATTCATTGTCGGTCACAAAGCCCTTCTAGATTCTTAGGTAGCAGGTTGTACTAAGGATCTACTATGACACTATTGGGCATCATGGCACGCTGCCGTCATATTTCCGTAGGGAGCCTCCAGACCGCGCCGGAACCGCGCCGGTTGTCGCTTTTGCAACCAGTAGCTGCTTTCGCGCCGATTGCCGCCATTGCAGCTGAAGCGCAATGTGTCAGATTTTGTCCTTGGAGCGTAGCGAGAGCCTATTGGCACTAGATGCGGGGCTTTTCGATTCCTTTGTCATCACTCTTTTGTTTCCAAAGTTCTCTTCTTTGCTGTAGTAATTCATTGCAGATGTGGTTTATTTGATCTGGATTCCTTTTTTTCGGTTTTTTTTTCTAGGATGTTGGAAAAATCGATTTATTGTCGAGTGAAACTCTTTCAGTCTAAATCCCGCTGTAGGGCTATTGCAAAGCAAGGCCTTTTTGACGTCTATCTCGTTTTGAAACTGGTTTACTATGCTGGGTGAGCGGGTTGTGAATGTACCTTCTTTGTTTTTGAAGCTGTTCCATCGTGCCGTAGCAGCGATTTAGCTGCAGAACTCAAATTCTCTGTACTATTTTTGCTTTTGGTACTTCACTACGCTAACGATCTATTCCAAAGTCATTTTGTGCCTTCTCCTTCTCCATTCAAGTATATACTGTTTACTTCAGCATAATAAAATAGCTAACCTTGAGTAGTTAAACGAGACTTATATCAGTAAGTGTACCTTCAAGCAGTATAGTAGAGTGCAGTCGATTCATAAATGATCATGTGTGTCACCGCACACAGTCCACCTTTGGCGCCCTCATCCTGGATTTGCAATTGCAGAAACGCAAGAGTCTTACCGATTATTATCGATACATGAATTTGAGGTGATTAGTACCTAAAAAGCAAAGAAATATAAACAAACACATTGAAAACACGTCCCCGAAGAGATGTTTCCTCCCAGAATCCAGGATGGGCACGCCAAAGGTGGACTGTGTGTGCAGTGACACACACGATCATATAAAATGAATCGACTGTAGCTTCAAAATTAGAAAGTGCAAAAAACTGCGTTTTGCGACGATATCGTCCACTCAGCATAGTAAACCAACCTCAAATCGGAAAAGACATCGAGAAATCTTGCCTGCGCAAAACACAGCAGACCAAATCATCAAAACGAAAGCTGTGCAAAAAAAAACAGCGTTCCGCAAAGATTCATGAGCTCCCAGATTTGTGAGTAGGCGGATTGCGGGCTTTCCCTGATTTTAATGGTAAAGTTAACGAAAGAGTACGAAAAACAATGCTGCACGCAGTTCCAACAAGTTCACACTTATATACAGGGAAAGTCCGCAACCCGATGTCCTTAATACAAGTAGCATAGCTTCAAAACTAAAGACAAATTTAAAGAAACTTTGTTCTACGAATTTGATCAACTACCGTAAAAGAATAGTTTAGAAACGAATGAAAGACAAAACGCCGTTCGTCACTTTTTTGGATAAAGAAACAACTCTACGGCGGGAGGTGATTGAATATTCGACAATGGGTCGATTACTCCAGCATCGTAGAACCTCCAATGAATTACTCACTGAAAGAAGAAGACCTTGGAAACAAAATGACAAAGGAATCGAAAAGCCTAGTATTTAGTGCCAATAGGCTCTCGCGACGCTCCAAGGACAAAATCTGTCACAATGCGCTTCAGCTGCAATGGCTGCAATCGGCGCGAAAGCAGCTACTGGTTGCAAAAGCGACAACCGGCGCGGTTCCGGCGCGGTCTGGAGGCTCCCTAAGGCTCCCTCTGGAAGCTTCGCCCTGCTAATGCAATAAAATCACGGCGCTCGGATGACCAATGTCTAAGGAGGGGGACGCACTAATATGAGAACAAAACATATGATGCTACAACAAACCCACCAAAGGGGATGACAGGAACGGCGCCGGCTGCATTACTTCTTCCCATACTGTCCTCTGACTTCTGTAAAAAATTCTGGGTAGAAGAAGACACAAGTAGTACATTTGCGCTCACTAATGCGGTAGTTTGCATATGTATAATTCAGAAAGTAACCATGAGAATGAGAGACTGCAGCAAGGAGGACCCGTAAATAAAGCGACTGTCAACTAGGTTGCCGGAAATTGATACAGGTTTTTGTACGTTTTTTTCAAACCAATTATCCCCCTTTTAGTACCCGTCCACGATTCCTTGAATTGTGGATAGCGACGGCGCGCGTCGCGTGCGCATTTTGACAACCTATTTTCTTGGCTTCCATGTGTATCTGAACTGCGGTTTTTTTTTTTGATTGCATGCATATGATCAAACATCGGAAGTGAATGAGGTGAGCATTTTGAGCATTCTACGATCTTGTGAGGAAGGCGCAAAGACCGTATCGAGTTCGTCGTCACGATTTTGTGAAAAGTCTATACGCAAGCACTCACATGACTGGAATATTCCTTTTCTTCATTCATTTTCAGGTCCTCTGCTAAATCCCTTCCACTATTCCTCACACTTGTACCGATGTCCAGCGCCTGATGGTTATCAGGATGCCTGGCGGCTCCAAGTGATCTTCTAGAAAGCCGCCTTTCCAGAGCAGCTTTCTCTGCACGGCGTTTGACAGCGGCGCGTTCCGCGCGTAGATGCTGCTGCAATCAGTCATACGAATTCAGCCTGATCAACTGACAAACAGCGCACTACCTCATACTTCCGGATGTCGTACTCAACTTCTGCCTTGAGCTGTTGATCTCCATCCAAGAAAGCGTCGATTTGTTCCTTGTGTTCACGGCAGATAACGCTGAGAAAAAGCTAATAATCAAACAAATAAACGATGTATGAACTTGCCGAAAAACAGCATAGAGATATTTTCGTAATCCGGAACGTCGTTCATTGAGGTACATGCGTAGGTCGAGAAGTGTTGGCATAACGTAATCGAGCATGGCTTTGCGAAATGCATTAACAATTATGTCTTTCGCCGCAGCCTGCATTTTCGAGATTTATAATGAACAGATGTAAGTCTACTGGCTTGAAACTCACCACAACAGCTGTTGGTGGTTCTTCCTCTTCATCTGGAGTTCTGCCCACATCCATGTTTAGCTTAATTTCCCTCAGAGACATTACCTGAATATGCACTGCACTCACAACGTCAACTCGATCAAAAGATATATGTGTATTCACCAACAAAGCGTCTTTCACGAGATCCTGCACGGCGCGGTCTTCGTACTTTATCTTGCCGTTCATGAGTGGACAAAAAATTTGAGTACAGATTTGAGCCATGAGGGTGAATTTGCGCGGATCATCAAACGTGCTTATCTGATAATCAATAAGGACTGACGAAACAACTTTTCTCAAACGGTTTACCATGAACTTGTAAATTGCCATGCGGTTTTCCAGGTTTTCAAGTCCATGAAGACAAACTCTATGAGCCTGGTCAAGCGGATTGGCAGCTAGAAATGACCTGGATTCTGAATACCTAAGAATGAAAAAGGCAGAAAAATGTACCTTCTCTTTCAGAATCCATGGGAACATTATTGAAATACATCAAACATTCAATGAAATGGTTCTCGAATAAGCTAGGGAACTGCAGCAGCAGCACATCACGCTGAAGCGACCCCATTTTGATTACTGTAAAAACGCCAGCGAATCTCACCAAACAGAACTTCGCATAATCGCTAATGATTTCATTTTCGTCCAAGATAGTGGACACGAAACGATACATTATCTAAAAAGAAAAACGATAAGTTAGTGATTATTTTTTAATCAACATGCCTGTCCTTCCCATCTGATGTACTGCTCCTTGATCAGAGAAGTCAGCGACTCCAAAACTTGTTGACGCACTAGCGTAGATCTGTCTTTGAGACAAGCGGCCACTATGGGTGAGTAACGATCTACCATCAGAGTGTACCTAAGGAAGAATGGTAGCACCCATAAGTGACATGGAATTTCGGCCATTGTATAACTGCGAAAATAGCAATAAATTCTCAAATGGTCACAAGTTTTCTTTTTGGATTAGAGAGCCACTATAAAGTTGGACAATAGAATTTAAGTTCCAAGTAGATAATAACATTTTGAGATAACCTGACATAATAACGAAGCCAGTAGTTGACAGATTTTTGTGTCTAGCTGTGTAGCCAGAAAGATGATTTGCCGCACAACTTTCGCCTCAAATACTTTGTTGCATGGAAAGCTCTTCAGACACATCAAGAACCATAGAAAACCAAAAGACATACATTCTCAATAACGATAAGATCATAACTCAAAGGCCAAATGATCACATACGTACGCTTTCCTATGGTAATCTCACAACTCAATCTGTTATGGCCGTCCCGCTGTGCTAGGGGAGCAACGCTGTCGGGGTGGCCCCCATCCACTCCTGCCGGACTGGCTCGAGCGCTTCGCGCGCGAATGGAGTGGCTTAGGCCCGCGCTACACTTTCCGCTTGATCCGGTTCATCCACTTCGCTACTGGTCAAATCAGCAAACTGACGAATGGCAAAGTGGATGAAGCGGATCAAGCATCAAGCGGATCAAGTATGGGACGTGTCTCAGACCATTTTCTCGCATGTGTGCGGCAATTGCGTCTACCACTGTCTATGCGTGCTTATATGAAGTTGTGAACTCATTAGGGAACACAACCA
This sequence comes from Cylicocyclus nassatus, assembly GCA_958299035.1. NCBI lineage: Eukaryota > Metazoa > Nematoda > Chromadorea > Rhabditida > Strongylidae > Cylicocyclus > Cylicocyclus nassatus. The sequence goes on from CATQJL010000326.1 coordinate 32,747,025, forward strand.
GTGAAAGCAAGTAAATAAATTTGTCGGTTTGGGTTGTCGCGGTGATACTAATGACTAATAGTCGGGAAGCTCCATGCTCTAAGGTCTAAGGTGAAGGTCTTTCGGTAAGGTCCGCTGGTAAACTTCATATGAGCATGTCAATGGTAAGATCCGATTATTTTGAATGTTTGGCTCTATACTGCCAAAGCTGTGACTGGCCTCAAGACTTGCATACCACCATTCTGTGACTAACGAAAAGATATTCGAGAACGCTTCGGCAAATCTAATTAACAAGTTCAAGATTGTGCCTCAAAGCATTCTGGATAATTTACTATTTGGAGTTCGTGCGAAAATAAGTTCGAGCTTGTAGAAGTGTGCTACAGTGCTCAAGCATCTTATTCACATAGATGATGAGGACTCGTCATATACGTTATACAAGTGTCCGCCCCCCCCCTCATCTCGGTACGCCACTGGATGTAAGGTTTTGTTGACTGAGCATTTTTTCAGCAATTCAAAAGGCAGAGCCGTGGTTGACTGAAAGTTATATACGCATTCTGCAATTGAAGGTGCGGGCAAATCGCCGGGACGTCTAAGTCGCCGCTTCTGAAGCTTCTGAAGGGTTTTCTCGCTCAAGAAGCAAATCGAAGCGATACGCTGGCTTTAGCCCTTGACGGGTTTGCACATAGCAAACGCAACAGACATAAACTGCTGAACTGCTAAAGTTTGCTTCCAGGCAAGCATAGGGTCACTCGTCTATGATTCTCACAAAATAGCCGAAAAAGGACTTCAGAATACAGCATTTTAGGTATCATATTCGGAGTCAGCGCCATGAACTCCTAGATAAGGCAAAAGCATGTCGAGATTCTGCGAGGACGGTGTTTACATGAGGTGCTGTATACTTACAGTTGAATGTGGAGGCTACAACGCGTAAGACCATCTGATAGCTTGCTCCTGATATAGAATCAAGAGTTGGCTCATAACCGATAAAAGTATCATATTTTGCTACTATGTGATAGGTGTTACGCAACAGATAGACTACCAACCTTTTGCACAGATCGCAAACGACCATCGCTATATTATTTCTGATCACATGATCAGGATTCAACTTCAACTGCTTAACGAATACAGGGATTGTTGCCTTTGCAATTTTCTCATCCTTAAACGAGAGGTTCGTTATATATCAATAACTGTTCGATACAAACCATTAAGCAGAATTTCCCTATGGTACAAACAGCGTATGCTCGCACCGGGGCCGTGAGGAGGGGACGTCGGTTACTCATAGCCTCTTTGACAATATGCTGAGGAATCACTGGCCCACTCTGGACAGATGTTGGTTGAGAAGCTGATGACGCTGGCTGCGACGACCCCCCTTCGCTACTCTATAAGCATTGTTCGTTAAGGCTTTGTGGGAGCTTTCAGTAACACAAAGTGTAGTATACAGAAGAATGCGATTTCGCATCATATTCAAAACTTACTGCAACAGACTGAGCTGGTGAAGGAGCGCGAGAGGAAGATGGCGATGGAGCAAGTGATGGAACAGCAGAGTTGATGACTAGAAAACGGGTGAAGGTTCCAGGACATTGACATCTCTCATTTACCCGGAAGTTCGTCATCGTTAAAGATGTCAGAAGCCAACACTGTTTTCAGCGCATCGAAGTGGCGAAGACCCGTACGCATGAGTTCCGGAGATAGCTGGACTACCTCCCCAATCGTGACCACCATACGAATAAGAAGGATTTCGCGAAGCGCCAACCTAACTGCAGTACTCATTCTCTATCATCTAAGGTTATCTTCAACTACCTTTGACTGTTTTCTTCATCTAACTCCTCCTCTATTGCAAGAAGAGACTCACGAATCTTTACGCGACAAGTATTCAAAACTTGTTTACCGAAACTTTTGAGCCTACTCTTTCCTAAAACACATGTCTCCATTTATATATCAGTTGACATCACACCAAACCTGCGCCTTCTTCTCGAACACCATCCAACAATTCCGCGAGGCAACAGTAAGCGGAGGAGATGTTCGGCGCGTGAATTCTATAAAACAGAAGCTTAAAGGTAGTTACCAATACACATATTGCAAGAAAAGGACACCTGAAGTTAGCGATTTTGTTTTCGAAGTCACCTATCAAGCTTTTTTTGTCATTTTTTGTAATACTGGCAGAACCTCTCGCAAGCACTTGCGTTACATAGCGAACCTGAGAAAAAGCAAAGAAATATATTGACTTCATAGCGTAACACTTACTCTACTGTTCTGATCATCGTCTTCAAAAGCATACCATGCTGAAACAGCCTTGTGGGGTTCCACCTAGTGAATTGTAAATTCGGAAAAAGTGAGAGCATGACAGAAGTATGATTATTCAACTTGCCTTTAGAATGGTGCCCAAGTCGGCGAGAAGCATCCAAATAACATTGCTGTGTTCTGGGCATTCGTCGAGTTTATGATTCAATGCTTTAACAATGTCAGATGCTACGTTTTTCTCCAGATGCTGGTGTGTGAAGGCACGAGCCAACAGCCGACTGCATAGTATTTCAAGATTTACAAGAAGTCAAAAAGAAAAACATGTTTACCGGTTATTATTTTCCATCTCAACTGCATGCAGTAACTTCCACAACTTAGTGTCATCTGCGAGGCCAAGAAGCGGATCCAATACCGTTTTCTACAACTTTGACTGCAAGTGGAAGTTGCTATTTGCGACAACGTACCGTCACAGTCTGTGAGATTAACTGTTGAACACTTTGCTCACTGTCGTTTATCATAGGAAGAACGGCACCTAACCAAGCGTTCAAAAGCGCTTCCCTAAAATGGAACCTCAGCACCATATCTTTTGATATATGTAGCATACCGATGTTGCGAGAACGTATTGAAAAGATAGCTGAGTACTTCTGCTGCTTGCTTCCTTACCATCAAAGAGCTGTCTAAACAGCGATCCTGAAACTCATTGCAAATTGTAAGGTCATCAACAATATTTTGACAGATCATACCTTCACACACTCCACAGCACTAGCGACTTCGTGAGGTTGCTCTAAAGAGGGAAAGAAAGCCTGTAGTGCCATAAGAGAGTATTTGCGGACTCCAGCCTAGATCAGTAAGTAACATATACTCACGATATACACAGCTATCGTTCCTTCCACAGTTGATGCTACTCTTGGTCTGCGTCTCCGATTTGCGACAACGTATAGCTAGCATGATGGCAACGTGCAACAACATGTTTGCAACTGCAACAACACACGTTTTGGCTATCAGCCTCAGCCCCAACATGTTGCCCCATGTTGCCGAGATATTGGCATGCTGCGGATCAGAGGCGCAGACCAAGGGTAGTAGCAACTATGGAAGGGACGATACAGCACTCACCGTATCATCGCCAATCCCTGTGAGAATAATATGTAACATGACGTTGTCAATAGTGATCTCCGAATCGTCAAGGAACATCATTTCATCAATTTCTTCTTCGTCCTCTTCAGCTTCTTTTTCGTTAACATTGAACCCACCCACAAAAATTTTTGGCGACTCTTCGAACTAAGAGCATGATTGCATTCAATGTGCTTCAAAAGAAAGGTCAGAACCTGGTCTCGCCAGTCGAAACAAGCTGAATACCATTTGCCTCAAAGGCAGCGGCTCGGCAGATTTTGCATCTCCATCTTTTTGCATGTTTTGAGCCTTCTCGACCCGTAGATCCCGAATCTGAGCTTTAAAAGGGGTGAAAAGGCCTTTTTCGGGGCGTTTTTGTCAATTTCCAAAAGGTAGCTCGGACGAAATTTTTCAAAGGAAAGTCGGGAGGCCCTGGCAAGAAGACCCTGCTGCCTGTAATTTGGCCTTGTATAGCATGCATAATGCGGAAAAGCGATTTGGGGGGTCCCGCGCCGTCTAGCGGAGAATACTCGTCCGAACAAGGTGTTAGGGGAGCGAAAGGAGGAAGGGGAGCGGCGCTTGGGTCGCCCCCTGACTTGCAGAGTTCACATTTTCGGCGCGGAGTTGCTGTTTTGGTTCACTTGAAGGGCCTCCTATCCATCTGTGTCAAAATCTGAGGTAGCTCAATCTGCCGAGCCGCTGCCTTTGAAACGCTGAGCTCAAATAGTTTATTATCTGCTCAACACCTATCTGGAAGCAGTTGTGAACCTTGATAGTGCGGATTCGTCAAGATTCTGTAATGGATGTTCTACGAAAATCGTTTTCAAAACACCTATTTAGGCTTATAGCGGTTGCGCTTCTTTCAAGTGATTATGATAATCATAATGAATGTGATTACGCGTCATGAGGCTGCCCTTAAGAGAAATTTGTACATTGGGACTTAGAAAATTTCTATATTTAACGCTCGTAACTCTTCCAGATAGCTGTTAAGCAGATGCAAGGCTCTGCATGATCGCCAGAGTCAGCGAATTTACGACCATTGCACGCGAATTGAGTATAACTTTCCCAGTTATCTTTCGCCATTCAAACGCTTTTCTGGTGGCCGATGTTAGCTTCCAATTACCTAGAACGATTTTGAAAAGTACAGAATTGCTGGTTTGGGGGCTGTGGCATTCTGCGTGTACAATGGCCGCAAACTCACCGACTCTCGCGACCACGCAGAGCCTTATGGTGATAAATATATATATTTGGAGTCAGCGTTCCAAGGTGGGTGCAGCGGCATATAGCTTGTTTGAAGCCGGACCAAGTCCTGACCATTCCCTTGACAGATTCTCATTAGCTAAGATTGCATAAAAAACATGTATACTAACTAGAAACAGCAAAACGCTCCAAAACTTAGAGAAAACCTAAGCATACTTACCATAAGCGTAGCACGGTTACATAACTGAACGCGAAGTTCGACATGGCTCAACAGTGCCGCTAGATGGTACATTGCTCTCACACGAACAGACGAGGCCTTATCAAGGCAACAACGAATTATGCAAGTGTAAAGAGCAGGCAGCACGGGAACTCGTTCAGGTGTTTTCCTATAACACAGTTATAACTCAAAAAAGAAAAATCTTTGCAAGCTTACTTGGGCAAAGTTTCTCCACGCTTTCCAGTTTCAGAAGAAGAACCGCCATGTAGCCCACAACGGTCTTTACTTTTCTGCCTTTCACTCGAATCACTCTCAGAATCCGACTTATCACCATCTACATTCTGCTCATCTTCTGGTGGAATACTACTCCTGGAGGTTGTATTGGCTTCCACGCCAACCTATCCAGAACGGGATTAAAAACACAAACTGTGATTTTATGTTTTCTTTTACCGTATTGACGTAAATGTTGTCCATTTCATCGTAAAAACCTGGTTCCGGATCGGTAAAAACTAAAGAAAAGCGCAAAACAAATCAAAAAACTGAGATATTTGAAGGGCATTTTACCGAAATTAGTGAGTATCAAGGGAGTAATTTCGGTGGTGAAGTTTCTGACAGAAACCTTCTGACTTCTTGAGAAGCAGTCGATTCGCTGTACAAACTCCTGGAAACACATTAACTATATGCAGCTATCAAAATGCTGAAAAAGTCTTACATAGTGAAAAATCCGTGGAAGGACTTGCAGAACACTGAATACAGACTGGGCCAAACGAGTGCGATAATCCAATCTATCGGTGCACCTTTGATACAAGTTTTCCAAGACCTCAAGGTAATGATAATGCAGATAACAAAAAAACCTGCCAAAACCACATACTGACCAAACTGCAGCAGGCTCAATGTAGGCAAAAACGAGCTAACATGTGAATGTTCGAAAAGAATCGATTGAGAAATGGTTTTAATCTTAACGACGCTAGCGGCAAAGAGGAAGTGTATCACAGAATAAAAATGTAGAAACATTTTCCTCTATAATATCTGCCCCCAAACAAAAACGCAAAACAGAGATACATATTTCATTTCTAGATAGAGTCAATGACTGAGGATAAGCTGCGATATCACTGCAAAGTAAGCAGGGAGATTGGGTCATTTATTTGCTTTAGCGCACGAAGTTAATGACACGGATGTACAAAATGTTTTAGTACAAATGTTTAAACACTAACTAAGTCGTTTGATCCAATTCGTATGTAGACACCGCAAGATACGCTTATTTTACTACTAAGTTGGCAAAAAAGGTTTCGGACATTGCATTTCAACACTAAATAGGGCACCTCCATACCGTTAGACAGAGGAAAGCAATTTTTACAAGACTATGGCAAGCATGAACATTTCCCATGTTTTCCACGGAAATGCAGGCGAAAACTCGAGAACATAGGAATTCGACCTAACCCAGATCGCCAATCTCCATAAACGTTATGCCACTCCACATGCCATTCAGTACTGCAGACATGCTTACGTGTACTATACTGCTTTCTCTGCTGCATATACTTCACATATACTGTACACACGTATCGTCGATCGTTGACCTCATAGGCACCCGCCATACTTGTTAAGCTTAATCCACTTGATCCGCTTCGTCATTGGTCAATTCAGTGAACTGACCAATAGCGAAGCGGATCAAGCGGATCAAGTGGATTAAGCGAACCAAGTATGGCGCGTGCCATATTCAAACGCTGCGGACCATGCGCGGCACGGCTGAATTATCGCGAGAGCACGACTTGTACGATGGCGAATTTGGAGCAAGCGTTTTACCTCGCGGCGCGTGCTCTGCACTGATGTCTAGTCCATGCGTTCAACGAATCAACTATACTTAAATGTAAAGGCTACTGCATGACGAAGGCGCAGAAGCAGTAGATGAGCGGGTGCGAACGTAGCACGCGTATCTTCACCTTTGAAAATCCTGCGTCTCCTGCGCTCTCCAGCGAATACAACCGCGTTCGCGTCCAAAAATGTTGCGCCTTCATCATGCAGTAGCCTATAGGCACCCGCCATACTTGATCCGCTTAAAGCCAGCGTCCAGGCAAGTCTGGACCTATGAGGATTTTACGCGGAAAGTACTTTTGGGGCCCTAACTAATCCACTGCCCAACCGGCCGCCCAGGTAGTGCCCCAACGCCTGAGATATTCCCCTCGAAACGGACCCCGCGACCGTGTTTAGCATGGATTCATGGCGCAAAGCGTGGATCCTAGAGTGAAAATGCCATGAATCCATGCGAGTACGTTCGCGGGGGCCAGTTTCGAGGGGAATATCTCAGCCATTAGAGCACTACCTGAGCTGCCGCTTGGGCAGTGGCTTAGTTAGGGCCCCAAAAGTACTTTCCACGTAAAAGCCCCATAGGTCCAAATCTGCCTGGACGCTGCCTTTAATCCGCTTGATCCGCTTCGTCATTGGTCGATTCAGTGAGTTAAGCAATAGCGAAGCGGTTGTCCGCTTATTCACTCCGGTTATCCACTCATTCACTTCATTTTTGGTCAGTTCACTGAATTGACCAATGATGAAGCGGATCAAGCGCATCAAGTGGATTAAGCGGACCAAGTATGGCGGGTGCCATACACGTGGCTGCGCAAAGCGCGCTCCATGACCAGTGCGAATTTACCCGGCGCGCATGGTATGCTACTGGAGCACTAAACACGGTGAACTTTGATTCTTTGCACACAGTTCTGCCGCGTAAGTGATTGGCTTCAGGTCAGGATTCACGCCGCTCGCAGCGGCCTCTCACCGCCCCAAACTTTGTTGCCTCACAAAAACTCTCCGGTGCTCAAGTGGCACGGCGCCACAGTCGAGGGGGGGGGGGTGGCAGATACATGACTCGATGCCATAAGTATCCTTGCGACAGGAGTAACGGAGCCTGTACTACTTGACGACGCGTTGCGGCGTCGCTGCGCGAATAATCGCGACTCCTGACCCGTACCCTAAGTGACTTGTTGCATACAATTTTTGCCCTGTAGCGAGAGATTCTTTGCTTGTTGACATACAGTTGATTGCAGTGCAAGTGCAACAAGTGTATTTTTTGCACACATTTAAGGGTGTAACCATCGCGGCTGTGAAAAAAAGTATTGGTGTTTCTCCAAGATCCATGCCACGATTCGTAGCGCGAAGTACATTGTACAGAAATAGGTTGACCCAGTGGTGGGGATCGAATGTGCGCCCACCCTGGTCATAGCGGCGCCCCATACCACTACGCCACTCATCCTCAAAACCCTGATTATCGACGGAATTTTACAAAGATCTATCTCACAGTGGCGCCATATGCTTCGAGTTCCTACCGTAAACATATTAATGAAAAGAGATCCGTAATTAGATCCATATTGAAAATCTAAGCTGAAGCGGTCTGTACTATTTCACCTGATAAAACTCAAAAAATGAAAAGCACCGAAATCGCTGAAAAGTCACCTAAAGGATTTATCACAATGATGTTTATTTTGCATGGTAGGCCTTTAATGGTTGCGATAGGCACACGGTATGGGGTCAAAATCTCAGAATTTGCTGGAACTTAGCACAGAGGGGTTATTCGGCATGATGATTACGAGAATCATACTTTTTCCACAAGAAAACTTCCCCTGTATTTACGGTATGTGAGCGGTAAGGGGTAAAATCTAGGTTCGAATTTTGGTGTGTAGGAGATATTTGACATACTGGTGACAAATATCGTAATCTTCTCGCGTTTAGGGACCTTTTCGATGGGTTACGGTAGGATTAGGGTAAGGGAGTCAAAATCGTAGATCTGCCTAAAACTTTGTGCAAGGGTGTTATCAGATGTGCAGATCACAAATACCGCGCTCATCTCGCATGATAAAGCTTGTGCATTTTCGGGATCTGAATAATCAATATAATATCCATGTTCAGCATGCTAAATAACCCCTCCAGACCAAATTCCAGCCCAAACTAGATTACCCTAACGTACACGTACCTTAGCCATACAGGTAACGTTTTCGTGCGGAAAGAGTGTGATGTTCGTAATCAGCATACCAAATAACCCCTTTAAGCAAAGTTTTACTGAGGTCTGAGATTTTGACCGCATAGCGTATGACTACCACTTCGTCAAAAACAATCTGAGCACGAAAATTGATGGTCAAACCAACCTTGAAAGCAGTCGTGAGCTCGCGCAAGTTCCCCACTTGCGCTCTCTCTTTGATGAATGCAACCATAAGGTCTTTCCAGACGTTGAAAATGACTGGGATAGTAGAGGAAGAAGGAATCACAGCGCAGTCGAATGTCCAATAAGCAAGTCTTGGGTAGACTATGCGCGAATAGACCTGCTCAGATGTTAGAAAACTCCTGACAATGTGCTTGAATCAACATACTATATAGCCATCAGGCGTATGACGTTCATCTATCAAAAGATGCATGAGCGCGAAGGATCGGTCAACAAATTTCCGCAAATCCTTGAAAATGACCAAGCTCTTTACGATTCCGACCTTTGCATTAGTTTGGATGTCGATTCTACCCAAGTCACGAATCAGCACTGCCGTCTCATGAGACATTCCAGAATAACCAGAGAGTGGTACTGAAACAAGCCTGTAAGGCATGCCCAACATGTGTAGAATCTTACCTTTGTTCAAAAAAGTGAACAGCGCTTCCGTGGACATCTCCAGTAGATGTTTGACTTCCCCTTTGTCAAAAAACGCTGCCGCAAAGGTCTCTTCTATAACATAGCTATTCATTTCTCTACCAACTCAAATTCTTAATTCCTGTTTGTTTTCACGCAAAATACAAGGCAAAAACTTTGAAATCCACAATACTATTAGCAATCCAAGGCTCGTACGTAGGTAGAGGGCATTCGAAAAATCGTGACGATAGCGCGACCGCGCGCAACACGCACGCACTTCCACTTCTTGGTTTCTCTCTACTCAAATAGTTTTCCTGCTTACATATGATAGTATTCAGATATTAGAAGTGACTGAGCTAAGTGTTGAGGTGTTCCGTATTGGAATGAGCGTTTTATGCTCCTGTGCGCGCGAAGACCGCAGTCAACTCGTTGTCACGATTTTAAAAATAAACCATAACCTCAGGAGGATGTGGGTAGGGGACTATATGTCGCCGAAGGTGGGAGGTCCCGCCGGACATTCGTAACGAACACAGTCTGCCCCAATCCCAACCAGGCCAAAGTTGGCACGGCGGGAGTGCTTCCGCGAGGGTATTGCGTCACGTCTACGGTCAGCCAGTCTACTCTCTCCTCAGTTTCTTCGCTCTCTGCGACGCGCGCGTATGCAACGCAAATCCCTAGCGCTGCGGGCGCGCAAATTTAGCCGACGGTACGGCCTGATCCCGATTGGAGCAGACTGTACACATTCCAATACAAGCGCAGGCTGACCATCTGCTGCATTATCCGCGCAGGACCCCCCACTTTCGGCAACGTATAGTCCTCACCTAGGGGAGGTGGTACTAGATCAACAAAGACTAGGAAGCTTATCACCTTAATCGATTTCAGTCGAGTGACGCTCGTGGTCAAGTTAAAAAAGAGAAACAACAGCTGAAAGAACGTCAACTTCGCACTCGACGCATAGCAACGGAAATGAAAAGAGATCATATGGTTTCTTCTATAAGAAAGTGCTAGTCCAAAAAACTGTTGCAATCGCCTGGTGCCGACCGCCGTTTGGAAAGGATGTGGTTATATTGAAAACCTTATGTGGTAATATTCAATCTAGTTGTCAAGCTGAGGCTTCAGAAAACGTTTGATGGGTTGCTAGAGCAAAAACAACAAGGTCTGCAGCCAACTGGTAAGTTCAGTTGAAGTAATTGTCCATATTGTGACCAAAATACTCCAATGCAGTAAGTCCTCCTTGTCTCACGAGTAATTTTTCTCGGTGGGGGGGGGGGGGCTCGGGCATACATCACGCGTTCACTACCTCGCGATTCCCGACATTACAACTGTTAAAGGCAGCGTCCTGGCAGATCTGGACCTATGGCGATTTTACGTGGAAAGTACTTTTGGGGCCCTAACTAAGGCACTGCCCAAGCGGCAGCGCAGGTAGTGCTCTAACGGCAGAGATATTCACCTCGAAACTGGCCCCCGCGCACGTATTCGCATGGATTCATGGCAGTTTCGCGCCAGGATCCACGCTTTGCGCCATGAATCCATGCGAAACACGGTCGCGGGGTCCAGTTTCGAGGGGAATATCGCAGCCGTTAGGGCACTACCTGAGCTCAGCCGTTAGGGCACTACCTGAGCTGTCGGTTGGGCAGTGGCTTAGTTAGGGCCCCAAAATTACTATCCACTTGACATCCCCATGTGTCCAGACTTGCCTGGACGCTCCCTTTGAGCGTCGGGCATACCGGGCGCGAATCCGTGGCGTCGCGAATCTCTGAAAAGACATGTGTTACACGTCGAATGCATGCATCTCTGTCATGCACCTCGTCCGTGCTAGTTTTCCGGCGCAACGCCTCGCTGTTTCTTGCTAGCCCATACCTGGCTCAGCGAAATCGTCGCGATTTTCGTTCATCTCCGCGAATTCGTGCCACTCGTTTGAAGTGAGCATGCGATGGTTCGTTAGGATTGGAATCTGTTGCCAAAGGATGGTATGATCGAACTTCACTTTCTCACTGGTTTTCTTAGGAGATTGAAAACTAGTCTAGTATGTGTTGTCAAAGTGCATTGGTTTTCTGTGAAATGCTTTTGACCTATCCGAACTTTTTCCATCTTGCTTTTTTTGGTTGCTGGCCCAACTAAACGATAATTCGGTTTGATATAATAATTTAACGTGAGGTCACACCGAAACCGTTGACGACATACAACTTCACCCACTTGCAAACAAGGTGATTTCAATGAAAAATGTATGTATACTAATAGACGCCAGTTAGAGTGCGCGTAGTCTGACCATCATTCATATGGACAACTGAAGGTGGTAACCTGAAAGCTTTGTCCTCATTACTTTGTGCCCTAGTATCAAAGCGCGGGGAAAAGATCATCCGATGAGGCTAAGATTCGTAGAATGTGCGCTGGATTGTGAGTGCACAGATCGCTGCAGTGGTAGCCCATATCCGAGTGATAAGCGATCCCGTCGCGCGTTTTCTTCGCTAGTCCTAGTCGATCACGACGATTTCACTGCATGCGGTATCCGGCCCTTTATGAGTTCATTGCATGCCCAACATCTTGCATCTCGGCTGTGATAGTTAATCGCGATTAGTCGCGTTAGAAAACTATCACAGAACTGGAGATGATCGGCAGGCAATGAACTTGTAACAGTTGTCCTGCTGGGAGCATCGAGAGGCGATGAGATCGCGTGAACTGAGTCCGACCCTTAAAGGCAGTGTCCGGGCAAGATGGGGGTTTTGGGATTTCAGTGCCATGCAAGAGTGGCCCCCCTCAGACACAACATCGCGCAACTGCGACGTCGTAACGCTCGGGAGACGGTCAAGAGGCGCGATTTCTCCGGTTGTCACCAAGGTAAAACTTTAGTTTAGTGCTACGCTAATGTTCAAAAAGTGCCTGATGAAGTGCATTAGCTTACTCTCCGTCTCAGGTTACCACTTGCCGAGTTTGGTGGCTTTTGCTGGAAAAAGGAACGAAATATCTACGAATTTGTTCTTAGTTTCATTTTAAAGGGTTTTTGACCTTCAAAAGTGATGTTTTGAATTAATTCCAAGGTATTCAGACTGAATAACCCATGCAACTATCTATAAATCTCCTTATAAATTCAAAATACCTTTAGAATGTTATAAAACACTTATTATGCGCTATTCGGTGTCCATCTGCCAATAAAAATCGCATCTCTTGACATACACCCGTAACGCTCGATCTAAAGCAAGAAAAATGACCGGAAAGTGGGGAAACTTACGCCTTGGGGCGGGTCCCTCCGAGCTATTCGATCTCATGCTATGCGGCAGAGTATGCATGCCGCCACAGTTAAAATGCAGGACCCCGCAGCGACTCTGCGTCTCTGCCTTGGCGGGAACCGTCAAATTTCAAATTGTGCGGCTTTGAAAAACGTATGTTCTCGCCGTTTTCGCACCTTCTAATGTGGATTTTCGGATTCAGCGTTGCGGATAACCCCCGGTAAGTGGATTTTCTAGAAATCGAGTTCTTACCCAAACACTTCCTTTAAAGGCAGTGGCTCGGCAAAACTAAATATCTCAAAATTCTGATATGGAAGGTTGCATCCTAAACATCAGAACAGAGCAGGTCTGCGCACTACATGTTGCCCCTGCCTAGAAAACTGCCCCTAAACTCGTACGCGCAAGCCAATCTTACACGCGCACCGACGAGCTTACGGTCCCGTCAGAGGCGGTGTGCCGCAATGTTATGAACATGAGGATCCCGGAACGACTCTACGTCTCTAACATGGCAAGGAGTGATCTACTCGTCCATATTCAAAATAAGAATCTCTGGAAAATGCTGGTTTCCGGCATTTTCGTGCTCTGCAAGATGTATTTTTGAAATCAGCGCATCGAAATACCCCGGTAAGCAAAAAAAAAAACTTCAGGTCCAGGATTTGCCGAGTCACTGCCTTTAATGCACCTCTATCTGAAAACACCTTATCACTCTAACATAGGGACCCAGTTTTTCTTCCACTTAATCTGTGGGTCCTAGGATATTCCGCAAAATTACTGGCAGCTCACAAACTGTACATGACGCCTCCTAACAACGGAAGGAACCTATCGCAGCGGCGAATTGCAATAAAATGCGTATCGTTATGCACGACTTGATGAGCTGATTATACTTTATCTGCTGCGGGATTCTCCGGAAGAAGTTATAAGTTGAAGTGTGAAGTTATTATCCAATGCATAATATGTATTGAAATCTAGCTCAAGAGTGCATTATAAGACGTCGAGTACGGCCATGGCATATTATTTTGCATTTCGTTTTAAATCGCCACTGTAGTCTGGGATCCCAGTAAGAGCAAAACAAGAATGGAGGAATCGAGTAGGCAGCAAACTACAGATACCACGAGTACTAGAATACGTAATGTCATTCTCTTCACTGTGTATCGTTCATTCGTTGACCGTACGGACTGCCGACCGCGTGGCGACTGCGACGCGTGCCTTCTAAACTTGCGAAAAAGTGACAAGTTGGACCGTGGCTTAAGATGAGAAGAATTCTTTGTTTCTTTTCTACATTATAAAGATGAGAAGAATCCTCTGTTTTCTTTCTATTCATCTTTTCTACGAAAACATCATGCACGCGCAGCGGTCGCCGCGCGGTCAGCAGTCGTTACGGTCAACGAATAAACGATACAAGCCTCAAGAGCCTGATGCAATTATAGATACATACCCTATTTTCAGGTGTATAATAAGCCGCACCCTATTCACTCTAAAGGCGAACACGCCAAAAGACTTCATCATGGAGCGCGTTAAGTGAGAACAGTATGCGATAAGGCGACCGCTTCGCGAGACATATGCGCGGCGGCACGCCTGGGTCTGCTCGCGTTTAGCAAAAAGGGTGCGGCTTATACACCTGAAAATATAGTTTCGTCTCCTTGCAACATTGCCTTTTGGCATTATGCGAAACACACAAAAACGTTTGCCTCGTGATCTCACTCCTCAGAGGATCGCTGGGGGTAGGCGGCCATGCGATATATAGGACAGGCATCGGAAAATCGCTGAGTTCTTCCGGTCCGCTCGCAGATAATTGGAAGAGAGTTGGGTACGTTTGGACTAAACTCAGAGAACAATCGCTGCTTTCTCAAAGGTTAACTGCGGTGCAGTGGCCGCATTCTCACGGACTATCTATGAAAATATGCATTGTTGAAAGCCGCACGGTCCTTTATAAAGGACCGCACAGCTCCTAGATACCTTTCACTGAGAGAGTACCCCAAACTCGGGTGATTGAACCACCGATGACACCTCTACCATATAGAATGTTACATTTGCCCGGCGTACGGCCGAAACTGCGTAAAAAGAGTCAGGGCACTCGCCGAAAGAAATTGTTTGAGGAGCGCTCGGAGGAAATTCTGTATTGCTGTCCGCTGGCAAGACATACGACAGTGAGAAATGCCGCTCGCTTAAGAGTTGGGCACGCCCCAAAATTATGCTGACCGCTTGCAAGAAAGCGCGACTTGCAGTTCTCCCCCTTTCGATTACTTGAGTGGCCAATAGTCAGTCTCCGCAATTTGCGAAGCATGTGCGTTGACGGTGATATAAGCCGTGATTTAGCCGCTATAATCAAAATTCACCTGATGAACTCTATATAGGTTCCATATAGGGCTCCTACCCTGTGACCTTGTTTTGATACGGGTCTCATTCTGCCGATCTACTGCCTTTAAATAGGGAGGGGGGGGGAGCGTTATGGAGCAAAGCTACGCCGCATTCCCCCGCGGTATATCCTGAGAATCATCTGCTTGCGTCCCATTTGATTGTAGCAGGATTAACGCTGCTCCTGCCAGCGGGTTGAGCCATTTCCAATTGCTACGCTCTAAAAGGATGTTCAATGTGTATAAATGCAAGAAAGGAAAGAAAATCGAAAATTAGATGACTTTTAAGGATGAATCAAGAGCTGAATTCAAATAAAAAGGTGTTCAAGGGAAGTGGAACACGAGAACTGGTGGAGGGACAGAAATTTTCGTCAATGACCCTCCGAAAGAGACCGTTCTTTTGCTTTCCCTTGGGTTCTGCTTTAAAGACACTCCTTTCTTATATTCTATTTTCAGTACATCCTCACTAAGAATATGGAGAATGGCTCAATCCGCTGGGTAACGCTAGCTCCTCTTCGGCAGCAATCAGGATCGACGCAATGCAGTGGGCCTTCAGGATATACTGAAGGCAATACGGCGTACCTTTGCTCTACAACGCCACACCGCTTTGGAGGCAGTGTCCGGGCAAAAAGTCTTTTAAGTCAAAAGTTTTGTGATTTTGCGCTTATCTGGGCCTTTTCGCTATGCTAAATCCGAATCTCAACACTAGAGAGCGCGAAAACGGTGAAAAAGGGCTCTAAGCAGGAGGGAAATCGCAGGTGAGCGGGGCTGTCCACATTGTGTCGTCATTCTCCCAACTTCAGGAGCAATCATCTCGTTTCCGCTGTAACATAGCCGCCAGCCAACTGCAAGCGAGTGACATATAATCGGAACCAGTAAGATCGCTTCCAAAGCCTGGGAGAGTGATGTCACAGTGTGAACGGCTCCGCCCACCTGCGATTTCCCTACTGCGTTACAGCCTTTTTTCGCGGTTTTCGCGCTCTCCAGTGTGGATTTTTGAAGCGAATAGGCCCAGGTAAGCACAAAATCTCAAAATTGGCTTTTTGCGCGGACACCGCCTTTAAGAGCGACGCATGGACGATAACACTAAGGGGAATGAGGGCACAGCGCTACCGGAGCTTTCGATAGAGGTCTCAATACCTGGCTGAGAACGAGGCCCGCTATAACCCCGCCCCCAATTGGCCATGTATTGACCGAAGTTAGCTGGGACAGCGCCAACGACGGTGGTGCAGAAGGAACCAAGGGCGTGTCCGGCTGTATCCGCATGAGCCAATTGAGAGCGCGAGCAACGCAGAGAAGATTTGGAAGGGATTCAACAAAACTTGGCAAGACTATCTGTCTGGAAACAAATCCTCATAACTCCGCTTGTTGGAAATTTGAAAAATTTGTAAGACATATTTTGAATCAGCACTCAAGGCGTTATTTTTTCGAAATTCACCTGCAAAAAGATGAACAATGCTCTCGCCATTACAGCTCTATTTTAACATAGAAAAATTTAAAAAACAAAAACTAAGCGTCAGCCTTGATTAAAACCAGACTTCAATGCTCCATGAAAACACCCGCAAGTTTCATAGAAACCGCCAATTTTTTGGAACTCTGTTTGAGTTTCATGATGATAATCAGTGGTGAATTAAATTTCAATCGTGTTCTTACCAAAATCTAAATCTGTTTGATTTGTTGAGTATATTCTCAGAGAAATCATCGAAATTTGAAGAGCTTAGAACGATGGCGCAATTTTTGGAAGACAAGTTCTGAATAACAAAGCGTTTCAATTATGGTGTCTTTGTTAAGTAAAAAGTGTTTTATATGAAACTTCAAATGCGACATTTCCTAATGTGAAGCAAACTATCACCGTGTTTTGAGAGAAAAATCTTTTGAATTAAGAGTCCTTCCTAAGGTACTGAGAAATGGAAGTTTATAACGAAGGAAGTGAGTATTATCTTAAAGAGTGTATTATTTTTCCCATGTCAAAACAACTGTGGTTTTTTGTTACTCATAAGCCTACTGAATGCGCTCCGCGTGCTAATTCCCAAGCTTTTCTTTCCGTCTTTTAAAGGCACCGTCCACCCAAATTCTCGACTTCCATGTTTTTGTCGATTCCAGGCCTTCTGAAGGTCCTGATTTCGAATATGGAGTCGAAAATCCGCGTAACACCCAAAAATCCCTGTTTCAAGAACCCTCTGCACCAAGCGCAGGCGAGATAAAGCATGCAAGTAGGCGGGGCGACCATGGTCGCCCCGCCTACTTTGCTACTTCCGGAGCGTATTTCTCGCTCCAGAAGCAGTCTCTTGCGATGCAGCTTGGAGGCTTGCCTAGTGGGGGGACCCACACCAGTATGCCATCACAATCTCGTCAACCTCCGTTTTGGGTGGACGGTGCCTTTAAATCCAAGATTTGCTTCAAGTTATGAAGATCTTCCAGACAGGTATTCTTCCGAGATTTGTTGGTCCCTGCCAAATGTTCTCCAAAGTGCACGCGTTTTCAATTGGGTCCTGCAGATACAGGCGGCAAGGTCTTTGTTTCCTCCTGCACCACCTCCGCGATGGCACTCGGAACAGAGTATCAAGAAGTCGCAGTGGCTTTCCTGTATGGGACAGATATCATTTAGAGCGGCTCATCGCCATTTCTAACTGCCTTTGCCCTGCAGAACCAGTCTGAGTGAGAAGTTATAGGCATTTTGAACACCAAAATTCGCATTGTCTAGAGCACCCCATGATTATAGGAATCGTTCAGACTTTTTGCGCTCTACAGATCAACACTGAAGAAGGACTAGAATTACACTAAGCGTTGATAAACTGTTTTATCAGGTGAGTCCAAAATACATTGGCTTTGATAATTTCGGCTACTTCCAGCATTGTAAATCTCTATAAAATCCGATATCTCCCGACCCAGATTCGTTTTCCAGCTAGGGAAGGTTGTTTTGAAATCGGCGTTTCAAGCTGAGTTCGGCGAGACCTATCCACATATCAGAGGGCCACAAGGCCATTGCGACTTCTGGGACTTCCCTTGTTCGAGTGCTGCGGAAAAGGAAGTGAGGAGCTATATGAGTGTAACAGTACACAACCTTTGATGAGCACATTCTGCGGGGAAAGCTATACGAAAAAAAAAAAACTAATCCAAGAGAAGGTATACTACGAATCGAGTAATTTTGAACCACCTGCCGACTCCACATTATCGTTCGTTACTTCTTGTCGCTTTCTTTTCTGTTTCTGCTTTGTAGTGCTTGTCATCGCACGTGCATCGTAGGTGAGGCAACGGTAAAGTGAACGAAATAGAAGGAGACATTTCTGCAAATTCTCATATATTCATCAGCAAAGTGCAAAAGACGATACCTGATAGAGATGGGGATTGAATATTGAATAAGCATTTGATCCTGTGATGCTGGCAAGACGAAGATATGCGCATGATGCCAAAACTCCTTTTTCGAATGCGTCAAATGTGCTCAAATAGTTACATCAGATCTCGAAGAAGACATTTTCCCATATTCACCTATCTTTTTCAAGCGCCCACTCCACTGCATACCAAAGCAAAACGCAAAGCTGTTTTCCCGATAATTCTATATTCGTCATTTCAGTCCAAATTTCAGAGTCATCACAATCCTCCAAAAACCTCTCAAGGCTATTGCTCACTCAAAGAAAAGATTGATAAGTACGAAACGTGAAAGCAAGACTCTACATTGTCGAAGTCGCATTGTGGCACGATCGTCCTCGTAGAACGACGGCTTGAAGATTGCAGAGATAGTAGCAAACTCATGATAATTACCATCGATACTGAAAACAACCTCAGCTTTTGAAAAAGAACGTGAAGACTTGAAGTTTGTACCACCTTGATTGCACCCATTCATTGGAAATGTCTTCCATGGAGGAAAATTCGGACGATAGAAGCTTCTTTAGCTCTGCGATACATGACATAGTACAGTGAACGACGAAAGTACCAAGTCTAAATATTCAACATAAAAAGTGGCGATGGTTTCGTGAGGTAACACTCGTTACAAAGACGCAGTAATGAATAGTTAGAAATTTGAGAAAGAATAGCTTCTCAGAAGTATATTACACTGAAAGATTCTTACACTGAAAGATCCAAAACTTCAAAGTTTCAATGCTGCCTGTTTACTGGAAATGTAAATATTATTTGCGGAATGACGATGACAAAATGAGAATACGCGAGGCACAGAATAAACGAAAGAAACTTCAGTCATTCTAAACAAGAAAGTGAGGAAGTCGAATTAAGAGACGACAGAATAAGTACTAAGTGATCAATGCAGAATTCAAGCATCACTTCAACTCCCAAAATCCGATAGCGTTTGCAAGAGTCCGTTTGAAACTGCAAATTTAGTCAGTAGAGATTCTTTTTGATGCTAAGCTCAGTCGAGAAATTTGTCAAAAAAGCAAGCTTATCTTGAACGGTCCTTTCTCATAAGCGAAAAAAGTTCGGTATTCTGCTCTACTCCGACAGAAACGACGAGGATAAATGTCACTTGCCTAACGGGCACACACATACAGAAAAGCCAGCATCACACAATCCGGACCAACTTTTGAAGAACAAAGTCCATGAAAATATTCACCTTTCAAGGGTTGACAACGATATTCAAATGGCGCATGTTCGCGCCGGTCGCGTCGACATATCTTTCAAAAGCGCGCCTTTTCTGCGCCTCACAGTGGCATGCGGCGAGAAACCATTATCCGTCGGAATCCTGCTCAGACACTCGCACCGGCCGGCGACCGTCCGACGACGGCCTTCCGGCTGGCGACCGTTCCATAAATCTGGGCGGAGCTAAATGCCGGCCGGTGACCGTCCCAAAAGATCATGCCGGCCGGCGACCGTCCCAAAATTCTATCTCCCAGTGTCTTAGCGTAAAGGATACTTGCGTGAGATACGACGCATGGTTAGGCTACCCTCAATGCCTTGTATGTTCTTCAATTTCCGAAGCAGGAACAAGGCAACATGTTGTGTTATAGACAACCCTCGATAGTATATATCTCGGTGTTGTCGAACTTTAAAATCGGACGTGGTCTCCGAAGCTGCTACATCAGCGGCCTTGATATTTGTTCTTTGCAGTGTATTTTCCTATATGCCAGTGAATAAAAGACAGTTCTACCATGTAAAACAGTTCTACCGTTCCTCAGTATACACCGGCTGGCGGCCGTACCTTTCCGGCCGGCGCCCGTCCGAATACCGGCCGGCGGGCGTAGACTACGCAACTGTATGCAATGACATGTGGTCGCGCCAGCCGGTCTTTGTGCGGCCGCCGGCCGGTGCGAGTGTCTGAGAGCGCTGACCTTAGCTACAGTATACTAACGCGACCACAAAAGACAACCCAGCTGCCTCTTGTCTTTCCTTTGGCTATGAATCTTACTTATTACATATGAATCTTACTTACCACATCATCAGGTCATCTTGAAACTATATTTTGTCTTGTTTACTCTCTGGTCTTGCCACGTTTTGAAAATTCTCCTCATTCTGGATACTCTCCCAATATACCATAAGGTGGGAATACTAAGGAACTGATGTTTCTCTAAGATATCTCATGGAATTTATCATTATCGAGATACCCCAATAACTTTTCGCCAGAATATAAAAGTTTTATTTGATGAAGTTAGTAGAACCTCTGCTTCCCAAAACATGTACATTCAGGGAGATGAAGTCATCCTTACCAATGACAGTCTTATTTTGAAATCCTTAACAACAAAAAGAATTCGTAAATGATACTTCTACGTCATCTATCAACATCAGTTGTTAGCAAACTTAGGTCCTCATTCATTACTTGAATACGGATAGCGAAATGATTAGTTATACAGAAGACCCAGAGGATAAACAACAAATCATATCAAATGCAAGACCACTTTATGATCTGATAAGTAAGGGTTGTTTCATACTGCAGCACTGACTGCAGCAGTCTGCACTGACCGCAGCGGACTGCAGTCTGAAACAACCCTAAGATCAATGGAAAAGTAAGAGGCAGCCGGGTTGCCTTTTATGGTCGCGTTTGCTATATAATGTAGCTAAAGTCAGCGCCGAATTCCGACGGATAATGGTTTCTCATGCGGCGCGCTCATTTGTGCTTCACAAAAACTCCCCGCTGCTAAAGTGGAACGGCACTACGGTAGGAGGTGGGGGATGGTGGCAGAACATGACTCGTGCCATAACTAACTACCTATCGTTCCCCCCACAGCTCGTGCTACCCTTGGAGTGACTATAGATTCGCCCGTAGGAAAGATTACTTGCGATTGGAGCAGGAATCCTTTTAGAGGACCTTATCTTTCCAACCCTGATTTTGAGGATGCGCTTGCCAAATAAGTCCATTTTGCGTCTTGCAAGTCTACTACTGCAACTCTAATCTCCATATCAAGGACATTATGCTTGTTAATCATATGATTTCAGTGACAAATACGCGAACTCTCATCATTTTTTATCTAGTTATATATCTGCAGGATTTGTGCTTTTTGCATTTTATGGATGATTCGGTGCCATCACTACCCAAATATGAGCTATAAGGCTGTGTCTTAACCCTCTAAACTGGTTATCAAATAGTAAAGTTTTCCCCCAACTAACACGGTGTGTTGTCTACTCTCTAGATAGTCTGCATTACAATTACTGGGTTTCGCTGGTCGCATGTATTCTTTCATGAACTGGTGCGGCTAAGATCAAGTCGATGCATGGTGTAAAAGTATCTTTTAGTACACCTGTGGAGTTCATGACAATGACTTGGAAGTGAACTTGTCATGAGTGTGGCGTAACATCTCCTTACATGAGCATATGACAAGTTGGGCAAGGCATAAAAAGATCTATCATTCACATCAAAGTAACTCGTCTACACTTTTATCTGTAGCGATCAGTTTGAATGTGTCACTCTTGATACGTTCCGTAAAATATTAGATCTATCATTCACATCAAAGTAACTCGTCTACACTTTTATCTGTAGCGATCAGTTTGAATGTGTCACTCTTGATACGTTCCGTAAAATATTCAAGGAAAACATCTACGTCATAAGCTAAACATGTGGACATTTATATGTTGAGAGAGTTTAAGATGTTAATTCTAACAATGGTCCCTATTGAATGTTAGTCACAGGGTGATTTTATGATGTGTTAAGCAAGATTAGTGGCCGAAGGAAAGATTTGAGGCATTCTGATCACCTTTTTTGGTCGCATTTGCTATATACTGCAGCTAAGGTCAGTGCCGGATTCCGACGGATAATTCCAGTTTACACCACTCAGAATATCTTGATGTCGGATGTTTTTAACTTTGAACTCCATAGTTGTAATCTGCACATCATGGCATTCGTAACTGCATTTTATAAGAAATGGCTTTACCACATCTTTATGCATAGGTAATTATTCGTTTCACTTTTGTTATTTATGGGATAGGGGAGTCATCGAGATACGTCCGGCTTATTTAGGAGTATTGTTTAAGTTCTGTTGAACGCGCTCAATTAGAGAGACCCCGCTAGCATCCGCAGCGAGCGCTATCCCTGCATGCAATAAATCGTCTATTCTATTTCAATATAATGATCCCAAGAACTGAAAGTCTCAGCTTTGCTGGGGCGTTGTTTAGCATGTTGATAACGGATAAGATATCTATTTGCTGCGGTAGTCCCACATAGTGTAGTTACGGAGGGAGTATCGTGCATCCCCTAGAGTTGTTCTCATAAGAACCACCAATGCCTGCCTTTCGATCGTTTTAAAACATCAACTCCAGCAAATTTAAGGCGCTTGCTCGAAGTTGACATGTTGAAAAATGATCGAAAGACAGCCATATTGATGGTTCACGGGAACGATTCTGGGGTTGCACCATAGGTGTGATTCAAAATCTCAGATATTGCTGTACCTTCTTATATGGGGGTTTCTGATGCTGATTACAATATCATGCCCTTTTGGCATTTGATTCCTCTTGGTGGAGTTCCGTTAGTTATGGAGAGATGCACTTTTATGGAGGTACGGCAGACAGCTATAAATTCATAGGCCATTTTGCCTTCGGAAATCTAACAAAGGAAGGATACTTTGTCAAAGTGGCGTTTCAGTATGAATTGTATAATGTCTTATAGAGCACGGAACGCTGATTCCGAATCTGCTTTCCGTATTTGCAAAGCGCTTCTGGGAAGGAAGTTATGGGAAATTTTAAAGCCAAAATTCGAATGCGTTACTATAAAAAAATCATTCAGAACTGCAGCCTGTGAGCGCGAATGGGACCACGATCATTACTACCAGCGTTCTGTGCAATAATTACCTTCAATCTTATGAACTTATGTTAGTCAATACTCCTTTCAAGTCCCGAAAAGATTTCAACACATGTTTTTACTTTAGCCAAATCATTGAATTTTTACAAAGAAAAAATCCCAGAACTCCCCTCTCAAAAGCGCTTTGCAGATAAGGAAAGCAGATTCGGAATTAGCGTTTCATGCTCTATAAGATGTTGTACATTTCATCTCGAAGCCCCACTTCGACCAAGTATCCTTCCCTTGTAAGATAGGGACGTATGCGGACTAAGGGCCGCATGCACTAACATGGCCGCGGGGAGGGGAAGGGGATCGCAGCTGAAAAGAAAGCTTCATACTTCGAAACTCTAGATACCTGGATTTCACGTTGTGAACCTATCTGCTAGCGAGAGAGTACGAAAAGCAATGCTTTGAAGTGGAGGTTTAACAAGTTTACCTGTATCATCAGGCAAAGTCTGCAATACACCTCCACACGAATCTGGAAACCGACCATACCTCAGATCTCAATTTTTTCGCTTTTTTATTGCTATGTTTTGTTATTTTGATTGAACAAGGGTTTCCCTACTGACTTTTACGTCAAAAGGGACTACGTAAATTTCGCGAATTCATGGAGGACTTCGTTTCCAGAAATGCTCCAAACCAACGCGTGCCGGGCCCTGTCTGCGACTCTGTCGAAACACCATGTTGAAGGCAGCGTCCAAGCAAATCTGAACCTATGCGGGTTTTACGTGTAAAATAATTTTGGGGCCCTAACTAAGCCACTGCCCCACTGACAGGTAATGCTCTAACGGCTGAGATATCCTCCTCGAAACTGGGCCCCGAGATCGTATTCGCATGGATTCTTGGCGAGGACCCACGTGAAACTGGTATAAGTCGCGCTATGAATCCATGCGAATACGATCTCGGGGCCCAGTTTCGAGGGAAATACTTCAGCCGTTAGAGCACTACCAGAGTTGCCTGGACGCTGCCTTCAAAAGTCACTATTCCTATTGCTGTATAAACCTTTTCCTTTGCCCACTTCTACTTGCTAATTCCCTATCGAAGTTTTGTTTTCGTAATCAGCATGCCTCCCCACCCACCCCCTGTGACTCCCGGACTCGGAGATCATTGCGGAAAATTCAAGATCGATAAAAGATACACATAATTCTGAAAGCCAATATTGTATTCGTAATCAGCATGCTCACTTTCCCTATGTCAACTCCCAAGCTCGTAGGCCATACTATGTAATCGATAAAAATCGATAAAATCGATATCGATCGATGGCGAAAAGTAGCCTGCGACACTCGGCCCGCCCCGAAGTGTATGTGCGCAAAGTTTGGTCTCAATCGGTTCAGAGATAAAAATTTCTATTCGGAACCAATACTTGGGTAATTCGAAAATTCTTCATCGAATGAATGAATATCGAATAAATTCGGAAAGGAAAAATTTCGAATAAATGAATATCGAATAAATTCGAAAATAAAACATCGAATAAACGAATATCGAATAAATTCGAGGTTCAAAAATTCTCGAATGAATGAATTCCGAATAAATTCGGAAAATCAAAAATATCGAATGAATGAATATCGAATATATTCGAACATTAGAAGTCGAATTTCGAATAAATATTTGAATGATTTGTCGAATAACTAGAGCAACCATATCTCAAAATTGCCGACCTATCCGGCCAAAGCCGATCCATTCATAATTAGCACCCCCGTACCCCCTATACCAATTCCTAGCTCAAAATTTTCCAAAAATCGCTGAAATCGACAAAATAGATTTCGGTTTTAATCAGCATCCTCATTTACCCCCCCCCCCCCCCTGTACAAACTCCCAACCTCTAGCTCAAGATTTTCCAAACATCGACAAAATCAATAAAGTAAATTCTAATTCATAATCAGCACCCTAACTTACCCCCTTGTACCAACTCCCAGCCCCATAGCTCAAACTTCTCCAAAAATAAAATCGATAAGTAAGTTTTTATCCATAATCAGCACCCTCATTTACCCCTCTGTACCAACTCCCAACCTCGTAGCTCAAACTTCTCCAAAATCGATAAAGTGTTCACCTAACGAGCGGTTCCGATTTATAGCGCTAGGTGTGCGAACTTTTGTAGCAGTAACGGTGGCCACATATGTACTTAAACGCCACAAATGCTACGATACATTGCCTGTTCATCTGAGACTTTCGTCTTTTGTGGTATAAGCTAGTCGTGGAGGAAGGCACGTGGTTCATTCCGCGAAGCGAGCACGAATGCCCTTATAGCCCCGGGCATGCTGCAGGCATTTCAGTGGCAACGTGGTTTGGCAATCGTCAAATTGTCCAAAACTTATTTACAAGTACAGAATGCAGGGCATTTATCTTTTTAGTAAGTTGTACGCGCTAAACATTTGCGGTAAGCTAGCGTTACATTGAAGACATCTCGTAACTGGCAAATCGCGTACGGCGATCTAAACCGCCTAATCCTTCACTATAACTGCAATGTCCTTTACTCAAAATACACCAATTCGCAAAAAAGCAAAGAAAGAAGAACAGGCATTTCAAAACACTTTCAATATATGAACTTGGAACATGAGCTTGAATTTGACAGCTTCTTTGCTGATTTGGTGCCAATAGCAGTGAACAATCACATTGATTGAAAAAGCATTGATTAAAAACCGCATATGATTTTTTTACTGTCAAGCAATCGGAAGAATGCGACCCTCCATACAGTTCAAAGGTCATAACAGTTGCAAAAGATGCATTACCGAATTTTGCGAAAAAATAACGCGGACGAAGTGAGCTTGATACTGAGCAGTTGGCTCTGTAACAAAGTCGAATAATCTGAATACGGAGTTCATTCGAATACGAATTCGAATAAACATTCGAATAAAGCATTCGAATAAAATCTATTCGAAACCCGGTTTTTTGATTATTCGAGTTTTCGAATTTTATTCGAAACTCTGTTTTTTGATTATTCGAGTTTCGAATTTTATTCGAAACCCCGTTTTCTCAATTATTCGAGTTTCGAATATTATTCGAAAATGGAAGGACTCCGAATATCAATTTCGAATACGAATATATTCGAATGTTTTATTCGAATGATCGAATTTCTATTCGATTCGGACCCAAGTATATTACGTACAGACATACACACATACGGACAGAGACAGACAAACAGACATTCAGCTTTATGTAGGCTGTCCCAAAAAAATGTGCCTACTGTTTGATTGTAAATAACTCTCTTGTAACGAAGTGTTTCGAAGCACCAGGTACCGTTGTGTACAGCGAGGTTAAACTTAGATTTGCAGTATCGAGAGAACCACCAATCGCTCTTTATTACTGTAGGATTACTGTAGGAATTTTGACAAGGATTTTAGGCCGTTGGAAGCCATATTCTGCCTCGGAACAAAACCAAATAAGCCAAAAACTCTTATACTATGATAATGGGAGCCACTGATTTCAAATTTGAAATTTCCATTTTACTGTGATACTTTTTTCGTAAGTTATCCCACTGTGATACTTCTTTCGTAAGTTATCCCCGGTAAATCGTAATAACTCAATTCCCAGCATTTGTCAGAAATGTAATTACACCGTCAAAAAAAGAAACACTCATAAAAAGTTGTTAGGTGGAATCAGCATGCGCGAAAACCCTAGTACACAATTTTTCAGATTTTTTGAAAAAAAATTTTGTTAGGTGGTATATTTCACAATGATTCCATATGCTGGAAGTTCTTACCGTAATCCTACAGTAATGAAGAGCAATCGATGATTCGCTCCACACTGTAAATCTAAGTTTAAGCTCGCCCTACAAAACGCTACCTAAAGCTTCTCGAAACACTTCACTACAAATAGTTATTTACAAAACGGAAAGCATTTTTGGGACACCCTGTATATAAGAAGATAAGGATGTGGCTTCGAAGAAAGCAGAAATTATTGCTACCATATAAGTGAACTTTTAGGAGGCTCTGGGTTGTTCCAGACTCGCACTGACCGCAGCAGACTGCAACAGACTGCAGCTGACCGCACTGACTGAAACGGCCGCTGCGGCTGAAGCCTAAAGGTGGAGTGGATAAATAATTGTGGCTCTAACAAACAACGACAATATATACCTAAAAACAAAAGACAACACGGGATAGAATGTTACACAACAGGTATATGCAATAATAGGAGGAATTAGAGCAAATACGAACATACCAAAGAAGAACAATCGCCAAAATTTGATTGAGAAGAATTGTGATGGAAGTTATGATCTTCTTAGACGTAAATCACGCTGTTTTGATAATCGCGGTTGTTTTCCTTTTTTTGAAAGGAGTCAGAGACCGGTGCGATGTCAGCTGCAGTCAGCTGCAGTCTACTGCGGTCAGTGCGGCAGTCGGAAACAACCCTTTCGAGCATGTGACAGTTATCAGACTTCCCAAAGGCGTGAAGGGGACTTCCCAATGATTTTCGGAGAACTCTGTCAGCTCCTCTAGGAGCTCCGGGCCTTTGTCCGAGCAGGGCCTGTGCATGAGGGAAACGGAAAATATGACAGATAATTTCGACATCAGTGGGTGCTCTCGGTGGGTTACGAGACTGGAGCTGATGTCAACAAACATTGCAGAACTCAAACACAAGTGTACAATTTATACTCAATTTATGAATGAAAATATATACAAACAAGGTATGTGCAGGCGTGATGATTAAAATACGAGGTCACTATCAGTGTCTTCACATACTACTCAATTTGGCATCAGCTGTTCCAAATAAAGACTTGTCCATTTCTTCCTTGGCTTTTAGAGCAGCATTTTGCTGGCATCTGGAGTAGGCAAGATTCATGGTCTCACCCACATAACGTGCCAGAATCTTCATGGCTTCGATAAATATTGCTTTTTCACTGGAATCCTCGAATTTGACCTTCTGGAGGAGCTGTAATAGATAATACATGTAGACAGTTTGAGACTACAAGTTTACTGCAAACTCTATGCATTTTATGACAGTACGAACAATAAAACAATGCTCACGTCTTCAAAATGCTGCCTCCATATATCAAGGAAATGGGGCTTAAGACCGTACTGAGCAAACCGATAGTGTATTATGCCCAACTGATACACTGCCTCGGATACTGCGATGCTGTCGAGGTGAAGTTCACAGATTAGGCGATCGAAGAAGGAGCACTGGGCTTGACTGTAACGTTGTTGGTAATTTAGAGTTCATCAGTTAGAGTTGAGCTAATCTATACAGAAGCACTAACCTAATTGTAGTCAATTTACGATCTCCGTAAACACGAATACATGATTTAAAACGCGTAAAACTAACATTAAAGATCCCTTGCAGTTTATTAGAAAAGCCGGAAGTGAAAGGCAGCGTCCACCCAAAAATTTAGCTCTCATTTTTCCACAATGCGTTTAACGATCGTTGGCCTCGAGGCCAGCGCCGCATAGTGCAGTTACACATCTACGCACGAACATTACCTAGGCGCAGCATGCAGGGACCATGCCGCGCATATCATCGCGGGCCTTACTTTTTCATTGTATCTCGTAACTTTTCCGTTTTTGTAGCAGCGGATTGCCATTTTTCTGCTCATATGCGATTTGTCTTGATACCGGGTATGAATTTTTTGCAGCAAAGGAAAAGATATCAAATTTTTAAGCGTTTTTCTTCATGACATCTTTCATTTCATCCAAGCCTTCTTCGGATGGCTGATTCCGGATGTCATGATTCATTATATTGACTCTGTTCCAGTGGACATATTCGTACATCGTCTTGGAGATGTTCACTCAAACTGTTCTAACCTATACGATATACGATTACACCTCACAGATCCATTTTTGGCTGTAAAGAGGAAGAGTACCAGCCGTTCTTAGAATTCTCAAATGAAATGATTTACATTACATCTTATTTTACACCTCAACCCTTCATTTTGTCTACTAATTCGCGCAGTGATACTTTGAGAGATCTCAGGAAGAGCATCGAAGTAGAGTTTTAGACAGCAAAAGTACAGAAATTCAGAAGCAGGGCAGCGAAAAAGCTCAGAAAGAAGAAGGAAAAGAGCTAAAACAAGGACCACGCTGCTTTGCGCGGCATGGTTCCTGCACGCTATAGTTAGGACCAAATATTTTTCAAATATTCGTGTCCGAATGATTTATTCGGACTAAAAAGTTGAACGTCCAGGAAAGGGCATTTATTTGATTATTCGAATAGTGGAATAAATGAAAAAGACTTTTATTCTATTATTGTTTATTCGACGGACCGAAAAAACAAGTTTTTCGAAATTTTATTTTTTATTATTAAATTTTATTCGAATGAAACTTTCAAATAAGCTGTTTTTTCTATTCGTTCAATAAACAAAAATCCGAATAAAAGTCTTTTTCATTTATTCGATTATTCGAGTAATCGATTAAAGGCAGTGTCCCACCAGATTGAGGGTATCTGGCTCTCGTAATGATGTGATAGTAGACCCCCTACCTAAGCGATGACTGAAGTTCGGAGCGAAAAAGGGGGTCTACCAAGCCTGAAATTTGCTCCGAAAGTGGGCCGAATCATACAGTAGGGCCGGACGCCGCCCACACGGCAATATCGATTTGCAGGGCCAGAGTGCGTATAGCGCACACATCATGAGCGCAAGGACCCGCAACAACTCTGCGTCTCTACCTTGCATGCACCTCGCACTCGCCCGAGCCTACCGTAAGATTCGGCCCACTTTTGGAGCAAATTTCAGGCTTGGTAGACCCCCTTTTCGCTCCGAACTTCAGTCATCGCTTAGGTAGGGGGTCTACTATTACATCATTACGAGAGCCAGGTACCCCCAGTCTGGTGGGACGCTGCCTTTAAATGCACTTCCTTGAATATTCTTTTCTAGTTCGAATAAATCATTCTAATACGAATATTCGAAAAATATTCGGATCTAACTATACTGCACGCTGCAGCCCACGTAGCGCTCGCGCACAGGTGTGTGTCTGCACTACGCGGCGCTGGCCCCGTTAAACGCATTGTATCTTTACTTATCCTTTTCATTGCCCTCATTTCGAATATGAAGTGTAATTTAATGAAAACCATGAAAACCCCACTTCTTGGAACCGTATCTTGGCAGGCATGAAAAATTCAGGGCGCTAGTCTTCTGCGGCGGAAAATCTCGTTGAAAGGTATATCCAACGACGACTGTTACGACTTATGCGATTCCACCACCGCGGACGTGCGCTTTTTAAGCCTTTCCGACTTTACAGTACGCTGCAGCGCGCGGCTAATCGCAGCTTGCAATATCCCTATCCTAGAACCTCCTTTCTATTTGAACATTTCTCGTCCCTTCTCCTTCTCAGATTTCGGCACCTACCGTCCTCCGTTTCCTTCAGGCCTACTCGATTGTTGAATACCCCGCAAGTTCTGTTTTGATACCGGGAACAATGTAGGTTTGACACATCTCTTGAATTCCTTTCCCTTCTTACCTCCCAAGCAGTCATTCAATTTATGAAGAGTGCAGTTTGCCACGATTGAAGGTAGATGGTGATATCTCGTACGCAACTTTTCGCACAGTGTTTAAGGGATATCCATGTAGCAACACCATCGCCCGGGAATAGTAAGAAGAGGTGAGTTTTTTCTCGATAATCACGGTAATGATAACCATAGCGCTAGGGAGTGCTAGTTCAGTAATTTAAACTGATCTGCCATCTCTTTAACTTCAGACTAGTCAAGTGTCTATCGGCACTCCTACATCAGGGGCATCAGATATAGGTGTGTTGAGATGAACAATAGACTGGTCTGATCTGTGGTCTGATCTATCAAGGAAAGGATGCTTGGTGACCGCGGCCATTTGGTATGCGATGTATACCATACGGTGCACCTCAAAACGCTGATTCTAAATCTGTGCTCGAAATTTACGAGACGATCATATGAAGGTAGTTATGAACTTTTATTCGCAAAAAATTTGCGTACTCTTAAACAGTTAATCACCAATTTCGTCTTTTTTACCGTTTGAAGCTATTGAGGAGAATCTTGAAAGGTGTACGTTGGATTTATAACTATCTAAATAATATTCAGCATTTGAAGATGGAAGAAAATTCTTTATTATCGATTTTTCTCCGCAGTAAGGCAATTCATTCCTGAAAAAATAATTATAACTCCACCCAGGTTCTTGTTTCGCAGATATGGAAAACCGTATTCAAGCTAGCATCAAAAGGCGATCTATAAACCATTATGAATGGCCGGGAATTACCAAATATCCTTCCCTGTTAAGAGGAAGATATAATATCGTTTACTCGCTTGCCATTCTGCCGACATACACGCCGACGGCTATGGGTCAGGAGCTTAGATACGATAGGTGGAGAAATTTCTCTGACCCGCCTCACGGAAGGCACCTGGCTTTTTGTTTGGAAAGGAAACGCCAGCTGCTCTTCTTCTCAGACATCAAGACTGCAAGAGATTATCGAATCAACAGCGTTTTGTTCAAAAAACGCATGTTTGAGACCTTCTGCGCACTCAATGGCGTTGCTAACGAAACATAATCAAAATAAAAGTATATCTATGCGCTGATGATTTCAGCTTCTTCTGCAACATTTTAGATTTTGGCAGCTCAACTCAAATGATCAAAGCTTGTATCGTGAAATCGTTGACCGCACGAACATAGGTGCGATAGGGGGAGCAGGGTCCCATCCTAGTGAAGGGAGTTTTGGCTACTTCTAGAAAAGTGAAGGGGTAACTGGGCCTTAGATGAATGCTGACGCAAGCTTACATGTCTAACGCGAGCGGGAGTGAAAAGAAGGAAATTAAGTGGTGCAGAGGTGTAATACAAAGACTTCCTCAATGCTTAGGCTTTGGAAGCTTATCCAGCAGACTTTTTTGACTCAGGAAAGCTTTATGCTTCATCAGTCGACATACCATTCGAAAGCTTCGAACATACAGAATCGACATAGGTCTCTTTTTTTTCAGTTCTCCTGTGAATTCAGATATAAAAAATCATATCTAGCTCCAGCATCAGCTGATTTTATGCAATCACTTTGAGCTCCATTTCCGAAAAAAAGAGGAAGGCTAGAAAAAAGAGACGGTCTACGTTTACCGGCGAAGTCTTGCTCTGTAACAGGGTGAGACAACTGGGCATTTTCAACCACTGGCATAAAAATTCCTTCACAAATACACACATGTTTTTAGCTAAAATGCCATTCTCTGAGTAGGGGGGTGATAGAGAAAAAAAGACGGTCTACGTCAAATCCCTTTGAGCTTTCTAAATGTATATAGGTTGTTGGATGAAAAAACTCGTGGCTTTTTGAAAATGAGGTGGAGATATTCAAGCCCGTATGCACGTACATCCCCGCGGGGAGGGGAGGGGATCTGAGAGGGGAAACGCCATAGCTCGCTGCTCTAGATATCTTTTTTACTTCTTCGCTATCGTGCTTATAAAGGTTCTCATACCCTTATACCTGCGCACTATGGATGTCAGGTTACTGCTATACAAGATTAAATATTCTCTATTTCTTCCGATCCCCTGGTGATCATCTCACATTTTCAAAGTCATTTATCTTCCTGAAAAATCAATGAAAACGCTGCAAAATTGTACTGAAGATATACTACGATACTGCTGAGCATGTTTTCGACAGAAGAAATGGAATATGAAGATTTTGATTTTTTCGATAATCCCTGGCTCGCGAGCAGCGGTTCATCGAAGATTTTGATATCTTGAGATTTCTACCATAGACTCATTTCTACCATAGACATGTTTAGCAGTGCTGTAGTATATCCACAGTACAATTTTAGAGCATTTTCATCGAGTTTTCAGAAAGATAAATAACTTTGAAAATGTGAGGTGATCCACTGGGGATCCCCAGGGGATCAGACGAAACAGTGAATATCTAATCTTGTATGGCAGTAACCTGGCATCCGTTATGCGCAAGTATCAGTGTATGAGAACCTTCAAAACCAAGACAGAGGAGGAATAAGAAAGATACATAGGCTAA
Source organism: Cylicocyclus nassatus (assembly GCA_958299035.1). Lineage (NCBI taxonomy): Eukaryota > Metazoa > Nematoda > Chromadorea > Rhabditida > Strongylidae > Cylicocyclus > Cylicocyclus nassatus. Next base: position 32,780,055 of record CATQJL010000326.1, read on the forward strand.
CGAGATATGACGCTTCCCTTCTCAGATCCCCTCCCCTCCCCGCGGGGATGTAAGTGCATACGGGCCTTAGTATTAACTTGCTCCACCCCGCTCTTGCTTTCTATGCTCGCCAAAGCGAGACTATTTTAGACTGGGAAAGCTTTGTGCACCAACACACATAACATACATAATTGTATACCATTCGATAGGTAAGAACACGAGGAATCGAAGTAGATCGTCTACGTTTTCATAGCATTTCTGTTATACGAGATACGAGCAGTTTTATCTAGCTACAATATCAGCCAATTCTGGGTAATTATCTTTTCAAACCAAGAAGGTTTTTTCGAAGTTTTATATATGATTCGAAAGCTTGTAAAACGAGTAATCTAACTGCTATTTTATTCGTTATTATTTTTTCCAGTGCGAGGAGATATGGTACGATTGTAAACATGCATTCATCACTAGCTAGTCCAGATTTTCTACTCTTGCTCAACTCTTTCTTGCGACAGTGTGTATTCATTGACAATGTAAATTATTCAAAGCATCAGACAACCTTTTGATTTTTGATTATGCTTCGTTATCAACGAAACATAATCAATAATTAAAAGGACTTTGAGTGCGCAGAAGGTTTCAAGCATGCGTTTTTTCAACAAAAGGCTGTTGCTTCGATAATCTCTTGCAGTCTTGATGTCTAAGGAGAAGAGCAGCTGGCGTTTCCTTTTCAAGCAAAAAGTGCCGTTATGACAGCTGTTTGATTCTGTCGTTATGCCTTCATTCTGGTCTAACCCTAGGTGAAAGGGGTCAGACAGATGCCGGCCCTAAAGTGAGGGGGACAGAGAAATTTCTCCACCCCTGTCGCATCCATGATTTGACCCCACATTGAGCTTCTTAACACGTTGACGACGAGCCATTTTTTAGGTGTCTGTCCCTGTGGACGAGGCATGTCCCAACATTCTTACGCCTGGCTGCATGTATGTAAGTGTCAGCATATATGCGTGAAGAAAAAACTACAGGTGGGCGGAGCATCTCCGCCCCATTTCGGTAAGCTCCGCCCACTCGACAAAAGATGCTGGATTTTGCTTGAGTCCCAAGAATTCGCGCGAATTTCGGCATTTTTGAAAAGTGGGCGGAGCCAAGGAGAGCGGGGCCGAGGTTGAAGTCGCGGTCTTTTATGGCCTCTTCTGTGCGAGCCTGAAGACGAAAAAAATTTTGTAGAAGGCAACGGAGTGGGCGAAGCTGCAAATCGGGGCGGGGCCAACATGAAATACTTCTGAGTCTAAATTGATTATTTGAACACAAATTGGAACCATAGTGCACATTAGAACTGATATTTTGGGTGTCGCGCACCATTGCGTGACACGTCCACAGGGACAGACTGCCTGTCGCACACCATTGCGCGAAACTATCGTCAACAAGTTGAGCTCAATTTGAGCTTTTCGGCAATAAGCCAGAGTTACTTTCTCTCGAAATATCCAACTTTTAGCGACGCCCCAGAGCTCTGTTCATTTTTAACTAGGTGCCAGAAAGGTCTGCTATAAGGGCGGGGTTTGCCATGCTGCTGTATCCTGAAGACCTTGTAGTTATACGCGCATGGGGTTACGGTACAGGCTGTTAGAGGACCTTCGTTCCGTTCCTCTGAAAATTGCGATGAATCACAAGTCGAATATTGAGAATGAAAATCGCATTACTTTCAATAACTCATTTGTTCTTATCAAAAAAAGCTAGATATTGTTGGATAGATGAGCAGTACAGTAATGTTTCAATTAATTTTGAAGAAAGAAATGACTTTTGAGAGAAAAACGATTGGTTGTCGGGGATCAGTGGGGATATTACAAAAAGCCAGAGAATGTAGCTTGTACAAGTCCTTGCTTTTTTCGTGTTTATTCATAGTAACTGTTAGGAGGAACATTTGTGGATATTTGAACCACGAGATATCCAGAACACTGATAAGGATATCAAACTTTGTTTGAGTTGCGTTCCTCTCTCCAGCGTAAATGTTAATGCATCTCGTAGGGTCGCATGCATTGACAAACCTGCTGGGGAGGGGAACGCGCTTCAGAAGAAAGCTTCATATTATGAAGTTTGGACATCTGGATTCCTCGCTGTCTATCATGCTGCAAGTGTTCCCACAACCCATCGAACTAGAGCGAGAATGTAAAGGTTGTACAAGCCGCATTTTCCAGCTTCTCGTTTGACCCCTGATGATCTCCTTCAGATAACCGCAGAGGACAGGCGGCCTCGCGATTTTTGGGCGAGCAGGCACCGGAAAATAGTTCGCTGATTTCTTGCGGTCCTTCAGCAGTAATTCAGAAGAATGTTGAACAGTCTTTAGACGATTGTCCGGAGAACAATCGCGGTTTTCCTATAGATCACTCAGATAATCGCCGGGGGCAGGCGGTCCGCAAACTCGTGCTTTTCTGCAGGGGTCAGCAGAAATTTGGTTCGTGGCCAAACCTTCAGTGGGCGGCACTTCCTTTACGGTCGCATATTCCGCCAGCGGACAACAATACAGCATTTTTTGCAAACGCTCGGCAAATAATTTCTTTCAGCGAGCGCTGGCACTTTCAGCAAGCGCTCGGACTCTTTTTAGCAGTTTCGGGCGTACGCCGAGCAAAGGTGAGACTCTGTGTAGCAGAGGTGTCATTGTTGGTTTGACTACCCAAGTTTGGGGTACCTTCCCTAGGTACCCAGGGCAGTGCGGTCCTTCGCGAAGGACCGTGCAGCCCCCAACAATTTTGCATATTCTCGCGGAAAGTCCGCGAGAATGCGGCCAGTGCGCCGCAACTAATCTATAAAAAAACCGCGGTACTTCTGCAAGCATTCGTCTAAAAATCGGCCAACATTATTCCAAATTTCTGTAAGCGGACCGCAGGTAATCAACGAACTATTTTTCCGCTGCCCGCCTGCTCAAAATTCGCATGGCCGCCTGCCCTCGGCGATTATCTGAGTAGTTGTGGCCGCATTCTCGAGGACTTTCCGCGAGAATATGCAAAATTGTTGAGGGCCGCACGGTCCTTTATGAAGAACCGCACAGCCCTTAGGTACCTTCCGCTGAGAGGATGTACTCCAAACTCCGGTAATTACCAATCGATGACACCTCTGCCACAGAGAGCCTCACCTTTGCTCGGCGTACGCCCGAAACTGCGTAAAAAGAGTCCGAGCGTCTGCTGAAAGTTTGGCCAGCGCTCGCTTAAAGAAATTATTTGACGAGCGCTTGCAAAAAATTTTGTATTGTTGCCCGCTGGCAGAACACGGAAGTACCGCTCGCTGAAGGTTTGGCCACGCCCCAATATTTTGCTGACCGCTTGCAGAAAAGCACGAGTTTGCGGACCGCCTGCCATCGGCGATTATCTGGGCAGTAGCTCACCCCGAAGTGTAGCGTGCCAAGTTTGGTCCGGATTGTTTTAGAGATGGAATTTTTTTTCGGAACATACGACACAGATAGGCAGGCAGGCAGACAGGCAGACAGACAGACAGACTGACAGACAAACAGACAGACACAGACATACAGATAAACAGACAGGCAGGCAGGCAGGCATACATACATACATACAGACAGACAGATAGACAGACACAGACATATAGACAAACAGACAGACAGGCAGGCAGGCAGGCATACATACATACATACATACATACATACATACATACAGACACAGACAAGACATTTAGCTCCATATATGAGAATTCCTGGAAAGAGTGTGAATTAAATGTATCTCCGAAAGAACTTTGCATGTTATATGGATAAACGCCAAAACTTTGCATGTTATATGGATAAACGCCAAAAAGGTCCACATAATGACTTCGTGCATACACGCGTATGTACGCGCCAAATGCGCGAAAAGCATTAGCGAGAGTTTCGCCCAAAATAGCTCGCTCGCCAGCATGTTAACATCCGTCTCGCCTCAAGTTTTAGGTTGGCAAACTTTGGAGATTCCTCGTTCTGTCATCTCAGATGAGTCGTAGAAGGAACGCTAAGCGAAGTAAGCGAAAAACCAATAAGTCGATGAAACCTATAAGTGATTTTTAAAGAAACTAGCTTGCTTACCCGGCTCCGCCCTGTTAAAACACTGTAATCAAGGTCCCATCCCTATCCCTGTACAGCCTCTCCTTGTGTCCACTTCTACTTCATTTCCCGTTTCCTATGTTGTTTTCGAAATCAGCATGCCCACTTACCCCCCTGTGCCAACTCCCAGCCCTTCAGCTCAAATTTTGCAAAAAATCGATAAAAATCGAGAAAAGTGATAGGTGATACCAGAAAATATTGTATTCGTAATCAGCATGCTCGATTACCCCCCGTGCCAACTCCCAGCCCCGTAGCTTTGCAGAAAATCGATAAAATCGATATCGATCGATAACGACGTAGCCTACGACACGCTCCCCTGCCCCGAAGTGTATGTGTGCCAAGTTTAGTCCAAATCGGTTCAGAAATAAAAATTTCTATTTCGCACATAAGTACATACATACAGACAGACATTCATATTTAACAGGGTGTCCCAAGAGTAAGTACACACTTTTCAATCGTTAATATCTTTCTCCCCATTGTGTCTTTTTCCGTCAATTAAGTACCATTCTGTAGAGGAGGCTTCAACTTAGATTTGCAGTATCAAGAGAACCACCAATCGCTCTTTATTACTGTAGGATTACTGTAGGAATTTTGACAAGGATTTTAGGCCATTGGAAGCCAAATTCTGCCTCGGAACAAAATCAAACAAGCCATAAACCCTTATACTATGGTAATGGAAGCCGCTGATTTTGAGTATGAAATTTCCACTTCATTGTGACGATGCTTTCCAAAGTTATCCCAGATAAACCGTAATGACCGAATTCCCAGTATTTCTCAAAAATGTGATTACACCGTCAGAAAACTGAAAATACTGTTGTGTAGTGGAACCAACGTGCGCGAAAATCTTAGTGCACGATTTTTCAAATGTTTTGAAAAATTTTTTGTCAAAAGGCATAATTCACAACGGTTCCACTTGCTGGAGGTTCTTACCGTAATCCTACAGTAAGAAGAGTGACCGGTGAATCGCTCGATACTGCAACTCTAAGTTGAAACCTCTTCTACAGAATGGTACTTGTCTGGCAAAAAAAGACCCATTGGGAAAAGAGATATTGGCGAAAAAGTGTGTACTTACTTTTGGAACCCCCTGTATATAAGATAGCTGGCGGCGGTGCAGGAGGAACCAGAGCTCTTGACCCCTGTATCCAAGAGAGAAAGGGGAGGAGCTGGCTGCATGCCAAGAAGGATCTGGCAACCCTCCAAGCTCCGCCCCGCGCGCTGAGCCTGGGTTTTGCCTTTTTTGCTCAGGAATTCGCGGAAGGAAAAGTCTAATTTAAAAGACTTCGAGTGGAGATACAGAGAAGGGGAAAACAAATTTGTGGCTAGTTTTGAAAGGCGAATCTTTTGAATGAACTTTTGTATGAATTCACATCAATGCAATTCATCATTCTTTTGAAGATTGGAATTGATGAAAAATTTTTTAGAGGGGTAAAAGCTTCGGAAATTTTTCTGAACTCCTATAAATGGCTTCGCGGAAAACTTACTCTATATTGCAATTTATTTTCCTGAGCTAATTTTCTCAATCTTTTACGATAGTCACAGCGTTAGTTGCATTTGAGCCAATCGATAGCCGATTATTTGACCTTTGCAGGATCAAGCCAGTCCTCTGATGAGCCAAGAAAGTCATAATTCAAGTACTTTATTCTTTGTTAACTTCAAAGTATTTTACTTGGGGAGTGGGAAAGGGGAGGGAAAGGGTGAGAAAAATTCGCGAGAAAGCCGTTGAAAAGTCATGCTTCAAGAGGTGAAGCTTTACTGAGCCTCCTCTCAAGGCATAAGATGTTTGCATTTGCATTTTACGTCATTCTTGGATCTGAGTATCCAGAAGATTTCTTAGTCTCTTTGTTAAAGTTATTATTAGAACCACTCTGAAACTTCATTTTCGGCTTATGTCCCCCTGCTTTGAATCAATCTTCTTTTTGGTCATTTTCTAGGCTTTGTATCATCATTTCGATTCTGAACAAAATTTAAAAACAATTTAATGATAGTGGTGTTCCATATATTGACTCTTAGAAAGATGGTTACTCTATTTATATATTAGGTTTATGACATGATACTATTTTTATTATTATCCGGTACCTGAAAACCTGTTTGAGAAACTTTACTGTCCATATTTCAAGTTCCAATTCATAGTTTAACCTCTTAATCCATCAGATTTGATCAATATCTGGTAGTCCATCCACCATTCTTGCTCAACACACAATGGGAGCATCTCGTGGGCGGAGCGATGGGCGGAGCCTCCTCTGCCTTACCCATTCCCCTTTGGATACAGGCGGCAAGGGCTTTGGTTCCTCCTGCACCACCTCCAGATAGCTTATCGAACTATGCCTCGCCCCAAGTTTTCAAGGGTGAGTTTGGTCGATATCGTAAGCTTATCAACCTATGCCTTGCCCCAAATTTTCATGTGTGAGTTTGGTCCAAATCTCGTTATACTTTCTATCATTTCAGAGAACATGCAAAGAATTTATATAAGTACTGTATTGGTATAGACGCTGATCTCACCTCAGCTTATTGAGTTTGGGCCATTTTGTCAGGTCCCGATAACAATACATTTGGCAGGCGATGATTTCGTTTAGTTTCGGACTTGACTGTATGCACATCAACATTGTCTTATGGAATACATCCGGCCGTTGTTCTGAAATAAACATTTTTCTGCTTCTTACTCGCGTTATAGTGATTTTATGAGGACTCTAGCTTTACGATACCAGAAATCTCATACAAACAACAATCCAATTGCGTGCCTGCTGCCATAGCGGACCGTAGCTTTTTCTCCTTTACTCTCTATGTCCTATCTTGCGTGATCCTTAATGGTCAGCTCAAATCTGACACCATTCTCACTTACCAATTCTCTCAGTTGCTTATAAATCCCTAAAAGCCCACAATTATCGGAACTCTGTTCAAGAGGGTTTTTTCATGCACATTTCGACAAAACTTTTGAGGCAAAGAAGCCACGTAAAGGCAGCGTGCCGGCAAAAAGATACGTGCCGGGTTTGTGGCGATGTTGAAGTGAACCCCCAAGCGATTACAGAAGTTCGGAGAGAAAAAGGGGGTCTACCAAGCCGAAATTTGCCTCGAAAGTGATTCGGATCCTACGGTTGGCTCGGGCAAGTACGAAATGCGTGCAAATAGTAACGCAGAGTCGACCCTGCATTCATGACTGTGTGCGTTATGCGTGCTCCAGTCTTGCAGTTCGAAATTGCTGTGCGGGCGGCATTCGGGCCTACCGTGAGATTCGGTCCACTTTCGGAGCGAATTCAAAGCTTGATGGACTCCTTTTTCGCCACAAACTTCAGTCGTTGCTTAGGTAGGGGGTCTACATCAACATCGCCACAAAAACCCGGCACCAGTCTTTTTGCGGGACGCTGCTTATAAAATAAGCCTCATATCTTGAAGCTCCAGATATCTAAATTTCACGCCGTATAACCTATCCGTAAGTATTTATTCACACCGTCCTTCACTAAGAACCAGGGCCCGGCACGCGTTGGTTTGGAGCATTTCTGGAAACGAAGTCCTCCATGAATTCGCAAAAATTTACGTAGTACCTTTTGACGTAAAAGTCAGTAGGGAAACCCTTGTTCAATCAACATAACAAAATATAGCAATAAAAAAGCGAAAAAATCTGAGGTATGGTCGCTTTCCAGATTCGTGTGGAGGAGTATTGCAGACTTTGCGTGATGATACAGGTAAACTTGTTGAACCTCCACTTCAAAGTATTGCTTTTCGTACTCTCTCGCTAGCAAAAACCGCCACGCGGTGAGTTGGAAGACTCCACCTCCACATGAATCTGGAAGCCGATACCTAATATAACAAAAAAGCAAAAAAAAACATTCTGAGTCGATTCAATTCTTGAGTATGGTACCATTTTAGTGTTCAGAAAGTTGAAAACATCTTAGGCCGACCAAATCTATGATCTCAACTGCCAAGCTTTGAGCATTCTCAAAGATTGCCAAACTAAAGAAATTCTCTTTATTTGCCCTGCTTGAAAAATGCATTCAGGCCTAAGGCATACCTCAGCGATCCCGTCGTTACGATTTTCGATCGCTGCGACTAGACTGCCTGAGCGACCGTTCATTGCGTGATTGCACCGGACATACCCAGAGCGATTTCGTAGACATTCACACACCGCACCGCATTATACGCACCTTTGAAAAATTTGCGCTTGTTTGTCTGAAGTGCATTTATTCAAAAAACTTTGTATAGAATGTGGCGTCATACGCTTTTAGAGAACATGATAGCAAACGAGCAAGGATATGGATTCAACCTCATCTTCGTATTTACCAAGGTTTTTATACCGGCGCAAGTTAACATCTGCGATGAAATCGACTACAGTTCAAAAAGTTTTGAGTTCACCCTTTCAGCTACCGGTAAGCATATGTTAGCTTCGTAACAGAAAGGCCATGCTTTCGGCCCTATAAAACTTTGGGAAGGCATATTTCAACAACGAGTGCTGTTACAAGCAACCGAGATTGGACATCTATTCTACTTTAGGAATTATAACGAGAAAACTCGAGATTTGGTCACCATTTACATGTTATTAATAAACAAGAACAGGAGAATATAATGCATTGCCAGGACAGTAGATGCTAACACGTGGATGAGGTGACATATGAGAAGCATTCCATACTATATACTTCGCATGTGGTTTTCAAGGATTTATAGTATGGAATGTTAAATGACCTACATTCTCTCATGCAGAGAGGAAGCGCTTGTGTGAAAATGAGTATTAATGAGATTCGCATTTGCAAAAAAGTACAGAACTTTTCACAAAGAAGAGGCCATCCGAGCGATTCGCCCATCGCTAGTACGGAACTAGCGACGGCACATCGCTGAGTTCCAGCGATGTCGCCGTCGTCAGCACGACTTCCCTGCTGAAGGTATGCCGTTCAAAACTGGCCGCGATTTGTCGCAGCGTCAGTCTAAGGCCTAAGGCATACCTCGTCGTGACACCGTCGTCACAATTTTTGGTCGCTCCGAATCAGCTCCTTGGCGACGAATCATTGCGTAGAAATCGCTTATTGCTCGCTCACAGGCCATACCTTCTTGCGATTGTTTGAACGCTCACACACCATACCGCATTTTACGCACTTTTAGAAAATTTGCTCTAGTTTGTCTCAATTGCATCTTTCAAGAAAATTTGAACAGAATGTGGCACCATATGCTTTCAAAGAATATTACAGCAAACGAACAAGGATATGGATTCACGCTTATCTTCGTATTTACCAAGGTTTTTGTACCGGCGCAAGTTAACATCTGCGATGAAATCGACTACAATTCATAAAATTTTGAGTTCACTCTTTCAGTCACCGGTAGGCATATACGTTAGCTTCGTAACAGAAAGGGTGTGCTTTCGGCCGTGTAAAAAAACTTTGGTTCATATTTTAACAACGAGTGCTGCGCGAGCTCTTGTCTGCCAATCTGCGAACGATCATCATACATGCTAAAGCAACCAAGATTGCACATCTACTCTACTTCAGGAATTATGGCGAAAACATTCGGTCATCATTTAGTTGTTATTTGAACAAGAACAGTAGAATTAGCGCATTGCGAGAACAATGCTAACAAAAAGGGTGAGGTGACATACGTGAAGGCATTCCATACTATACACTTCGCATGTGTTGTTTTCAAGGATAAATAGTATGGAATACTCGATGGTCAACCTTCTTTCATGTAGAGAGGAAGCGATTGTGTGAGATGGAAAGACCAAAATGAGATTCGCATCTGCAAAAAAATACAAAACTTTCCACAAAGAAGAAGCCATTTGCGCGATATGCCCCGTCGCTGGTGCAGCACCAGCGACGCGACATCGCTCAATTTCAACGATATCGCGAAGATATCGTTGGCGAAAGTATGCCCGTCCAAAAATGGCCCGCGTTTCGTCGCGGCGTCAGTCTAACACAAATGCGGCGGGACCACACAGTTAGGCGCGCCGGCGCGGCGGACTCGGAACTTATATCTGAGCTGGAAATCGCGTGGCGACTGAAATCGCGGGAGGTATGCATTAGGCCTTAATGAAATGAAAATTTAGTAATTTCATTCAATTGCCCTATCTCTCAAACTTTCTCATACTAATTCACCGAAGATCAGCTGCTGTAAAGAGCTTAATTTGTGCTTTAAAACAAATTTACCTCCAAAATCCATCAGACTATGAAGAAGTTATGTTTTTTTAACGGGCAAGAACTCAAGTCTTTTCGTATCATCGACTCCAATATTCGTGTGAAGGAAGGATTTTGCCAGCTCAAAGCGTGGCGATTTTGATAGCGAGAGTGACGTGGAGGTTTCACAAGTTCATCCAAAATCAGGGAAGTCCGCAACCCGCCTCTACACAAATCGTGGAGACGATCACACTTGATTCTCTTTATTGCCATAAGCCATTCCTTCATAAATTTCTCGTGCAGTCGGGATACCTTTCGGTAGAGCAAAGCAATCTCTGCAAGATGGCTTTAAACGTTCACCTAAAGTGTTATCCACACAAATATTGAATTCCAGATCTAAAAATATACAGATGTCCAAAAAATTGAAAAAAAAATGAAATCTTCGTCCAAAAAAATTCTACGAACCAACATGCTCTAGCGTATAAGTCTGCACATCAGATATATATACAATCGCTGTATTTTTTCCATTGCTAGAAATCGAAAAAATAAAAATTCCCATGATTTCGTAAAAGCTATGCTGGGCTGCTATCACACAAACATAGTCTATAGTATGAACCTTTGTGTATACCACAATAAGTTTCAGCCTTCCATGTGCTTTACTTCGGAAAATAACGAATTTACCATAAAAAATCCAGAAAAAACGACTTTTCTGAAGTCCTTGCGATTTTGGAATATTGGGCTGTCCCGAAAGTTTTGTCCGTTTTTTCATCGCTGACTAAAACTTGCTGAACACCAATCCATGGATGACTTACATACCATTTGCTTCAGATTCTTATCCTCTTTCTTACATTGCATTTGCTCTCTGTTCTACTCTGTTTTTGCGAAGTTATCGCCATGGCTTTTGAGCAGCTCGGCAGTAACGCCAAATCTTTCCCGAATTTTACAAATTTCTGTTCTGATGTATTTATAAAGCGTTGGTAACTTTTATGTAGGAAAAACCTTTGGCTATATTGTGCTGATTTTAGATTATATGGACCACGTTTACCAGTTCGGTTATAATTGTTTATGCAACGAAAAACGCAGCTTTTTGATTTTTTACCCTCAATCAAACACTCGGTTTCTGAACCATCTATTCTCAGTAACCATAAATCTTTTCAAAATGTCAATCAAGCATCGCTATTGTAATCACGTTGTCATTTCATTTTAACCCTGTATGGTTCTGCAGCCCCGACCAACATCTCGGGAAAACGAACAACCAGCAGAGAACGAGCTCCCAGCCGACTGTACTCCACTTGCTGACCCCAATGGATACACAGCCGCAAGTTTCCCGTTTTCTAAATCTCACATGAGCCTCGCCATTGTCTCCCCATACTACGAACTTGCCTGAGAGCAATTTTGAAAGAATTCCAATTTCAGGATATAGCGGCATAATTGATGGACTTTTCCCGGAACCTTCTGGAGCAATTCCTCGATGCGGGAAGCCCGTCTGCATCCTAGAAGGAGTAGGCCCTACAGCCATAGAAGATTTCAGGGACAGACACAATGCCGAGGAGATGATCACCATGCGCGATAATAACATACCCCTTCCGGTCATACCGAACGCGCAAAGTGCAACGCCGGAGGAGGCCATTCAAGCCGTACATGGCTTTGTTCATGACAATAAGATAGCGCCAGTTTTTTATCATGTATCTGCTTTTTACAGTAGCGGAGTAAAGCTGTCGTCCGTGCACATAGAAGTCACCTTCCCGGATAGACTTGACTTCCACACGGTCCAACTCGACACAGTGGAGTCAACATTAAAACAGGTAAACGAGGCATTGATATCACCAAAATGATCATCGGTGACTTGGTTTGTATACCCTGGCCCCTATGATCAAGTTCGCCACAACGAAAATGCCCTTGCCTTGTACGGTAGAGGAAGCAATACATGTGAGACCGAACGTCTTGCACGTAACACGTTTTGCGCTTATTCACCGCGAGCTCACTCTAACACAGGGATTTGTGACATCCATCAATCAAGACAAAATAGCATATTTCGCATATACATGCAGGGATATCGCCAATTAGTTATTGTAAACCGAAATAGACTGCAAAACCCAAATGATTCCCAGAAAATTCGCGCCAACTCTTTTATAACCGCGCCGTTTCGCCCCAGACAGCTCGATTACATGGTATTTGCCTGTAAACCAACCGATGGCGCAAGAGAACTGACATCGTACATGGCCGAGATTTATTATATTCCCCAGTCCACCTCCAACGTTATTCGACATCAGAATCACCTCCGCAGAACATCAGCGGCAAGTACAAGCTAAACTGCGGAACTTTACTATGTTTGATAAATGTCCGACCGAGGTCATCAATTTTTTGGAGCCACTATACAGTACAGCCCGTGGTACAATAGCGGCCGTCGTGGCGGATAGCACTGATACGTTAGTCTACTCAGCAGTCTGGACTTCTCCTGATCTTAACTGTTACCCAGTAGCAGTGCAGTTCGCAATCCCGATAGGTAAGAAAACCGGTTGGGCAGTCGGGCATCCCATCCAAGGTGCCTACGAGGCAGACATTTTGAAAGGTAATATTACAAGTGTTGTCAAAGAGGGCGAAACTCTCCACATTAACGCTTCCAAGGATGCAGTTGAGGACGGTCAGAAAATCCTAGTCACTGCGGTACAAAATAGAGCATTAGACGTTATCGGCGCAAAAATTCAACACCTTGCGGACACAAACATGCGCGCAGTTTGATATGTTAGCGAAACCCTGGCCAGTGACACACTCACCACCTCTCCGTTCGCCATCAACGCTCATGGAGAACTTTCATGTCACCCACAGGGATCTCCTGTCTGACGCCCTGTACCGCAAATTCGAGAACTTCTCCAGGGCCAGACAGCAATTGCGTGAGTTTGTATTTTCCGGAAAATCGATTTGTAGTTACCAGCAAACATTAGCGCCTTTTGTTCTTGGAAGAACGGACTTCTACAAATATTCAGGTATTAACCGGTCAATTTTTGCGTTTGTGTAAAACAAATGTTTTCTTATGCACCGTATCCTCCGCACTAAACCTCACATTCAAGCAAGGAACCTGGCGCAGGATAGGGAGCTCGTGGTCATCCATTCTCATAGACGAAGCGTCCATGGTTCCAGAAGCTGCACTCATGGCCCTCATGTCACAATTTCAGAATGCACGCTTCACTCTTATAGGAGATAGCAAACAGCTTCCGCCATACATCGGCACGCAAACGGTACCTCTTGCAGTGGACGTCAGCATGCGCTCGGTCCTCGACCTAGTCACCAGCAAACAAGGTATGCTTCGTGTACCATTCGCACCGTCTATCGCCCCGCGTCGAAATGATGCACCTCAACTCAAAAATTTTCTATGGCCACACCCTAGTATATGGAACTCCGCCCGAGCAGCGCCGGCTCTTGCTTGCACATACGCGCATGCCCAACGCCAAAATACCGGTCGCATTCGTGAATGTGCCATCAGAGTCCGAGCAGTCGCTTACAGGATCGCACAGCAACATCATAGAAGCAAATGCCGCACATGTCATGCACGCATGCTCATCACCAACGGCATAGCACCTAGGGACATACTTGTTATATGCCTTTACAGAGACCAAAAATTCCTCTGCGATAACATTTTTCAGGGATCCGGAATCACGGTCGGCACGGTAGATAGCGCCCAAGGAGCCGAAAAACCTAGCGTAATCCTCTGCACAACATGCACGCACATGGAGCTATCAGCTAAGCCCACGTTCTTCTCGGACTCAAAGCGGCTTAACGTGGCCCTTTCGCGCACTCGAGACGGTATGTTTATTCTACTCAGATAATCGCCAGGGCAGGCGGCCATGCGATTTATGGGCGGGCGGGCATCGGAAAAATAGTTCGCTGATTTTCTGCGGTCCGCTTGCAGAAATTAGGAAGAATTTTAGCGAAACTTTGGACGAACGCTCGGAGGACAAACGCTGTTTCCTTAGAGATTAGCTGCGGGGCAGCGGCCGCATTCTCGCGGAAAGTCCGCGGAAATATGCAAAATTTTCGAGGGCCGCACGGTCCTTTGTAAAGGACCGCGCAGCCCCCAGGTACTTTCCGCTGGGAGAAAGTACCTCAAACTTGAGTAATTAAACCATCGATGACACCTCTGCTATGTAGAGTCTCACCTTTGCTCGGCGTACGCCCGAAACCGCTTATAAACCGTACGTGCGCCACCTGAAAATTTGACGAGCGCTCGCCGAAGGAGATTATTTGACGAGCGCCTGAAGAAAACCCTGTGTTGCTGCCCGCTGGCAGAACATGCGACAGCAAAGGAAGTACCGCTCGCTGAAGGTTTGGCCACGCCCCAAAATTCTGCTGACCGCTTGCAGAAAAGCGCGAGTTTGCGGACCGCCTGCCCCCGGCGATTATCTGAGTAGGCGCCTTAACCTTTTTGCAGAACGCTCCAACAAGGACTGAGGTCATCCGATGGTGCACCTATAGGAACCTTATCACCGACTTGCACTCTTCGACGACGCAACACTACATCCACTACGTCCCTAGGTCAGAGGACGGACTTGCGTAAAGGGGGGAGATTTAACTCTGTTGCTTTCAAGCCTTTCGCCGAGTTTGAGGCACCATTCTATAGAGCGAGGTTCAACTTAGATCTACAGTATGGAGCGAACCACGGATCGCTGTTCGTTACTGTAGGATTACGGTATGAACTTCAAGCATGTGGATCTATTGTGAAATATGCCACTTGAGAAAGTTTTTCTCAAAAAATCTGAAAAATCGTGTGCTAGGGTTTTCGCGCACGCTGATTCCATTACACAACTTTTTTACGAGTGTTTTTAGCTTTTTTGACGGAGTAGTCACATTTTTGACAAATGCTGGAAATTCACTATTACGGTTTAGCTGGGATAGCTTTGGAAAGAAGCAGCCTAGTAAAGTGGGAATTTTATATTCGAACTCAGCAGCTTCCATTACCATGGTATAAAAGTTTTTGGCTTGCTTGGTTTTGTTCCGAGTCGAATATGGCTTCCAACGGCCTAAATTCCTTGTTGAAGTCCCTACCGTAATCTTACAGTAATGAAAAGCGATCGACGCTTCGCTCTATACTTTAGATCTAACGATAAGCTAAACCTCGCTCTATACAGGGTGTCCCAAAAAATGTATCGAACAATCTTCAATAACTTCCCTATCTGTAAAGCTTTCGAAGATCTTTGGGTGTCTTATGGTAGGGCAAGCTTCAACTTACAAGGGAGGTCGGATCAGTCGAAGTGGCCTTTTCAAATGGGTCATATACTATTTTGAAGAGCGTTAAACGCTGATTCCGAATCTTTCTTCGTTATCTGCCGAGCGCCTCTGGACGCCGAGTTATAAATGTTTTTTGGAGCGAAAAACGAACGCAGAATTCAAGTAAAATTGACTATTACGGACTTTTCAGCGCCTAAATAGAGCAACATGTTGTATGAGTTTTTGGGCAAAAGGTATCCTTTGAAATGGGGTGCTCTGGTAACCAACATTGGACCATTTGAGCAATTCTGACGAATTTTGCCCTAATTACGCATTCAATTTTCTAACCCAAAGAACACTCATAACTCGGCGTCCAGAGGCGCTCGGCAGATAGCGAAGACAGATTCGGAATCAGCGTCCTAAGCTCTATAAGACAGTATACATTTCAAGATGAAATGCCACTTCGACCATGTATCCTTCCCTTGTTAGATTCACAGTATAGAGCGAATCATCGATTTCCCTTAGTTACTGTAGGATTAGTAGGAGTTTTCGACCAATTTTAGGCTTCTGACAGACGTGAATTGCTTCTAAAAAACCGAAGGACGTCAAACTAAGATTTTCGGGAATGCTGAGCCTAATTACGAAGTTTTCCGCTACCGTACTTCTCGGATTCCCACGGTATGCGCACTGTAATGTTGAATTTTTGTTTTTTTCCAAAATTTACTAAATCAACGTTGCAGTCACAAACGCGTCAAAATCAATCAATCAAATCAACGAAATAAAACCAAATCATCAGGTGAGTTCAAAACCTGATTTTTTGATTTTCTGCACTCATTATTTGCAATTAATAAACAATGAAGAAGTCTTTATGGTTTAACTAAACTTTGTTTGACAAGGGCAACGTTGATCTAGTAAATTTTCGAGCAAAGTCATAAATTCAGCGTTAGAGTGCGCATACCGTAGGAATCCAAGGAGTACGGTAGCGAAACACTTTGTAATTAAATTCAGTATCCCCGAAAACCTTAGTTTGACGCTCTTCGGTTTTCTTCGGATTAAGCAATTCACGTCTGTCAGAAGCCTAATATTAGCCGAAAACCCTACCGTAATCCTACAGTAACTAAGGGAAATCGATGATTCGCTCTATACTGTGAATCTAAGTTGAAGCTAGCCCTACCGTAAGACATCCAAAGATCCTCGAAAGCTTTACAGATAAGGAAGTTATCGAAGATCAAACGTTCGATACATTTTTTTGGGACACCCTGTAGAATGGTGCCTCAAGCTCGGCGAAAGACATAAAAGGGAGTTATTAACAATCAAACAGTGTTCACATTTTTTGGCACCCTGTATTTTTGTTTTTCGACTTCTAGCTGTGGAAAAATCAACAAATGGAAACAAGAGTGTCTAATGTAGGATTATATACCTGAGCAAATTAGACCCGTAGGATCTCTCTAGGCTGAGAACGGATTTTTTGAGCATTTGAAAATTTTTGGATTGTAGCTTCAAACTTCACGTGTACCAAACCTTTTGCTTTTCAAAGGTTATCTTGTAGGGCTTGCGTTGCTTTGAAACAGTACTTTACTTTGAAGAGATGAGGTTAGCTGGTTTTCGCCGTGGAAAGACTTAGGGACAACTTAATATTTATTTATGCATTTATAACAATTAAATGGAAGTCACAATAGTTGCATTTTTGGCACTCTTTCGATGTCGTCTTTGGTATAGTGTGGTATGAAATTTAAACAGTAATTTTCAGAAAGACTTTCATCATAAGCAACTGGGAAATAAAACATCTCAAAGGATTTCTCCAAAAAACGACCTCAAAACTTGTGTAGAGCTTTAATGACTACTAATTTTACGCACAAGTTTTTCAAGCCTTGTATGTGCATTTTGAGAAGGGTTTAAATTTTCAGAAGAAAGCATTACAGTTAAGAGCAAACTTTATATATTGTGAGTGTCACTAGAAGTCTAATGCAAACTTTTGGTTCCCTTTCTTGGGCAAAATACGTTCTTGATGTCTCAAAACCCTCTTCAATTTTCCGACGGTAATTCTTAAAATAGTGAAGAGCGAGCGATGAGTCGCTCCATACTGTAAGTCTAAGTTGACGTTAGCCCACAGATTTACACAATTTTCTGACCCCTGTATATTTATTTACATGAGTTATAAAAATGTGCAAGTAATTGTTTAGAGTGTAAGTACCCTAATTTCACGCGTACAAGGCGCACTTTTCGAATTTTTAATGAGCCGCTCAGCTGCGTCACTGTATTCCGAAAAGATCCTTACATCGCACGATTCTCTCAAGCAATATACAGCATGTTATAGGATCACTTGGTTGTAAAGTCCTTTGGCTTGTCTGGGCTGGTCGATTTTGGAAAAAAAATCCCCCGCGCCTTATACGCGTGAATTAGGGTAATTAAAATAATTTTTGTAATTTTTTGAAAGTCCAATTAGCCTTATAAAAAGATTTTTCGGGGACGTGGCTGACGCTACGATTCCATTTTTCAGAATTTCGGGGTTATGGCCCCACGAAAATTTTGAGAAGCACACCAAAAATTTTCTCGGTGCGTGGCTAACGCCAACCTTCATCAGAAAATTTTTTTGTCGCCCCCCCCCCGGGAACGGAAATCCTGGACGCGCGCTTGAAGGGTTCATAATCTTCTTTAGAGTCCTATAAATCTCTTCACAACCGTCATGGGAGTAAACGCTTTAAAGCTCTCAAGTCTCCTGACGTTACCAGTAAACCGTTTTTTATATCGTAAATTGTAACATAAAAAAGTGTCTATTCTTAATACTTTCATGTTCCAGTCATCTCATTTACATTAATTATTCAGATAGTGAAAATCGAATAATAATCGAAAACCGAATAATAATATTTGAAATCAATAACGAATGATATTCGATGTTCAAAATTTTCGAAAGTCGAGTATTCGAAAAAATTTTCGTATACTATTCGATAGTCAGATATTCGAAAATTAATGTTTCCGAACATTATTCGATAGTCGAAGTATAATGGCCAGATTAAATCCCTCATACTCCACTCAGAAGAGCTAAAAGGCGGCATTGACTCGATTCTCCATGATCTCAGTTTGCGAATGGTTTGAGCGTTCTCAAAATCCTTGCTCCGATGACAAATAAAACCTAATACATTGAGCGAGCGGGATGAAGCAAGCTAAAGTAAATATCTCCACCTCATTCTGAAAACTGGCAGTTTTATTCGTCCGCCCTTTTGAGTTTTGTTTATTGTAAAACAATTTCGTTCTAGCTGGGACGACGGGACCTGTACTAACATCCCAGTTGACAAAATTGGTTGTAACATCTAGTGAGTAACAAACTTCTGAGTAGGTTAATCGTCGCGAAGTGAGTACAAACGCGAAAATCGAGCGCCTACCCTGACTGCAGCGCATAAAAAGCGCATTCGTCCTTGGCTTGAAGTCGCTGCAAGGAATTGTTCGCATCGTCGTAAGCGGAACGCCCGCGAGCATGTCTGGCGCGCGGCTACCGAGTATCGGCGCTGCAAGCATGCGAATGCTATAGAATGTCCGCGCAGGACGCGGAATTGTAAACTACAGGTCGCTCCTCTTTTCTCATGCACTTTCGCCGGTTTTTCGGCTGCCGTCTCGCTCAACCCTGGACTATTTTCAATAGAGGAGACATCGTTGCCCGCATACACGCAGACGGTCTATAAGCATAGCTCGCATGCTATCTCGGCAGCCGCGCGCCAGACACCCTAGCGGGCGTGGCCCATAAATATGCGGGCGATTCCGGGCAGTCGACTGTACCATAGAGTAGGCGGAGTGTTGCTGTCGTTGATATCGTATACGCGTAGCAGAACAGTTTCTAAATGCGAGAGGGAGTACGAAAAGCAATTCTTTAGAATGAAGTTTAACAAATTTATCAAAGGATAAAGGATAAAGGATTCGGAATCTTCTATGCCCTTTGCGGGTATGCTCCGAACGCAGTCAACTTCGCACACATTGAGGCATGTGAACGCGTGCAGACCTGTTGCAATGACTTGCGGGGGCCAGCCGATTATCAAGTCACTGCTTTGCTTTTATCCTCCCAGATTTTTCTTACCAATTTACCGGCCCGGAGGGTAGAGAACTTGGTTGACTCAGGGACGGGCACCGAACCTTGGTCCGATCTGGTCATTGCGGCGCCTCATACCACTACGCCACTCCTCCCCAACAACAAATATATTAGTTGGTCATCTCTCACTATCGGCACATTGCTCGGTTGTGCTCGAATATTGGCATGATAAGCAGTTGTAGATTTCATAGTTTTCGAGCTACACCAAAATTGGTAACAATACTTTACTGGCTAACGTCGATGTTTGGCGTTCAACGCCTTCTTCGGAGCCTGGTGTGGGTCTACGTTGAACGTAGGATGTCCAGCATACAGTCAGCTATTGATCTGGGTGCGGATTGCTTCCTACTTATGATAATCATGTGTGAAAATGGAACCACTTGAGCCGGTTTGGTTGACAGGTAAGCGACTGGAATTGAACATGAACAAACAACGAACACGGCCATGGTTTAACATCGGCTAGCGACACACTTTTGCTGTATCGCCTGGCGCCTTTGATAGCAACCACTATCGCAAAATTGATGATGACTATCAAGGATTTCGCCTAGCACATACGTGGATAAAACAAAAACACATTTTTGACGAAAATTTTATGAAAAAATGAAATGGTTGCAACTTGAACTTAGTGAATTAAGTCAATAATTGCCTTGAGCAGTGCCTCGAAAAAAAGTCAGCAAACCCTACAAAGGGAGAAAAACATCCGTTTTCTTCCTTTCCACGCCAAAACCAGCTGTTCATCGATTCTCTCCTTTTCTCATCTCGGTACTTTGCAGTTTTGCGCCGATTTTGTCCGTAGTGTTAGGCAAACTGATGTGTATCGTAAGTTCTCTGCGTCTCGTCTCAGATAATCGCCGAAGGCTGGTGGTCCGCAAACTCGCGCTTTTCTGCAAGCGGTCGGCAAATTGGGGTGTGGCCAAACTGTCGTCGAGCGGTACTTCCGCGTTCTGCCAGCGGGCAGCAATACAAAACTTTCTGCAAGCGCTCGTCAATTAATCTCTCTGCCAGCGCTGGCAAACTTTCAGCAGACGCTCGGACTCTTTTTAAGCAGTTCCGGGCGTACGCCGGGCAAGGTGAGACTCTTTGTGGCAGAGGTGTCATCGATGGTTTGATTACCCGAGTTTGGGGTACTTTCTAATAGCAGAAGGTACCTAAGGGCTGCGCGGTCCTCCACAAAGGACCGCGCGGCCCTTGTAATTTTGCATATTCTCGCGAGAGGTCCGTGAGAATACGGCCTGCGCCGCGACTAATCTATAAAAAAGCCGCAATCATCGGTCCACGTTTCAACTGACCATGAACTGATGCAAGTAGATCAGTTAACTGCAGCAGGTGGACGGATGGCCAACTGTCAGTTTAGTTGGCAATCTTATAGCATGGGAGGGTGCTCAGATAATCGCCGAGGGCAGGGGCCATACAATTTGTGGGCGGGCACCGGGAAAATAGTTTGCTGATTTCTTCCTGTCCGCTTGCACATATTTGGAAGAATGTTGGCGAAAAGACAAATGCTCGGAAAACAATTGCGGTTTTTTATAGATTAGTCGCGCAGGCCGCATTCTCACGGACCTCTCGCGAAAATATGATTTTCGAGGGCCGCACGGTCCTCTGTGGACTTTCCGCTGAGAGAAAGTACCCCCAACTTGAGTAATTAAACCAACGGTGACACCTCTGCCACACAGAGTTTTACGTGTGCTCGACGTATGCCCGAAACTGCGTAAAAAGAGTCTGAGCGCCTGCTGAAGTTTCGGCCAGAGTTTGCTGAAAAAGATTATTTAACGACCGCTTGCAGAAAATTCTGTGTTGCTGCCCGCTGGCAGAACATTAGACAGTAAAGGAAGTATCGCTCGCTGAAGGTTTGGCCACGCCCCAAAATCCTGCTGGCCGCTTTCAGAAAAGCGCGAGTTTGCGGACCACCTGCCCCCGGCGATTATCTGAGTGAGTGGGAGGTCATCATTTCACCTAACGTAAGTTCAATTGATGGATTAAGTTCAGTTTATCTGAACTGATCGAGCTTTAATACGGTCCTTTTTGCTAACCTTAGACGTAGCACAAGCGGTAGTTAAAACAGACCACTTTGTGCCAAACTGTGCTGCAATCACTTTTATGCGCCAAATTGAGCTGACCCCATGCAAATCCACAGAGGGATTGATAAGGTCGAGTTCGATGGTGATCGCAATGCACTCGTCTTTTCTGTTCATTTTTAAATTTTTAACAGCTATCCAAAACGCTTCCAACGTTTTGCTTGCTAGGATTTCGGGCACAAACGACAAGATCTTCACTCCAATTTGAACTTCAGCGTTTTCGTGGCGTATCTGCGATGTTGCCCCAAAGGTGTGGAGGGCTTAGGCTTATTTAGCCCATCTAAATGTTCTTTGACGCGAACACAAACAGGGCAGGAGGTCTCTCTAATGTAGATGTCGCCACATGATCATGCGATCAGATAAATCACTCCTGACACTATACAGTCACCCTCTCTGCTATATGGGCATACTACACAGCCTGGAGTCAAACAGATATGATCATACGGTTGCGAACCAGTTGCCGCTTTAGGTCTGGCGGCAGTATATCGACCATTCTGATGGCCTCTTGCAAACCCGCGCGATGTACGCATCGCCGCACTGCCCTGCTAAATTCATCTGATACAAACGGCAGGCAGAAGGGAATCTGTCTGCTATGAAAGGTGGACAGGCCTTACCGCCCACAGAGCTGTGCCATCACGGTGCACCTCCGCAGTATCCGCTTGGTTGGACAATTTGGTGACCCAAAGACAACGACACAGAGCGTTCGTGGCCTCCAGATGAAACGCGAGCAGCTGTCTTGAACATGTTTGTAATTATGAATCTTTGATCTTGCGAAGGTGCGCAGACGAACATTGCATCAAAATATTTTTGCAGGTGGGTTTTCAATACCACTTAGTTTGAATCCCCACGCGATAGGTGAATTTGGACGTTGAGGAATGGAAGCCAATCTTGTAAGGTTTCTCCCTCGTAAACTTTGTGTTTGAAAATTGGTCGTTAAGGATGCTGAAGCATACGTCCATCTCAGTCTGTGTGGGACAAACAATGCATCAGTCAACTATAAAGCGTATGTAAGTGTGGTTGAAGGCAGTGTCCGGGCAAAAACTCGATTTTGAGATTTTGTGCTTACTTGGGCCTATTCGCTACGCTGAATCCGAAAATGCACATTGTAGAGCGCGAAAATGGCGAAAACGGCTCTAACACAGGAGGGAAATAAGCAGGTGGGCGGGGTCCTCCCCACTGCGAATTCACGTTCCCGGCTTCCGGAGCGACCTTTCGCTCCCGGTTTCAAGTCAATCATTCGCACTTGGCCGGTAGCGATGTTAGAACGGCTAGCGGAATCGAGAAAATCGCTCCGGGAGCTGGGAGCGTGAAATCGCACTGGGGGAAGCCCCGCCCACCTGCTGATTTCCTTCCCATATTAGAGCCCCTTTTCGCCGTTTTCGCGCTTTCCAATGTGGATTTTCGGATTCAGCAAGGCGAGTAGGCCCGTATAAGCACAAAATCTCAAAATCAAGTTTTTGCCCGGACACTGCCTTTGAGGCACGGTTCGGCATAAGGTGGTCTGTTCTTCAACTACCGCTTGTGCTACGTCTAAGGTTAGTAAAAAGTGTCTTTGGCTCTGATTCTGCTCTTTGGACTAATCTTCTTTTGTCTCGTCTTTGTTATTGACGTCTGACCGCATACTCACTTAAGACTTTGACATTTCAGGCTCCGACGAAGGCGTTGAACGCCGAAACGTCGACAGCCAATAAAGTATTGTTACCGGTCTTGGTGTAGCTCGAAAACTACGTTTGCAAATTGATTAGTTATTAGATGTCTGCAACGTTCCACTCACTCTAAGCAAGCGAACGATAGTAGAGGAATTTTACAGCTCACGCTCCGCTTTCGCATTAGACTAGCTTATACTCAGGGCTCGGCAAGAGGTGGCTTACCGAATATGCAAAAAAGAAACCCTCTCTGACTTGCGCAAAATTTCACGAAGTCCCCTTTGACCCAAAATCGGAAACGTCGACTAAAAAACCCAACTAAACTTGTGTTTTTCAGACCGCAAGACGATATCCCCTTCGCTATTTGTCCCAAAAACGAAATCCAGCTTGCTTATAAGCCACCAGTGCCGAGCCGTGCTAGTACTTTGTTATGACATCCATTTGTCACATCGCTTTCAATGCTCAAAATTAGCTATGATTGGAAACGTACCCAGTAGCGTTCTCCTGTAATGCTTTTGCAAGATCTCCTTGTGAATATCGCTCATTGTAAAGAAAGGGATAGTACTTGGTACTGCGTAGTTGGACGCACCATTCAGTGGGACCACTTGAGCTTGCTTTATGTTGGCAACCCTAAAAAAGTTTTATTGGAGCCACACAATTATAGCCGGCGTGAACCCCTGCTCCCTCATCCGTAGCAACACGCATCCGCGTTGCCCAGCGATTTCCATTCGATGTGGCAAATTTGAACGCTCAAACGGTACGCCCGCAAAGCGATACAGGGCTCTGGCGTTGCGTCTGAGCTGATCGGAAAGGGAGCACATTTTGACACAATCTCAACGTAACTTCCAATAATTCACTTCCTTTCTTTTACGTTCGCTAACGCAGAGGTAGCAGATCCTTATTTGCTGAGAAAGTCATCAGCATGCGAGCGCGGTAAATTGCACTATAGGCCACTTCTAAAAACAGTGTTTACCCAACCCTCTTTTTTTCACTGATAAGGCTTAAGCATGGTTTATGATCAAATCAGAAATGTGACGCGCTAATGACGATATCATCTGCTGAGTGTACATGTGGTCACATCTCAGCGTTGAAGCGGTTGGACTTACAAAGGAACCATGTTTAGTCGAAGTGGCCTTTTTGGATGAGATGTATACCATACTAA